>OX589612.1:10681510-11926585 GCA_951329385.1 Polia nebulosa | reverse complement strand
CCCCGCCGGTCGGAAAGGAAGGGTAGCGGTGAGGAGGCCAAACAAGGCCACCAAGGCAGGCAGGAGAGCCGCGAGGCTCGCCGCGGAGGGGCACCATCCCGCTGCAGTGGGGTCCCGGGTCTCCATCTCGGGGTCTACGGGTGGAGAGCCGGACGCTGTCTATTCCAAATCGGAGCGAGCGGCCAGGCTTGCAGGGGTCGTGGAGTCCGCGATAAAGGATATAGTACAGAAGAGGCTTCCTTCATCCAGGAGCAGGGCCACATCCGCAGCCACAGCCTCCATTGTGGCGGCGGCGGAGGCGAGCTTCGGCGGGCCTACGTCTGCGGACGAGACGTCCAAATTGCGGGCGGAGGTCGCCCGCCTGACCGCCACTAGGGAGCTTCTGGTCAAGGAGAACCAGAAGCTCCGGGCAGACCTGGCCGATTTCCGAGGAGCTGGCCCCCGGAAGGACGCGCAGGAGGAGTGCCAGTACGGGCCAAGTCAGCCCCTGCCCGCGGAGAACTAGGTTCTCGGCCTGGTGCGGCAGCAGCTGGCTACCTTCAACAAGTGGTTCACCGTCATGAGGGCATCGTCCTGCGCCCTCCGCTAGCGGCGACCCAGCCGGCCTTGGGCCAGCGGCAACCTTCCTCGTTTGCCGCCACCGCGGCTGCTGCACCCAAACTGGGTTCGGCGGGACAGGCCGACCGCGGGTGGGTGGCGGGTCCAAGGAGTCAAAGGCGCCGCCCAAGCCGGGTGGAGCGGCTGCACGGGCGGCGAAAGCCCCGAAGGCCCCGAAAACCCCAGCCTAGGTGGCGAGACGGCCGCCACAGCCTGTCTCGACTCCCCAACCTCCTATGGCCGAGGCTGCCGAATGGCAAGTGGCCGGGGAGAAGGAGAAGGCGGGAAAGGCAACAAGGGCGGTCAAACGAAGGAAGAGGCGGAAGCGGCGCAAAGAGCGGGCCGCTATGGCTAGGCGCCGCACCTCGAAGTCCGCGGCTGTAGTCATAATACTACAGCCGGAAGCGGTACAAAAAGGCGTGACCTAGCACCGTGCTTGACAAAATCAAGGCGGCGCGGCGGTGAGCCTTGAGGAGATGGGGTGTGCCGACGGCGTCCGGGTGAAGGTCACCAAGACCGGAGCCCGGATGCTGGAGGTCCCCGGCGCCTCCAGTGGAACAGCCGCTGACGCCCTGGCCTAGAAGATCAGGGCGTTGCTGGTCGACGAGGCCCGAGTGTCCAGGCCCACCAAGAGTGCAGATATGTGCATCATGGGCCTGGACGACTCTGTGACGGAGGCAGAGGTGGTGGCCGCCGTCGCAAGGACTGGAAGGTGCCAGGTGAGGGCGGGCACTCTCCGTCCTGACCTCACGGGGCTGCAAACCGTAACGGTGAGCTGCCCCGTGTCGGCGGCGAGAAAAATCGCCGGGGTGGGCCGAAGACTCTTGGTGGGCTGGGTGTCTGCATAGGTGAAGCTGCTGGAACCACGACCTATGAGGTGCTTCCGCTGCCATGTGGGCGACCATGTGGCAGCTAAGTGCACCTCGGAGGTGGACCGAGGCGACCACTGCTTCCGCTGTGGTCAGCCCAGTCACAAAGCCGGCTCATGCACTGCTAGCATGTGCGGCAGCTGGCAAGCCGGCCAATCACTGGGCTGGAAGCAGGACCTGCGCTTCACCCACCAAGACCAGGGCCAGGGGCAGGCCCGCTACCACCGCCGCCACCGTCGCCACCGCAGCCGCCGCCGTCACCGCTTCCGCCGTTGCCGCCCCCACAGCCGTCGTCGCCGCCGCAAACATCGCGGTGGCGGGACCCTCACAGAGGGCTCGGGAGTAGCTCCTCCAGGCAAACATCAACCACTGCGCCTCTGCTCAGGACCTATTGTTCCAGAGCATGGCGCAGTGGTCGATTAACATCGCCGTGGTCGCTGAGCCGTACTTTACCCCGCCCAGGGATGACTGGGTGGAAGACCTGAGCGGCTTAGTGACCATCATTTTGTCAGCCACCGCCGGTACCCTTGAGGATGTCAAGAGGTGGTCGGGGTTGCGTAGCAGCACGGTTCGGGGAGATAGTAGTGGTAGGGTTGCACTTCTCCCCGAGCCGAACTTTCGCCGAGTTCCACAACTCCCTCGCGGAGTTGGGAGACGTCATCGTCGGGTATCGTTCCCTCCCTGTGCTCGTCCTCAGGGACTTCAATGCCAAGAACTTGGCTTGGGGTTCCCGGTACACGGACGCACGGGGCAGGATGGTGGAGGAATGGGCTCTGGAGACAGGCCTGGTCGTCCAAAACCGGGGTTCTGTCCCCAGTTGTGTGCGGATGCGGGGTGAATTCGCCAGCCCCGCTCTGTTACCACGTGTCGTTGACTGGCGCATCATGGAGGGGGTGGAGACCTATTACGCGTGGTCGAGGCGTATTTGACGGACAGGGCCGTCATCTACCCTGGTCACCAGGGAGAATTAATTACACAATGTTATAAAAATATAATTTCAAATATTCTGATATCAAATTACGCCGGAAATAGTCTAGAGTAGCATATATTTTTTTCAAAGAAATAAGACTAGTCGTTTAGACGTGATGTTCAATTAAAAACCATTAAAAGTCAACTGCGCCTTAAGAAAAAGTAGGTTTGAAAATAACAAAGGATGAGCGTTAAAACATAGTTTTGAATCGATTGTAATCATTCCGAAAACAAAGGTTTTTTAGTTTCAAATTTATGTGCCATCTAACAATTTATCTGAAAATCGCAGAAAAAAAAATAGAAGCTCTGGGTCAATTTTAAGCACAAGATAGAATTTATTAATTTTGTTTGTTTATTATAGGTTATTTACAGCTTATGTGGTTCTTTAAATCTACGAAATGAAAACTTGTCAATTTATTGAACCAGTGATACTGATCCACCATAATATACGGTCCCAAAACGTAAGGTAGCGTCAAAATTAAGAAGCAATTTACGCTAGCATCTTCGAAAAATAATAAGCTTCAAAGGCTTGTAAAGATCTCAAATAAACATCTAAATGAGAACATTAACTTACTTCTTCATCAAAATCATTTCGTTGAATCGTACTCTGCGTCGTTCCAGAATAACCGCCATGTCTTCCCGTAGTACCAGGAGTAGTAGAACGTGAATGTGGAGAAACCGGTGTTGCTGCACGACCAGTAAATCGCGTTAAGGAGGCAGCAACGTTCGCCAGTATACCTCCTTCAGCAGGTGCTTGTAAACTAGTTCCACTTGATACACTGGGTACATCTGATAGGCCTAATACTATTGGAGGGCCTTGGACCATGGAAATACCGACGTGAACATCTGGAGCAGGATCAGTCGTTGTTAAAGGCCCAGTGACTGTTGAAGCTCCCGCGGAAGATGGAGCAGTTCGGACAGGTGTGCTTCCCTGGTAGGATAAATTTAATTTGATGACTTGGATAACTTAACTGATCTAAGATCGCATGCGTTATCTATTCTAAAGTTATTGCAAAACTGGTAACAATTTTTGTTTGTGAAAGGCTATCTCTGGAAAGGTTACAAATATTTTTCATAGATTAAAATCATAGTGTAGCTTGAGAGGCAGTGGGCAGGGCACAATGCTCACAGAACAGCTGGTCGATGGGGCTGAAAAGTTATGGAGGGGCGACCGTGTACTATAAGACGCAGCGTTGGATGGCCTCCCATGAGGTGGCCCGATGACTTGGTGAGGGTCGCGGGTAACTGATAGATGAGAGACGCACAGGAACGATCAAAGTGCCGCTACAAAGCAACACTTGGGAGAGGCTCATGTTCAGCAGTAGATGTCTTTCGGGTGAATTGATGATGATGAAGTAGCTTTAATCAGTGAAAATTTTGAAAAATTATTTCACATACGCAGTGTCTTCAGTTACTTTTATCCCAACAAAAAACCTGGTCCTTGTGTGAAAAATATATTAAATTGCGTATGAAAACAGACTTTTTGTAGGATGCGATATACCGAGCAAATAAATGTATATTTTTCTGTATTAAGTTTATAAAATACACTTACAGACCCATCTTCTGACGTTGTTCCGGCCGCCTTTGGTAGAATCTGCTTGCCATCTGCACCAGTGTTCATCTAAAAAACATGCACTTGCTATTGGATTAGTTACTTATGTTCCATATATAGTATGAAACAAAATCGTTTGTCATGTGACACCTTAGTTTACCTAAACTATGCAATAGCCCTAATAGCATTTATTGCTAGCATTTGATTGAGCCAACAATAAATGCTATCATTTTATTGTTGGCCCAACAATAAACACTACTAGGGAGATTTTGATAGTCTTAACTATAATTTGTGAAAGTGAAATTATTCATTCATTTCCTGTTATCCACAATCTGGAGGTCTTTAAGACAAGAATGAATAGATTACTTCTAGGCAAGCGTGCTCCATCTTCGATCACATCATCGCTTACCATCAGGTGAGACAGTGGTGGTGGAAAAACGCGAGTCTATCTAATGTATAAATAAAAATCAATGTTTGTATGTTTGTCCTCCACGCATTCCTAAACCATTGATGAGATTATGATGAAACTTTGGTAGGGTCTTCAGAGAACGCCCGAGAACGAATGGCCCAAAAAACATAATTATGTAAATAAAAAATAAAAATAAAAACACTTTTTTACTCGGCATTGCAGTAATACTGCTAGTCAATAATAATTTAAAAAAATAACAACTACAAAATTGAATATAAGCAATATTCAATTTCTAGTTGTAATTTTCCTTTTCATGAAGAGAAGCAATAATCATACGAAGCAAAGGAGCGTCGCTAGTTATTAATAAACGCAAAAATGGAATATGTAAGAGAAACGCTTCCGAAAACTAAGACGGGTGATAAGGCTAGTGATTCTCGATACGATACGAGCAAAAAATCTGGAAAATTATACCTATTTTTTTTGCATCTTGCGTACACTATTCTGTGAGAACAGTTAAATGAAACCGTTACTTCTTTACAACTCACGCATGCAATATATTCGTAAATTATAAGTTGACGCTCGCGCATTACCTCGAGTTCAAAGGGCGTGCGTGGTCGCCGAAAGGCACGTGGCCAAAGAACCCCCACGTCCACGCGACGCCAACGTAAAGCGAAAGGTTACTGGTATCCTTTTGCATTTAGGTTGTATGTAATCTACGTTCTGACTTCGGAAGCGTTCCCCTTACACCCTATATAGCATTACCATCACAAAATCGAGTTTAACAGTGTCAAGAATATTTATACACGGTGTAACAGAAATAGGTGGTCATATTTTAGATACTGCTTCTATCTAATGGAAGTAAACAAGATTTTTCAAGGAAGTCATAGTAAACTCCCAAAAAAAATTGAACTTTCCATACAAAGTTATCCAGCTGCTTAGACTATGAACGCCTATAACCTTTCATAGTCTAAGTCCAGCTGATCAAAATTTGTATGTGAGGCACAGTTTTTTTTTGGAATTCACTACATCTTTCTTGAAGAAAGTTGTTCAAATCTATGGGCAGTAATAATAATAATAATAATAGCCTTTATTCAGACACAAAAGGATATTTACAAAATAATAATCTTAAGTTGCCGACTCTGCTAAGTCGATGACATCGACAACTTCTTCTGTTTGCCCAACTTTGGCAAAGGCCTCCTCCATTTCCTTCCACTCAACTCGGTTTAGAGCTTTTCTTGTGTATAGTTTTCCTGCTATCGCCTTTATCTCGTCTTCCCACCTTTGAATCTGTCTGCCTCGTTTCCTTTACCTATTTCTAGGGTACCAAAATACTATGCTTCTGTTCCACTTTTCGATGCCTCTAATTGTATGTCCTGTCCATTGCCATTTAATTTTTTGTATTCTAGTTGTAAAATTTTGTATTTTAGTGCGATATCTGATGGTTTTGTTTCGTACTCTGTCTGATTTTCTTAAATTCAACATGCTTCTCTCCATTGCTCTCTGGCAAGTTTCTAATTTTTTGCTTTGTGTTTTGGTGAGAGCCCAGGTTTGGCAGTCATGGGTAAGAACTGGTAGCACGCAGGTGTTGTACAGTTTTGATTTGACAGACATCTTGATTTCTTTGTTCTTCATAATTTCTTTAAGCCGCCAGTAGCACTTCCATGCATTCCCAATTCTAGTGTCTATTTCTTTTGACATTATATCAGTCAGTAAAAAAATCTATGGGCAGTAGCAGTATTTAAAATATGTCCACGCTATTCCGTTACACCCTACACTATAAGCCCTTTTTGTCCCACTGTTGGGAACAGGCCTTTAAGGGTGCGTTTCTACTGAAGCGGAGCTGGGCGGTGCGGAGCGGAGACGTGCAGGAATCGACCAATCACAATGGTTGAAAACCTCATCGCGACACTCGTCTCGTCTGTGATTTAACGTATCTGCTCCGCTTCGCCCAGCTCCACTTCAGTGGAAACGCATCCTTAATCTCTTTCCAACCAACGTCTGTCATCTGTCATTGATAGCTTCCAGGAGGAGTCAAGTTCATCCCTCAATCTTCGTTTTGAAAGAAAAGAAAAGAAAGAAAAACTGTTTATTTATGTGAAAGCGACGCACATATATTGACAATAATTACTCTCGTGTATCTAGAACTAATGAATGATTAAATATAATGATTTCCTGGTGCATATACTTTATTATCTATAACTTATATTTTATTGTGGACGTACAAGAATGATGGTAGTATTGTGCCTTTACTAGAAAATCCGGTAGGAAATAACAGATGGCGCTACGTGTACTACGCGCCGTCACATTGAAATGTGTATGTTATAAATAAATAAATGTTAATTTCAAACCAGACTAAAGTAATTACAAGAAGTAATACTTATAATACTGTATACTTACCTATTACATTGGTTCAATTAATGTTGATTTATTCTTAAAATAATCTAATTGATCTCTTATGAATGAATAAACATGTTTATATACATAAAGACAGTACATATTTCAATAAACATTCCCAAATTTTGAGAAGTAGCCCTAATGAGTAATAGCCCTAATGAGAAGTAGCCCAAGTGAGAAGTAGCCCTAATCAGAAGTAGCCAAAATGAGAAGTGGCCATAATGAGAAGTAGTCCATTAGCGAGTCGGTTGTCAAAATGAGAATTAGCCCTAATGCGCCTAAACCAATATTATGACACTTTTGACGTTATGTCTCGTCATTGTACGTTTCGTTTTACGTAAGCATAGACTACTATAGATATACTAGAGAAATTTCAAGGCACTAAAATGTTTTACTCCATAATAATGATGAAATAAATATGTATATCTAGATAGTTTTTTGGTATATTTCACTGATTTTAATAAGAATTAAATTAAGTGCACTTTGAATAATTTATCAACTATTGCCGATAAGTGAAACCAAACGTGAAACGACGCCATTTTATAAGTGTTGTCACATTAATTCAGTGTTGTCAACTCAGTAAATTTTCCACTAGATGTGGTGGTTTAGATTTTCCTTTTAGCAAATAAATATTGGTTTTAGTGGCTAGTGGATTAATTTGTAGTGGCTTTGATTGCTTCAGTAAAATGGTTAGGTTAGGTTAGAACTGTGACCCCCTACAGAAACGACTACCTTTTATTTTAAGTAGACTACTCGAAACCGAACTAGTTAGATTAGGTTAATTATTTTTTTAAAAGTGGTTGGGTTAGGTTATGTTAGAACTGTGACCCACTACGCGCGAGCCGAGCGAGCGTAGCGAGCGGTGCCGCGGCAGCTTCCGGCGAGTGTCAGAAACGACTAAATTATATAGAAAAAAATTGTCTGGTTCAGAAAATGTATTATATAAAAGATTTAAAAGAGGGGTGGGGGCGGGGTTTCCGCTACTTTTTCTTCATAGGGGGTGTTCTACAACTACCCTCTTCCCCTTTCCTCCCTTTAAATTGACAAAAAATTACGTAAATATAACCTCAAAATACGAATTTAAAAAAATTATAAAAAAAGGGGAGGTTTCCGTGCTTTTTCCTTCATAAGGGAGGGAGGGTATATACCTCCCCCCTCCCCCTCCAAATTTCATCCTTTAATTCCACGTCACATCACCTAAAGTCGTACCTATTATATCTCTTACACGGTCCTAGATTAGACTAATCAGCTAATTTAACTAAATGTTCAACTCATTACTCATATAATTTGAGAAATTAAGAACTAAGAGAATACCAAAGCAAATAAGTACCTGGTAGACGAAAAATTCTTTACCTCTACGCATTTCCTGTAATCAATCTGCAATTTACTTATTTTTATATGATTGGAAATTCCTCAGTCTCATGCGTCATCTTGAAAATAAATTTGAAGACTGTGTTCAGAACCCGTTACGAAAATATCACAGACCTTCTCTATATTTATGACTGTGTAAGACTCTCTTGTCAATAAAATTAAGTTTTATTTACTGCACAGTTTAACGTATTTTCTTCACATTTTCTTTATATCAGACCGAACGATGTCAAAATGACAAACCAAAAACCCGTAAGGGCAAAAAGTTTACTTTAAAAAGTTATGTGCTTTTAGTTTATGCATAATGTCTAGTATAGTAACTTATTTAACTAATCCATGAGAAAGTAACTCAGTCTGTCTGTTCACGTCACATCACCTCTTAACAGGTGAACGGATTTGGATGAAACTTAGCACACAGGTACTTTCTATCCCAGAAGTATGTTCGAATAATTTTGGCGCTGGAAGATGCTAGTATTGAAGGGCTCCCACAAGGTGGACCAGCGAGCATGGAGACGCCTCGGCAATTTTTGCTGGAGATTGATTGAATTGAATGATGGAATTGCTGAAATCGGCAGTTCAAGACCTGTATATAAGATTGAATACAGTAGAACTCCACATGCCTGATTCTAATATAGAAATTAATGGTGTTCCAGAGCATTGCTCTGAAAATTTAGTAAACACAGTTTTACAGCTGTCAAAGATTGTGGAGAGTCTTTCAGATGGTGACATTCAGTATGCAACGAGGGTTGCTAAAATGTCGAACGATAATGACAGGCCTCGACCAGTTATAGTCAAATTGCGAACCGCACGTCATCGTGATACTATTCTTGCCGCAATTTCGTAGTTCATTAAGAAAAATCCGAGTGGCAAACTGTCTACTCAGCATCTTGGTATGGGAGGTCCAAGTAAGCCAGTTTTTGTGTCTGAACATTTAACTCCAGCAAACAAGTCATTACACTCCGCCACACAGAAGAAAGCCAAAGAAATGTCATATAAATTCGTATGGGTACGTAACGGACGTATTTCTGTTCCGAAAGAAGTTGAGTTTCAGTGTATTCAAATCAAAAATCTTGACAGCTTGAACCATATAGTCTAAATGTAGTAGAATTTCTTAATGCAGATATTGTTTAAATGTATTGGTACCATTTAAGTCGCAATGCTTGATATTTGTTACCAAAACGTTCAAGGACTGAGAGCAATAACTAATGATGTCTTAAAAAGTATACAAAGACTTCCAATTACAATGTAATTGCTTTAAAGGAAACATGGCTTAAACCCAAAGTTTGTGACAGTGAATTGATAGATGATCGATACACACTCTATCGTAGGGACCGCCACAGCACCCTTAACACAAATAAAGATGGTGGTGGGGTAATGTTAGCTGTCTCTAAAGACATACCTTCAGCTAGAGCCACTGGCTGGGAAAGTGGGGCGGAAGACTTGTGGGTCATCTTGGAAATAAAAATTGGAACTAAAGTAAGGAAACTAGCAATCTGTGTTGTCTATTTGCCCACACCTGTGAATTTGGATGCTTTGTCAATATTTCTCGGAAAAGTGGACCATGTTACTTGTCGCACAGATGACCTGTAATTCTAGGTGATTTTAACCTGGGCTTCATTACGTGGAACGCCAAGGCAAACTGTAATTACTTTATTCCCTCTAATTATAATAATTCTCTTGGACATTCTTTTGTTGACTTTTTAAGTATGAACAACCTGTATCTGGTAAATTGTATTAATAAACGTGACAACAAATTATTGGATTTGACTATTACAAGTTTGCCTGGGGCCTATGTTACGAGACCTATGAATGATCTTAGCAAATGCTACACGAACCATTCCAATTTATTACTTAATATTCCATACAACAATTTCACTTACCTGCGTTCGAAACCTAACAAAAAATATAACTTTTTCAAAGCAAACTATAAAGACATCGTTGGTGAGCTAAGAAGTGTAGAATGGCAAGAACGAATTCTCAGTTGTAAAGATGTGGATGGTATGGTCGCGGAGTTTTACAGTATTCTTGGAACTGTCATCGAGAATTTAGACCCTAAAACGGCAACTGTAATAGCTAAATTCCCTTCTTGGTTTAGTAATTCAATAATTAGACTTATATCTGTAAAAGAAAAAATTCGAAAGAGATATAAGAGATTTGGTAATCCTAGATATGAAATCGAGTATCAATTGCTACGCTCTCGCTCTCACAAGCAATATAATGAATGCTATTCAAGATACAAAACAAAAATAGAGAACAACATCTCTACAAACCCGAAAGCCTTTATTAATGGCAAACGCGGTCGTAAATCGTCGATTCCTACAAGAATGATGCTAGGAGATGAAATTGCTAAAACTGGTCCTGAAATCGCTAGCTTATTTGCACAATTTTCATCTGTATGCACGGCAAATCCCTCGCAGTCTACACATTCACATAGTAATTGTTTGCAATCGTTTGGCTATGAATCCCAATGTGAAACTACTAACTTAATTTCAAGCGTAAAATTAAATGAATACGATGTTTTCAAGGCAATTAAAAAAATTGATCCGGCAAAGGGTGCTGGACCTGACCTTATCCCACCAGTATTTATTAAAAGATGTAGTTCTGCTCTTACCCTTCCGTTAATGCTGATATTCAACTGGTCTTGAAGGATGGCAAATTCCCTGAAGTATGGAAGAAAGCTCGTATATTACCCTTATTTAAGAAGGGTGATCCAGGCAGCGCAGTTAATTACCGCCCACAAGCTAGGTTTGCAGTCTCCCATAGTAAGAATGTGCAATGAATACAATAATGCAGTCTTGAAGATGCCTGAATTAGACATAATTATTCAAGGACAAGCTACCGCTCTTTTGGAAAAAAATCACACTATCCTTGCCAGGCTGTTCTTAGTATTTTGTTGAATTTATTTTATTTTACATTTATTTTACCTAATGCTTCGAATGTGTTTTTAACCGACTTCAAAAAGAAGGACGTTGTCAATTCGGATGTTTGTATTTTTTTATTCTGTATGTTAGGGCATAACTCCATCATATATTGACGGATTTGCAAAATTCTTTTTTTGTACGAAAGGAGTTTGTTCCGAAATGGTCCCATTTAAATTTCATATAGATCTGATGATGCGTTTCGGAGACAGATAACGGAACTCTTAAAAAAATCACAGCAAATCAACCGCGATTGCTGCTATCGTATGTCTATGAATTGTTTTATATTATAATGGGGAACAACAACTAAAAAGTAAAAAATAAAAACTTTTTTACAAAAAAAATAGAACCGACTTCCAAAAAAGTTCAAAATAGCTTTAATTTCGGAAGTCAGTGTCAAAAAAAAACGAAGACTCAAAACCAGGAACACCGACTTCCGAAATTAAAGTGATTTTGCACTTTTTTTGTAAGTCGGTTCTATTTTTTTGTAATTTTTTTTTTTTAGTGATTATAATTTTATTTATTTATTTCTATTGACTATTATTGATTTTATTGATTGAATATTATTGATTTATTATTCTTCAATAAGTTGTTGTATGAAGAAGTGATCCCACAAGAATGGTGCAATAGTTCGCTAGTGCCCATCTTCAAGAATAAAGGGGATGTACAGGACTGCAACAACTATCGAGGGATAAAGCTCATGTCACATACTATGAAAGTATGGGAGAAAGTAATAGAGAAAAGATTGCGAGAGGAGAGTGAGATTACCCCGAACCAGTTTGGGTTTATGCCAGGTCGAGGGACAATGGACGCCACCTTCGCTCTCCGTCAATTGTGCGAGAAGTACAGACGTGTGCACAAGAACTTGCACATGGTGTTCATTGATCTTGAGAAAGCGTATGATAGGGTACCTCGGGATGTGTTGTGGTGGGCCTTGAAAGAGAAAGGTTTGCCTGGGAAGTATGTTGAGTTGATTCGTGCTATGTACAGACAATCTAGTACCTACGTCCGGTCGGCTGCTGGCAACACCGATAAGTTCAGTGTGGCTGTAGGCTTGCATCAAGGGTCGGCTTTAAGTCCTTACCTCTTCCTGTTGATTATGGACGCTCTTACGTCGGAAATACAGGAAGAGGCACCCTGGTGCATGCTGTTTGCCGACGACATTGTTCTGGTCGGTGAAGATGGACCTGAGATCCAGAGCAGATTGGAGAAATGGCAACAGAAGCTGGAGAAAGTTGGCTTGAAAATCAGCAGAACCAAAACTGAATACATGTTCTGCGATTTCGGCGTTCTCTCCAGTTCTGAAGCTGTAGTGCTAGATGGCGCGCTTCTCCCAGTCTGCTCCGATTTTCGGTATCTCGGTTCACTCGTGTAAAGCGATGACGAAATAGATCGGACTGTTAAGCACAGAATTAACACTGGATGGATGAAATGGCGGCAGGTCACCGGGACTATCTGTGATTCCCGCATTCCCCTAAAACTTAAGGGGAAGATTTATAAAACAATGGTCAGACCTGCTGTCTTGTATGGTTCAGAATGTTGGGCCACAAAAGGGATGAATGAAAAGCAATTGCATGTAGCTGAGATGAGAATGCTAAGAGCGATGTGTGGTGTTACGCGCATGGATAGAATTAGGAATGAGTATATAAGAGGAAGTCTGAAAGTGGCACCGCTGACTGAAAAGTTGTGTGGTAATCGGTTGTCGTGGTATGGGCATGTGATGCGGAGGAATGAAGAAAATGTCGTGAGGAAAGTCTTGTGTATGGATGTGGATGGCTATAAGAGTAGGGGAAGGCCAAAGAAACGATGGTTGGACTGTGTGAAAGAGGATATGGGTAAAAAAGGGGTGACTACAGAGATGACGACTAATAGAGGAGTATGGAAGAAAAAGACATGTTGCGCTGACCCCAAATAAATTGGGATAAGGGCAGGAGAATGATGATATTTCTATTGACATGTTATTAATTCAGTTTTATTTTTTATTTTAATGTGTAATCAATTGATATTGTTATGAATTCAGTTTTAGTTTTGATATTTAATCTATTGACTTGATTGTTATTAATCCATTTTTGAGTTTTAATAATTTCTTAGTGCGTGTATAATTTATTTGTTTTCTTTTTTTTTCTCTTCTTTGCAATATTAACGAATTTTATTTTATTTTGATGTTTACTAATAAGTTTATGTTTAAAATTAGATATAAAACTTCTTATTTCAAGGCAGCACTTTTGTTCTAGTGAGCGCTATGTACGCCTTAATTGTCATGTGCATTACGTCCCCGTAGAGCAAAAAGTCATTATGTCCAAAAATCTAGTTTTGAGATAATGATGGTTAATGTTTTTGAAAATAAAAATTGCTGTAACTTTGGCTTGCCATTACATATCTTTACGTTTGTAGCTTTAATTTGAAGGAAATAAAATACATTTTATATTATAAGATCTAAAACACGCGAAAACTACTGTATTAATTAAGAAAAATTAAAACATCAAACTAATTAATTGTTCTCTTTAAAATCTGTGACTTAGTCGTAAATTATTTACTTTTTGAACATAGTTAGTGAATTTTCACTCAGCTCTAAATGGTTTTGAGGAAAAATAACAGTGAAGTGGAACTAACTGTTAGATGTACGAAATGTGTATTGTAAAAACTACCTATCTGTATATTCGAAGCTTGTATTGTAGTTTTGTTTCAAATATGACATGAATAAATAATGGTACTGTTGTAATAAGTTCACACCAGTTTAATAAAGGAATTATGCGACAACCTGTGTTGATTTTTCGTAAAATAAAATAAAATTAGTATATGACAAAAACGTGCAACAACCTCGTGTACACAAACTGAAACATAAAACATTGTTATTAAATAACCGGTTAAGTGCGAGTTTGACTCGGACGTGAAGGGTGTTATAGCGGTAACAGAAAAACACATTCTGTGAAAATTTCAACTGTCTACCTTTTACGGATCATGAGATTCAGCTCGCTGACAGACAGACGGACTGCGGAGGCTTAGTAATAGGGTCCCGTTAGATACACTTTGGGTACGGAACCCTAAAAAAGGATAAGATTTCAGTCCACTACTTCTTTTTGTCCTTACTCTGTGACGTCTGACTCCAAAATTCTATCTACTACATCTTCTTCTTCTTAGCATGTCGATGGCAAAGTATCTATTTAAATATTATGATTAGCCAAGTATTCAGCAATGGCAACTGCATTCGCTGATGCAGCCGTAAGGTCCTCACATGTACAGGCGATAGGATGCGGAGCAAGATGAGAGGTGGGCTATGGTCTGCGGAGAGACACCTTGTTGGTAAAGACTGGTACTAGAAGTGTAGTTCTTGTGAGATAATGCCATTTGCACATAAATTATTAAGGTCCTTCTGTTTGGCCTCTGAGATAGGCAATGGCGAGGAATAAGCTACTTGCATTTTATAATTTGTTCTTCTTGTTTCCTCTTATTTCTAGTCATGTGTGCTTTTTGTCGGACATTCTAAGATATTCAATTCTAAATGGGGACTATCGCGTTGATATCTAAACTAAACGAGGCCCATAGTCCGGTCAATATAGACATTCGAAGGTACTATTGAAGACAAAAGTGCATGGAGAGCCTAAGGTCGACTTTTGACTGTGAGGTTTTGCATTACGTATCATGACTTTCATGAGACGACTAGATGGCGCTGTTCAATCATAAAAATAACACTGCAAAGCTTATAAACCTTATTATGCAGAGGCAGATAATAAGGTTTTTAATACCTAAAATAATAACTAAGTAATCCTACTAATATTATAAATGCGAAAGTTTGTATGTTTGTATGTTTGTATGTTTGGCTGAAGGTAACGCAAAAACGGCTGAAGGGATTACAATGAAATTTTGCACACACGTAGGTCATAACCTGGATTAACACATAGGCTACTTTTTATCCCGGTAAATGACAAGACTTAGCGAAGGCTGAGGTGGAAGTAGAAATCTAAAGTCAGGCTGAACGAGCGCACACGCTCAAAAAGTACTAGGACACCAGAAACATGAGAAGTATTTCCAGGGCTGAAATCACGAGAGTTAAAGACTCACAAAGTACCAGGAGACCAGAATCATGAATAAGTGTTTTCGGGGCTACAATCCTAAGCTGTATAGCTTCACAAACCACCACGATACCAGAATCAAGAAGAAGTGTTTCCGGGGCTATAATCCTGAGCGGTGTAGATTCACAACCTACCAGGATATCAGAATTACAAATCATATTTCGAGGCTGGTATAAAGAGAGGTAGAGATTTACACATTTCCGGGAGACCAGAAACACAAGAATCGCAAACTACCGGGAGATCAGAATCACAAAACATATTCCGAGGCTGGAATTAGGAGAGGTAGAAATTTACAAATTACCAGGAGACCAGAAAAATGAGAAGTATTTCCAGTGCTGAAATCATGACCGGTAAAGACTCACAAAGTACCAGGAGGCCAGAATCATGAATACGTATTTTCGGGGCTACAATCCTAAGCTGTATAGCTTCACACACCCCACCAAGAGCCCAGAGTCAAGAAGAAGTGTTTCCGGGGCTTGAATCCTGAGTGGTATACCTAGATTCACAACCTACCAGGAGATCAGAACCACAAAATATATTCTGAGGCTTAAAGATTTTTTTATTTTTTTATTATTTGGTTATAAATAGAAGGTAGAGATTCATAAATTACCAGGAGACCAGAGTCATGAAGAAGTGTTTCCGGGGCTGGAATCATAAGAGATATAAATTCTCAAACTACCAGGAGACCAGAGTCGTGAATAAGTATTTTTGGGGCTGGAATCCTAAGCGGTATAGATTCACAAAATACCAGGAGACCAGAAATACAAAGAGCGTTCCAGGGCTGAAATCATAAAAAGTATAGACTCTCAAACTACCAGTTCATAACCTACTAGGATATCAGAATCACAAAACATATTCTGAGGTTGGTATTAGGAGAGGTAACATCTTGAATAAGTATTTTCGGGGCTGGAATCCTGAGCGGTATACATTCCCAGGCGTATAGACTACCAGGAAACAGAATCATGAAGAAGAGAAATTTCAGACCTGCACGCGGATGCAACCACAGGTAAACTCTACCAGGGTGCCAAAATCGTGAAAAAGTTAATTTAATATAAATGTCTAAGCGGACGGAGCCACGAGCAAGAAGCTAAGCACCAATTTAGGACATGTTCGGGACCCAAAAAATGAAACAGTTTGGATATGGTAAACTATTATATTTAACACGGTAAATGTCTATGCGGACGGAGCCACGGGCAAGAAGCTAATCACCAATTTAGGTTATGTTCGGGACCTAATAAATGAAACAGTTTCGATATGGTAAACTATTATATTTAACACGGTAAATGTCTACGCGGACGGAGCCACGGGCAAGAAGCTAAGCACCAATTTAGGATATGTTCGGGACCCAATAAATGAAACAGTTTCGATATGGTAAACTATTATATTTAACACGGTAAGAGTAACAAGATAGGTACCCCGACACACTGAGTGAGTGTGCGTGCCCCTACTGTCTTTATGTAGAACTTTGACGTTCAAAAAAATCTGGCTTTCAGCCTAATTTAAATAACTTTTGATTTTGATTTCTACAGGATTTATTTAAAGTGCTACTCTCTGGAAATACCACTTAGACTTATTATAATTACACTTTTTACGCGGGCGAAGCCGCGGGCGGAAGCTAGTATATGTATAAATGTTATCGTGCTTCCAGTAACCAGAGAGTGAGTTTTTTAACGTACTTGATCGCGTTAAAGTAAACGTCAATTTGTACTAAAACTGTATAAGCGCCGCCTGGTGACACTAACAGCTAACCTCTTTTTTAGGTTCCGAACATCCGAATGTAAAAACGGAACCCTTATAGGATCACTCGTGCGTCTGTCTGTCTGTCCGTCCGTGTGTCACAGCCAATTTACTCCGAGTCTACTCGACCGATTGAGTTGAACTTTGGTACACAAATGAATATCTGTGACCCAAACTACAAACGTGTAACGTAAATAAATGAATTTGGATTATAGGTGACCCCCATAATCCATATTTATTTATTTGGATTATGGGGGTATTATTTGCATTTATTGGGGGTTGCAAATTAGAAAATTAAAAAACAAAAGTTTTTTAAACTGCTGCTACATATTAAATGAAAGGGCTTATTGTAAGAATTTTAAATATATATTTTTTTTGATTCCAAAATGTACAGTTTTTAAGTTATTTGAGAAAAAAGATGATTTTTTTTATTTTATTTTTTGTTTTATTTACTTACTAGCTTCCGCCCGCGGCTTCGCCCGCGTAGCACGTAAAATAAACCCTGTAGAAATCAAAATCAAAAGTTATTTAAATTAGGCTGAAAGCCAAATTTTTTTGAACGTCATAGTTCCACATAAAGACTGTAGGGGCCACACACACTCATGTTACTCATTTATTTATTATCTATTGATCATCCATTGATCGTCTATTGATCGTCTATTGATCGTCTATTGGTCGTCTATTGATCGTGGTCGTCTATTGGTCGTCTATTGGTCGTCTATTGATCGTCTATTGATCGTCTATTGATCGTCTATTGATCGTCTATTGAGCGTCTACTGAACGTCTACTGAACGTCTACTGAACGTCTACTGAACGTCTACTGAACGTCTACTGAACGTCTACTGAACGTCTATTGAACTACTATTGAACGTCTATTGAACGTCTATTGAACGTCTATTGAACGTCTATTGAAAGTCTATTGAAAGTCTATTGAAAGTCTATTGAAAATCTATTAAAAATCTATTAAAAATCTATTGAGTCTATTGAAAGTCTATTGAAAGTCTATTGAAAGTCTATTGAAAGTCTATTGAACGTCCATTGAAAGTCTATTGAAAGTCTATTGAAAGTCTATTGAAAGTCTATTGAAAGTCTATTGAAAGTCTATTGAACGTCCATTGAAAGTCTATTGAACGTCTATTGAACGTCCATTGAACGTCTATTGAACGTCTATTGAACGTCCATTGAACGTCCATTGAACGTCTATTGAACGTCTATTGAACGTCTATTGAACGTCCATTGAAAGTCTATTGAACGTCTATTGAACGTCCATTGAACGTCTATTGAACGTCTATTGAACGTCCATTGAACGTCCATTGAACGTCCATTGAACGTCTATTTAACGTCTATAGAACATCTATTGAACTGCTATTGAACTACTATTGAACTACTATTGAACTACTATTGAACTACTATTGAACTACTATTGAACTACTATTGAATTACTATTGAACTACTATTGAACTACAATTGAACTGCTATTGAACGTCTATTAAACGTCTATTGAAAGTATTGAAAGTCTATTGAACGTCTATTGAAAGTCTATTAAAAATCTATTGAGTCTATTGAAAGTCTATTGAACGTCCATTGAAAGTCTATTGAACGTCTATTGAACGTCCATTGAACGTCTATTGAACGTCTATTGAACGTCCATTGAACGTCCATTGAACGTCTATTGAACGTCCATTGAACGTCTATTGAACGTCTATTGAACGTCCATTGAACGTCCATTGAACGTCTATTGAACGTCCATTGAACGTCTATTGAACGTCCATTGAAAGTCTATTGAACGTCTATTGAACGTCCATTGAACGTCTATTGAACGTCCATTGAAAGTCTATTGAACGTCTATTGAACGTCCATTGAACGTCCATTGAACGTCCATTGAACGTCTATTGAACGTCTATTGAACATCTATTGAACTGCTATTGAACTACTATTGAATTACTATTGAACTACTATTGAACTACTATTGAACTACTATTGAACTACTATTGAACTACTATTGAACTACTATTGAACTACAATTGAACTACTATTGAACGTCTATTGAACGTCTATTGAAAGTCTATTGAAAGTCTATTGAACGTCTATTGAAAGTTTATTGAAAGTCTATTGAAAGTCTATTGAAAGTCTATTGAAAGTCTATTGAAAGTCCATTGAAAGTCCATTGAAAGTCCATTGAAAGTCCTCAATGGACTTAGTCCATTGAAAGTCCATTGAAAATCCATTGAAAGTCCATTGAAAGTCCATTGAAAGTCTATTGAAAGTCTATTGAAAGTCTATTGAAAGTCTATTGAAAATCATATGAAAAGCTTTTGAAAATCTATCTATCTATCCATTTATTTACCCACTAGCTTATGCCCGCGGCTTCGCCCGCGTGAAAAGTATGATTATAAAGAGTGCTATTTCCTGAGAGCAGCACGTTAAAAAAACACTGTAGAAATCAAAATCCAAAGTAAAAAAAAAACAAACTTTCGCATCCTACTAATATTATAAGTGCGAAAGTTTGTATGTTTGTTTGTTAATATGTTTGGCTGAAGGTAACGCCAAAATGGCTGAAGAGATTTGAATGAAATTTTGCACACAGGTAGGTCATAGCCTGGATTAACACATAGGCTACTTTTTATCCCGGTAAATGACAAGACTTAGCGAAGGCTGAGGTGGACTTATTCATGACTCTGGTCTCCTGGTACAAGTAGCGGCACGAAACTTTAGCGCTGACCGTTATTGCGCAGAAGTAAAATTTAAGGTACCTGAGGGGGGCTAGAGGGATGAAGGGCGAGCGTGCGTAGCGCCAATTGGCTCTACAGTCGCATTCTGTTCCCCGCGCGCCAAATGCGCAGCAATTATCGTTCAGCGCTAGACTTACGTGCCGCTACTTGTAATTTATGAATCTCTACCCTATTTATAACCAAATAATTAAAAAAAAAAAAAATTCTTTAAGCCTCAGAATATAGTTTGTGATTCTGATCTCCTGGTAGGTTGTAAATCTATACCGCTCAGGATTCAAGCCCCGGAAACACTTCTTCTTCTTGATTCTGGTGGGGTGTGTGAAGCTATACAGCTTAGGATTGTAGCCCCGAAAATACGTATTCATGATTCTGGTCTCCTGGTACTTTGTGAGTCTTTACCGGTCATGTTTTTAGCACTGGAAATACTTCTCATTTTTCTGGTCTCCTGGTAATTTGTAAATCTCTACCTCTCCTAATACCAGCCTCGGAATATGTTTTGTGATTCTGATCTCCTGGTAGTTTGTGAATCTACACCGTTTAGGATTATAGCCCCGGAAACACTTCTACTAATATTATAAACTAGCTTCCGCCCGCGGCTTCGCCCGCGTAAAAAGTGTAATTGTAATAAGTCTGAGTGGTATTTTCAGAGAGTAGCACTTTAAATAAATCCTGTAGAAATCAAAATCAAAAGTTATTTAAATTAGGCTGAAAGCCAGATTTTTTTGAATGTGTTCTACATAAAGACTGTAGGGGCCACACACTCGCTCAGTGTGTCGGGGTAGCTATCTTGTTACTCTTACGTGTTAAATATAATAGTTTACCATATCGAAACTGTTTCATTTATTGGGTCCCGAACATATCCTAAATTGGTGCTTAGCTTCTTGTCCGTGGCTCCGTCCGCGTAGACATTTATATGAAATTAACTTTTTCACCACCTTTTACTTCCAATTTACCTTTGGCTTCATCCGCGTGCAGGTCTGAAATTTCTCTTCTTCATGATTCTGTTTTCCTGGTAGTTTAAGGATCTATACCGCTCAGGATTCCAGTCCCGAAAATACTTATTCAAGATGCTTTTTTTTTTACCTCTTTTGATCCCACCCTTTTTTTTTGGTTTTTTTTTTGTGATTCTGATCTCCTGGTAGTGAGTGAATCTATACCGCACGGAAATTTTACTTCTTCCCATTTCTGGTCTCCTGGTAATTTGTAAATCTCTATCTCTCCCAATACCAGCTTCGGAATATGTTTTGTACTTCTGATCTCCTGGTAGGTTATGAATCTATACCGCTCAGGATTCCAGCCCCCTCCCTGGTAGTTTGAGAATCTATTCCACTCAGGATTTCAGCCCCGGAACACTCTTTGTGTTTCTGGTATCCTAGTATTTTGTGAATCTATACCGCTTAAGATTCTAGCCCCAAAAATACTGATTCACGACTCTGGTCTCCTGGTAATTTTAGAATCTACTATACCTCTCATGATTCCAACCCCAAAATCACTTCTTCATAATTCTGGTCTCCTGGTAATTTATGAATCTCTACCGCTCATAATCCCAGCCTTTTGGTAACATATTTTGTAATTCTTTTATGTCTTGGTTGTTCGTGAATCTGTACTGCTCGGAAAACTTATTCATGATTCTGTTGTCCTGGTAATTTGTGAATCTGTACCTCTCATAATACCAGCCACAGAATATATTTTGTGATTCTGATCTCCTAGTAGGTCGTAGGAATCTATACCGCTTAGGATTTAAGCCCCAAAAATACTGGTTCATGACTATGGTCTCCTGGTAGTTTTGGAATCTACACCTATCATGATTCCAGTTCCGGAACTACTTTTTCGTGAATCCTGATCTTTTCGTAGTTTTGTGAGTCTTTATCGCTCATAATTTTAGTCCTTGAAATACTTTTCATGTTTCTGGTCTCCTGGTAATTTGTGAATCTCTACATCTCATAATACCTGCCTCGGAATATACTTTCTGATTTCCTGGTAGCTTGTGAATCTATACCGCTCAGGATTCAAGCCCCGGCAATACTTCTTCTTGATTCTGGTCTCCTGGTGGTTTGCGAAGCTATACCGCTAGAGTTGTAGCCCCGAAAATACCTCTTCATGATTCTGGTCCCCTGGTACTTTGCGAGACTTTACCGCTCATGATTCCAACCCCGGAAATACTTTTCATGTTTCTAGTCTCCTGGTACTTTGTGAGCGTAAACCACTCGTTCAGCCTGACTTTGGATTTCTACTTCCACCTCAGCCTTCGCTAAGTCTTGTCATTTACCGGGATAAAAAGTAGCCTATGTGTTAATCCAGGCTATGACCTACCTGTGTGCGAAATTTCATTCAAATCCCTTTAGCCGTTTTTGCGATACCTTCAGCCAAACATAAAAACATACAAACATACAAACAAACAAACATACAAACATACAAACAAACAAACATACAAACTTTCGCATTTATAATATTAGTAGGATGCGAAAGTTTGTATGTTTGTTTGTTTGTATGTTTGTATGTTTGGCTGAAGGTAACGCAAAAACGGCTGAAGGGATTACAATGAAATTTTGCACACACGTAGGTCATAACCTGGATTAACACATAGGCTACTTTTTATCCCGGTAAATGACAAGACTTAGCGAAGGCTGAGGTGGAAGTAGAAATCCAAAGTCAGGCTGAACGAGCGCACACGCTCAAAAAGTACTAGGACACCAGAAACATGAGAATTATTTCCAGGGCTGAAATCATGAGAGATAAAGACTCACAAAGTACCAGGAGACCAGAATCATGAATAGGTGTTTTCGGGGATACAATCCTAAGCTGTATGGCTTCACAAACCACCAGGATACCAGAATCAAGAAAAAGAGTTTTTCCGGGGCTATAATCCTAAACGGTGTAGATTCACAAACTACCAGGAGATCAGAATCACAAAACATATTCCGAAGCTGGTATTAGGAGAGGTAGAGATTTACAAATTACCAGGAGACCAGAAAAATGAGAAGTATTTCCAGTGCTGAAATCATGACCGGTAAAGACTCACAAAGTACCAGGAGACCAGAATCATGAATACGTATTTTCGGGGCTACAATCCTAAGCTGTATAGCTTCACACACCCCACCAGGAGCCCAGAATCAAGAAAAAGAAGTGTTTCCGGGGCTTGAATCCTGAGCGGTATAGATTCACAACCTACCAGGAGATCAGAATCACAGAATATATTCTGAGGCTTAAAGATTTTTTTATTTTTTTTAATTATTTGGTTGTAAATAGAAGGTAGAGATTCATAAATTACCAGGAGACCAGAGTCATTAATAAGTAGTTTTGGGGCTGGAATCCTAAGCGGTATACATTCCCAGGCGTATAGACAACCAATAAACAGAACTGACTTTGGATTTCTACTTCCACGTAGAAATCCAAAGTCAGGCTGAACGAGCGCACACGCTCAAAAAGTACTAGGACACCAGAAACATGAGAAGTATTTCCAGGGCTGAAATCATGAGAGTTAAAGACTCACAAAGTACCAGGAGACCAGAATCATGAATAAGTGTTTTCGGGGCTACAATCCTAAGCTGTATAGCTTCACAAACCACCACGATACAAGAATCAAGAAGAAGTGTTTCCGGGGCTATAATCCTGAGCGGTGTAGATTCACAACCTACCAGGATATCAGAATTACAAATCATATTTCGAGGCTGGTATAAAGAGAGGTAGAAATTTACAAATTACCAGGAGACCAGAAAAATGAGAAGTATTTCCAGTGCTGAAATCATGACCGGTAAAGACTCACAAAGTACCAGGAGACCAGAATCATGAATACGTATTTTCGGGGCTACAATCCTAAGCTGTATAGCTTCACACACCCCACCAGGAGCCCAGAGTCAAGAAGAAGTGTTTCCGGGGCTTGAATCCTGAGTGGTATACCTAGATTCACAACCTACCAGGAGATCAGAACCACAAAATATATTCTGAGGCTTAAAGATTTTTTTATTTTTTTATTATCCTACTAATATTATAAATGCGAAAGTTTGTATGTTTGTTTGTTTGTATGTTTGTTTGTTTGTTTGTTTGTATGTTTGTATATTTGTATGTTTGGCTGAAGGTAACGCAAAAACGGCAGAAGGGATTTCAATGAAATTTTGCACACAGGTAGGTCATAGCCTGGATTAACATATAGGCTACTTTTTATCCCGGTAAATGACAAGACTTAGTGAAGGTTGAGGTGGAAGTAGAAATCCAAAGTCAGGCTGAACGAGCTGTATACGCCCACAAAGTACCAGGAGACCAGAAACATGAGAAGTATTTCCAGGGCTGGAATCATGAGCGGTGAAGACTCGCAAAGTACTAGGGGACCAGAATCATGAAGAGGTATTTTCGCGGTTACAATCCTAACCCAAAAAAAAAAAAAAAAAAAAACCGGTATTATAGCTTCACAAACAACCAGGAGACTAGAATCAAGAAGAAGTGTTTCCGGGGCTTGAAGCCTGAGCGGTATAAAATCACAAGCTACCAGGAGATCAGAATCACAAAATATATTCCGAAGCAGGTACCTATTATGAGAGGTAGAGATTCACAAATTACTAGGAGATCAGAAACATAAGAAGTATTTCAAGGACTGAAATTATGAAAACGCTGGCAGAAGCTTGTCATCTATAAACAAAATGTCCTTTATAAATATAGGGAAAATTATTTAGAGGTGCTTTTCCCACCCACATGCATCCTGTCTCTGTTACATCCTCTTAGGAGAGAGAATAAATAAATAATATTTTGCAAAAATTAGGGAAATTTATTTAGAGGTGCTTTTCCCACCCACATGCATCCTGTCTCTGTTACATCCTCTTAGGAGAGAATAAATAGATAATATTTTGCAGAAAAATAATGTTTATTTTTAAACTTAGAGGAAGTCATTCTAAATTAGTAACTAGCGGATGTCACGCGATTTTACCAGCGTAGTTCCCCTTCCCGGGGAGTACGGGGATAAACTACTTGCTTGATATAGCTCATCTGTTGCTGAAAGAATTTTTCAAATCGGTCCAGTAGTTTTTAAGTTTATTCGTTACATACAAAAATTCAAATCTTTCCTCTTTATAATCCTAGAACTAGAAAGCACAAGCACAAGCACAAGCACAAGCACAAGCACAGGCACAAGCACAAGCACAAGCACAAGCACAAGCACAAGCACAAGCACAAGCACAAGCACAAGCACAAGCACAAGCACAAGCAGAAGCAGAAGCAGAGCCGGATGCGGATGCGGATGCGGGTGCGGATGCGGATGCGGATGCGGATGCGGATGCGGATGCGGATGCGGATGCGGATGCGGATGCGGATGCGGATGCGGATGCGGATGCGGATGCGGATGCGGATGCGGATGCGGATGCGGATGCGGATGCGGATGCGGAGGCGGATGCGGATGCGGATGCGGATGCGATGCGGATGCCAATGCCGATGCGGATGCCAATGCCGATGCAGATGCGGATGCAGATGCGGATGCAGATGCCGATGCGGATGCGGATGCGGATGCGGATGCGGATGCGGATGCGGATGCGGATGCGGATGCGGATGCGGATGCGGATGCGGATGCGGATGCGGATGCGGATGCCGATGCGGACGCGGATGCCGATGCGGACGCGGATGCAGATGCGGATGCGGATGCGGATGCCGATGCCGATGCGGACGCGGATGCCGATGCCGATGCGGATGCGGATGCCGATGCCGATGCCGATGCCGATGACGATGCGGATACCGATGCGGATGCGGATGCGGATGCGGATGCGGATGCGGATGCCGATGCGGATGCGGATGCGGATGCCGATGCCGATGCCGATGCCGATGCCGATGCCGATGCCGATGACGATGCGGATGCCGATGCCGATGCGGATGCGGATGCGGATGCGGATGCAGATGCGGATGCGGATGCGGAAGCGGATGCGGATGCGGAAGCGGAAGCGGATGCGGAAGCGGTAGCAGAAGCGGAAGCGGAAGCGGAAATTGAGAAAGAAATTGTAATTGAAATTGAATTTTTTTTTTTTTTTAATATTTGAAAAGTGTATTTTAAAGTTTTGTTATTACCTATCCACATATAATTTCAATAGAAATAACTTAAACAAACACACAAACACAAACACAAACACACAACCCAACAAACACACAAACTAACAATAATACCTAATATGTACAAATGCGTATGAAAAAACAACTCACTGGGCATCAAAAAATTCATCCACATCGCTGTCAATGGAAAAAGTGCCCAGAACGCTAGCAGCATTGCCACGTTGAATAGCAATGCTGATTCGTTGGCCAAAGAAAAGCCCAGCCCTCTGGTCACGTGAAGAGTCGACTAACAGCTTGCTGATATGCCGGAAAACTCGATGAGCACTCGGACCCCATGGCCCTAGTGTTTCAACCCCAAACGGCTCAAACATGTAACTCCCAATAAGGTTGTTATATTTGCGCCGTTTGAGGTTTTCTGCACCTGCAGCAGCCGCCCCAGCACAGCCTGCCGTGCTAAGAAGATGGGATGGTGCAAGGGTGTCGACACATGTTGCATCCCACACCAAAGGCCTACCCAACTTCCAAGGCATTATGGTCATTATAGATTCTCAAACTACCAGGAGACCAGACTCATGAAGAGGTATTTCCAGGGAGCTTTACAAACCACCAGGAAACCAGAATTGTGAAAAAGTTTTTCCGGACAACTAATACTCCATAATCTACATGCACCCGGCAAGCGGCGTGTGCTAAGTTAATATAGGCATGTCGCGCGTCGGAACCACACATTCGCCTCTCCACATGCGCTTTAAGTTACGCACTGAATATGGCAGCGTGGCTTCGCTATTCGTTGCAGATACCGACCGGTGTCCAGACTCATGAAGAAGTATTTTTGGGCTAGAATCCTAAGCGGCATACATTCACAAACTACCAGGAGACCAGAATCACAAAAAGTAATCTGGAACTGAAATCATGAGCTGTATAGATTCTCAAACTACAAGGAGACCAGACTCATGAAGAGGTATTTCCAGGGAGCTTTACAAACCACCAGGAAAACAGAATTGTGAAAAAGTTTTTCCGGACAACTAATACTCCACAATCTACATGCACCCGGCAAGCGGTATGTGCTAAGTTAATATAGGCATGTCGCGCGTCGGAACCACACATTCGCCACTCCACATGCATTTTAACTTACGCACTGAATATGGCAGCATGGCTCCGCTAAGGGGCATATATTCAAAAACTACCAAGAGACCAGAATCATAAAAAGTATTCCGGAACTGACTACCAGGAGACCAGACTCATGAAGAGATATTTCCAGGGAGCTTTAAAAACCACCAGGAAAACAGTATTGTGAAAAAGTTTTTCCGGACAACTAATACTCCACAATCTACATGCACCCGGCAAGCGGCATGTGCTAAGTTAATATAGGCATGTCGCGCGTCGGAACCACACATTCGCCACTCCACATGCACTTTAACTTACGCACTGAATATGGCAGCATGGCTCCGCTAAGGGGCATATATTCAAAAACTACCAAGAGACCAGAATCATAAAAAGTATTCCGGAACTGACTACCAGGAGACCAGACTCATGAAGAGGTATTTCCAGGGAGCTTTAAAAACCACCAGGAAAACAGTATTGTGAAAAAGTTTTTCCGGACAACTAATACTCCACAATCTACATGCACCCGGCAAGCGGCATGTGCTAAGTTAATATAGGCATGTCGCACGTCGGAACCACACATATGTCGCACGTCGGAACCACACATTCGCCACTCCACATGCACTTTATCTTACGCACTGAATATGGCAGCTTGGCTTCGCTAAGGGGCATACATTCACAAACTACCAAGAGACCAGAATCACAAAAAGTATTCCGGAACTGAAATCATGAGCTGTATAGATTCTCAAACTACCAGGAGACCAGGCCTATGAAGAGGTATTTCCAGGGAGCTTTACAAACCACCAGGAAAACAGAATTGTGAAAAAGTATTTCCGGACAACTAATACTCTACAATCTACATGCACCCGGCAAGCGGCGTGTGCGAAGTTAATATAGGCATGAGGCATGTCGTGCGTCGGAACCACACATTCGCCTCTCCACATGCGCTTTAACTTACGCACTGAATATGGCAGCGTGGCTTCGCTATTCGTTGTTATTTTTTATTCTATTCTATTCTAAATTATAATTTATCATGATCCTAGACCGTATCTTTCACAAATGTTTGATTTTTCTCTGGACTCAATCCGGATGTCTACGCAGATAGTCATGGGCAAGAAGCTAAGAAGTGGTGAAGAGTCTGTCTTTATGTAGAACGACGTTCAAAAAGTTCTGGCTCGCAACCTTATTTGAATAAATGACTATGGATTTTGATTTCTACAGTGTTTTTTTAACGTGCTACTCTCAGGAAATAGCACTCAAATTTATAACCCTACTTTCACGCGGGCGAAGCCGCGGGCGGAAGCTAGTTTGGTTATAAATAGAAGGTAGAGATTCATAAATTACCAGGAGACCAGAGTCATGGAGAAGTGTTTCCGGGGCTGGAATCATAAGAGATATAAATTCTCAAACTACCAGGAGACCAGAGTCGTGAATAAGTATTTTTGGGGCTGGAATCCTAAGCGATATAGATTCACAAAATACCAGGAGACCAGAAATACAAAGAGCGTTCCAGGGCTGAAATCATAAACGGTATAGACTCTCAAACTACCAGTTCATAACCTACTAGGATATCAGAATCACAAAACATATTCTGAGGTTGGTATTAGGAGAGGTAACATCTTGAATAAGTATTTTCGGGGCTGGAATCCTGAGCGGTATACATTCCCAGGCGTATAGACTACCAGGAAACAGAATCATGAGGAAGAGAAATTTCAGACCTGCACGCGGATGCAACCACAGGTAAACTCTACCAGGGTGCCAAAATCGTGAAAAAGTTAATTTAATATAAATGTCTAAGCGGACGGAGCCACGAGCAAGAAGCTAAGCACCAATTTAGGACATGTTCGGGACCCAAAAAATGAAACAGTTTGGATATGGTAAACTATTATATTTAACACTGTAAATGTCTATGCGGACGGAGCCACGGGCAAGAAGCTAATCACCAATTTAGGTTATGTTTGGGACCTAATAAATGAAACAGTTTCGATATGGTAAACTATTATATTTAACACGGTAAATGTCTACGCGGACGGAGCCACGGGCAAGAAGCTAAGCACCAATTTAGGATATGTTCGGGACCCAATAAATGAAACAGTTTCGATATGGTAAACTATTATATTTAACACGGTAAGAGTAACAAGATAGGTACCCCGACACACTGAGTGAGTGTGCGTGCCCCTACTGTCTTTATGTAGAACTTTGACGTTCAAAAAAATCTGGCTTTCAGCCTAATTTAAATAACTTTTGATTTTGATTTCTACAGGATTTATTTAAAGTGCTACTCTCTGGAAATACCACTTAGACTTATTATAATTACACTTTTTACGCGGGCGAAGCCGCGGGCGAAGCCGCGGGCGAAGCCGCGGGCGGAAGCTAGTAATAATATATTTATATTCAAATAAACAAAAATTACTATATTTTCTTATTTCCGAGTACTTAATACAGCGCCATCTAAACCAAACTAAATAAGCCAATTGGTATATCGTTAAATTCGACTACAGATGGCGTCGATCATAAATAATAAAAATCCCTACATTCACAAAGTAGCTCTTATTTTCACGTTCCAGAATAAATAATCAGTAGCTCAGGTGGATAAGCATGGCAGAATAACATAGATCGTTCAACAGGGCACCGGTTCGCAACCCAGCTCTCTGTCGACTTTTTTTAAATTTAATTATTATAAATAATTTATATTCTATTTTTTGTATTTTTAAACGTTTTTATTTTATTTTTTGTTATAAATAATATAAAAAATATGAGGTATAAGATGTATAAATGAATATAGGGTTAATATACAAGTATACATATACTACTATATATAACATTATATAAATATATATTATATAAATTACTTTCATAATTAGTGGTAAGTATTAGTATTATTAGTAAAAAACATTTATGTAAGAAGATTTAGATATATTTTTCTTACAGCTTAAGATTTACTTAGTTTAATTCTCGTAAAGGATAAAAAATGAAACTATTTTATTGATTATAGTTTAAGACATTTAATTCTCAAAGAAGAATACAATTTATGTCTTTCTTTCTTATAGAATGTATAACCTAACCTAGCAGTTTTACATCCAATTAACAATGATTTAATTCACTTGTTAAGGAGAAATACAAGTAAAATTTATAACTGAATAACTCTATTACAAAATAGAAGACCTTAACAAAGTAAAACTGTATAATAGATATTATAAGTATTCTAAATCAAAACTGTGTTGTGCTATTCTTCTATTATTTAGTTTTATTTACATTATGTTATAATAACTTTCACTATATATGCAACCTTAGTTCTGTAAATATTTTACCTACTCATAAATTATAAAAATTTAACGTTTTGCATAATTATGTTTAGTGGTATTGACTATAACGATTGATTTGTGCATTATGTTATGACTAAGGTTCATAGCTTAAGTATTCGTTCCAGAAGGAGGAAGAAATTGAAGCTAAACCTAAAATCAATAACAATTGTAAGACCGGGTTATAGCTGTCATTTTGGGACCGAGTTGTTTATAATAATAAATAAATAATTTATTATGTTGGAAAGGAATCTATATTTATATTTTTTTTATTTTAATTTCTTATATTATATAAGAAATCAAAATCATTAGTGTAATAACATTTTGTTGTTATAAAGTAATGTATAAATTTATCCAACTTACACCAAGTTTGATTACTGTAATTTAACATATAAATTATAGCTACCCCGGTCTTTTCATTTTTACTCAATCATTATTACTCAATTCAATAGTCAACACTTTATATTCTTTAATATTTCGTGTATCAGCCATTTTGATCGATTACAGCTTGCAACCGCGAACCTATGGAGTCTATTAATTTTTCACATAAATTGTGACCCCGTATAGAATCCCATACCTCCATGCAGTGAGTACTCAGTGCTTCCTTAGTCCTTTCGTTCCTATTATCCCACTTTTGAACCATAACGCCCCATAAATTTTCAATGGGGTTTAAATCTGGCGATCTCGCAGGCCAAGGAATAATTCGTATGTCCGATTGCTGGCTAAACCACTCTTGCACAATTATGGAACGGTGTATAGGACAATTGTCCTGCACGAACGTTATTACTGGCATGTCTTCTACAGGAAAAACATTCCGCACAGTGGGCAACATGACGTCATTCAGCACATCTAAGTAGTTAACACTGTTTGCACGACTGGGTATTACAGTAAGTTCTCCTGGTCCTGCAGCTGTCATCCATCCCCAAATGTTCACTGTTATACGACCGGATTCAGAGTTAGGCACAACGTGATCACTATCATAACGCGTATTATTCCTACGCCACAACCTAACTCGCCCGTGCTGGCTAGACTTGAAAGTCTTTTCATCACTGAAGATAACGTTGCTCCAGTCGAAATGTCTGTATTTCAAAGCGAACTCCAATCGTGCTCTTTTATTAGCTTCGGTTAGCAATGGCTTAATAGCATGTCGACGATAATGCAGACCTTCACTATGAAGAGCACGATACACCGTCCGCAAAGATGTATCAAACAACTCTGCGTAATATCTTGTTGGTGTAAAGCCATTTTCCTCATAACCTTGCACCATAAGTTGACGCTGGTCTGAGTCAATATGGCGTCTTCTGCCAGATCTACTGCGGTGTTCCAACGAACCCTCTTCTTGAAACCGCTTTATCCATAAAGTGACAGTCTTTACCTATAAGGGAAATATATTATTTATTATTTTCGTGTATCGATAACCATGGATAATAAAATAAATAACGAACAGTGATTTTAAAACATTACTTACGTTTAAGCCAGTTTCTCTCGAAATTTCAGAATAATTTAGGCCTTGATTATGCAATGCTATTATTTGGGCCCTCGTAGCCATATCAATATTAGAACGCGAACTCATGGTAAAGATAAATATTAAAAAAATATTAAATGCAATCGTAACTGAACTCACTCAAAGATAGTAAAGAACGTTATGATTGAACAAAAAGATTTAATTTTTATACAGTCAATATTAAACTACCCTCAATTCTTTTGAGATTTATGATACAGGTTAAAGTAGCTAAACAACTTGGATATAATAAAGAGTAGGATAATTTCAACTCATTGCGTAATGACGCAATAGTCCAGTGGCTATGGTATCGGTAAATTTTATGCCACCGAGTTCGAATCCTAGTTATTACGAGCTTTGCTTTATAAGGTTTGTAATGTCGTAGGAGAATTTGTGTTAAAATTAAGTAATATTGTAACTAGCAAAAAACAAGACAATGTTCTTTAACGAGAGATGTATATTTTCCAATCCAACTACTATACTAGCGCCATCTATGTCGTTCAAGACGTATTATTAAGGCGATGAAACCCTGTACAAACGATTTTGGTTTGGAACTCTCCATGCACTTCTGTCTTCATTAGTACATAAAGTCCCAACAAGCTGAAAATCAGTAAAATTGTTCAAAACATAATTATAAACAATGTTTAAAAGTTAAAACGCGCTAAGTACACTACCTCATAGGTGGCGTGGAAACGTGTGCATATTATGACGATAACAACTTTTATAACTTTTTGAATTGTTATATCTCAGAAACGGTGGCTCGTAAGAAAAAAGTATTGACACATTTTTTATAGCTAATTTTATGATCTACAATTTTCGTATGAGGTACTTTTACGATAAAACTTACCGTTTTGCTGAAAATCGCGAAATACTCATTTTTTTACCTTTGACCTTGAATAATTTTTTTTCCATACACCGGAATGATGGGGAACTTTTAAACATTGTTTATAATGATGTTTTAAACAATTTTACTGATTTTCAGCTTGTTGGGATTTTATGTACCTTCACTCTCATTTTTTGGTCTAGATTGACCGGACTACCAGCCATTTTCGAACCAAAGTCACTTAATTTTTAAGCATTTAATTTGATTACCTCTGCTTGTATTATTTACTATTTTTGAGCTCTTACTTCAATAATCTCCGTGTATTTTAATTTTTTAACATTATAAGCAAGCACGTTTCTTGCTCACACCGAGGTATTTGGCTTGCTTGTCCTAAGGAATCTTGTCATACATGGTGATCAGACAGGGGGGCAGGGTTGGCTAGTCGCGGTTTTTGAGTAGAGAAATGCAAAGTTTGATATTTTTTATCTCCGAAAGTATTTATTTCCTAAACTTGAAACTTCGGGATATTGCTCAAAATAACAAGTACTTTGCACAAAAAAAAATTGAAGAGTCTACTCAAAGGTCCTTATTGTAAAGTTGAGCCAAAAAGTATATTAATTTGGAAATATATGGGCATTTACTTACTTTATCTCACTTAAGTGTTTTAATGAAATAATAAACATTTTAAACTTGCAATTTTTTAGTTTTATTTCTATACAAACTGCCCTTTTAAAAAGACAATATCCTACGTCGTCTATTAAAGAAATGTAAAAAAGTGTAATAAAATATCTAAATTTAGGTTTAACTTGGTTTCGAACGTAGACAACGATGAACATCGCACTACCTTAGTGACCACAAGACCAACACAACTCTTATAAGCCGCATTGAAATTTGATCTTAGTTGTAATGCTAGACGAAATATTTTAAAAAATTTGAACCACATAGTATACTATCATAAAGTTTATTCTTGCACAGCACTAGCAGCCATCTTCTCCTCGTGCAAATTATTTTGTATTTTAAATAATCACTCCATAGTAGCATTTGAATACCAGCTTTATAATGAATACGAATATTTATTTTTCAACTACCCACTTATTACAAGTTATGTGAAAATATTACCATTTTAAAAAGTTTATGTATAGTCTGTAGTTCTTTACAATAATACAAAAAAATAGTTTTGGAATATAAATTCTATATTGAAAGCAAAACAATATCTTTGTCGCAGGATTTGATCTCGAAACTTGTTTTTCTCAGTCATACGCAGACCACGAGACCAGAATTACTTGAACTCAATCATTAAAATAAGCTATTACACTTATCATATTATAACAAATAGTTATAAAATATAACCTAATGCTAAAGTTTTAAAGATCAAATTTGCGTGTCTGTATTATTATTGTATTTGTTCATCAAACCCTCGAGCACTTGTCTGATAAGCTCATATAACTTGAATAAACCTTAATGTTACCATGTTGTCCAAATTCGTTTGTTTTTAGGGTGGGTTAGATAATGTTGACAACAGACTGTACGAGACGATCCGACACATGGAGTTGGTATAAAGTATAAATTAATTCACTCTGCCAGACTTTATCGAACGCTTTTGCTTTGTCAAAGAACAAGACGGCCCATCATTATTTTACGCTGGAAGCCAGCTCTTAGGTGTTCTACGATGCTTGATGAATCCACGAGTGCTCGTTGGGAATGAGACTCTTAGTTTTGGCAAAATTTTTGAGCCACTTGTAAATAAGCCTCTCGTAGATTTTACCGAGAACGTTGACTAGACTGAAGGGGCAATAACTGGAGGAATAAGAGTTGGGCTTGCCTGGTTTAGGATTACCGATTACTGTGGCCTGTTTCCACGTTTGGGGAAACGTGTTATTGCTTGATGTACCATTGAAGAAGGCGGTCATTAGCATTATGAGTCGGGCGAGAAAGAGTTTGAACAACTTGTTGGTGATCCCTTCAGAGCCGGGGGCTTTTTATTATTACTATTATTATTATTATTATTAATGATATTTTGCACTTTGTGTGGAGTGACAGGGGGCTTGGGTCATCAGTATCTTCAACTGGTAGGTGGGTAACTCTCCATTTGAGATCAGCATCCATTATGTCGAGGTGGGCTTTGCTACTGATTGAGAGCTGGGAAAACATTGGAACTTTAGTCTGTCGGTCAGGCATTCCGTTTTTTCAAAGTTCTCCAGTGGATCGTAGCTTCCGCTGTAATTGCCAGAAGATGAGATAGGTGCGCTATAGCTGGTGTTCAGGTGCTGAGCCAACCAAGCACCTCGTCCCAGCGCGTGGAACGCTGCTCAGGAATGCGTTTTTTAACAGCACGCTGAACCTGCAGCATAAGGTTTGTTTGCGTCGCAGGGAAGACGCTGCACGCATGGATGGCCGCGTTCTTCTCGGTTATCAGATTCCTTTCATCATAAGGGAGTATCCAGCGGTGGTCTTCCTCCACTGGAATTTCCCTTAAACAATTGTTCAGGATGGACGTGATCCGTAAGCGAGTCGATCGCTGCCGATGTGTCGGAAACTAGAACTATATGGTCGAGGATGGTATCCAATTGAGGCGACGTGGTAGGTATTTAAGTATTTCCTTACTTACTTCCTTCCAGTCTGTGAGCACTTGAGAAAAGATAACCTGGCTGGAATCGAGATAATCCGAGCGGTAGCCTAGATGCATGATCACTGAGCGGTGATCTGAGTTGAGTTTTTAACATAAAGATTATTTAAATATTTTTATTTTGTCCCCTGCAGCAGTGGCTCCAAAGCATTAAATTCTCTACGCCATCACTCAGAGAGTTTTTAATGAAATTAATGCGGCACGAGCCAACTTCTTAGGCTCCTCTTCCGGCATCCCCTTCAATCCAGACATTGCATTGTCCTTAATCGTTAGAGTCAACTCACAGACAGGGGCACTAACAGGGATCTACGCTAGAGCCAATATGGATCCCTGTATTATAAACTCATAACTGATGTTTATAAAATACTATGTTAGTATGTATACGGGGCAAAGGTAGTTTTTTCGAGATCATAGGTAATATATTCTTTGGGAACTGTTTTATTCTTGAGACGTTTGATCGGAAGATCTTCGTAATTAAATGTCTAAAGAATAAAGCAGTTCCCAAAGGACATTGTCGGAAATGGCCCCAGGACCAACAAACCTCTGACATAAATAGTAATTACTTATTGCGAATATCTGTATGAAACGGACACTCTGCGTTCTCTATTGAACAATTAAAAGAGCTTAAACGATTTACGACATCACAAATCAAAAATGTTGCCATCTTTGACAATTAGATTTGAGATTTGACATGACAATTAGTGATGCCCAATTTTTTATTTCACACACATCGATAAGATAAGATAAGCATCCTATATAATTACTTATCTTTTTCTACACAATTACTATTACTATAATATACATTTAAGGATGTTTGTGCACTACCTCGTATTCGATTCAATTCGTGTTTTTTTTTACGAACAGCATAAAAACGGATCAGAATTCACGAATAAGCGCTGTGCACTTACTCATAGTCGATTCATATTCGTGATTTGTTTTCGGGAATTTTTCATGGTCCGTTTTTAAAAACACGAATACAAATCGAATACGAAAGTCCATGTGCACCAATCTGAGATTCGAGTATTCACTAAAAACAATCACTCGAATCGACTCGAATATGAGTGCACAAAACGCCCTTTATTAAGCATGACGGCTACTTCGATCCGTAAAACCTGTCTCGATGTGAGAGATTCACGAATATAAAACACGAAAACGAAGCAGTGCACAAACAACCACACGTTTATTGTGAAGGCTATTTCGAATCGTATATTAGGCATAAGTGGACGTAGTTAAGCAGAAAGGACTCAATCCACACATTGGCCAAAATTGAGTTAAGTATGCCATCGTACTCCTGAGGGTCGAATCTATCATGTAGTGAAAACCCTATTTTTAAAATATACACGGAAACTAGTTATTCTCACTACCCCGACTCAACCCACAGTATGAAGAGCACACAAAACATATTTGCTGAACAAACTCAGTCCACTTGAATTGTTTCTGAGTAATGTATTTGTATGAGTATGTTCTTAAGGTCGATAAACCTGAATAAACTCGAACAGTTTGGATCCTTTCTAAGAATAAGTTTTGATTGGAAATATCATTTTTATCAAATTACTGAAACGACTCAAACAGGTTGGTTCGTTTCTGTGTTATAGGTTTACTGAACCAAAATATTTATTATTGTTTATCAGAAACGACTCAAAACACTTGAGATATATCAAAAGAATGGCTTTATGAACAGCGCATTTAATTATCAAATAACATAAATCGACTCAGGCAGGCTGACTCGTTTTTAACCGACGAAAAAAAGATGGAGGTTCTCAATTCGACCGTATATATATATTTTTTTTTTTTTTGTGTATGTTCAGCCCTCACTCCGTCATTTATGAACCGATTTTGATTATTCTTTTTTTATTAGATAGGGTATACCTTAAGGGTGGTCCCATGTCAAGGAATTCAGGATCTGACAGTGGAAACCTGATAAAATTGAGAGAAAACCTTGAAAATTGTGGGCACGTTTAGCGTTTCTGTATGTATGTTCGGCCTTCACTCCGTTATTTATGAACCGATTTTGATTATTCTTTTTCTGTTAGATAGGGTATATCTCAAGGATGGTCCCATAATAAGGAAATCAGGATGTGACAATGGAATACTGATAAAATTGAGAGAAAACCTCGAAAATTGTGGATACGTTTAGCGTTTCTGTATGTATGTTCGGCCCTCACTCCGTTATTTATGAACCGATTTTGATGATTCTTCTTTTCTTGGATAGGGTATACCTCAAGGGTGGTACCATGTCAAGGACATCAGGATCTGATCATGGGATCCTGAAAAAATTGAGAGAGAACCTCGAAAATTGGGCACGAATATTGTTTCTGTTTACTTTTCATATCTTAATCAGGTATTTGCATTAAGGAACCATCAGATCATGAAACTGAGCTGATGATGGAAACCATAGCTTTCCTAAACAATAGAAGTTATATATAAAAAAACTAGTTTTAGTGAAAAATACCACTTAATATGGTTTGAAGAAAAGACGTCTTTACAGTATTGGAGGTAACCTCAACTGGTCAATATGCACCAACAACGGAGTCGCCCTCACGCCCTCAGCAGCAGCCGCCTCAGGAGACGCCGGGGACTTCCGGCGCCGCGAGACGATCTCCGGCCACCGTAGACCCGGGCCTGCGGACGGCGAGTAGTGGGTAACTCGCCGTCCGATCAGCACCAGGCCCGAGAGTCGACGGCGCGTAGTGTTCCACGCGCGCCTCAAAGAGTTGTCAGCAAGAGACGGGGCCCGTCATGGCCGATGCCTGCCCGAGGGTTGAGGATAAATTCGAAACAGAGTTACCTCGCCCCTGGGCACTCAAAGGCAGAAAGGAACAGGGGTGGATTTTAGTCAGTAAGAGTCTGACACGCCCTCCCGCTCCGCCCAGAGCGGGAGAAGTCATAGGATGATTTCCGACCCCACAAAAAAAAAAAAAAAAAAAAACTGGTCAATATCCTGGGAACTTCATGGAAGGATGGTTATTTCATCAGCTCAGTGGCAAGAGGAATTATGAAGAATTAGAAATTAGCCTCAGAGTGTTACAAGATGATGCGAGCCACAAAAAATCAAAAAATAAAAAACTTTTTAACAAAAAAATTAACCGACGAAAAAGAACTAAAAAGCAAAAAATAAATAAAACTTTTAAGTCTTGAGTAATGAGCATATTTACCTACATAAAATATCAAATTTTATATAAACTAATTTTGAGTCGGCGCCAATTAATAAAATGATTAATTACCTACTTACAGCCTTCTTCATTTGTAAGTACTTATAAAATTTAGATATTTAATAATCAGATTGTTGTTTGGCGCCGACTCAAAATTAGTTTATATAAAATTTGAAATTTTATGTAGGTAAATATGCTCATTACTCAAGACTTAAAAGTTTTATTTATTTTTTGCTTTTTAGTTCTTTTTCGTCGGTTAATTTTTTTGTTAAAAAGTTTTTTTTTAATGAATAGATGTAATGATTAATACAAACACTTTAAATTGAACTGAAATGACTTAAAAACATTTATTTAAGTTTAACAAATATTAGTATTTAATAAATTTTTATTTTAGTTGGAAGGACTCAAACTAACTGTCTCCTTTCTGTGAATTATGCCAAGTATTTTAGGGAGTTTGAAAATAATTTATCTGAAATAAAGTTATTACGTTTTGCGTTGTTTATAAAAGGTATGGGTGTAATAAAAATATGACTTATTATTAATTTCCAGATTTTTTTTATTGTGGCACATCTAACCAAAATTCGATCAAATCGTCGCATCTTCTTGTTTTGTGTCACTGTACATGAAATAAAACAACAGTCAGTGTGCGAGAAAATGCCATCAGAGTTGCCAGTTTTTGAGTGGATTAAACACTTTTGTTGATTTTTGACAAATCCAGCTTTTGAATATCTGCACTCTCTGATGTCATGGTAATTAAGTATTGATCTTCTTTTTTTTATAAAATCTGTTTAGTTTTTAGCCAGTTTACTTTATCTTTATTCGTAGGGGTTTTCCTTTTTATTAGGGATTTTTTTATTATTTATTCTTCGGCAGTGTAAATTCGCTCGTGATGCTTAAGCTCACATTCAGATTCTAGCTGAAATCAGTATCATTTGGCAAAAATGTTGTGCTTAGTTAACTTCCGATCGAGTTTATATTTACCCACATTTTAACGTACACTTGTGCGCTCTAATTATTAATCTTAGTTTTAGATATTCTTTCTCAGTAAGTGAATTATGTATGCAATTCTTTATGAGAAATAAAGTTGTTCTTAAACCTAAAAAAAAAAGGAATGGCTGGTCTCTAAATATTTAAAAGAAATCGTTTTAAGATTTGGGTTGCTGCTAGGTATAGTTTTTAAAATAATGATTATTTAAATATTTTAGATTGTTCCCCGCAGCAGTCGCTTCAAAGGAATAAATTCTCTACCCCATCACTAAGATGGTTTTTAATGAAAATATTAAGGCATGAGCAAACTTCTTGGGCTCCTCTTCCGGCTTCCATTTCAACCCAGACATTGCATCGTCTTTGATCGTTAGAGCCAACGTGGATCCCTGCTTTATAAACCCATAACTGATGTTTATAAAATACTATGTTTGTAGGTATACAGAGCAAAGGTAGTTTTTTTGAGATCATAGGTAATATATTCAAATTTGGGAACTGCTTTATTCTTTATACATTTAATTACGAAGATCTTCCGATCAAACGACTCAAGAATAAAACAGTTCCCAAATTTGAATATATTACCTACGATCTCGAAAAAACTACCTTTGCCCCGTATACATACTAACATAGTATTTTATAAACATCAGTTATGAGTTTATAATACAGGGATCCACATTGGCTCTAACGTAGATCCCTGTTAGTGCCCCTGCCTGTGAGTTGGCTCTAACGATTAAGGACAATGCAATGTCTGGATTGAAGGGGATGCCGGAAGAGGAGCCCAAGAAGTTGGCTCGTGCCTCATTAATTTCATTAAAAACAGTCTGAGTGATGGCGTAGAGAATTTAATCCTTTGGAGCTACTGCAGCAGGGGATTAAATATAAATATTTAAATAATCCTTATGTTAAAAACTATCCTTAAGGTGAAAGCTCCACCCTAGCCAGCGAAATTAAAATTTTCTTACGCAGAACCGGTTGATGTGGTGAGTATTGGGAGAAGCCTGTGTCCTTCAGTGGTCGTAGGACGACGTCTTTAAGTTAAGAGTGAATAGGTTACTTCTTGGCAAGCGGGCTCCATCGTCGACCACATCATCGCTTACCATCAGGTGAGTTAGTGGTCAAATGCGAGCTTATCAATAAAAAAATAATAAAAACGTCTTTCGATGATGATGATGTAATAGATAAAATTATTATCACGTGGCATTGGGCCTATGTCCAGCAGTGGACGTCTTTTGGCTGAAATAATGATGATTGGACCAAAGCAGATACGTTACTTTCAGCATCGGTGATTAGTGATATATTCGCTTTTCAGAACCTTGATAGAGCGATTGCATTTATTGGGATGCCAGTCGCTGCAATTCGTTAAGGCTCTGACATCTGCACAATCTGAAAAAACAATTGAACTCGAGCGACACCGTCACTGACCGTCGTAGCGCACTACATAGCACTCGTGTTTTTTTTTTATTTATATCTTATGGATTTTTGTACGGGATTTTATAAAGGGAGCCCTAATTTTGGTTATTTTGGCGATTGGAATTACCGTTTCCGAGACATTCATGATTTTATATCTCGAATCGATCGCTACGAGAGGCGAGGGGCGTTGGGCATTTTTGTTCAAGTTATCAAGGCCCTTACGTGCGGCCCAAACGTATTTTCTAAGGCCCTTACCTTAGGCTACTTGGGTCATTGATGACACAGGGACTCATTAATATTTAAGAAAACAATATTTCAGGGGTTATTCAGAATATTTTATTTAAAAATTGCAATGTTTCTCTTTATTTGCACACTCGTCCCAAAGCTCGGCTCTTGTGCTTGGATTTTTGTTTTCGACAGTATCGGCACAAGAGTCACTTGTATCGCATTCTGAATCGCCTTTAGCTGTTGGACATTGTGTTGTTGTTGTTTCCATTTCACAAGAATCCTTGCGTGCCCTCAAGTCATTTGAAATGTCAATAAGAGTTTTTACTAATGGTGCATTTTGGTCTCCTCTATAATCTCTATCACCTCTGTTCCTATTCGTTCTATAATCTCCCCTATCATTGTTATAGTCATAATCAATTCTATTCTTTCCTCTATAGTAATTATTATTGCCGTTACTACCCCTATTGCTATCATCACCTCTATAGCTGTCTCTGTTGTCATGATCACCCCTATAGCTGCCCCTGTTGTCACTATCAAACCTGTAGCTACTGCCCCTATTGTCACTGTCAACCCTGTAGCTGCTGCCTCTGTTTTTATTATGTCCTCTATAGCTTCCTCTATTGTAACTATCTTCCTTGTAGTTGTCTTTTTTGTAATCATCTCCTCTGTAGCTGTTGCCACCTCTATTGCTATTGCTTCCCCTATAGTCACTGTTGCCTCGATTGTTATTATCGACTCCATAGCTTCCTCTATTGCTACTACTTCCCCGATAGTCACTGTCACCCCTATTGTTACCATCGACTCTATAGCTTCCTGTATTGGTACTGCTTCCCCTATAATCACTGTCACCTCTATTGTTACTATTAACTCTGTAGCTATCCTCTCTATAGGTGTTACTATCGCCTCTGTTGTAACTATTACCTCTGTCGTTTTCCCTATTATTGCTCTCACCTCTGTTGCTACCCCTATAGTCACTGTCACCTCTATTGTTACTACTAACGCTGTAGCTATTCCTACTGTAACTATCACCTCTGTTGTTTTCCCTATTATTGCTGTCACCTCTGTTGCTTCCTCTATTATTGCTGTCACCTCTGTTGCTTCCCCTATTATTGCTATCACTTATGTAGCTTTCCCTGTTATTGCTGTCACCTCTGTTGCTTCCTCTATTATTGCTGTCACCTCTGTTGCTTCCCCTATTATTGCTATCACTTATGTAGCTTTCCCTGTTATTGCTGTCACCTCTGTTGCTTCCTCTATTATTGCTGTCACCTCTGTTGCTTCCCCTATTATTGCTATCACTTATGTAGCTTTCCCTGTTATTGCTGTCACCTCTGTTGCTTCCTCTATTATTGCTGTCACCTCTGTTGCTTCCCCTGTTATTGTTGTCACCTCTGTTTCTACCCTTATAGTCATTGTCAGCTCTGTTGTTACTACTAACGCTGTAGCTATTCCTGCTGTAACTATCACCTCTGTAGTTTGCCCTATTATTGCTGTCACCTCTGTTGCTTCCCCTATTATTGCTATCACTCTTGTAGCTTTCCCTGTTATTGCTGTCACCTCTGTTGCTTTCCCTGTTGTAGTAATTGTCTCCTCTATTGTTGCTATCAACTCTTTTGTAACTATTGCCTCTATAATTTCCCTTAGATTCACTTCTATCTCCCTTATTGTGTCTGTCTGCATAATTGTTTCTGTCAGCATTCCTATCGCCATCTTCACGATAATTTTGATTATATGCGTTGTGGGAGTTAGAATAGTAAGATGTTGACGGTTTCCTATCTTGGGATATCTTATCTTTCACCTGAAAATAAGGAATGCAATTATAAAAAAAACTTTTTTACAAAAAAAAAAACAACCGACTTTCAAAAAATATACACTAAAAATTTAAAAATAACTTTAATTTCGGAAGTCGGTGTTTGTATTTTATTTCTTCGATATTTGACACCGACTTCCGAAATTATAGTTATTTTTAAATTTTTAGTGTATTTTTTTCTGGAAGTCGGTTGTTTTTTTTGTAAAAAAGTTTTTATTTTTCGCTTTTTAGTTGTTATACCCCAGAACTAAAAACCCCAATAACATGGAACGTGGAATTTAAACATTTGGAGAACTCAAAAACGTCATCAAGATATGCGTATTTTTCGTTTTTGTTCAGTTCCTCAAAAAGCGCTAAAGCAATTTAGATAAAATTTTTATGGGACCACCTCGGGAGTATATTCTTTCGGATAAAAAAAGAATTTCGAAAATCGGTCCACAACTGACGGAGAAATGCACGGACATACATAAAAAAAAAAAAAAACATAAATACAGTCGAACATAGAACCTCCTCCTTTTTCGAAAGTCGGTTAAAAATACGATTTATTTTTCGAGAAAAATTAATATTGTTCAATTTTGCTTTTGAACACGATATTTTTTTCGAGACTTTGATCATTTTAAGACGCATAGTTTAGTAAATAAAAAGAAATATAGGTACAAAATGGATCTTGATGCCCATCTGAATAGGAAACTATTATTTTGTTAAAACATACCTGTTTTGCCAATTGGTAAAGATATGTGAACGGGTATGCTTCATCGTCCTTGCGATTATCATCGTAGCTGTTCAGTCTGTCATTTCGGTTTGAGTAGCTACTGGATTTATAGTTACTGGATTTGTAGTTACTATTCAACGGGGAGTTGTAGCTGTTTGCTTCGTACTCATTCTTGTAACTATTTAATTTGTGATCATCGGACCTGGACTTCTCATTTCTGTTTGTTTGGTAATCAGACTTGTAGTTACTCGATTTATAGTTGGAAGAACGTGATTCCGACTCCTTGAAGTTTGAGTTACGATTGGCATTGTTGTCCAAAACTAAGATAAGGGGACGATTCTGGTCTGAAGCCTTCTTGTAGAGATTCGAGAGAAGGCCAGAGTATTCCTCAGACAGAGATGGAAGGATGTTCTAAAACAAAAGAAAATATAAGTAAGAAATACAAATAACAATGGAGATACTATGACAAAAAAAAAGCTGCTGCTAAGCAGTGTACAACTTTGTTTGCATAACTCGATAAAATGTAGGGACCAGCTGGTTTTTATCACACTAATATTATAAAGGCCAAAGTTTGTGAGTGTGTATGTTTGTTACTTCTTCACGCTCAAATGACTGGACTGATTTAGATGAATTTTGGTATGTAGATAGCTTATACCCTGGATTAACACATATGCTACTTTTTATCCTGGTCTACGCGTGTGAAACCGCAGGGCGCAGCTAGTTCTTTTATAAGAGTTCCATTTTTCATTAATAGTGTAATTGATTGGTATCTAATACAAACAAACGTAACAAACGTATTTTCTTTCTTTTTTTCTAAATAAACAACTTTTGCTACCGGAACAAAACTGAAATCGCAAATGTGAAGTTATAAGATTATGAACTGTTGCACTTGATCCGAGCTATCAAGTAGTATACGTACGTTCAAAGTATATACTAATTCTACTCAACCCCCCATATTTTGTTACTCAGAAAATAAGTAATGTATGACTTTTCTGGGATCTTGCTCTTACAGAGGACCAATTTTCGTACGTTTAAGGAACTTTCTATTCTCGTAATATTTAAGTTGTAGTTTAAAAAAAAACGAAAAAAACACTTATTTTTTATTTTTCGTGTTTTTCTCAGCAAACTCTTTTATTTGATACCCATATCATGGGAATGTATACAAAATAACTAGACCGCCATCTTTGGGAGTCCACTATATTAGATAGTGCAATCCACTCATTCGCCAACACTCCGGCGTCCCACTACTCGCCGCGCCGCGCATTTCTAAGGCGTGGTACAGCGGTATCGGTCAAACTATTGCACTGAATTGAAACATAATATTCGAAAGAAAAAATTAATAATAAAGACAATGGGTTATGAAGGCTGTACAAGTAGGAGAAGATCAAAGAAACAACGGATTGTGAGAGTGAAACGTGATATAATATAGAAATTGGGTGACTACTGAGATGAGTCTAATAGTATGGAAGAAAACATGTTAAGCTAACCCCATAATAAATTGGGATAAAAGCAAAAGAATGACGATGATAAGATAATAATAATAAGATAACCATCGCCTTTAAAAATACAAAAGGTGATGTAGAAAGGAAATGTTTCATAGAAGTTACAAAGATTGAGAAATATAAATTGAATGTTGGACTTACAGTAACCAGAAGTAAAAATACTATATTTTGAAGGTATTTGAGATTCGGTACTAAGGACGCCATTTCAACCGTTTGGCGTCTCGTTTCCAAATATGCTATCGTTTGGCTTATTCTTCTTAGGTAAACTTAACGCTTCATATATTTTTAATATTTTTTCAATAACTGATTAGATTTTGTTATTTGTTTTGTTTCATATTTCCTGTTCAGTTATTACTTGTTTATTTTAATTAATTGCTTTTTGGTGTGTTATAATTTCGTTATCTTAATATTCATTTTCATGTTGAAACTATTATACCTAACACAAAAGGATATAATAATTTTTTTTAAGAAGTTCCATCGTAAAAATTATATTATTTGTACAAATAGTTTCAAAAGACAATGTAGTTGGCTGTCTTATGGTCTGGTTTTGGTTCCCAGGTCGCTGTTATGAGCTTTTTCATCAAAAAAGATGGCTGGGACTCTGGTTAGAACCCAAATAATGGCATAAGATTAGAGAAAATCCGAGAAGCGCGTACTATCGTATGTATGTCAGCTCTAGCGGCGCGCGGTTCTGGCAAATTTGGAGCACCTAAAGGCATAGTATGCTGGTTAGTCTACTAATTTTTGGAGCACCTCAGCGCTTGCCAGCAAAGGCAAATTTTCAGTCTACGGCCAAATAAAATCATGCATAATGTTATGATATTCCATAATTTTGAAATTGTAGTTTTCACAGGCATACTTGCCTGGATGCCAGAGTAATATGTGTCCGGGAATGTCTTTGAGAGGCGGCTTTAAATTGTTTTATCGATTTTACAACTCTACGTGGATGAGGTCACAGGTTTTTGTGGAATGAAGAGTTTTTTCTTATTTATTTTTTTTAAGTGTTGACCCTCATCATTATTACTAGTCTGCCTTTTTCTTGGGTATCTCGTATTTTTGACTAACTAGATGTAGCTGAATGTTCAGTTGCCCGGGCCAGACACAACACCCGAATGGTCGAAGTATCCTCTCTTGTCAATGGAGGTTTGTGGGACTTTACACCCTGTTCCGCATACTTCCAAAAAAAAAAATTAAAATAAATTAAAGGGGGCTTCCCTACTAGAAACGTGTTTTATGCCTAGGGGTAGCAGATAAATTCATAACAGAGCTACCGCTCCCCGCGGCACTCAGGCAGCGAAGGAACAGGGGTAGGTTTTAGTCAGTAAGAGTCTGACACACCCTCCCGCTCCACCCAGAGCGGAAGATGTCATTGGATGATTTCCTACCCCACAAAAAAAGAAAGATGTAACTGAATACTAATGAAATAAAAAAAAATACATATATATTTTGAAACTAAAACAAATTAGTACTTCTATTTTCTCCTAGAGCCACGGCTTCTTGTTCTTTTTAAAGGGTTTTTGCATGTTGGAAAAATGTCATGATGATTTGGATAACTTATGGAGTCCATAATTATAGAGCATTCTTTAAAGTAAACTGCCACGTTGTTCACGTGGTCTCAAGCGCGACTGGTCCTGGCGAGCATGCCAATTGTGGGGTACAGGTTCGATTCCATTGTCGGGCAAAAATGTTATTGGGTTTTACCATTAGGAATTACTCTGAGCAGCCCGTAGTTTGGAAGTTAGTGGTGTGATGACACCTCCGTGCCTCGGAAAGGACATAAAGCCGTTGGTCCTACGCTTGATCTTGGAGTCTGTGTTTCCTGATAGCTACAATCTATTAGTATTTAAGTCAAGAGTGAATAGGCTACTTCTAGGCAAGCGTGCTCTATTGCCGACCACATGTTCGCTTACCATCAGATTAAGTAAGGATAGGTTAAGATAGTGGTCGAGTGCGAGCCTATCAATGATAAAAAACCCCTTATCAAGACTGGTCGTTGGACTTTCGGGCTTTTAACTACCTGTAACGTCTAGAAAGACGTTACAGGTAGTTAAAAGCCCCCAAGCCTATTTTTTTTTATCATGTGAAAATTCTTATGGATATCCTCCACACAGGGGTGGGCCAAGGGGTCTGTCAGACTAAAACCACACAGTGTTCTGCTGCTACCTTTGGCCGGGGTGTTGGAGTGCTTGCGCATTTCATCACGCTGCCCCGACCAGGTTTTGGCCCGCATTATTCATGTGGACCGTCACCCTCTACGGCAGCGCACGCGGTTTACGAAGCGCTCCCGTCTTGGGCCTTTTACTGTTCAGAAAACCAACTCCCCGTTTCTTTACGGCTCCGACACTGCGGTGCTCCAGCGGTTACACGCGAGGATGGTTTTAACGGTCACGCCTCGCCCCTCCGCGCCTACGTGAGCTTAAATTACACTCTAGGGGTAAGGCAGACAAGACTGCGTGGAGTCGGATTTGCAGCGGTTCTACGGCTGTGGTCAGCGAGTATGTTGAGGGCGGTTATCAGTCTAACGGGATGGTGAATACCAGCGATGGAACGACTGATGAATGTCCGTTGTAGTGTTAGTAGGTATGTACTTGTACTTTGAACGTATGCAAACAAAATATGTGGGATTAAGACACCACACCACACACACCACACACCACATACACCACACCACCACATATTTTGTTAACCAGAAAATAAGTTACTGTCTCGCGGTCTAAAGGGAGCTCTCCTCTGTCCGTCTGTCTGTCCATCGTCTGTCACAAAATTTTGTTCCGAAGAATTTTGTAACTTCCCGTTGACCTAGGAACTTGAAATTTGGTGACAATGTTTAAATTCTGAATTCAGACAATCATACTAACTTACATTTTTGGGTTTTAAAATAAAAATATCTTAGTTAGATTACCGAATTTTATTAAATAAAATCATAAGAGGTTGCCTGTTGCAGGGAGCTGGTCTTGCTGCCTACCGTGGATGGTTTTATTTTAACATGTCTGCGCATCACAGCTGTTTTCAGATTTTGAGCATTGTTCAGCTAAAAGTTCTTCTGTTTTATTTTCACAACTGTCAACTTTTTTGCAATCCTTTTTGCCCTTTCCACTTTTTTTTTTGTTTTTATTTGATGAACGTGAGCGTGCATGCTGCTCCATTAGCATTTTTTCACTTGTCTGAAAAATATCGAAAAAAAAAATTAGAGACTGAATAATGCTCAAGTTGCACTTATCACCGAAAAACCTTAAAATCCATCAGCATCAATCACAGCAATACCAATTAATGAATAGCGGTTGACAGTCGAATAAATCAGTGAACATGAGATATTTAATGAAATGTTAGTTTCGAGAATCACATCAGACTTATACAGGTGAAAGTTTGTGAGTATGTAATAATGATAATAATAATATAATAATATTCCACAACTATCACACAACGCCATCTAGTCCCAAGCTAAGCAGAGCTTGTGTTATGGGTACTAGACAACTGATAAACATACTTATATATTTCTAAATACATACATATTATAGATAAATTACACCCAGACACAGAAAAAATGATCGTGCTCATCTCACAAACATTTGTCCTGGGTGGGAATCGAACCCACGACCTTCGGCATAGCAGTCAGGGTCACTAACCACAAGACCAACAGGCTAGTCAATATGTATGTATGTGTCAGTATGTGCGTTTGTATGCTTGTTACTTCTTCACGCTGAAACAGCTGGACCGATTTGGAATGTTTTTTGAATGTAGATAGCGTATACCCTGGATTATCATATAGGCTACTTTTCACCCCGGTCTACGCTGGTGAAACCGCGGGGCGCAGCTAGTAATTTATCATCATAAATCTTTACTAATTTCTTTTTTTTTTGGGACAAGCCCGCCACACTATTTCCACTCACTGTGACTCCTGAAATCCAAAATCAAAAGTGGCGACAACCGGAAAAACCCCGAGGCTATGAAGCTCAACAAGTCTTTTTGTTTTTTCGAGTCCTGGAGAATCGATTAAACTGTCTTGGTTCCCGCAACGAAATTAATCAGAAATCTTTACTGCCGACACTTATCAAACCAATTTGACATAACGCAAAACAACATGGCCGTATACCCCGAAGGGTTAGGCAGAGGTGACAACCTTTAGGACCTCACAATCCGCTAGCTATGTTAAAGCCCTAAAAGTGTAATATAATAATAATAATGTTCCCACTGCTGAGTCACAGGCCTCCTCTCAGTCGCGGGCTTGCGGACGGCGAGTAATGGATAGCTCGCCGTTCAATAAGGACCGTCAACGGCGCGTAGTGTTCCACGCGCTACTCGAAGAGATGTCACGTGGGTCCAATGCGGGTTGGTGGAGGTCACATGTCTTCAAACATTTCATTCTAGGTAGTGCCGGTTTCCTCACAATATTTTCTTCGCCATTTTGACAGCAGTGGTGATTAAATCATTTACACAAAGTAAATCGCCTGCGTGAGTTCGAACCCGCACTTGTAATTCGCGGTCGTAACCACTGGGCCACCACTGCTCTCAGCCCCAACCAAGCGAAATAGCATTATGAACATTTTGTTACTATACACATCTTTTCTAGGTACCCCATGGATACCACCAGTATCTCGTAGGTATATCTACTGAGTAAATAACAAAACGTTTATTGTTTTGGTTTATTCGAGCTTTTTCGTTTGCCCTAAGACTTTTTATATGAATTTGTAAGTTATATTAGTCCCATCTTCTCCCGCAGTTTTGCTTCCCTTGGTTTTTCCAAAGGAACCATGCATTTTGCGGGATAAAAAGTCCCTAGGCCATGGCACTCAGCGATAGAGTTATCGATCAGTGTCAGAAATATTTATGAAATCGAATCAGTACTTTCAGAGATTACCCGACAAACAAATTAACAAATAATTTAACCTCTAAGATATGAGTTTATATTTTTTTTTTCAGAAACTTCTGTATGGATAGTCTATATCATCGACAGCATATTAAAAAATGGGAGAGTATTTGTATGAAATTATTTGTTTGAGGGGTCAAAATGGGCTTGTGTGGTGGAGAATAGCATACTTCTTCTCACAGTGAGGATGCCAAAGTCACAGTAGTGGGATAATTATAGGTTAATTTAGTTTTTCCATCCCAAGAGGGTCCTGTTGACTAACATAGAGGTATAAGCCAAATTTTTTGGGGAACAGCTATAGGCAAACAACAAGTTATAGTAACAAGTTCCTTGAAAAAATGTCATAATTAAAACCACTTAAACGGAACTCCTGAACAAAAGCAAGTGAAACAGTTAGTCTTACCCTCAAAAGTTCATACAGAGCGTTTTCATATTCTCGCTCCGAGTTAAAAGCAGGATGGTGGTCAGGATTGTGGACATGACGACCTTTTCTTTGCTCCTGTTCTAGATCCAGTTCATCATCCAAAGTCCTGGCTTGATTGTTGGAATCTACTACCACTATTAGTGGACTTTTTGAGTCTTGTCCTATAAGATCATTCAGTACTCCTAGCGAAGGGTGGTGCCGTGGGTAGGAATTCAGGCCATTCTGAACATAAAAGAAAATATATATTTTTAATTTGTGAAAGGTGTTTCTGGGCATTTAGTTATTTAAATATACTTTATTGTACACCAATACATTAAAATGCATTAGGGAAAACATAAACTGAAAACATACAATCCATGCATGCCAACTGCGTACTGATGGAATGCTTAGCTACGTATGTATAAACCTCCATCTAGAGCCTCCCTCCTACCTGAGGATAATTTGCCAACATGGACGTTATGATTAAGAAAACTATTTTTGTTTTCTAAACAATATCCAAAGCTAATAATTTAAAAAGCATTATGCAGTCCTTCAAAGACATTTGAAGTAATCGTTTAAATACCAAAAAACCCTCAAAAGAAAGAAAAAAAAAATCTTACGATGGAAAATAATAATAAGACGAAAAACTGCAAAACTATGCGCACTGTTGGCACCATATCGGCAACGCTTGTGTAAGGTGTGGTTTGTTTTAAATGAACATTATACCTTGGTGAATTTAATCAATGGCCGATTTGATAAAATCTTAATAAACAATAACCGTAACAACTTCACGCCTATATTTGAGGGTAAAGCAGAAGCCTATAGAATAGGGACTTTCTTTATAAAAATTAACTATGTGAGTTTAAACTATGATTAGCAGATTCTTATTTCAACATTAAGAGGAGTAGATTTGGGTTTTAAAGTACTGATTAAAGCAAGTCAATAATTTGAGGCAGGTTTTGTTCTCTATACAGTTAAATTTGATAGTTTGATATTGACCTGCAGTATTGTAGAGCAGTGGTGGTCCAGTGGTAAAAGGCCGTGAATTACAAGTTGTAGGTCGCGAGTTCAAACCCAGGCAGGCGCTTTACTTTGTGTAAATTATTTCATTACCACTGCTCTCAAAACAGTGAAGGAAAACATCGTGAGGAAACCGGCGTTTCCTAGAACCAAAAATTCGATGATATGTGACATCCCAACCCGCATTGGGCCCGCGTGGTATATTACGGCTCACACCCTCTCACAGAGAGGAGGCCCCAGCAGTGGGGACATTAAAAGGCTGATGATGATGATGATGATGATGATGATGATATTGTCCTGAATTTAGAAACCGCTAATTATTACTTAAACTAGGCATGTATGATTAGCGAGTTTTATAAACAAGGCTAGAATCATCTTTCTGCCCTTATCGCATGTTACTTGGGGTCAGCCCAACACGGTTTTTTCTGCCATTCTGTCCTGTCAGCCGTCACGCTATCACTCGCTTTTCTTTCATATCACTCCATTCACAATCCATCTATCCTTTCTTTGGCCTCCCTCTCCCTCTCCATTCATCCACACTCATATTCATGACTCTTTTAGTTACATATGTTTCATCCCTCCTCTTCACTGACCAAGATAAGCGATGCCCTTTCAACTTTTCTGTGACTGGCACAACTTTTAAACTACCTCTAATGTACTCATTTCTCACTTTATCCATTCTCGTTACTCCACACATCCATCTCAGCATTCTCGTCTCCGCCACATGCAATCTACTTTCATCCGTCTTTTTCTTACCCATACAGTACGACAGGTCTAATCACGGACTTATAGATTTTCCCCTTTAACTTAAGGGGCATCCGTTGGTCGCAAGTTGTTCCAGTGACCTGTCGCCATTCCAAGAAATATTCTAAGGAAGAACGTTTGAGTACCAAGAACATCGGTATGGATGGGGACCGGCGCCCAATTTATATTGCGGAGTATCTGCCACCGAGTTCTAGAAGGCTGTTTTTTGCTGCAAGGGAATTTGCTAAGCTGAAAGAATTCAAGTTCTGCTGGACAAATAATGGTAACGTTTTTCTGCGTAAAATTGAAGGCGCTAAACAAATCCTTATTAAAACGGAACAGACCCTGCGTGAATTGGATGTGAAACAATGACTCTTGATAATAATATTAATGTTAAGTTTTCTCAACTTTTATTTTTATTGTGTATTTTTTAGCCTAAGTTTAGATTCTCACACACACAACTACACACGTAAGTCTTCCCTATTTTCAACACTTGTGCGTTTTGTAATTACCGTAAATGCGCCTATTGTTCATTGCATAATTTATATCACATCTCAATCAATTCTGCATAATCCTAAACCACCCGCATCATTAACTTTAAATAGCCTAATGCCATTTTTTTTTTTTTTTTTTTTCTCTTTATATTTCTGTTATTTCTGTGCCGCGTTTTGGGTTATCTTTTATTTTTTAACAGATGGCTAACCATACCGTAGACCACGAATTAGACTCACTTTCTGTAGCAAAATCTTATAAATGTCTACCTGAAAGATGCAGGCATTATATTAAAGATCCGAACATAGGGTTAAAGATTCTACACCTTAATGTTCGGAGTATAGCTAAAAACTTTGACGAAATCTCTGTGCTAATGGAACTTCTAGGTTTCCAATGTGATGTTATTGTCTTATCCGAATGTTGGTTAAGTAAAACAAGTCACCTACCAACTTTGAATGGTTATACTTCCTATTTTACGAAAAATACTTTCAATCAAAATGACGGATGCGCTGTATATATTAAATCTTCTATAAAACACGATATTACAGAACCTTATTTTGTTGATGCAAATTGTCTTATCTGTAATATAGGCAGCGTATCTATCGTTGCTCTGTATCGTTCTCCCTCCTATAAAAACATCAACAATTTCATTCAGAGTCTGGATAAAGTGCTCATGCCCTCCTCACAGACTGTTGTCTTGATTGGAGATGTTAATATCGATATCAAGATTGGCAACAAAGACACGCACTCGGACGAGTATTTATCATGTGCTGCCGCGCACGGACTTCTCCCCGCTCACCTGTTCCCCACACGCGTCTCCAACTGTCTGGATCACATCCTCCTAAAAACAAATTTGGCAGCCACAGCTATTGTCATTGAGTCCTCTATAACTGATCATGAACCTCTGCTACTATCTCTGCAAACTAATAATAAGTATTATAATTTACCCCGAACCAAATGCAAAATTAACCACAATTCAGTAGTAGAATCTATCAATGGCAAAGACTGGTCTCCTATCTTGACGGTGTTGGATCCAAATAGAGCAGCGGAAGACTTAATAACAGGTCTCTCTACAATCATTAAGGAAAACACACATGAATATACAGTCCCCAGGAAACACAGATCTTTTAAGCCATGGATTACACCTGGCTTGCTACGCTGTATCCGAAATCGTGACCGCATGCACGTCAAATTAAAAAAACCTGGTAATAATGAAATTCTGAAAATAACATATACTCGCTACCGTAATTTCTGCAACTCATTATTACGGAAACTTAAACGTGCTTATGAAAAGGAAGAATTCTCTAAGGCAAAAAATAATATTAGAGCAACTTGGGATGTGGTGAAAAAAGTTTCTGACCTTCATTCAAACTGTCCTCCTTCTGTTGAACTGTTGCATCTTTGTGACTCTCCAGGGTCCTCTCTTAATAAAGTCAATAACTACTTTGCTGGCATTGGTAAAAGCCTCGCTTCTAAAATAAAACCTGTGACTGCCACGCCTACAACATCGGCAATGCATTCAAGTAGCTCTATGGTTCTGCTTGAATCTACAGAAATGGATGTCGAAGACATCATTCTGGGTCTCAGATCCGACTCCGCTACCGGTTGGGATGGCATCCCCATTACCATCATCAAGTCTACGAGAAGTGTATTGGTCCCAATCATTACCCATGTCTGTAATCTCGCCATTTCTACTGGTGTTTTCCCAGTGGTCTTTAAAAAAGCCATAGTTCACCCGGTTCATAAGGCCGGTCGCAGAGACGACGTTAACAACTACAGACCTATCTCGGTTCTCTCTGCCATGTCAAAGATCCTAGAACGAATTTTAAATAAGAGTCTCGTCAGTTTCCTCGATGTTAATAATATTTTAGCTCCCAACCAATTTGGTTTCCGCAAGGGTATGAGTACTGAAGATGCAATAATGGCTCTGTCTGACTACGCAGTTAGAACTGTTGACAACAAGCGGAAGTGTCTTGGTATCTTTCTTGATTTATCTAAGGCCTTTGATACTGTTTCTGCGCCGGCATTACTTAATAAGATGGAGAGCATTGGAATCCGAGGCTTGGTGCTGGATATCTTTAGAGACTACCTTGGGAATCGCACTCAGGTGGTTAAAATCGGGCATAATGTGAGTGAAGAGCTTCCCATTGCATACGGTGTGCCTCAAGGTAGCATATTGGGTCCCACTCTATTCCTCATCTATATAAATAATTTGTGTATGCTGCCCATTCAAAACTGTAAAATCATTACATACGCCGATGATACTTACCTGCTTATAGATGGAGTAGACTGGGCCCAGTGCTATCTGAATGCCGAGAAAGCCCTTACACGTGTAATGGAATGGTTGAAAAACAACCTACTCACTTTAAACGTTAGTAAAACGGTTTATATGCCATTTGCTATTAGGTCAAATTTATGCCCATCACCTTCCCTTACTCTTAAGGCCCATATATGTACGCCTTCCACTATTTGTGACTGTCAAGAAATCTTTAAGTCCACTAGTGTCAAATACCTAGGCGTACATATCGACCAACATCTCGATTGGCATAGACACTTAGATACACTTTCTGGTAGAACTCGCAAGCTGATTTACGTTTTTAAAAAATTACGCAAGTCTGCTGATCGGGATACATTGAGGGTGGTTTATTTTGCATTGTGCCAATCGATCTTAGCTTATTGTATTCCAATCTGGGGTGGAGCTACTGAGAACCATTTTATCCGACTAGAACGAGCACAGAGAGCTGTTCTGAAGGTTCTGCTCTTTCGGCCGCTAAGATATTCCACAGTACAGCTATATGCGGAATGTAAAGTGTTAACTGTCAGGCAGCTGTATGTCCTTCAGTCAATGCTCCGTAAACACCCTACTCGTCCGTCCTCAGAGCCAACAGGTAGAATTAAACACACGGTTTTTCCTCAAGTGTCACATAGAACTTCGTTTGCCAAGAGACACTATTACGTAACCAGCACGAAACTTTATAACCAGCTCAATAAAGTACTAAAAATCTTTCCTGATACTAAATATCAGTTCAAATCTAAGTTACAGGAATATCTTCTAAAACTAACTTACCGCAATACGGAGGATCTTCTGATTTGAAATTTTAGAAATATAAATAAATAGTTTTTTTTTTTTTATATATATAACGGTAATTTACGATAATTATTATACTCTTGCATACGCTCGCACACACACTCATACTTGCACTCACAGTCACACACTCTCTTTCACAACTAAACACACACCATCAGACATCTACACACACATACAAACACATTAGAGACATACACGTATACGTTGTTGTAATTATAGTTTGTTCTTATATTCTGTTTTATATTTCTTTCATTATTTTATTTTTTATTTCTCTTGGTCTTGTCCAAATGGATTTTTGTGTATAATGTGTGTCCTATTTTATATTTGCACTGTCCTATTTTTTATATGCACATCACTTTGAAGAGACACTGACTTCTAAGATACAGGTACATAAACCTAGTTTAGAAGTCAGGGATTTTCACTCTGGAACACTAGCTTAAGACATTCTTCGATCAAAAAATGTAAACGAATTTTTTGGAGAAATAAAAAAAGAAAGATTATTATTTCATTCATCCTGATTTGATCCTGTGCGTTACGTCTCGGTCTATATCGCCATCTCCCTGAACAAGCGACCCAAGGTACCGAAAGTCGGAGCAGATCGGTACAGGCGTTCCGTTGAGAGCTACATGTATAGGACTGGAGAGACCGCCGAAATCGCAGAACCGATACTCTGTTTTAGTTCTGCTCAATTTCAGGCCACCACGGCCGTTTTTGACACTTTTGCCTATTACTTTGGATACGAAACATTCTGAGACCTGTTTTAACAACGTAAAAATATTTTATCCTCTTTGTAACAAACTTGACGTTGGATTCTTTCATATTTATTTTTTGTGCTATGCTACGATTTTTTATTCAATGAGGGCGCCACTTGGCCGGTAGTAGACCCTTTAATGATTGGTTGAAGAACTGTGAACAGATTTTCGATTTAAAATAGGTTTTAATGAATTTAGGGCGTTCGCACTTTTGCAAATAATTAATTCAGTGTTTTTGTTCCAGTTAAGTGTTTTGCCTAATATTATGCCTAAATATTTACCTGATACACGCCACACAATTTGGAAATTATCTACTTTGACAAACCTAGTGGGTTGTGTACGTTTTCCGGTAAACAAAATGCCTTCGGTTTTTGTTGAATTCAGTTTCAGTTTCCAGGTTTTGAAATATTGGCTAAGTGGTTGCAGTGAATATTGTAGCCGTCCAATCACTACATCAACGTCTTTGTCTGTCGTCAGTATCGCCGTGTCGTCAGCGTAGATGGCAAGTTGTGTGTGAGCCTGTTTAGGTATATCATTCAGGTAAAGTATGAACACGTATGGACCTAAGAGCGAGCTCTGGGGCACACCGGCTGGGATGGTTTTTGGAGAAGAGTGGCCTTTGCCAACGTAAACTGAGAACGATCGATCACGCAGGTAGTTTTGAATGAGTTTTACTAGACAGAGATACCTCAAATTTAATTAATTTGTGTAATAGGCCATCGTGCCAAACAGAATCAAAAGCTTTTTCAATGTCTAGTAAAATCATGCCTGTGGAAAGTCCGCAGTTTAACCCATGGGTTATGTGCTCAGCCACTCCGGCTAACTGTTGCGTGGTCGAGTGTGAGCTTCGGAATCCGAACTGTTCGGGGATCAAAATAGAAGCAGTTAATTTGGTAAGGCGGGATTCCTATCCCGCCTTACCAAATTAACTGCTCTTAGCTGCCAAGTATTGAGAAGCTGCTAGAAGCCATCATCCTTGATTCTTGGCTTCTAGCAGCTTCCCAATACTTGGCAGCAAACTGATTGGTCGGTAGCTTGATGGGACAGACTGATCTTTCCCAGTTTTCTTGATAGCTATTATTTTAGCGTATTTTAACGTATTCGGGAAGCAGGCAATGCGTGAACAACCATTAAACACTTTGGTCAAATAAACAATAGCTTTTTGGGGCAGGTTTTTAATTATCCATTTCCCAGACCGTCAAAACCAGGCGCTTTGTTTGATCTTAATTTTCCCTAATAGTTTTCGAATTTCATTCGGCCTAGCAAGCGATGGGTAGTCACACATCTGGTAACAGTCCAGTAATCTCATCAAGATTTTGACTGCCTCTTCAGTGCTATGATCACTGACACAATGTTTGGTTAGATTCATATTCTCTAAGAAGGCATCTGCTAGCGTCTCACAATGTTCAAGTACTGTGGAGGTGCTAGTATTATTTGACATTTTAGAGGGGGTATTGAGACAGGCTGGTAATTTAAAGACTTCACTACTCTCCATAAATCTGAATTAGGGTTGATAACTTTAGCTAATTTATTGTTCCACACATTGTCGTTAAGGGTTTTGATCTTGGACTTGGTATAGCTGACGTCGTTTGTATGGATTATGTTCTTCTAAAGCCAGTTTTCGGAGACGATTTTTAATTTTGATTTGTGACCTGATCCGACGTGGGAGTTTGTGACCACCATCACTTCGTAATATAGGTACGGCTTTATCTCTTTCATTTATGATGGATTGGGTTACATTTTCAATGGCAAGGTCAATTTCCTGGGGTGAGTTGAATGTGGTTTGGCTTAGGGTTATAGATTCATTCAAGATAGATCTATAACTTTTCCAGTCTGCTTTTGTGTATTATATTCGCTCTTGTCTGTTAGTTTACCAATTGCAGTGAAGTAAACTGGCAGGTGGTTAGAAGAAAGACCAGTAACTACCTGAGGCTTATAAAGGTGATAGACAGAGTTAGCAAGGATAATGTCGGGGGTTGATGGTATATGAGTACTATGATAGTGAACTAGAGTGGGACTAGAAGCAGCGAGGATGTTATATTCGTTGTTTATCATGTAGTCGAAAAGTACCTCGCCATGGATGTTGGAGCGAGAGCAGTACCAGTGTGTTTGGTGTTGCCAAACACACTGGCCACCCATGATTAGGAGTGAGTGAACATTGATAATTTTGTCTAGGTATGACGCTAGTAAGGTTAGGTTAGGTGATTTATAAGCTGATAAAAACGCAACGAAAGAAAGAAAGAAGAAAGATTTAGACGGGTATGATCAATATCTGACTAGACTAAAATGGCAACTCCCTAACCGTGTCCATCGGGTCGATGGACTGCCGTCAGCATTCCAGTAGAGAATACGTACATTTTGTGTTTTACACATACTGGCCAAGATGGGTTAAAATGAGAATTACTTTATCCATCATATTAGTGCATCCTGGAGATTGGCTTTTGATGGTTTTTATTGTCATCAATATTGCTAGCATGTCAGCTGTCGCCGAGTCTTGAGTACCCGTGGTGGTGAGTCTTTGTGCATTGGCAGAAGCAACGTGATTCCAAGGTCGCTCGTCAACAATGTTTGGTTTCTGTGGCAGCATTATAGTCCTGGCGGCATTGTACTTAGCGTTCTCTCAGATTCTTTAAATAATTTTCGCGCTCTTTGCATTGACAAAAGTTTGCAGGGTGATTATCACCACAGTTACAACACTTGGCGGGCTGGTTACGGGTCTTTTTGAGGCATTCTTTGGTCGGGTGAGAATCAGTGCACTTTACACAACGAGGCGCTAAGTTACAGTTGGTAGACGAGTGGCCGAATCCTTGGCATCTGTAACACTGTGTTCCGTAGCGGTTGTTGCTTCGGTATTTTCTGATTTGTACTACTGTATTACAGAGGAGCCTGATCTGTCGAAATTTGGAAAAATCAGCACCAGGCGGTAGTTGTACCAGAAAAGGAGGACAGAGAAAAGATTTATCAGCAGGTACTTTCAATTTCCGAACGATGACGTTTTCGAACCCAAGCGATGCAATTTCATCTGAAAGTACATCCTCGACGTAGTCAGGAAGTCCGAAGATTACTGCTATGTACTCGTACATCTTCTCTTCTTTTAGCGAGTAGGTGTGGAAGGCAATATCCTTGGTACGTACACCTTCTTTGATGGCTTGATGGCTTTCAGACGTGTGGCACATGACAGCTACTCGATTATTGCATCTGTACTGCATGTGGAAGTTTTTCGAGCAAGACGAGATTGTGGTTCTGATGTAGGTACTCATTCGTCCAAGTGGGATCTATCTCCAGAACGATGGGAGCATCACGAAGTCTTGTGTTAAAGTCAGCAGCAGATTGGTTACCAGGCAGATTGCTAAAACTGTTGGTAGTCTTGATTGGCTCCGGTAGGCGTTGTTCGGCTTGACGCACAGTTCTTTTGGGGATTTTCTATTCGCTGGTTTTAATGGGGCCTTCGAGAGGGCGTTTGCCAACAGAAATGGAGCGTGTGAGAAAACGATCCATATCGACAACTTTTTATCGAGCGTATTCCCATCACTAGTGGCGATGCGAAGTTATTAGGTGGGGGTATAGATATAGATAGGACGTGCGACAGACACGAGCGCGCGCGACGAAATGGTAGTGGTGCCCACTGCTGCACCGGACTTAGGTACTGCATCGACTGTACATCGCTCGGATAAACTGCACATACTTCCCAGGCACACTTTTCTCCTTAAGGGCCCACCACAAAACCTCTTGAGGCACCCGGTCGTATGCCTTTTCGAGGTCAACGAACACCATGTGCAAGTTTTTACGCACAGCTCTGTATTTTTCACACAGCTGGCGGATAGCGAAAATGGCATCCGTTGTACCCTGGTCGGGCCAGGCATAAAACCGAACTGATTCGAGATTTCACTCTCTTCTCCAAGCCGCTTTTCAAAAACTTTTTCTCATGCTTTCATACTATGTGACAATAGCTTTATTTCTCTATAGTTGTTGCACTCCAGCACATTACCTTTGTTCTTGAAGAAAGGCACCAACGAACAGTTGCACCATTCATAAGGCATGGCTTCTTCCAGCAACAATTTATTGAAGAAAAAAGCTAACCACTTCCATCCATTTACCCGTAATGACTTCCACACTTCAATTGGTATTTCGTCTGGGCCTTATCATTCTTCATTCCATTCACTGCTATTCTCACTTTATCCACACTGAACATTTTCACTCATTCATTGGTTTATTCTCTATAACACCACTCCAGATATTTTCTTCAGAAATATGTAGCTTAAATTACGAACTGTGACTTTTCAATTTGTTTTGCCAAAATATAATGAAATACTTGCTAATAGCGAGTCGAGAATGAAGACGAAAAAGACTGGAGACTTGGGTTAGAACTAGGAGTTTATTTTTAAAGAGTTTTAAGTGACCAAAATATTTCTATTTGCTTCTTTAAAGAATTGTACGAGTATTTTTTTGAGGTTACGAAATCATCAGATGACTTCTCGCGCTCTGGGTGGAGTGGAAGAGAGTGTAGAGCGTTGCGTTCTATAGCCGCGGTAACTCTTTCAAATGATTCAACGACCGTGAAAAAAAAAACATGACAATTTTGGTAGGTATTGGTTGTATTGGTTGTAACGGAGTGGCGTTACAATCTCAATTAAAATTAAATATAAGGAAAAGAACCACAGAGACCAAAAGCCACTAACTCGATTTTGAAAAGTCATCGACAATATGAGTTTGCTGACAACACTATTGTCTTTGGATTCGTTGACATCTGTCAATGACGGCGGAGATATAAATAGCCGCCAGGGCAACGTGGAGTCCTTTTTTCTTTTTATTCCAACTGCTGGCGGTGGATTCACGTTCTCTTGTTCTGTCGAACACTCTTGAGCCGTGACCCGCTCGACAAATTCTAGCAGTTGCAGTTTACATTGGCAAATATTTGCCAACCTCATTAATTACGTGAAATAAACCCCAGTAATTGGGGTCCCAGATCCGGATTCCCAAATTCGGACAAGATCAAACCCGAATATGGCGGGGGAAGACTTGGAGCCCTACGCTCCGAGCACGCACCTACATCGACCTCCATCGCGGCCATCCTGCCGCAGTGCCTCGTGGCGTCACCACTAGGCAACTTACCACGGCGGCTCGCTCCACGCCGGGTGCTTATTTGCCCGCGTGGTTTCTGCTGGCTGTCTCCGAGCCGACACGATCACCTGCCGGCCGATTCATCCTGGCTCCTGTCGTCCCTACGAGCCGGCGCTACCACCTGCCGGCCAACACCTCCGGGGCGAACGCAACGTGGCTCCCCCGAGTCATCCGTCACAAGGCTGAGCCAGGGCAGTACCGTGCCATCTCCCAGGAAATACGAAATCTGTGACTATAAACCTTCGCACGCCCTTTCTCTATACAATATATATTTTTAATGTTGACCGAGGTACGTGTTTTCTTTTTTTTCACTTCCCACAAAGGCTCCTTACGTCACATGGTGTTATTGTAATACCGACAAAAGTGACAGACAGACAAACGGACAAAGAAATGATCTTATAGGTAAGAGTTCCTTTTGACGCAGGTTTATTTTAAACATTTGTAGTATATGATTTCACCGATATATATAAAGGATTCAGAATACTCCAAATAAAGTTAGTATTAAAATCAATGAAAAACAAGTGACGAAAATATATTCGAAGCTCGCATTTTCATGACCTTGGGAGACAGAAATTCGATACATTTTAAAAAGGAAAGTTTTGCACGGACTTCCATTTAAATACTTTAAAAGGAATTTCACAATTTTCAGGCTGGCTTTAATTTTGTTTTTCTGTTTCATTTTGGTCTTCCATATAATTTTATTATGTAAGTAATCAAATGTCTGCAGCGATACTAAAATATGTATGTACCAACTGCGCACATACAATGCACTGTGAGCTTCGCACCCTGGATATTTAACCTCGGTACCTTCCTTTACCGTAAGCTTGAGGTCGATTGGGCAAGCATGGGTTCGATTCTCGTCGGGAAAAGTGTTATTGGGTTTTTCCAACTAGAATTTTTCAGTTACAGCTCAGAGTCTAGATTCGATATTGATATTGACGACTTTTTGACATTTCATGACTTATTGTAAAACTAAATGAAAAATCCATTAATTTAATTTGATGTAATGATGTGTACCTACAGACTCAACAGCTAACGAAATGTAATTTGCAGTGACCTAACAGGAGGAACAGTTTTTTTTTTTCTGGGGAGGGAAATCATCCAATGACTTCAGGGTGGAGCGCTCCCGCTCCACCCAGAGCGGGAGAAGTCATTGGATGATTGCGTGTCAGACTCTTACTGACTAAAACCCACTCCTGTTCCTTCCTTGCCTGAGCGCCCGGGGGAGCAGTAAGTCTGTTACGAATTTAGCCGCTACACCTTGGCATGCAGGCACCGGCCATGACGGGCCCTGTCAGTGGTGGCTGACATAATTATTCTCTTTGAGGCGCGCGTGAAACTCTACGCGCCGTCAACTCACGGGGCTGATCGGACGGCGGTAGCGATATCCTCGGACCAGTCGGATGGCCATGACCCTTTGGGACGTGTTCAGCCGGTGGGCTGATCGTCGCCTCATGGAACGCGCCTACACTGGTGCCCCATAAAGGGCCATGGACCACACGACCCTCGCGTAGAGCCTCTGGTAGGAGGCGTTTGGAACCCCTAGTTTGGGCAGGAGCCACTTGAAGGCAGCCCCACCCCCTCCAGTCTGGGAGCCAAATGTCTAAAGTGCTCCACGAAGTTCCACCGGCTGTCGAGGACGAGTCCCAGGTAAGTACCTCAACCCGATATATCTTCGACATATCGTCGACTCAACGCCGATGTGAACCCCTTCAACAAGTAGCCTTGCTCTCTGAATTTTTTTCACTACTTCACGAGTTTTCTTATATTCGGTTTGAGTTTTATCATAGCCAAGATTTTGAAGGAAAAAAATTGTAAAATATCTTCTCATTATGAAACACAGCGTTCTGAAATAAGTTAAATAAGCTTTTTCCTCAAAACAGTTAATTAGGCAAAGACCTAGGCAAACGCTGTAGAACGAAGTTAGCTGTAACTTGTCTACTGTTTTATATTTATAAAAATGAAACAGATTATTAGTAATGTTAAAAATAAGTAATATTAATATTAGGTATTTACTCGTACCTATGAAATTGCCTATTTTAGAAACTGCACACTTGAACTGTGATAACTTCGGATTTACTTGAAAATCTAAGTTCAAACAAACTTTGCATTTATGGCATGTTATTCTTATCCAAAATTAATAATTATTTGTTTCTTTGCGTTCTGTATTTTCTGTAATATAATTGACAAATGCAATGCAGTGGTGGCCCAGTGGTACTAGCCGAGACTTAGAAGTTGTAGGTCGTGAGTTCAAACCCAGGCAGGCGCTTTACTTAAGTAAGATTGTATTACGATGTTTGCTATTATACCCAGTGACAAATACAATTTGAAACCATGTAACAGTTTTGAAAATGTAAGTAATCTGACATGATAGTGTGACATCTGTCGGTACTTATAATTGTATGGTGGTGGGTACTTAGTTAAGTTCGTGAATAAACCAGTCCGTCGTTGAACCACGCCTTTCATTGACGTTACATTGGCGACGAGAACGGGATTTTGTACGATTTTTTTTTAACTCTCAATATATCTTGAGTAATCGCGATTCAATATGCCTATCGGTAAAATAGAACCGTTTAATTTGTGCTCGAAACAGTGGCCAGTGTATATTCGTCGGGTAAATCAGTACGTACGGCTGAACGAAATTGACAATGAATTGAAGGTGCCTATGCTAATAACAGTTGTGGGGGAAGAAACGTATGCACTCATGTGCGATCTGTGTTCGCCTAGTTTCCCGGAAAATAAAACATACGACGAATTAGTGCAATTGGTGACGGAACATTTGGAACCTCAACGGTCGGAGATCGCTGAGCGCCACGTGTTCAGGTTGCGCCGCCAACGGGCGGGTGAGTCCCTCACAGAGTACCTGCAGGCATTGAAACACCTCGCGTCTACGTGCAATTTCGGAAAGTGTAAGTCATGCTCGACGCTTGAAGAGAATTTACGCGATCAGTTCGTGTCAGGACTGACAAGTGACGTCATGCGTTCGAGAATCTTCGCTGAAAAGAAAATACACTACAAAGAGGCAGTGGAGTTAGCGTTAGCACTAGAGGCTGCGGAGAAGCATGCCGAAGTGAGCGGAACCACAATGGGGACGGCGGACTCAGCAAGACCGGCAGGCGGCGAGGCGGGCGAGGGCCTGCATAACGCGCGCGCCGGACGACCGCGTCCGCGCGGGCCACTACGTGCGCCCAGCGGTGGAGCAGGCGGTGGAGCAGCGGCAGGCACGGAGGCTGCAGGCGGGCACGCGCGTGTCTGCTGGCGCTGCGGCAAGGCACACCCGGCCGAAAGGTGTCGATTCAAAAATTACAGTTGTGATGAGTGCGGTCAAAAAGGACACCTAAAAGTAATGTGCAAACAAGTGCGTAGTGGCGGTAGGCATAATTATGTGAGTGACGAATCGGATGACGGTATATTCAACTTGAATGTGGCAGCACGAGGTAACAAACCATATTTTATTAAACTGTTAATAGATAACATTAAGGTAGATTGTGAAGTGGACACAGGTAGTCGTATATCAGCAATAAGTGAGAATATGTATCAAAGCTGGTTTTCAAATAAAAAAATCCAACCAGACAACCTAGTGCTACGTGGCTACTCGGGTACACGAATCAAATCACTTGGTTACATCGAGGTTGATGTGTGTCTTGGCGAATTTTTTGGCAGATCACTAAGACTATACATTATTAAGGACGGGGCGCGGCCTTTAATAGGACGTGAGTGGATGCGCGCTTTAAAAATTACGCAGATTAACATCAATGAAATCATAGATGATGAAATTGTTAACAAATTATGTAAAGAATTCCCAGAGGTTTTTAGTGACAATATAGGTACATGTAAACAACCCATACGACTACAGCTGTTAGATAAGGAACCGGTTTACGTGCGAGCGAGACCCATGCCGCTGGCACTGCGCGCACGTGTCGAGCGCGAGTTGGAGCGTCTGGAGGCCGACGGTTCCATCTATCGAGTTGATTACTCGGAATATGGAACCCCAATAGTACCAGTTGTTAAGCAAAACGGGGATATACGCATTTGTGGGGATTATAAGATAACAATAAATCCAAAATTAAAAAAGGATTATTATCCGTTGCCGCGTATCGAGGAGTTATTTGCCAATCTTAGCGGGGGAGATAAATACACAAAAATTGATCTGAAACATGCTTATGAACAGTGCATTTTGTCAGATGACTCGCAACCATACACTGCTATAACTACGCATATGGGTACTTTTGCTTATAGACGTACACCGTACGGGTTATCAGTTATACCGGAAAAGTTTCAAAAAAATTATGGAAGAGACACTGCGCGGGGTGCCAAGGTGTGTAGTATTTTTAGATGACATTTGTGTGACAGGGTCCAACAGGCTCGAGCACATGAAAAATCTGAGAGCTGTACTCGAAAGATTGCGTAACATGGGACTTACTGTCAAATTAAGTAAATGTAGATTTATGCAAGATAGTGTGAAATACCTAGGTTTTATTATAAATAAGGAAGGTTTGCGACCGGATCCCGAGAAACTGGAGGCCATTTCCAGTGCACCCAGACCACAGAACGTGACACAACTTAAAAGTTTCCTAGGGATGGTTAATTATTATGGGCGATTTATTCCTAATTTGAGTGCACTATTACACCCAATATTTAATTTGCTAAAAAAAGATAGTGGCTGGGAATGGGACTCTAAATGTGAGAAAGCCTTCGTGGAGGCAAAGCGATCACTCCTAAGCGAACGGGTACTAGCACACTACGAGGAGGGGCGCGACCTAGTACTGTCGGTGGATAGCAGCGCGTACGGGCTGGGCGCTGTGCTGGCGCACCGGTACGCGGACGGTAGCGAGAGGCCTGTAAGTTGCGTGTCGCGCACACTCAGTGCGCCCGAGCGCAATTATAGCCAGCTGGATAAAGAAGCGCTTGCTATTTTGTTTGGGGTCACGAAACATCATCAATATTTATTTGGGAGGCATTTTACGCTACGCACGGATCACCAGCCACTAACTCATATTTTTGGGTCAAAGGGGGGAATCCCGCAGACAGCAGCCAGTCGTTTGCAAAGGTGGGCAGCACGCCTGGCTGCATATGACTTCGACATACAATTTGTACGATCGGTGGACAACGGTCCGGCCGATGCCTTATCTCGTTTACCGTTACCTCGGGAGGGTCGCTTCGCTAACACGGTAGATTATTTAAATCTGGTAGAAGAAACGTTGCCAGTGTGTTTCAAAGATGTTGCAAGAGAGACGGAACGTGATCCGTTATTGTGTAAAATTAAAGGTTACGTGATGTTCGGTTGGCCGTCAAGTCCGAGCTGCGACGCGGAAAGACCGTTTTTTTACAAGAAAGAATGATTTCGTAGTAGAACAGGGGTGTGTCATTTATAAATATAGGATAGTGGTACCTCAGGCTCTGCAAAAGGCAATACTAAATGAAATTCATGAGGGTCATCTAGGGATGAATAAAATGAAAAGTTTGTCGCGAAGTTATATTTACTGGGCGAGCTTAGATCGGGACATTGAAGAAGTGTGTAGGTCGTGCGCTGCATGCCGCACTGTGCTGGACGCGCCGCCGCGGGCACAGCTGCATCCCTGGGAGTTTCCGCTGCACCCGTGGCAGCGCGTACACGCCGACTTCGCTGACTGCGGCGGCGTACGATACCTGATCATAGTCGACGCACATTCTAAATGGATCGAAGCCTTTCCGATGCGCGGCACGAATGCAATTGCTACAATTAAGGTACTCAGAAGTATTTTTGCACGATTTGGTTTACCATCGCAGCTCGTAACCGATAACGGCCCACCGTTCACTTCACAAGAGTTTAACGAATATTGTAAAAAAATGTCGTCAAACATACGACTTCGGCACCGTATAGGCCCCAAGGGAATGGCGCGGCTGAAAACGCTGTGAAAACAGTGAAGAAGGCAATAAAGAGAGCGATATACGAAGGTGAGGACGTCAACACCGCCCTTACCAGATTTTTATATCAATATCGAAACTGTGAGCACACAACGACAGGGGTCTCTCCGGCAGTGGCGCTCCAGGGGCGGCGTTTACGCAGCCGACTGGACGCGCTACGGCCGGACGTAGCCTCTGCTGTACGTGAGAAGCAAGAGCGACAAGTCGCTCGCTCGTCGGGAGTTAATAGGGAATTCCGAGTGGGGGATGCGGTTATTGCTCGCGATTACACTGCGAGGGGGGACAAGTGGGCCGAAGGAACAGTTGTAAAAAAGACTGGACCTGTTTCATACAAAGTACGTGTAGGTAACGAGGTTGAGTGGCGTAGACACGCGGATCAGATGATTTCGAAAAGTAAGAATAGGTACTCATTATCACGCGTAAATGACGGGGCGGTAGCGGAGACTAAATGTGAGGCAGCCAAATCTGGGGGCGATAGCGGAGCCGAAGTTGAGATGTATGAAGACGCATCCAGCGGTGACAGTGATACCAAGGATACGCCGTTGGTTTTATCAGAGCCGGTGCCTCGGGTTCGGCCCGAACTGTTATCGTCAACTACATCACCACCGCTGGGTGCGTCTGCTCGAGCACTGCGTGCGTTCAATCGAGCTAAACAAGCGGTCAATTCATCGCCACACTAGCGGTCTGTTTACTTTGCTAGTTTTAAGGGTCATAGGTTATATATTAAATGGGTGATTAGTAGACTTAAGGAGGAGAAGTGTGACATCTGTCGGTACTAATAATTGTATGGTGGTGGGTACTTAGTTAAGTTCGTGAATAAACCAGTCCGTCGTTGAACCACGCTTTTCATTGACGTTACAGATAGTAAATGGTTTGAGAATATTCATAGTTCATCAGTATCATCTTCGTGCCCTTATTCGATACCAAATTCTGCCAGTGGCACGCCCGCGTGGACTTAGTAACTTATAAATTATAGCTTATGTGCTATTCCAGACTAGAATCTTTCTCTGTGCCAAATTTTATCCAGATCCGTTCAGCCTTTGAGTAACTATCTAACATCCATCCATCCATCCAAATTTTCGATTCCATACATCTCTATCAGCCGTTATCTTAGATTTCCACACCTTTTAACCCATCTAATCTTTCAAACCATTCGTTCGTCGTTTATTTGGTTGGGATTTTTCACTTCAGACGACAACTGAGTTTTCACTGTTTTCATATGATGCACAAAAAAAGTCAGTTTTTTTTTGTGGGGTGGGAAATCATCCAATGACTTTTCCCGCTCTGGGTGGAGCGGGAGGGCGTGTCAGACTCTGTCTGACTAAAACCCACCCCTGTTCCTTCCTGCCCTGAGTGCCCAGGGGCGAGGTAACTCCGTTGCGAATTTTTTTCTCAACCCCCGGGCAGGCATCGGCCATGACGGGCCCCGTCTTTATTACTGACTACTCTTTGAGGCGCGCGTGGAACACTACGCGCCGTCGACTCTCGGGCCTGGTGCTGATTGGACGGCGAGCTACCCATTACTCGCCGTCCGCAGGCCCGGGGAAAAAAAAGACACTCTGTGAGTAAAATCAAACCAAATTTTGCAAACTAATGAGATCTTGCAGCCTAAGCGTGGCGTCAGTTAAATATTTGCATTAATAATATAAGTGAACCTTACTCAAAGGGTTTTATATACTGGAACAATTTTAATTTATTAGAAACTAGCGCTCGTCCCGGCTTTGCATGGGTACAAATTATACACACGAACCTTTCTCGTTTAACCCTCTTTCTATTAGAGAAAATCACATTAAAATCCGTTGCGTGGTTTAGGAGGAGTTAGTGAAGAAACAGACAGACACGGAAAGTGACTTTGATTTATACTATGTGGAGATAGAGATGTTTCAGAGGGTGAAAGTACTCTACTCATTAATATATGAAAGAAAATACCTGTAGATACTTCTTTAAATCAATTTATGGATATATCATAACTTTGAAATGTGACTCGAGTCCTCCTTTGTCGTCTGTAGCTCTGCATGAAAAAGCCCAAAACTAGCCGGCTCGCGCTCTTTTATTTTCAAAAATAATCTATAGGTTGCCACCTGATAATAAGTGTTGCAACATAATAAATTAAACAGTCGATTATTGTGAATGCTAACATTCGGCTAATCCTGACGACAAACGCGACCTCGCGTTTAACAAAGAGTAAAACGTTAAAAAAAAATAGCTTTGAAAACAAACATTAAAATTCCATTAATATATTACATACTCATTAAAATATTCTCTCTTAATTTCATACATCGACTACAAGCACTCTCACTTGTAGCGACTCACTCTTATAACTAACATCGACTACAAGCACTCTCACTTGTAGTGACTCACTCTTATAACTAACATCGACTACAAGCACTCTCACTTGTAGCGACTCACTCTTATAACTAACATCGACTACAAGCACTCTCACTTGTAGCGACTCACTCTTATAACTAACATCGATTACAAGCACTCTCACTTGTAGCGACTCACTCTTATAACTAACATCGACTACAAGCACTCTCACTTATAGTGACTCACTCTTATAACAAAGATCGACTACAAGCACTCTCACTTGTAGCAGCTCACTCTTATTAATGATATCGACTACAAGTACTCTCATTTGTAGCGACTCACTTTTACAAATAATATTGACTACAAGTACTCACTTTTAGCACCTCACTCTTATCACTAAACATCGAATACAAGCAATCTAACTTGCATCGACTCACTCTATCACTAAACATCGAATACAAGTAACCTCACTTGCATCGACTCACTCTATCACTAAACATCGAATACAAGCAACCTCACTTGCATCGACTCACTTATCATTTCTGACATCATTTATCATATTCATTATCATCCAATTAATGTATTTGCCACAAATTAGGGCACTTCACTTTATTCTCAAATAAACATTTGGTGATAAATAATAATCACTCTTCTTAACTCTTTTTTTATTTTCACTAATTTTTAAGCTTATTATCACATTATCAGTATTATCATTATCATCCCTATTTACTTTCTATTTTCTCTAATTATGTATTGGCCACAAGTTAAGGCACTTCACTTTATTCTCAGATAAACATTTGGTGATATATAATAATCAATCTTCTTAACTCTTTTTCACTTTCACTAATCTTTAAGCTTATCATCATATCATCAGTATTATCATTATCATACCTGTTTACTTTCTATATTTCACTATTAATGTATTTGCCGCAAGTTAGGGCACTTCACTTTAATCTCAAATAAACATTTGGTGATAAATAATAATCACTCTTCTTAACTCTTTTTTATTTTCACTAATCTTTAAGATTATCATCACATCATCATTATTATCCCTATTTACTTTCTATATTTCACTATTTATGTATATGCCACAAGTTAGGGCCCTTCACTTTATTCTCAAATAAACATTTGGTGTCATATAATAATCAGTCTTCTTAACTCGTTTTCATTTTCACTAATCTTTAGGCTTATCATCATCATTACTTTCCCTATTAACTTGCTACAATTCACTATATCTTTATGTATTTACCACAAGTTAGGTCACTTGGTTTCATTCTCAAATAAACATCCAATAATATTATGTATAACTACATAAGATACTCTACTACACATTATCGCATTAAATAATCATCAACAATGTTGAATTCTCTTAATAAACAAAGTAACTTTTAAGTACTTATAAGTTCTATTTCATTTCATTTTAATAAAATAATAATCAGGTATTAGGACCATCCAAATAATAAACAAATCATAATTATTACATTCACTGCAAATCTCCATTCTCTCTTTTCTATTCTCTTATTTATTCTCTCTCTCTATTCTCTATATTCTCTCTTATTTATTCTCCATATCTCCATTCTACTATGATAAAACTTCTGTTGACCTTCCTATTCTGAATCACTCGACATCACATTATGGTTAAAAACCAGCCAAGGGTGTAACTTGCTTGTCAACGGCATAAACTGATCTATATGGTTTGCAACCTTATTTCCTGGTTATAGGAGTCTTTTCGTATTTGATAGCAATTGCTGCCCATAATTTAAGAAATTCTATGCAGTCCTACACATTTTGGTATTAATTAACAACCATATCCAGGATCTAAACAAATATCTTTTTCTTCAAAAACTTAATCGTCTACTTTATATTAGTTATTAGTATTACTTTATATTAGCGACTTATCAAAACGCTCGTTCTGCAAAACTCGTCGACCATATTGAATCCGCGAGTTTGTATCCGATCTGAGTTCATCACAATATAAGGGAGTTGGTAGGACTAGAAGATATTTTTTTTTTCACCATTTTATTCAAATATATTTGAGTTAGATACAAATCCCACCAAATGGTACTTCAAATAGCGAGAAATATTCCATAAAACCTGATCATTAGTACTACTTTTAACATTTTCAACTGTTTTGATGTAAATAAAGAAGAATGCAAATTTTTCACCTGACTATTTATAAAAATGAAATATATCTTAAAATTCACTTCATTTAATTGTGCATTGATTACGCTTATCACAACGTTATAAGAAACGCAGAAAAAACATTTTTTTTCTACGTCAAGGGTGAACGTATAAAAATCCCAATTATCCTTTTTTACGACGTTTCATGTTACACACTAACACACTGCTACATGGCTTTATTCAACTCGGTTTCCCAGTTTTCTATGTTATTTTACGTTTCATTTAATCAGTTAGTATTTCTTTATTAGTCTTTGTATAATATAATATATTAATTAGAAATACTATATGACATTATTTTCTAATCTTACAGAAAGTCTTTCTACCATACCTTTTAACTATACATAAACTTTCAATAGCAGGTTTTTAAATGTATCATAAGTTGGCATTGTTCTTTTGTGAAAGCATAAATAAACGATCTCTAAATTATATGTCAAATTTTCTTTTCACCTATAATAATAAAACGGGTTTCAGTATAAAGCGTATCGAACGGTTCATTATTTTTTTTTTTTTGGTTTAGATTAAATATTAGTATAATATTTTAAATAAACATCGATTCATACGAACGATTGGTCATCTCTCTGATTTTGGAACTACTAACAACATTATCTTCTTGTTGCTGTACGATTGCTCTTAAATATCTGGCGTACGTGTGAATTTCAAACTCGGCTGCAGGGTCAAATAATGCCAAAACAGGTGCAGTAGCTACTTTTTAATCCATTTAGTGCTGAGCACTAGAGAATATTGTTTTGTAATAATTGTTACTTAACAACTCTTTTTTATTTACTTTTATCTATCTATAAATTAGGGGTTTTGCTAACAGAGTAGTTTTGATTGAATTTTTCGCAAATTATAACATTCTCTAATTATTTAGGTGGTCACTCTTACTGTATGATAAAAATTATGCTACATGAATCGTATGCTACTAGTTTATTTGTTAGCGAACTTTTTATTTTCGCTACATTACGTTTGCCTAACTCCACTATAATATATAACTAGTGGTTGCCCGGTGATCGAAATTAATTTTTAATTTCTAGTTTGAACGTTACTAAAGAGTTATTATCAGACACCATAAACATGACATGACATGACTGAAGCATAAACAAAAGAGTATTTACAAATACGTGTCAAACGTATGGTAGTGTGTGTAGGTAATGATTTTTTTAACTGTGCCAAATTTCATACTTCTCTGTCCGCGTAATTTTAGTAAAAAGAAGTACAAAGTTTTTGCTTCACTTATTAATATATTATAGATAATAAAGTTCCCTTATTTATTAATCGTTTCGTGACATAATCGCTATCATTAGTTTTAATTGAATTGTCACTATTATTAGCGTTTCTTTCACATATTACATTTTAAACATATGTCTTATATTGATTTTTTTTGTGTTTGATTTTGTTTGTTCATTGGATATATTTTTGGGATTATTCGCTGGCGTATTATTTTGGTTACGAAAGTTGGAATTGTCATGTTGGGACACTGTACACAAGTAATTCAGGATTCTCCAGCTCCAGCTCCCATTTTTACGCATTTATCATCAGTACCCTGTATGAGACAGCCAACTGCTTTAATGCCGGTTATCTCACATTTATTTATAAACTGTGCCATTTTGTCATAATAATATAATGTTCTAAGGTCTGACCAAACCTACATCAAATCTTTAACATTAACGACAGCAGATCTTCATAATTTTTGTTAGAGGGAAAAGCGTGTTTTAATTTTTGAATCCACTCGTTCCAATTAAAAATCACTGAGGGTAAACCCTGGTACCATTTCCTGGCCAAACCACTTAATTTCGGAAGTGCATAGTGACATATTTGACAATCACTCCACGAGTAAATCTGTGCACATTCACTAATCCTGTTGATCCAATTTTCTGTAGTTTGAATATTATTGCTCGGGTCAAATTCAGGTACCACACTAAATACAACAGGAAAGATGTTTGGGCCCAAAAGTTGGAAGCTGCCAGCGGTGCAGAGTTACCAATGCAATTGTTCGTAGTTAAGGCGCAGTTTTAAGACTCTGGTTTAAGACTGGTTTTTAATTGAACATCACTTCCAAACGACCAACTTAGTATTATTTCTTTGAAAAAAAATATATGCTACTCTAGACAATTTCTGCCGCAATTTGATCTGAGAATATTTGAAATTATATTTCATAACATAGTGTAATTAATTTGTGTCCAACGCGGATAAAAAAAATGAGAATCACGCCAAAACCATAAAGCGTATTTCCATGAATCCTTCACCATTCCAAAGATCATTTAACCATTTATAATTCAATCGTAAGTGTTTCAGATCAACACCTGTCGTTCCATGTGTAATAAATTAACAATGCGTCAAAATCCGGACAGCGCTCCTCGATGGGCGAGTCCCATCACTGGGCGGACGCACGACGCGCTACGCGAGCCCAGCGCACAACACGCAAGCCAACCATTCAAGGTCATTTGGCAGTTAATAGCGCCCTAATGGCTCATGGTACAAATCAGGAGTAGTCTGGTCAGTTACTTCACGTAATCGTGTTGAGGAAATTAAAGGTGAGGTTTTCGTAGACTCGCGAATACTCGCGATCAGCCCTATTTCGAGAAGTTCTTAGTTCACGATGTTTAGAACGCTCATGTCTCCTACTTCTCTTACTATATCTATGACTACTACTACGCTTTTTATCAGGTTACTTTTTACTATGTTGTCCTGACCTACGGTGGTGATCATCACTGTCATTAGAACTCATCTAAACAAACTATCGCTACTTGAGTCACGCCGCCTTCGCTTAGAATGGCCCATTTTCAGCACGCTAAACGATTTCAAGTGGTTCAAAATAAGGTAAAAATGATTAAGATATAGCAACAACAAATCTACACTATAATATAGTACTTATTAAATATGCACAGTGATATAGAGAATAGAAAGCACTGCATAGACACGCACACGATATTCAAATAATATAACCGTCTCAATCAGCAACTATGCTATAAAATTGAACAGTAATGTTAAATACATTTTTTTTTTGTTCGCTTGTAGGTATTTCTAAATACAGTTAGAAATTTTTGGTTAAATACTTCTTAATAGAAATAAACAAGCTGTCCACAAATTGATACCTTTAGGTAGGTATCTACTACTATCTATTTCCAAATAAATTCACAGAACCGTTACTGTTTTAAACGTTTAGATCTTGTTTGCAATTGCAAACAGGCACTGTTTAAACATTAAACTGTTTGTCACAAAATCACTGATAGAAGTAATGCATGGATCTCTGACCTCAAAATGTCCTATGTCCAGGAAACCGCAACATCAGGCACGTGGATACACTTGAGCACACTTCTGACTTGAAAGAAAATACCTGTAGATACTTCTTTAAATCAATTTATGGATATATCATAACTTTGAAATGTGACTCGAGTCCTCCTTTGTCGTCTGTAGCTCTGCATGAAAAAGCCCAAAACTAGCCGGCTCGCGCTCTTTTATTTTCAAAAATAATCTATAGGTTGCCACCTGATAATAAGTGTTGCAACATAATAAATTAAACAGTCGATTATTGTGAATGCTAACATATACTTTATCTGTGGGATCATCTCTATAATATGAAAAAAAATGCTGTTCAGTACATTCATTAGTATAGTACATTCATTCATACGGACCCTCGGTATATACATACCGAGGGTCCGTATAATATATTATAACAGTTCGTATATATTTTTTTGGGGTGTGAAATCATCCAATGACATCTTCCGCTCTGGGTAGAGCGGGAGCATGTTTGACTCTTACTGACTAAAACTCACCCCTGTTCCTTCCTTGTCTGAGTGCCCAGGGGAGCGGAAACTCTGTTATGAATTTATCCGCTACCCTGCTCTTTTTTAACCTAAATATTAATTTTCTCATTCGCTACTCGACAAATCATAGTTGTTTTTTTTTTCACGATTTAAAGTAAAAGTTTTTCATATTCATGTGTAGCGGACTGTTCCAAACGAGACTCAGAACGTGGTATAATAATTACACCTTTCTGTATTAAACCTCCTGTTTCGAAAATCGGATGTGAACCGGAATTAACATTACCGCAGTTATGTGGACGCATTTAAATCCGACCATCCGAATCGGATCAGTTCACACGGCGCAATGAACCTTACTGTACGAAATCATGCTGAAAGGACATACTGGTTGAACCGAGTTTGGTATTTAATGACGGCAAAATACTTCAGCATAACATACAATTACTACTGTTTTCCTCAATTTATTAAGCAGGGCTGGAAATACCTATGGTACACACATATCCTAGAACCAAATACATCGAAAATAATGGGACATCTACCAAACCGCATTGGGTACGCGTGTTGGATACGGGCCTCGCCCTTTCACAGAGAGGAGGCCTGAGTCCCAGCAATGGGAACATTAAGGTGGATGCTCCAGGGTAGCCCGCGAAATTCAAATTTTCTTATGTTTTTTTGCAGCGGTGCTGATAAAAAAAGAGTGACTGCGGGAGTGCCAACAGAATTGAAAAATTTGAACAAAAATACCCAACGCCCATAACTAAGTTTCCACTTCAATCCAAATTGCGGTGTCGGTGTAGGTAACGGTGGCGCGCAAGTTCAATAGTTTTTTAACCGACTTCGAAAAAGGAGGAGGTTATCAATTCGGATGTTTGTATTTTTTATTTTTTTTTATGTATGTTCGGGCATAACTCCGTCATATATTGACGGATTTGCAAAATTCTTTTTTTTGTTCGAAAGGGGTTTATTCTGAAATGGTCGCATTTAAATTTCAAAAAGATCTGATGATGGGTTTCGGAGACAGACAACGGAACTCTTCAAAAATTGACAGCAAATCAACCGCGATTGCTGCTATCGTATGTCTATGAATTGTTAACACAGTTTAATGGGGAACCACAACTAAAAAGTGAAAAATAAAAAACTATTTTACAAAAAAATAGAACCGACTTCAAAAAAAAGTGCAACATAACTTTAATTTCGGAAGTCGGTGTCAAAAAACGAAGACACAAAACAGGAACACCGACTTCCGAAATTAAAGTTATTTTGCACTTTTTTTGGAAGTCGGTTCTATTTTTTTGTAAAAAAGTTTTTTTCCCATCTCAAAAATGCCCAACGCGCCTAAAGAAGTTTTCACTTTAAAAACTCCCAATCATATAAGTAAAGTACCTTAAGACAGGGCAGCTAGGTACCATTGTGTCGTAAGAGTGTTTAACCTGTGAAGCCCCGAAACTCACCGGTGAGTCGGACCAAAAAAAAAAAAATTAAAGAGAAAAATAAAAAATAAAAAATCGGCTGTCAACCCGGGTTGTCGTCGGGGTTCAATTTGACAACCCGGATTTGGCCGCGGGGCTTCACAGGAACTGAAAGAACACGAGTGAGTTTTAGTTTCCATTCAGTTAGAGTCTGACATGCGTTCTGGTCACACCGGGAGAAGTTATTTGATGATTACCCAAAAAAAAAAAAAAACTGGCCAAGTGCGTGTCGGATTTCACACATTAAGGGTTCCGTACCAAATATCGGTAGGTATTTAAAAAAAATAACCGACTTCCAAAAAAAAAATACACTAAAAATAAATAAATAACTTTAATTTCGGAAGTCGGTGTCAAATAACGAAGAAGTAAAAATACAAACACCGACTTCCGAAATTAAAGTTATTTATTTATTTTTAGTGTATTTTTTTTTTGGAAGTCGGTTGTTTTTTTTGTAAAAAAGATTTTTATTTTTCACTTTTTAGTTGTTATACCCCAGAACTAAAAACCCGTGGAACCGTGGAATTTAAACATTTGGAGAACACCAAAACGTCATCGAGGTACACGTATTTTCCGTTTTTGTTCAGTTTTTCAAAAAGCGCTGAAGCAATTTCGATAAAATTTATATGGGACCACCTCGGGAGTATATTCTTTCAGATGAAAAAAGAATTTTGAAAATTGGTTCACTACTGACGGAGAAATCGGGTAACATACATACAAAAAAAAAAAAAAACATACAGACGAATTGAGAACCTCCTCTTTTTGGAAGTCGGTTAAAAATAATCATTATCACCACAAGTTCATAGGTTATGGGAAGTTAAAAATTCTTCGTATTGTGTGACAGACAGACGAACACGTGAGTGACAACAATAGGGCTCTACTTGGACCTTTCGCGTACGGAATCCTAAAACGGCAGTCACCACTGGGCCAACATTGTTCGTAGATATCACCTTGCTGATCGTCTTATATTTATTATTACGGCATCATCATCATTCTGAAACATTTTTTGCCGATACTGAAGAGAAGAGTGGTTATTTGCCAGTCAGTAACCACGGACAGTATACAAAGTCCATTTTTATCCACAACTTACAGACTCTAGAGATTTCAACCAAATAAATACTGCTGAAAATAACCTGCATTCATAAATAAACATGGATATGAAGTCCCTAAATAAATAAGGCGATAGGAAATCTCCAAGGGCCCAAGGAATTGATGGTTATGCCCAAAGAAAAGCCCTTCAATTTATTATGGGTTCCTGGCTTCTTTATGAGGCACTATTTATCTTTTGATTTTTATCTGCATATTTTTATCTGGAAGTCATTTTTTTCTGGCCACTCTTCTCTTCAGTATCGGCAAAAAATGTTTCAGAATGATGACGATGATGCTGTAATAATAAATATAAGACGGTCAGCAAGGTGATATCTACGAACAATGTTGGCCCAGTGGTGACTGCCCTTTTAGGGTTCCGTACGCGAAAGGTCCATGCAGATCCCTATTGTTGTCACTCACGTGTTCGTCTGTCTGTCACACAATACGAAGAATTTTTAACTTCCCATAACCTATGAACTTGAAATTTGGCGATAATGTTTATTATTACGTATACTTTACTAACAAACACCTACCGATATTTGGTACGGAACCCTTAATGTGTGAAATTCGACACGCACTTGGCCAGTTTTTTTTTTTTGGGAAATTTTCAAATAACTTCTCCCGGTGTGACCAGAACGCATGTCAGACTCTAACTGAATGGAAACTAAAATTCACTCGTGTTCTTTCAGTTGGCTGTGCGTTCCAGGGCCGCGCTGACTCTTTTAAACACTCCTACGACACAATGGTATCTAACTGCCCCGTCTTAAGGTTTGGTTTTTCACGTTTCGTAAGAGCTTGCTAACCTAACCTTTTTTTTTTTTTTGTTGCCGGGGTGGAAAATCCTCATGGATGTCCTTCGCCTGGGGCAGGCGAAGGGGTCTGTCAGACTCTTACTGACTAAAAACCACCCCGGTGTTCCGTCCCACACTTGGACCGGGGATCGTGAGAGCTAATACGACTTCCATGATCCCCGGCTAGTGCCGGCCCACCTGTGCGGGCCACCTCAGGCCCGCGGGGAGAGTGAGATGTCCTCCCCCCGCGACGTCCTAAAAGGGGGCGCGCGTGGAACACTACGCGCCGCCGCCTCGGGTCCTGCTGGATGACACAATGGTATCTAACTGCCCTGTCTTAAGGTTTGGTTTTTCACGTTTCGTAAGAGCTTGCTAACCTAACGTAACCTAACCTAACCTAACCATTGATATCTCTGCCTCCAGGAGAGCTTTTCTGACCTAGTTTTTGCATAGTAATTATAATACAGGCTAGCTCCTACTATCCCGAAGATAAAAATTTACCATGTCGGCTTTATTTTTCGAATACCTCACAATAAGTGATTTTTATAAAATTTGAAATTTCAACTTTTATTTATTTTAAATTCTACTCATTAGGACTTCCGAAATTAAAGTTACTTTGCACTTGTTTTGTTTTTTGGAAGTCCGTTCTATTTTTTTGTAAAAAAGGTTTTTATATACTCGTAGTTAGGAGTTTTTGAAGTGAAAACTTCTTTAGGCGCGTTGGGCATTTTCGAGATGGGATAAAACTATTGAAATCGCGCGCCACCGTTACTTACACCGACACCGACACCGCTGTTTGGATTGAAGTGAAAACTTCTTTAGGCGTATGTATTTGTTCAAGTTTTTCACTTCTGTCGGCACTCCCGGAGTGCCACTCTTTTTTTTTATCAGCACCGCTCTCAAAGCAGTAAAGGAAATCATCGTGTGGAAACATTTATGTCCTAGATCCAAAAACTTTAAGACATGAGTCGTCTATTTACCCATGCTTCGCCCGCGTGGTGTATTTTCGTCTAGTCTCAAAGAGAAGAGACCTGTAAAACGGTAAAAAAGTAGTAAATAGTATCCTTTGGCACTCAATAATATAGCTTTCTATCAGTAAAAGAATTATCGAATATCGGATCAATATTTCACAACTAAAGGTTTTTGTTTTCTTTCTGTTCTTTCTGTTCTTTCTTTTCGTTCTTTCTTTTAGTTTCAGAGATTCCCCTACAAAAAAAAAACAAAAATGTTACCTCTATATATTTAGATTGACTTATAAATTGGACTATACACATCGAATCAACCATGAAAGCCAATAATGATACGGAACTCACTTTTGCGTGTCAATTTGTATGACGCAACTAATCATTCAATGTCGGCAACTCTCATTTATGAGTATCTCAATCAAAGTAACCAATTTGATTGTACCTATTTATAGACTGACAATAAACCATTTATCTCTTTTGTGTCTACCAAAATATATATAGTGAACATTGCCTCTAAAACGATTAAAACCTCACCACTCACACTAACCTTCGCAGAGGCTCATAATCCAATTTCCTCTCACCTCTGAGAAGGAACAGTTTCACGTCTTTGTATATGTCTTAGGCGATAAGTGTCATAATTCAGTGCACTGTGTTACGGGTGAGTGGTTGCAAACTACTTGATTCAGTTAGGAGCACTGGTAGTATGGTTTGGATATAGTTTGTTCATTGGTTTTGACACAATCGACGCCTTTCATATATCTATTCGATTTTGGGTTTAGTGAAACTAAAGCTATGATCTCATTTTAAATTCATGCCGATATCAGTAATAAATCCTAAAGGATTTGGAGAAGAAGGAGGAAGTCAATTACATAGAAGAACCAAAACTGACTAGTGGTGGCAGTTCCCTACTGTCCCCTTTGAATAAATAATTATGTTTATTAGTAAATTGAAATTAGACTCGTTAAGAAGTTTTAGTTAATCTTAAATTTGGGACTTTATACGGTATTTATTCAAACACTGGCTGACCCGACAGACTCGTTAAGTCCTTTCTGTGTTAATAAAAAATGCCATAAAAAAACACTTTACTAGGTTTTTTTTCCGATTTACCAGGAATCTTTTTATTTTTGTCCCCACAAACATTATTTCGACTTTTACGAAGCCGTTCTCAAGAGATGAGCTTACCAACAAACTATTTTGTTTTAATTTACATTTTTATTTATATTATAATTTTTTCTATGAATTCTCTCTCAGCCAGCCCTTGTTATATAGTGTTATTGGTAAGTCGACGTATTCCCGGCAGGAAATGATAGTTTAACCAATTTACAACAATTAAGCACCCGAGGAAGGCAAGGCGGAAACCCATGGGTTTCGAGAAACTTTAAGTTTTCAATATTAGGCGGTTTTAAAGAAAAATATATTATTTAATATCATTTTTTTATTGGGGGTGGGAAATCATCTAATGACTTCTCCCGCTGTGTGTGGAGCGGGAGGGCGTGTCAGACTCTTACTGACTAAAACCCACCCCTGTTCCTACTCTGCCTGAGTACCCAGGGGTGCGTTAACTCATGTTCAGAATTTATCCGCTACCCCTATTCATGCAGGCACCGGCCACGATGGGCGCCGTCAGTGGTGGCTGACACTAATCTCTTTGAGGCGTGCGTGGAACACTACGCACCGTCGACTCACGGGCCTGGTGCTGAACGGACGGCGAGCTACCTACTGCTCGCCGTCCGCAGGCCCGGATATTCTCGGTAAATAGGCACACTATCAAGTCCTACCGGGTATACGTCGACTTTCTAATAACCTGTAGGTATATTATTATCAAAGTGTTGTTACTTCATTTGAGACACAATATTCTTTATTGTGCTGTAGACGACAAATAAAACAAACTGGTAGATGCTAACCTTTACAGCTTGGCTCATCGCTGCAAGGTTGCCTGCTTTTCGGTCTTCTACAGAATGTACTTCAGAGAGTGTGTCCAAGAACTCCACGACCTCATCCCACCGGCCCCCTTCTATATATACCATCAGACATCTAGACGCACTGCAAGTTACCATCCCTACCTTGATGCTATACCACGAATTCGCACTAAGCGTTACCAAACGTCTTTCATAATGCGCACTGCAAAGGAGTGGAACTCTATACCTGCGTCTGTGTTTCCGAATGCATACAACCCTAATCTCTTCAAAGTTACAGCGGTTCCGCACTACGTCCGATATTTATCCGATACTTATCCGTCAAAATACAGATCTATAGAAAACTTGGACCGAACTCGGATCGGTAGTGCGTAACCTACCATACAAATTGTTCTACGACCACGCCGGATCGTTATTTCACGGATAAGTATCGGACGTAGTGCGCAATCGCTCTTACAGTGAACAGGCTTCTTCTGGATAAGCTCGCTCCATCGTCGCCTTTGTCTCTGTCACCTCTGACCTAGACTAGAGTCATGAGAAAACCCATCTAAAATTAAAAAACCAGCCAAGATCGAGTCGGACTCTTGCAAAGGGTTCCAAGCAAATTATATTTTTTTTAAACTGCCTACTATACACCTTAAAGGGTTTCCTGTAATTTTAAGAAAAGAACTACTATGATTTTTTTTTTAAATTTAGGCCCAGTGGTTTCGGAGATAATGATTGAAAAATGAGAAAATAGATTAAAAATTACCATTACCCGCCCCCATCGGGCGGTTAGTGGTAATTTTTAATCTATTTTCTTAAATAACTTCGAAATTATATATTTTAAAATTATGAAAAAAAAATATTTGAGACCCTCACAATGTGCCTTTGAATTTGATATTTTTGCAGTTTGAAAAACTTGGATTTTTGATTTTTCAATTTTCACCCCAAAAGTGACCCCCTTGTTCCAAATTAATTTATTTAGGGTACACTTCCGTGTTTGGGTCACAGATATTCATGTGTGCACCAAATTTCAACTCCAGGTCCAGCAGATTCGAAGCAAATTGGCCGTGACGGACAGATATACAGACACACGAGAGAACCTATAAGGGTTCCATTTTTTCATACGGAGTTTTGGAACCCTAAAATGAAAATAAAACGAGAAAACGATATAGTAGAATCTTGGTCCTAACTTCTGAAAACTTTTGTAAAGACTACGTACCTACACTGTCTGCCTAGCCAACAGCGACGATGCTTGGAACAGCTGGTAACGCCATTACTCGTCGGCGGGTGATAGTTGCTGTACTAGTGTAATTACTAACTGTAATTATTGTTGACAAACTGTGAGGGATAATGTGGTGGGGTGACAGTGAAAGGGTTTTAAAATTCTACTGTGTAGATGAGCATTGGCGCCGAGTTGCTAGTCGGAGCCAATCATTTATGAAAATAAATAAATAGGAGTTGTGGAAAGAGTAAAACGCGTTTTCATAATTGAAAAAAAATTGCATGCTAGTTACATTACATTGCCGTTCGTACCCCGCAATGTATTGTAATTCAACTTGTTTGCAGGTGGAAATACAGTCTTACATCTATTGACACAGTTTATTTGTTGTCGCTAAAGCCACGGGTCACCAACGGATTAGAAAAATCAGTTTACCACTCTTAGAATAAGCTTTTTTTTTATTGTTGATAGGCACGCGTTTGACCACTATCTCACCGGATGGTAAGCGATGATGTGGTCGAAGATTTAGCACGCTTGCCTAGATGTAACCTATTCACTCTTGACATAAAGACTCCCAGGTTTTAGCTATCAGGAAACAGACTCCGGCAGTGAATTCCACTCTCTATAGGGTGACTGGTAACACGATCTATCAGCTGATAGATCGTGCCTACTTTTAATGTTACGGCGCGCACGTTCCTAGATATTTTGTAGCTATGCGGACATACGTTGCACCTTAAAAGTATTAGTCAAACACGCTGTCTTTGAAAATATTTTTTTTATTTAGCAACAATCGAAATATGTAGGTACCTAAACTGCTAAGGTACACCGACAACGATACGAGACCGCGTCTAACAGCTGATTGCAGCGGTCACTGCCCTCGGGCGCGCGCGTATTTCAATCTGTTGTCATTGTGATAAAAGTGAATAAGTATTAAAAAAAAAAGTTTATTTGGGAAAGTTGTTTATACTCATGAATACAATCACGTGTTTAAGTATCGGTCACTAATTATCAGTCACCCTATTTAGTTTGGACAAGGTTTTGCAGATGATGATGTATTTTTGTTTCCCAGAAAAAGCCTGTAATTAGGGCAAATTTTTTTTACCTAGGTGGACTGACAACCTTGACGAGAAGCTTGTTGATTGAGTAAGAACTGAGTAAGATCAAATTTAAAGGTTGATAAGAGATAATTTTGGCGATGAAAATGATAATGATGAAACTTTTGATAGAACATGCTGGATTATAGAGTGACAAGTTCACTACAAAACCATGGTGTATCCACTACTGAATAAAACAAGTGAAACCGCTGTGTGCACTAAGCCCCCAACCTTAATAAGGGATCACGAGAAGTTTTCACGCTGCCAGCGAGACAATTTATTATGCGGACGACTCTATACCGAGGACTTTTACACGAGGACGCGTGTTTTAATTGTTAACAACTGATGACTTTATGTAAGTCTTTGTCGAGTGTTAATAGATTGTTCTCTGTTCATTTGCGGGGTTTTCGCTTGGAGATTTTTTGGACTGATTCTGAGTTTGGGATCGGAATTTTGATTTTCGAAGTGTAGATGAAATAGAGATGACACAGGCATCTTTTCCAAATCAAAAGAAGAGATACTGATCGATCTTTGTAATATTATGATATCAAATAACGATTATTTTAATGTGTTTACAAGGCCATCACAGCGCAATTGCGCAGGTTTTTTTTATCATTGATTGACGGTAAGCGATGATGTAGTCGACGATGGAGCACGCTTACCTAGAAATAATCTATTCATTATTCACCTTTCATCAAAATTATCAATAATAAATGTCCTTTCACAATCAACAAAGGGTGGGGATAACAGAGGATTGATTTCAGGGTTTGCTAAGGTGTAGATAAATCCAGTAATGTACTGATTTGAAGTTGATAATGAATAGGTATAAAAAAGTATCTAATCCGTTATTGATGAAAAATAAACTAGTAAAATTAGTGAAGTTAAAACTACTAATATCTGCACTGAAAACCATACCAACAAAATATTAGATCAAAATGTACCAAATACCGAGTGCATAGTACTAACTTACTAACATTTCAGCTCCACACGCTTCTACCTAACGAACTACGGGGAACGGGGAAAAATTCTACTCATGTGCTGCACTAGCAATAGACCTCAATGTGTAGGGTTGCCAGCGTATGGAGATTCTACTGATTTACTAGTTTTTGTGTTGTATGTTATAAATTTATCTATAGGTTGATGGTAAAGTTTTGTATTAAGGGCTCCCACACAAAACTACAATGCGATACGACGCCGCATCGCAGGATTCTGTGATGCGAATTGCTGCGTTATGATTTCGTGCGAAAAAGCATTGGTTCAGGTGACTATACCTTCGACGTTAGTCAACCGTACTGGACGTATTTTTAGAAGTAGTGACATGGATCACAAGAAGAGTGTTTCACTTTGTTATTTTTAAATAGATATATATATATATATATATATATTGTTGTAAATCACAAGAATACAACGAACCAACTGGTATAAAAAGGAGCGCTGTCCAACAGCGCGCCCGCGACGCCCTGAGCCGAGGCCCGTACCCCAAAGGGGGTGCCCTTAGCGTAGTCGCTTGTAGTTTTAAGTATAAGTCCTGGCTGGACGCTTTAATAATAATTAAAACAACCACGGGCACGTCCGCTTAAGCTGTCGACACCCACGAACCACGAAAAAAAAAAAAAAAAAACAGCGCGCCCCTTTTCGCTCGAGATCCATCGGACCGTCAACACGTCGTCGTAGCGAGCGACATTTATTTCGTTCATAATTTCGTGTAGATTTGATTTGTTTTTAGTTAATTGTTTAATTTAATAAATTGGTTTCTAGCTGTAATATTTTTGCTTTTTAAAAAAGATAACTTGCCATCTAGTTTCCAAGAATATATATATATATATATATATATATATATATATATTCTTATTACCTACGATAGTGAACGCTGTCTCAGAGCGGACTAAAATGGCGTCACACATGACGTAATATCAAATTGGAAGTTTTTGCGATGCGTCCTGCGAGCTCGCAGATTTTTGCAATGCGATCCGAATTCGCAGTTTTGTATGGGAGCCCTAAGGGGAAGCGCCAGGGTAACCCGCAAAATTCTAATTTTCTTACGTTTTTTGAAATTTGCAGGTCAGTATCAGGTTGTACGTTGATCGATATAATGATTCGCGGCCGTAGCAAAAGCGTATTTACAAAACTGTAATCATTAAAATCATCAATACAACCTTCCAAGTTCATATTGATGTATGGAATGACTATTTCATGAAATCATGACATTTGACATCAATTCTAACTGAGAGAGATGATAACTCTATAAATTCATACTTGCTACGGCCGCGAATCATATTCTGACCAACATACAACCTGACACTGATCTGCTAATTGTAAAAAAAAAACGTAAAACAATATTGAATTTCGCGGCCTACCCTGTAGTGGCATTTTATTTGAGCTAGAGTGTCCCCAGAATTTAAGTTTAGGTAGTTTTTTTTTTTTTTGGGTTTTATTTTTTTTTTTTTGTGGGGTGGGTAATCATCCAATGACATCTCTCGCTCTAGGGTGGAGCGAGAGGGCGTGTCAGACTCTTACTGACTAAAACCCACCCCTGTTCCTTCCCTGCCCTGAATGCCCAGAGGCGCGGTAACTCTGTTTCGAATTTATCCACAACCCCTGGGCAGGCATCGGCCATGACGGGCCCCCTCATGTTTTGCTATGAGGCGCGCGTGGAACACTACGCGCCGTCGACTCTCGGGCCTGGTGCTGATCGGACGGCGAGTTACCCACTACTCGCCGTCCGCAGGCGCGGTTATGGGTTGATTTTATCTTGGGTCTCTAATTTAGTTGTCAGGGTGTCTTTTCATGATTAGGTAATACTTTCAGTGTCGCTCATATTTTTGTTTTGTGTAATTTATTTGTTATATAGTTTTGTTGTCTGTGCGATCTTCTTTAGGGACAAGTAATCTTTAATTCTTATAATAATAATAATTTATTTATTTCTTAACACAAATTACAGAGAAAGTAATTAAATAGTCTACAGACACAATTTTATAATTAATTTGAGGAAGACTGGTGCCTAAACTAAGTTTTTTGCAAAACCTGTATGTCAGGTCACCAGGCCCCCAAAACAAAGTTTTACATTAACAAAGTTTTATTATTGTCGTACTGGAGACGATCTGATTCAACTATAATATTAAAAAAAAAATAAACATCTCTTAATCATATTTCAATATTGATCATAAAACTTGATTTACAAAAATAAAAATAGAGATTCGTCGTGAAATAAAGTAATTTTAATATACATGCAAAGGAGAATGTATGTGAATATGTGTGGTGTGTGGGGTGAGTGTGTGTGATGTGGAGTGAATGTGTGTGGTGTGGGGTAATCGTGTGTGTGTTGCAAAGGGAACATTATGTTAGGATATGGTTTTGAATAGATCTTCAATTTGGGTATAATCTAAAGTGATAAGCCAGTTAGTTATTTTTTTTTTAAAGTTGTCTTGTTTAGGGTATGAATTGAGAGTACATCATTCAGTCTGTTGTATAGAAATGGGCCAAGAAAAGAAAAGAAATTACGGGCAAATTTGGTTTTTACTGATTTAGGTTGGTATACATCCCTTCTTCTGTTTCTCATGTCGGAATGATGATGGTTATTTGTAAAAGGAATAAGGGCGTTGTTTCAAAACAACATGGAGAATGAAAAGCTGCCGAATTGAGAAGACTTTAGAGGACTTATAGACTTCTACCGCGGGATGACGGAAAGGAAGGAATAGAGCAACTTTAAGTACTGCCCTTTGATCCCTTTCAAGTGCTAAGAGGTTTGTTTTAAACGTTCTACCCCATGAAGTGATGCAATATGTCAGGAGCGATTGGCACAACGCACAATAAACAGCCAGTAGTTGTTTTGAGTTAAGTATAGAGCGAAGATTTTTAACCACAAAGATAAATTTCCTTATTCTGTTAGTGAGACAAATTATATGTGCGGCAAAGTTTAATTTAGAATCTAAGGTGACCCCCAAGTACTACTTATGAGTTAAGTCTACATCGCTATGATGATGATGAAGATGCCATTCGGTCCCAGCGATGGCATTCCTTGGCTCCTCATGATGGTTGTGAGCTCAGATTTGCTGCTCTGTTAAGTGCCCTCATGTGACTAGCATATCAAACTTTGGTCGAAAAACTCCGAGCACAGAGCGGGCATGTCAGAACACCGTTGACGACATGATGTATTCATCATGTTAGTGGTTTAGCTTTGAGGTCGGTTGGTATAATTCCGATCTGCTGCTGCACACGACGTCTCCTCTCAGGCTGATTTTATGCATATTCTCCCAAGTCATGGAGTCAATGTCACATCTCTTCATGTATCTATTCTGAACATCCTTGAAGCGTAGAAACTTCATCACGCTTTCAGTTTTCATAAACTATAGATACGTAGGTACTTGCTCTTATTGGTATCTGGCAAACTTAACACACATAATCTGTCCCATTGTCCCAATGACGTATAGCATTACTTACGCACACACATTGTGGTGGTGACGTATTCATGTTTCACCAGCGATAACAAATGCTCAAGAGGCAAGCGACCGCTAATCCATCTCAGTTTTCCCCTACAAGTTGCGTCTTATATGATAAGCAATTTAATTTGAAACTTTGCATTTCACTTAACCGCTAATGGCTTTAGATGTGTGAAGTACTTATAATCTTACTGATGTTGGTAAGTTGTTTAATCCGGACGACTGAAGATCGAGGTCTATGGTCGCAACCTGACGCTTTATCTTAGTGAAGGTTCGGCAGTAATTTTGATACGGCATTGTATATACGATGATGATTATTTTCAAATCTGTATTCTTTTAAGCAAAATCTGTATTTTTCATTCATGGTACTCGTATATCAACTTAATTAAATGAAAAATGAAATGGAAAATAATTGGTGAAATATTTTTATGGAGATTAAATGTAACCTACTACAGATGTTGTAATAAAAACAGTTTTTAGTCTAGTTCTTGAGGAAAAAAAATCTAAAAAAGAAAGTTATAACCTAACGAATAGGTTACATCTAGGCAAGCGTGTTTCATCGTCGACTACATTATCGTTTACCAACAGGTGAGATAGTGGTCAAATGTGAGCCTATCAAATATTAAAAAAGTTAATCTAGCTGTTGGGAAAATTAAACCGAATAAGCCCACACGCACAAAACGCTTTGAGAACACATTCATTGTGCGCACAGCTAGGGAGTGGAATTCCCTGCCGTTGCATGTGTTTCCTGATAGCTACAACCTGGGAGTCTTTAAGTCAAGAGTGAGTAGGTTACTTCTAGGCAAGCGTGCTCCATCTTCGACTACATCAACGCTTACCATCAGGTGAGATGGTGGTCAAACGCATGCCTATCAACAATAAAAAATAAACAAAAAAGCCGATCTAGATTGTATGGAAATGTGTGTGGGAAAAAAAAGGTCATGAACATACGTAAGACATAGGTAGGTAGGTTCAACCTCTTCAAGAAAAAGCTGGTGATTGCAAATACATAGTTTCTACATCAAGCACAATTTCCGATATTTGTACCAATTCTCCACCCCCAGATCTGGCAACACTGACGACTGGGGTGTGCCATAGATATACTGACCGGCTTGGCTATTGCAAACAGAATCGTAATAAAACAAATATAGCGCGAACTGTAAATAAAGAGAATGTTCCTTTTGGGTCCCCAAATAGTCATTTTATTAAAGAAATCTTGAAATTAGATTCTAATGCCAGATTCTGAACTAAGTATTGGAAGTTGAGCATTTTGTCAACCTCTATTTTAGCCTGAAAACCTGTGGCATTAAAGAAGGGTCTGACATGTTCTTGATTAAATTCTCAATTCGAAAACCGGCCATTAATCACTTCATCCGATCTTGCATTGATTTCAAACTTTGCAAATGTTGTAGGTGCCTACCAACTATTTTCGACACGCTACATTTCGTAATCACTACATACAACAAAAAAAGAAAACTACAAAGTCTCCTGCCACGGCTGTCTGTCTGTCTGTTCGCGAATAAATCAAAAAATACTGAACAGATTTTTATGCGGTTTTCACCATCAGACAGAGAAAAGTGGCCGTGTGAAGCTGGGGTGCGTCGCCAGTAGTGTATAACTCAGTTAATTTGCCGGAATATTAAAAGAATAGGTACTTTAAAAGAAACTTTGAGCATTTGGTTTAGGGTGCCGAGTCACCCGCGTCCGTAGGAGAGTACCCATAGTTAGTCCCTACACGTGGTCCCCGGGTGGTGCTAATCAGGTGACACTAACTGGTGGTAGGTTTCGGCCGATGGCTTGTGACTACCCAATGGGCAAAGACGTACTACCAAGCGACCCAGCCACGTTCCGGTACGATGCTCAGTGTAGCCAATTCAGAGGAGTTGGGTCGAAATAGTTGTTCCAATGCAGGCAGACCATCCAGGTTCGCGCTGATATGGGCGAGTAACTAGTAACTGGGCGGTGGATGCTAATCGAGTATGGCGAACATTCGCATTCATCAGAAGGACGTCCGTAGGGTACTGCGTAACCTAGACGTGAACTAGGCTAGTGGCCCCGTCGGGATACCGAAAATTATACTGAAGACTTGTGCTCCTGAGTTGTCCCCGATCTTGACACTCTATTGCCTTTCGATTGAGACTGGAAAAGTGCCGATGGCCTGGAAATAAGCTAACGTGCTGCCCGTGCCCAAGAAGGGTCATAGTCGAGCTGATCCAATAAATTATAGACGTATCTCGGTTTCTTGGTGTTTCGTGCTGAATGTTATGCTCCTAGTGGACCTAGAAGCTAGCTAAGAAGAACACTAAGAACCTAGAAGAACACTAAGGGTTAGTAGATTGGCTTTGAGCCATCTGTCTATAGCAATTAATCCTTGCTCGGCATTATTGCACGCAGCTACCCACGTGTCTCCAGAGAAAATGGCCATGTATTTCGCGTAGGAGAAGATTTCCCGTCACTGTTTTGCAAGTTGCAGAGCCCGTTAATGTACACTAGAAATAGTGGTGAGCCGAGGGCCGATCTCTGCGAGTTCCGAGTACAATGTTTTCCTCCCCACTATGCGAGTTCCCTATTGTAACTTGCTGTCTCCTACTTCGGAGGTAACTGTCAAAGAGGGAGAGAGCCTTACCTCTTATCCCTATAGTTTCAAGTCTCTGCACAAGAATGGGTACAGATACAGTGTCAAAAGCCTTTTTTAGGTCTAGGAACACCGTAACGCATTTATAACCCTTGTCGACCTTGTCAGTGATTTCAAATCTTAACGCAATGACCGCATCCTGAGTTGACCGTCCCTGTCTAAAACCGTATTGTGAATCGGAAAGAATGTTGTATTTATTAAAATAACTTACTAGTCTTTTAATTAATATTTTTTCTATTATTTCCGAAAGGGATGATAAGACAGATATCAGCCGATAGTTGTTGAAATCGTTCTTGTCCCCATCCTTGTGCACAAGCCTTATTAGCAGGCTTCTGTCCTTCGGTCTGCCCACCGGATTGTGTGATTGGATTGCAGATTTCCTGAGGGGTTGGTCTATCCGAGTAGTCATAGATGGTTGGTCGTCCGGTGCTGGATATTAATTGTGGGGTTCCTCAGGGGTTGGTGCTCTCAGCAACATTGTTCTTGTTACATATTAATGATCTGTTAAAACCCGGTACCTTTGGGTATGCAGACGACAGCACTGTTGCTGAGAGATACGTGTCCAACACACGAGCTGGTGGGTCGCAGGTCCGGTCTCTCTAAGAGGCTAGGTTGAGCGCTTGAACTTGTCCTTATAGGCTGTCTCTGAATGTAGCGATGCCAGTCTGGTCAAGTTCACTGCTGTTAAGACACAGGCGTGTCTTTTTTTCCGGCAAATTCACCCAGCTCCAACTTTCCGAGGTGTAACCGACCTACTTGAGCTTCTGGTTGTTACATTGACATCTACCCTTAATGTTGGTCCTTTCATAGAGGCAAAGGCTCAAGTGGCTGCCAAAAAGTTGGGAATCCTAGCAAAGGTGAGACGGTACTTCACGCCAGAACAGCTGCTCAAACTTTATCAAGCGCAAGTTCGATCGTGTTCCTACACGATCGAACTTGCGCTTGATAAAGTTTACGTTTTAAAGTTTAAGTTTAGTTTTAGTTGTTAATGTTTACTGCTCTCATCTTTGGGACGAATCTGCCAGATACCAGTTTGACGCCCTTGAGTCTAATTAGAAGAGATTGTGCCAAGAGGGTCATTGGCAATGATAGGCTCATTGAGTCGAAGCTCCAAAGTCTTGAGCATCAACGACGAGTTGCTAGCCTGTTAGTTTTCTATCGGTTGAATTTTGGGGAGTGTGCGACGGAATTGCATAATTTAATTCCGCCAAGCCATTTCCATCATTGGATCACAAGACATACGGCGATGCGCCACATCCCACCCACACGCATAAAACGTTTTGAGAATACATTCATAGTGCGAACAGTTAGAGTGGAATTCCCTGCCGGAGTCTGTTTTTCCTGATACCTACAACCTGGGAGTCCTTAAGGCAAGAGTGAATAAGTTACTCCTAGGCAAGCGTGCTCCATTTTCGACCACATCATCAATTACCATCAGGTCACAGGTGAAATAGCGGTCAAACACGTGGCTAGAAATAGTGAAAAAAAAAAAACCAAAATGTCACAAAAAAATATTTTAGTCTATGCTTAAAATAATTTATTACTCTACATAAATCAACATTAATTTAATCTATTAAGGTTTCAAACAAAATTATTCCAGGAATCTAATATTAACCGAAATATAAAATGTTCTACCATTTCATTAGATCTATACTTATATTTAAATTGAGTGGGAGGCGCAAAATTACTTTTCTATTTCAGAAAAACGAACATAAAATTATTGCTATTCGAATATATTCCTTATCAAATACCACAGTAGGTAAAAAAAACAAACATTTATAATCTAACGACGTGTTACTATTTCTGTTGATTTATTTTTAGAATGTATGAATGCTCGCATTTTTTCTCGCATTTCGCACTAATAAAAATCTTTTATTAGTGCGAAATTTTCACTTGATCTCTTGACTCCTAAGCGTTCCTAGGAATAGTCAAAACTAATAAAAATAGGTAAAATCGTTTCTTTTGTTTATAAAAGGTAACCTCTGGGATTACTGATACGATTGGTATAGGTATATTAAAACAGACCCACAACGAAATACCTTTTTTGTTCAAGTAGCTTTTCGCTCTTAGATTTTGGCACACCAAAATCTGGATAATAGTAAAATATCGATAACGGGAACAAATTGATTTCGGATTGGTGTTAAGAAGTCCGAAAACCCTAGAAATCAGTATTGAATTCAAAAAAAGAAAAAAAAAATCTAATTTGTGGGTTTATGTTACCATTACTGATAAAAGCTATAGGTACTTTCGCTGAATGCCCTGAATTTTTTTAATTTTTTTTTATAAATGGTTGCCCTACACTAGGAATTACTCCTGTATCGTGGGTGCGTTCACAAACATGTATACTCACATACACAAGACACCCAGACCCGGAACAACTATCTGTAGGTCATACAAACATTTGTTCCGTGCGGGCATCGAACCCGCGACACGCAGCGAAGCAGCCGAACGCTCAACCACTGCGCCAACCGTGTCGTCAAAAATGCATAGTTCCAACAGGATAGGTAGGGACACTTGAGCGCAGTCGCGGGTAATCACATTTTATCAAAGAGCATTGCCTAGATACTATCATTTCCCAATTATCTGAACTCAAAACTTTCCTCAACCAATTCGTAGAAAAGCAAATAATTCTACTATATTATAAATGCGAAAGTTTGTATCTTTGTTTCAATCACGTAAAAATGGCAGAAGGGATTTGAATAAAATTTTGCACACAATTAGATTATAACCTGGATTAAAACCATCATCAGCCTTTAAATGTCCCCACTACTGGGGCACAGGCCTCCTCTCTGTGTGAGGGTGTGGGCCGTAATCCACCACGCGGGCCCAATGCGGGTTGGTGGATGTCACATGTCTTCGAATTTTTGGTTCTAGGACATGCAGGTTTCCTCACGATGTTTTCCTTCACCGTTTTGAGAGCAGTGGTGATGAAATAACTTACACAAAGTAAAGTGCCTGCCTGGGTTTGAACTCACGACCTACAACTTGTAAGTCGCGGCTGTTACCACTGGGCCACCACTGCTCTCGGATTAAAACATAGGCTAATTTTTACCAAGCGGGCGAAGCCGCTGGCAGAAGCAAGTTTTAAATAAAATTTAGTTAAAATAAACCGAGTCAATAGTCTGGCCCTAAGTGGAAATAACCAATCACCACTGAGCTCTGGCTGCGTATCGCACGTGGGCAAAAGTAGATCAGCTCTTTAATTGGTGTATTTTCAAGCATCATAATACAAAAAACTGGCCAAGTGCGTGTCGGAATTTGCACATTAAGGATTCCGTACCAAATATTGGTATTTGTTAGTAAAGTATACGTAATAATACACATTGTCACCAAATTTCAGTTTCATAGGTCAATGGGAAGTTAAAAAATTCCTAGTAACAAAATTTTGTGACAGACGGACACGTGAGTGACAACAGTAGGGCTCCGTTTGGACCCTTCGGGTACGGAACCCTAAAAATCTGGCCAAGTGCGTGTCGGACTTTGCACATTAAGGGTTCCGTACCAAACATTGGTATTTGTTAGTAAAGTATACGTAATAATAAACATTATCACCAAATGTCAAGTTATGTTAAGTTAAAAATAACAAAATTTCGTGGTAGACGACGGGCGGACAGCTGACCAGCGTTTTTTTTTTTTTTTTGGGGGTGGGAAATCATCTTATGACTTCTTCCACTGGAACACTACGTGCCGTCGACTCTCGGGCCTGGTGCTGATCGGGCGGCGAGTTACCCACTACTCACCGTCCGCAGGCCCGGGTCTACGGTGGCCGGAGATCGTCTCGCGGCCCCTGGCGTCTCCTGCGGCGGCTGCGGCTGGGGGCGCTAGGGCGACTCGGCTGTTGTTGAGTCTCCCTAACGTATGCCGCCTCCCTCTTCGCGAGCATTACTGCTTCGCAGAAGGAGGAGACGGCTTCCCATTCCCTCTCGCTCCGTACCATGGCCTGAACCAGGGCACGGCGCGAGAGGTCGCTGCCGCCTATCGTATCCACGAGGACACGGCGGTGCTCTGCCCAAGCGGGGCAAACCTCCACCGTATGCTCCACCGTGTCCTCTGGGCGATCCTCGCAGTGGAAACACCCGGGGGTCACCACCGCCTTGATCCGACACAGGTACCTACCGAAACAGCCATGTCCGGTGAGCGTGTTGCCTCCTCGCGCTACTCATACAGGTGCGCGAGGATTTTTGCCTCCAGATCCCACGGTGACAGTCCGGCAAGGAGGCTCGCAGCCTCACGGGAGACCGTGCGGTATCCTCGGATCATGCGGATCACCATGACCCTCTGGGACGAGCTGACCAGCGTGACCCTATTGTTGTCACGTGGGTGACAACAATAGGGCTTCGTTTGAACCCTTCAGGTACGGAACCCTAAAAACGGATAGAGAGACGTGGCCTATTTATACCTACACTCTAGTAATTTTATGAAATTGATTAAGCTCTAAAAACGGTTACAATTAGTGTTAGCATCAGGTTATTTCTTTAGAATTAAATAGAAATTCTATTTTTAATGGCGTCTAAAAACGGTCTACTGTGGGCTGCCTCGTAGACGGACTTTTAATTTGATCTTTGATGACATTGCCCAGGGGTCGAAGGGAAAACACTGCGAAGAAACTTGGAGAAAATTGTTAATAATCTCTATTAATCTTCCTTGATTTTAGAATTCGAGGATTCGCCTTTAGATAAATTATACAATGTGGCTTCTTTATACTCCCTGGATTTGAAGGTAAGTCTGAAAAGTGGCCTTCAACATTAAATAGGCCAGCTACTAACGGCTACAGATATAATATAATAATATTCCACAACTATCACACAACGCCATCTAGTCCCAAGCTAAGCAGAGCTTGTGTTATGGGTACTAGATAACTGATAAACATACTTATATATTTCTAAATACATACATATTATAGATAAATTACACCCAGACACAGAACAAATGATCGTGCTCATTTCACAAACATTTGTCCTGGGTGGGAATCGAACCCACGACCTCCGGCATAGCAGTCAGGGTCACTAACCACTAGACCAACAGGCCAGTCAATCTACTAGTCACAGAGTCAATCTACTACAGTTAGTACGTTTTGCCAACAAACTAGACACTTTTCTTGTCCTGGGACTGTATGACCAACCCACCGTTTAAGTTTCCTAATACGGTGGTTTACTTAATAAAATAGAATTATGTCCGTCAGTTAAATATAACCAAAAAATATTGGACACGTATTTAAATTGAGTGTTTCTTTCTTCTGTCACGTAAACTAAAAACGTAAACATAAAGTTGTGAGTAAATTATGCGTAATAATAAACATTATCACCAAATTTCAAGGTTTTTGAATTTATGTACTAAATAGAATTATTATTTTATTATTATTTTAGGCTGTTAGTTCAGTAAAATACCCTATTGTGATTGTGAATATTTGGTTTTTGTATGTCTTTTTAACTGACTTCAAAAAAGAGGAGGTTCTCAATTCGTCTGTATGTTTTTTTTTTTTTGTATATTTGTATCGATTTTGATGATTCTTTTTTTTTGTTTGGTAGGTTATACTTCAGAGGTAGTCCCATATAAATTTTATCGAAATCGATTCAGCACTTTAAAAAAAAATCAACATAAACAAAAAATATGTATACATGTTATCCATTCGGGCATAACTTAAATATTTATTTTAACTTCTGGTGTACAACAACAATTAAAAAAAAAAACTAAAGTGAACAATAAAAAACTTTTTCCAAAAAATACAACCGACTTCTAAAAATTGCAAAATAACTTTAATTTCTGAAGTCGGTGTCAAATAACGAAGAAACAAAAAAATATATACACCGACTATTTATTATTGTAGCTGTTCTTATTATGTCTGATAATCGTATCCTCACCATGCTCCCCTCTTTTGCAATCTGACGACTTTGACCGGTGGCTAACTAAACATAACAACATAGGTTCAGTGATCACCTATCGATTTTACCTTGTTTTAGACATTGGACTTCAAGGACTTATATTATTTTGATGATGAATGAACTGGCTTGGCTTGTAAAAATAGGCTTGCCTAGTCTTAATGTAGACGTGGGATAAAACTCCGCCAAACCCTTTGAGAAAAATAGGCTTGTCTAGTCTTAATGTAGGCGTAGGATACAACTCCGCCAAACCCTTTGAAAAAAAATAGACTTGCCTAGTCTTAATGTAGACGTGGGATAAAACTCCGCCAAACCCTTTGAGAAAAAATAGGCTTGTCTAGTCTTAATGTAGGCGTAGGATACAACTCCGCCAAACCTTTTGAAAAAAATAGGCTTGCCTAGTCTTAATGTAGACGTGGGATAAAACTCCGCCAAACCCTTTGAGAAAAAATAGGTTTGCCTAGTCTTAATGTAGGCGTAGGATACAACTCCGCCAAACCCTTTGAAAAAAAATAGACTTACATAGTCTTAATGTAGACGTGGGATAAAACTCCTCTAAACCCTTTGAGAAAAAATAGGCTTGCCTAGTCTTAATGTAGGCGTAGGATACAACTCCGACAAACCCTTTGAAAAAAATAGGCTTGCCTAGTCTTAATGTAGACGTGGAATAAAACTCCGCCAAACCCTTTGAGTAAAAATAGGCTTGCCTAGTCTTAATGTAGGCGTAGGATACAACTCCGCCAAACCCTTTGAAAAAAAAATAGGCTTGCCTAGTCTTAATGTAGACGTGGGATACAACTTCGCCAAACCCTTTAAAAAAAAATAGGCTTGCCTAGTCTTAATTGGGATAAAACTTCGCCAAACCCTTTGAGCAAAAAATAGGCTTGCCTGGTCTTAATGTAGGCGTAGGACACAACTCCGCCAAACCTTTTGAAAAAAATAGGCTTGCCTAGTCTTAATGTAGACGTAGAATAAAACTCTGCCAAACCCTTTGAGAAAAAATAGGCTTGCCTAGTCTTAATGTAGACGTGGGATAAAACTCCGCCAAACCCTTTGAGAAAAATAGGCTTGTCTAGTCTTAATGTAGGCGTAGGATACAACTCCGCCAAACCCTTTGAAAAAAATAGACTTGCCTAGTCTTAATGTAGGCGTGGGATAAAACTCCGCCAAACCCTTTGAGAAAAAATCCCGCCCGCATGACATATTCACACGACACCGACTCACACCGTGACGCGGCGTGTTCTAAGTTAATATAGGCACGTCGCGGAGCAACCTGACATACACACACCCCCTGTCGTGCGCGGCATGTCCGAACACAGCAGGGGACTTAAGACACAGAAATCCCCCCAGTCTCTTTGCTCAAGCCAGCACGCACCGCTGAGCTGTAGTTTTAAAAATTCGTCCACAAATAGTCACAACATGATTCAGCTGTCCTTTGCGGCCCTCCCCCAGCGACGCCCTGAGCCGAGGCCTGTACCCCAAAGGGGGTGCCCTTAGCGTAGTCGCTTGTAGTTTTAGGTATAAGTCCTGGCTGGAGGCTTTAATAATAATTAAAACCACCACGGGCACGTCCGCTTAAGCAGTCGACAACCACGATGGTTGAACTGCGAGACTCAAACAAAAAAAAATAATAATAATAATTCAGCTTGCAAGAATTGACCCGAACAAGCAAAAATTGCAAGTTATATAACAGTTTGTAATAAGAATTGACCCGAACAAGCAAACATTGCAAGTTAAATAACAGCTTACAATAAGAATTGACCTGAACAAGCAATCATTGCAAGTTAAGGCGCAGTTATACGACTTATAAAGGTTTTTAATTGAACATCACGTCTAAAGGACTAGTTTTATATCTTTGAAAAAAATATATGTTACTCTAGACTATTTTTATCGTAATTTGATCAGAGAATATTTGAAATAATATTTTTATAACATAGTGTAATTAATTTGTAAAGTTATGTCTAACGCGGATAAATATTGAGAATCACGCAAAAACCATAAAGCGTATTTTTATGAAACCTACACCATTTTAAAGAACATTTAATTATTTACAATTTAGTCTCAGCGTTTTAGTTTAAAACTTGTTGTTTTATGTGTAAAAAATTAATAATGCGTCTAATTTCGGACAGCGTTCCTTGATGGGCGAGTCCTATTACTGGGTGGACATACAACGCGTTACGTGAGGTCGGCGCAGAACACGCAAGCTAACCACTCAAGGTCGTCGGCAGCTAATAGCGTCTTAAATAACAGCTTGTAATGAGAATTGACCCGAACAAGCAAACATTGCAAGTTAAATAACAGTTTGTAATAAGTCAATGCACGTGGATTGGAGATCCCCGTTACAAAGGCTAAATCTACCACCCCGGAAAATGTACGGCGACATCGCGGCAGACCCAGGCGGAGATGGTAGAATGAACTCAACACCAACAGGCAGACAAACGAAAATTTCCGTTTTACTTCACCATCAAGTGTCGAGTTTTTTCAACGAATAGTAGGTATCTGGTTCCCACAAAAAATGGTACAGTTCAATTTTATTGAATTTCTCGGTATCCATCGAGCGTATTCTATACGCGTATGATCCTTTCAGCCATGCATGTGTTGGTAGAAACCAAAATAGAAATTCTATGTATGTTGTACATGATATTTCAAGCCGTTGGCATGCAGATATGTGTGGAGTTTTACATACCAATGTAGCAAAAATTGTAGCTTTTTTGATGGTTGAAAAAAGTAGAAGTGCTTAATTTTACTGTTTTTTAACCGACTTCAAAAGGAGGAGGTTATCAATTCGGATGTTTGTATTTTTTATTTTTTTATTTATGTTCGGGCATAACTCCGTCATATATAGATAGATTTGAAAATTCTTTTTTTGTTCGAAAGGGCTTTATTCCGAAATGGTCCCATTTAAATTTCATATAGATCTGATGATGAGTTTCGGATACAAACAATGGAACTCTTCAAAAAATGACAGCAAATCAACTGCGATTGCTGCGATCGTATGTCTATGTAGTGTTAAGACAATTTATGGGGAGCAACTGAAATGTGAAAAATAAACTCTTTTTTACAAAAAATAAAACCGACTTCCAAAAAAAGTGCAAAACAACTTTAATTTCAAGTCGGTGTCAAAAAAAGAAGACACAAAACCAGAAACACCGGCTTCCCAAATTAAAGTTATTTTGCACTTTTTTTGGAAGTCGGTTCTATTTTTCTGTAGGTATGTTACTTATCTTGCGCGAGAAGCGTAGAACCATTGTATTAGAATGATCGTGTAGGTACTTAGGAGAGAATGTCCAACAGTGAACGTCTTTCGGCTCAAATGATGACATTTTTGTTTTCTATATGTTTTTCTAATTTGCTGCTATGAAGTTTATGGGATAATACGAAACACACTTTTGAAAAAGAATTCATGAAATCCATCATTAAAAAAGTAAAATAGACAGACAGCTAGTACGTTGTAAACTCCTCAGTTTTTATTACTCAGCCGCACTCAGACGCCGTCCTGAACAGTACATAAACGGTGCTCGTCATAATGATCCCGCTCTCTTAATTGACTCTCAGGTTGGCGGGGAACGGCAAACGTAATGCTGCGAGGATACACTGTTTAATTTTTCCAGACATTTTTTGAATGGTATAAATGGATTTAGCCAGCCAGAAACTGTTAAATCTGCACAGAAAAGAGAATTAATGATTTGCTTGACGAAGAGGTAACGAAATCGAGAAAACTCTAAAGTGAACGTAACGGGAATCGACCCAGAGGGAATGTTTTATTCGCAAGCACAGAAATTATTAGTTTTATTTGTGCAGTTTTACGAGCTTGACGCGGACAAAGTCGCAGGCAATAGCTACTATGTATAAAAATGTAAGAGAAACACAGGTTAAATCAGTAAAATTAATAACTACAATAATCCTTACATGTAAAAATAAACAATAAATGCAATCCAAAAGAAATAAGTACGTACTTATCTTTCATCCATCTTCTCACAATATCTCAAACTTTCACGACACACATCTATCCGTCTAGCAAACAAGTTATAGTCCGCAGCTGATGTCAGAAGAGCATTCAATCAATCTGCTTAACCTTTTAAACGACTGTCAAAGATCCACGATTGACAGCCGGGACCAACGGCTTAACGTGCTTTCCGAGCCACGGAGGAGTTTCGGTATGTAAAGATGGTCACCCATCCATGGACCAACCCCGGCAAGCGTAGCTTAACCTGATGAATCGACCCGTGCGGCTGTTATTACTTTAGCCACGAGCTCCTCTGATGTCAGAAAAGCATTAAGCTTGTTATAAAGATCCTAAAACTTATTAGATTTAGCATGGCAATTACCACAATAGCGACTTAGATTTTTGCAGAAACTAAACAAAAACAAGTTGTAGGTCGTGAGTTCGAACCCAGACAGACGGTTTACTTTGTGTAAATTATTTCATCACCACTGCTCTCAAAACGGTGAATGAAAACTTCGTGAGGAAACCGGCATGTCCTAGAACTAAACATTCGAATTCATGTGACATGCCCACATGGTGGATTAAGACCCACACCCTCGCACTGAGAGGAGGCCTGTGTCCCAGCAGTGGGAGCATGACAGGCTGATTATGCTATGCTATGTAGTAAGTTTTTCGATCAAAAATTAAGGTAAAATCTTTATGCTAAACAAAACCATGAAATAATACGCAAAGAACTTTTGCTAGTAAATACCTGTTGCAATATGGTAAACGAAAAATTTCTAAGCAAGGTGACCCTCATCCAGCAGCAACCCAAAGGCTAATAGAAGATTTATCTTCAAACAATATTAATGTTTAATAAACCCATCAAAGCGTAATAAATAAGTCTTTGCCCTAATTCTGTTCAAGGTTATCAAAATAAATATAATGATACAATCGGTACAGAATTCAGACAGGTATCTAATCAAAGGTTCAAAATTGGAATTTTAAATGGGCGAAAACCACATCCCACCTCGCTACCTTTGCCATGCTCAAAGCCGGGTTACTACAGAGTCTAGAAAATATTGTGTGAGTTATGGGTGAGATTCTATCGAAGAATATGGTGCAATTTTGAATAGGTTTATTGCAATTTTAAAGAGGTCTATCCTTCGGTGTTTGGGACAGATATTTTATTATTTATATTCCAGTTTGCAATCTTGTAAGAAACTCTCAAAGTCAGATTGGTTAGGTAGCCACAGCTTCAAATAGTCAGCTGTCACATAGTATATTACTGTATTCCTCTAAAAGCCTTTAGTTACAATTGCGTCCTTTCTAATATTGTAATCAAGCAAGTGCGTAATATTATGGTCAACCTAAACTCATTCTATTTAGGTAATTTCAAAAGTTACGTTTTATTCTCTGTACACTTTTTTTCTTTGTGCCTAAGCTCGAAGTCGGAGCGCTCACACATCCAATACAAAAAAAAACCTGCCTTCGTGAAATAGGACCTATACCTGAATTATACATACATATATACTGAGTCTATCTATACATAGAGTGAATCTATACCTGGTTCTGTTCTCGAATACACTTCGTTTTCAAACTCATTCCCACCTTCCTCCGACTTCAAATAGTGAGACCCCAGTACGTTAATATCCATTTCTGCGCAGAAAGGGTCTCAGCCCTTTTCGTCGGGTCGCGGGGTGCTTGCAAAATTTACGATTTGCCTAGATTTACAACCGTCATAAAGAATTCAGAGGGACCGAACATTTCGCTTTTCAAGTTTTGTTAGAGCTTCGGTATAGCCCGTGTTATGTAGATGTTACAATTTGTCGAGTATTCGGGCTAACCTGACGTATTTTAAATAAGAAAGGTAGGAAACCTAGTTCCGGATTTTGTTATGTCTAAGGTCAAAAAAATTACCTTTTCGTGTTATAAGTCTAGAATAACTCAAATCACTTTATTTCTTTAGGGATGTAAAGGTTGCAGAGATTTTTGATACGATATTTTGGAAAATAAATCAAAAAAAATTCAGCAGCGCTATACTGTGTACATAATATAATTATTATTTCGATCTTACATAGTCATCATCATCACCATGAGCCTTTTTAAATATCGTCGTTGGTGGGGCTTAGGTCTCCTCTCTATGAAGGGTTCTTACATAGTCTTAATAATCGTTAAAAACAACATCAACAAAATTCAAAAAAACTTCAGATAACCGCAAGAGAACAACACTAAGAGCACTTTAAAAACAGAAAGATAGTGAAAGGTCTACAACAATAAAAGGGGTCAGTAGTCCAAACAGAACAACTCGATCCGAAACCCAAACTTACCTCACTCAAGCAAACTTTATAGGTACGAAGCCGAACTTACCTTGAATTATTAAATCTAAATTTATCGATTCGAAAATAAATAAAAGGTATACTGAACACCGTCTGTGAGGGGAGGCGTTCAAAGCCTTTGAAATTGAATTTCAGTACCTTACAGTATCTTCACTGAACGTGAAAGCTGCAATATGCTTTCGGTCAGGAATAATTTCTGTGTAGGTTATGCCCCGAAACGTGCAAGACTTGGTAATACATTGAATTGCAGGGTTATAGAGAAATTAGTATGTATTCGAACTGGGATCATAAACGGATTGGGAGTTCGGGAATAGGAAATACGATGTTTGGTTTCTGGGGCGTTTGGAGATAGATATGTTTTGCATGTTGGTAGATGTGCGAGAATTTCTCGACAAGAGACGTTGATTAGATTTGCCTCTTGCATGTTGTTTGCTTCAACTGTTTGTCCTTTTAATGTTCTGTCACTCTATTTAACGACTAAATAGGCAGTATGTCCAACAATGCGATTCACGGCGTCTCTTCATCTTTCTGGCAGTTACCTGTATAATAAATTAAACGAAATCTAATTTATTATACAGGTAACTGGTAAAAACGATATTTAACTGGCTGAAATCGCTGAATTAAGATGCCACAGAGCAACTATTTCTCATCCCACCCTAATCGTTTAACTCGCCGATGGATCCAGTACACTCACACATACTCGCAACACATCATACACATCTTTCATTGCACAATAACATTTACCCACAAGACTCCACACACACACCACACGGTACACCTTACACTCCCACACACATAACGTCACACTCCACACACGAACACGCACATCTAATCAAATCAAAATATTTATTTGCAAGAAATACATTTTTTTACCAAGGAAGATCTTATGTCCTACTAAGTAATTATATTCTGAGTATGCCAGGCTATCGTCGAGGATTTTGGCCATCAGACCGTTAGCGGTAACGACTATCGGCACAATGACAGCCGAGTCCAGATTCCACATATCGACTACTTTATTATTATTATTTAATTTCTTCCTCTTCTCATGTCGTTGTTCATATTGTGACTCAATAAAGCATTATTATTATTATTATTATGTGATTTCTATTAGTTTAGATCTCTTTGGTTTTATAGGCTTTTTTGATCTTATATACTTGTAAGATATCAACAGACTGCTAAGGGTCTACGATCTATATTATCTTTTTTATTTACTATCAGTAACACATGTCGAACGAATTCCAGGAAAGCGACTTTGACCTTCACAGATTATGAAAGCCTTGATTTTTCCATAATTGTCCTTTACCTTTCCAAGAACCAATAACTCTTACAAAGCGTAAATTACTCCATTTTCCTCTTACCATTGAAATGAAACTTCTACTTTCACAATAAATATTAGTTCTTTGAACAAAGACAAATAAATACTCAGTAGCCCGACTTATTCGACAGTTAGGATAAAGTTTGAGCCACAAACTGTATTAGTCAAATTATCACTAACTTTGTTTTCTTAGCGAAAAGCTTGGATTTTAAGTCAATAGCAGCTTGAAAAGTTGCACAATGGATAGCTGGTAAATGTTTGTAATAAGATTTAGTGTTACTTTTAAGTTTTTTCTTTGAGTTTCTTTTCTGGGTGATTGAGCAGGCGATTTTTGTTTTAATTTCAAGTCTTTTATAATTTTTGTCCTAGATATTTTGTACTAAACATATCTTTCATTTTTTGTAAGCTTTTGGCTATATTGAGTTTATTCATATGAATATATATTTATATTTTATCTTTGTATTTAAACAAATATTCATGGCATTGTTTCTTAATAGTGCACGGTGCAACTACCACTATTTGTCTCTGCATCACCCAAAGGTTGACTGGTAGAAAATGCCTGAGGCATTAAGTCCGCCTCTGCACTTCTGTGCATGAAGTGTTAAATATATAAATAAACATTGAATGGTATTTTTATAATACGTAGAAAATGCCGTGGGTTTTACATTGGACTCAATCGGTAGCTCATATTTAATATTGTAATGTGTAATCGTTTATTTTCCCAAATAAATAAAATAAAATATTTGACTTCTTCAAAACCAATAGACATTTATCAAGGTGAATTGCAACTCGTTCAGGCTACAACAAACCAATAATAGATTATGAAACTAACTAATGGGACTTCTCAGCTAACTAAACCAGAAGAACGTGTCTCGAGGAAAGAGTTTTCCTACTTTGCTGTGGACTTGAGCATTCGATGATTTCAACTAGACTGTTTCCAATATACATGAAATTAATGGTCGTATTTTATAAATACTGCTTCTGGCCATTGGAATGAACAACTTTGTTTTCAAAATAGATGTGTCAAATCCGAAAAAATATTGGTTCTCCTATACTAATTATGATCAACTAATGATAACTTTGTACGGAAAGTCATATTTTTTTTTTGAGAATTTACTATGGCTCCCTTGAAGAAACTTGTTTATTTTCATGGGCAGTGTCTAAAATATGACCACCCGTTTTCGTTATACCCTGTATAGTCTTGTATTGCCTTAGTTCTCATATTATGCTCCTAAGCAAATGGTAAGAAGGAGTTAGGGAAGTCGGGGGCATAGTGGGTTACTTAAGACTCAAGCAAAGCCACAAGGCAAAATATTATCATTAAACCTCAACTTTACTCAATGACTATGGATATAAATATTATTCTCGATTACTATAAGAAATCTACAATATGTGAATACATAAATGTAAAATGGTATTTGCCCCGCTATGCCCCATATTATTATATTATGGGGGTAAAGTGGGGTACCCTATTGGACATTGTGGGGTAGTTATAATTCAAAAATAAACAAAATTATGGATTCCAAACTTAATAGTCTTTATTATCTAACTCAAAAATAACTACAATACTTGGCACAAATTAGAACCTCCAGAGTGCCCAACGAGAATATTTTAGACAGCGAATCCATCCCTCTATTGATTCTGGCCACTAGTAGCCACAGTATTTGCAGTCAGCATCGTTGTCGGTTAGAGCGAACATGCTGGCTCGCAGGTTTGCACGTTGTTCACTTCCCGTAAAAATTACGCTCTTTCGAGCCTACTGTACCTCATTCTGCACGTGCAGTTTGTAGGCTAAATGTACGCAAAGATCGTAGAGCGCTCTCCGCGTGCAATTTAATAACGCGTTTAGGATGCTGGTGGGGCTGCCCTGCTTCTGTAGTGCGTCAAGGATGTTCGCAGGTGCGCATATTGATTGTTTTTACACAACAATGCGCAAGAGGTGCACTTCTCTGATGCGCAGGGTGCGGGGCAGCGCCAACAGTATCCTAAGCATGATAACAAGTCGCCTGGACTGTGTGCACGTGGGTCGCTGTTGTGCCGTCTCCCATGGGTTGGCGCAACGGTGATCCGCTGTTCATAAATAAATTGTTGTGTTGTTTGTTTTTATGTTGCGTTGAATCGTTGCTTCAGTATTTTGGCTGGAATGCTGTAGCAATGGTTACTTATTTGTGTGTTGTTGTTGTTATTTTTATGTCACTAACATAATTATTTAAGTTTTTTAAAGTTGTTACTAACATTTTATGAGTCTAACAATTAGACTAACTCGCAATTAATTATTATTATTATTGTTATCATCTTCTAAGGAACGTTAGCTACCTTTCATTTTGAGCAGCTTTCTCTTTTTTTATTTATCTGATTTAATTTCTTCCAAATCTATAGCTACCCTTTTTTCACTTTTCAAACAATACCCTTCTATGCCCCTTTTAATATACCCCACTATGTTCGAATATAATTTTTTAAACAATACATAAACTGACAACATCTTACCCTTTTCACAAAAAATCTTAAATTTTTAGTTATGAAATCTGGAAGCTACTGCTACAAAATTAAATATTAACCACCACAATACAGACTTAGGTTCGAGAAACAATTGTTGTTAGTTTCAAGTGTTTTTTTTTTAACAAAAACACTACCTTTTAGTTTTTTTTACGTAGTACAAACGGCTGTCGAAATGGCGTGGATCGTGTATGAAGATCACGTGCCGACTGACGACCAATCAAAGCGAGTCATTTGAAACTTTGCACGGCGTTTTGTTCGAGCTGTTAGAGGGATTCTCCGCTATGCCCCACTACCCACTTTTCCCCCCCTTTCCCTACTTACGTACCAAATCGATCACAATTGTCTAGGATAACATTAATTCTGCATGCAATGCAATGCAAAATTAATACACGAAGCACGGAACTGAACGGTAACACCGCAAGACACTAAAGACTAGAAAAGAATACAAGGCAAAGCAAATTGACTCATCTTTTAGTGCCACCATAGACGGACTGCGTGGAGCAGTCAATGCCGACAGCTTCAAGCGGTCGCTGTTGGGCGATCTGCAGTTTCAATACAAAATTGACGATTGCTATACACGGACCACAAGCAGTTCATATGTTGCAGCTAAAATGTACTGACTGCTCCAAGCAGTCCGTCTATGGAGGCCCCAACTGCAACACGACTGCTCTCATGCAGTTGGTCTCGACTGCTCCAAGTAGTCCGTCTATGAACTGCCTTAGTAACGTCAAGACACAAAATACCTCTGTTCTCTTGAACACAATTAAAATAGCTATAACACTCAATCAAATGAGAAACATTAACGAGAATCTTCGCGTCAAGCAGTTTAAGCAATGCTAGACTGCCAGAATTCAGACTGAGCTGTGTAGCATGATTGACGCATACAGCAGACATTTGTGCCTCACTTTGAGTGGGTAGTTTGACTTTGAGAGAGCCATAAAGCTCTGTCGTAGGTATGTGAGCTATTCGCTTGTACTGTTTGCAGTAAAGGAGTCGTCAGCAAATTGGGTTTGCTATTCAGTTGGGGATTGGTGGAGCACCTTAAGTCAATTTAGTTAGTTTCTTCACTGATAATTCGACTTTGAGCTTTAATCGGATATTATAGTTCCGAAGTCCAAATGATTAGTAGAATGTTAAAAACGGCTATTTTTGGTACTTTTGCTTATTTGGTTACGAAAAAATTGCCTGCAATAGTCCTGTTTTAACAACGTAAAATACATTATCCTCTTTGTAACAAACGTGATGTTGGATTCTTTAATATTTATTTTTATGCTATGCTACGATTTTTTATTCAATGAGGGCTCCACTTGGCGGGTAGTAGAGCCTTAAGCCACCCGGCTTATGTCCAGTAGTGAACGTCTTTTGACTGAAATGGTGATGATGATGAAGGTTTGACCTTGACCTAGGTAAGAAGATAGAATACGTTTTATCCCGGGTAGTACGAACCCATGATTTAATATCCGATTTTCAAGCGGGTAAGAAACTGGTTTTATATAAGGTTGACATTCTTATGAAACTAACATCGCATCGGCAAGAAGTACTCTTCACTAATGATCAGCCTAAGTACTCCACAATGCACTTAGTGATAAATCGTGTTCCTAAGAGTGAACCGCAGAACTATAGGTGTTTAAATTCTCTGTACAAAGAATAATACTTTTTCGAAATGATAAAAAGCACAGGAATTTCTGTTTCTGCGTCAAATAAATTCATCAAGCCAACTGCAAATTCTACGCGCATTGATGGCTTAACGCCGCGTTTATTCCAACACAAATCATTACACACAAGTACCCAGTAAAACCTAACACACAGTATACTCAAGTACATAGTCCAATCCACTCGGAAACTAACATAAATCTAACTTAACCTGCGTTAACTTACGTCGGGCGTAAGTTTTGCCAACTTAATTCTAACTTTAACTTGGGTACGTACGTAGCTACCTATAATGAAATTTTAGTGTGCCCGACCCCTGGCTCAGAATTATTTCTTTTTGAGGGAATTGTGAATAAATTTTGGTCATTGAGTGGTTTTTAGAATGTTAGTGGAGGGTAATCGCAATGTTGTTGGAAAAGGATTATTAAACAATTATGAGCCGATTTCAAAACTAAAAACTAATCGTAATTAGTTTAAACTAAACTCAGTTCATGCGTTTAATCGAGATTAGAGCTTCATTTTGCGTCCCTTAGTGTTGGTAAAATTAACTGGATCCTATTATTCTTGTGTTTGAAAGAACGAGCAGTGGTGGCCCAGTGGCAACGGCCGCGAGAGCAGTGGTGGCCCCGTGGTAACGGCTGCCACTTACAAGTTGTAGGTCGTGAGTTCCAAGGCGCTTTACTTTATGAAAATTATTTCATCACCACTCGCTCTCAAAACGGTGAAGGAAAACATAGTGAGGAAACTTGCATGTCCTGGAACCAAAAAATCGAAGACATGTGACATCCACCAACCCGCATTGAGCTCGCGTGGTGGATGACGGCCCACATTCTCTCATAGGGAGGAGGCCTTTACCCCAGCAGTGGGGACATTAAAAGGCTGATGATGATTGTTTGAAAGAGTCATCGCGGCCCTGGATCAAGCAACTGAAGGAACACGGGTGGGGTTTAGACAGTAAAGAGACTGACACGCCCTCCCGCTCCACCTAGAGCGGAAGAAGTTAGGTTGGTATTTGATGATTTTCCAACCTCTAAAAAAAAGTACTTAACGCAGTACGGACTGTGTAAAAATCAATTCCCTATTTTATTGTATGTTTATTTTTCTTAATTCGGAGAAAAAAAAAAACCTTTTTATAATGCTGCACAACATTTTAAATTTAGGCTCACGTGTAATAATTATACAAGTCAGTAAAATAATGGAAACGAACTGATAAGACTTCCTCGCTAGTCTACAGCTCGCAAGCACTACTGATGAGAATGAGGATCCTTAGACTCCCGTGTTACATTTGATTCTTTATAAAAGACAGTAAAAAAATGAAAACGAACCGATAAGACTGCCTCGCTAGTCTACATATCGTAAGCACTACTAATGAGAATGAGGATCCTTAGATTCCCGTGTTACATTTGATTCTTTATAATAGCTACTAGTACCGACACGAAAAGAGTGTTCAAAAATTAACTGAGTTTATTATATTGTAGGGAGCGCCTAGCATGAGGTTGGAGGTACAAAGGATTAGTGATGTGGCTTTGTTAGTTACGGGGCGGAGATTATCGATAAATATCCATTACTTGTTCTATGGATATTTATCATTATGGTGCTATTAGCTGCCAATGATCTTGAGTGGTTAGCTTGCATGTTCTGTGCTGAGCTCACGTAACGCGTCATACGTCCACCCGGTAATAGGACTTGCCCATCAAGGAGCGCGAAATTAGACGCATTATTAATTTATTACGAGTATACATAAAACAACAGGTAATAAACTAAAACACGTATACTAAAATATAAATAATTAAATTTTCTTTAAAATGGTGAAGGTTGTATAAAAATACGCTTTATAGTTTTTGCGTTTTTCTCAATTTTTTTATCCGCGTTAGACATAACTTTACAAAAAATAATTATACTATGTTATAAAAATATAATTTCAAATATTTACATATCAAATTACGACGGAAATTGTTTAGAGTAACATATGTTTTTTTAAAAGAAATAATACTAGTCGTTTACACGTGATTTCCAATTAAAATCCATTAGAAGTCGTATAACTGCTCGTGATTGTCGAGATTGTACTCAATGTAGGTCTCTTGTGGATGCCCTAGCTAGTGGACATAGGATTTTAAGTTAAGTTGTTCTAACCTTGCCTTTTACACAAAACTGATGAGATAATGCTGTCTCGGTTTATGCTTGGTTTTTGTACCCAACACAAACTCATCCCTCATTTAAGTTGGAAGGATTTCATGTTGAAAGGAGGAAGGAACTGAGTTTCTCTCAAACTTCTGTAGGATATTTAACTGCAGAATGTAAATTGAGAATCTTAAAACTTAGAACACTGCAATGGATAAAACTGAAGGTGTTTTATAGCCTACTATTTTTATTTTTTGCGAAACTATCGATATCGATAACATATTATAATGAAAGCTGTATCGCTGTCCAACACTTTTAGTGGGCTAGTTCATCGCACTTAATTACATTAGTCCCTCCGGACTGTCCTGAAAATGAAAAGCTCAGAATTTAAATAAAATTATTGCAATTTTATGGATAAGGGCTACAATTGTATCTTTTAGCCTATAAAGTAGAGCCCCAATTAGACTTAGTTACGTTTTTTACGACGTAATTTTTGTTTTTTAACTGATTTACCCAAGGGTTTATTTAATATTCTTTATTCAGCTAGAAACATCTTATTTTCGTTTGAAAATTAACGATAGCAACAATAAAATTATAATTATTTCAAGTAAATTTATTTTATACTTAAAAATACAATTCATATTTAGATAATTAATATTAAAAATACATTTAAAATATTGAAACGGCACTCATAACCTTAACCGCACAACCATATTTCAGAGCGCCTGCCAAATACTTAACAGCAAAATTGCACTCCGAAGTCATTGCTCTGCGCCTTTACTTTACGACTACCCAAAAACGGTAAAGTCCGAGTTTTACGTCCGTGACAGACCATCTAGAACATCAAACATGTCGTTTACGGTTGGACCCGTATATCTTAGAGTAATAAAACCTGCATACAATTTCCTTCGACCTTGTTAGGGCCGTAATCCTTTGAATTTGTGAAGCTATGCAGGTGGGAATGAATAGTTTAGTTCGCTGCATAATTTATTTCTGTAAGATTGGGTTAATGTGTAATGGATTAAGATACAGAAAATGTTGTGAGGAAAGTTTAGAACTTGAATGTAGCTGTATGAGAAGGGGAAGACAGGAAACAATGGATGGACAGTTCAATTGATATAGCAAGAATGCTTGAAAGGTGACTATAGAAATGATGACAAATAACGAAGTATGGAAGAAGGGGAGAATTTCACCAGATAAGGGAGATAAAGACAATAAAAAGAGATCGTTGTAGATACCAAAGTGCATTCCAAAGTGCATGGAATTTATTGAAACTTCCACCTCGCCACTCCTGTTACTCGGGGTGGGCTTTCCTAATCTTGAAGCACCACTTGTCCTGATTTACCACTTAGCACTTCTTCATGCTTTTCTGTACAGTCGTGAATCAAGATGTTATCGGCTTCTAAAAAATATTACAAAATAATAATCTATGCAGAAAAAAGTACACTGATCTTCTTGGATTAATATTTTTTACATCCTCATCTATTTTACAAAGAGCCATGGAAGACTGGCTTATCTATTTAGAATGTCTGTAACACCTTCGACAAATTTGTAAAAGAACTTCATGTCCTTTTAATTTTATACCTAATTGCTCAGGTAATAAGGCTATTTAGATGCTTATTGAATGACAAAAATAATATTGTTTTAACGGGCTGATTCAAAGGTTCTTCTGCGGTCACTTAAACTGTTTTATTTCTTTTTAATGCTGATTGTGGATTTGTTTGTAAAAGGATAAAGTATTATTTCTTATTTGATGTGAGTGCATTTTAATTGGTTATAATAGGTACACAAATGAGAAGAGACAAATGTTCTTATTATGAAAGTTCAAGAGAATTATCCATTAAGTTTTATCTAGTTGTAGTAGGTATTCCAACTTTGTTAATATTCGGTGCAACACGTCTGCAATCCGTTAAATAAACATTGTTCAAATGTTTTAAAAGCTCTTTCGATGTGAAGTACTTTAGTGCGTCATAATGTTCCTATAAATTAGAATAGGTATCATTCCTATAAATTAGAATATATATCATTATCTTGTAGTTTAATCTTGACATGATAGGAGGATTACTTAATATCCCAATCGCCATGGAAACCTTTGGTAAGCCGATTGGTGTTGATAGTCTGTGAGAAGAAGCAGAGGCTATTAAAGACATCAGAATATACTCGTATACGGAAAAACAGAGTGAATCCTACTATCCAATCCTACTAATATTATAGCTGTACATTTGTGTTTGTATTTATATTGTTATGTGTACAATAAAGAACAATAATATTTATTTTATATGTTTATTTTTATATATTTACTCATTTAGTATACTTACAATTATTTCGTCAATTATCGGAAAACTTGCGACTAGAGATGCCGATGCATTTTGTTAGCTTTTACGACAAATCTTTTACGGTCCAAGCGGTGCGGTTATGGAATGCCTTGCCTGTGTCGGAAAGGCGTGCTCAATCCTTGTCCACTTTTAAAACAATGGTCAAAAATCACTACCTCTCCCTTTAGTCGTTTTTAATAGGGTTCTGTACTTTTTGTTTCATAATTATTAATGTCTATATTTATCTATAATGTATTTATTGTATATAATTAATGTAAATAGTACACCTAAGACTACCACCTATGGTACTATATTTCCTTATTTCTTTAAAATCTATCCAAAGGTTGTCTTGAAAAGATCGCTTTTAGCGATAAGGCCGCCCATTGTGTCACCCTATGTAATGTTTTCTTCTTATTTTTTTTGTACTTTATATGGTGTACGTAATAAAGAGTATTCTATTCTATTCTATTTCATTCTATTCTGTTCTATTCTGTTCTGTTCTGTTCTATTCTATTCTATTATATTCTATTCTATTCTATTCTATTCTATTCTAAACCCAATGTAATAAAAGTAGTCTAAATGATGATTGAACAGTCCCAAGCATCAGCTCAAGAATAGAAGACAACACTCTAATTGGCACCCTTTTTTTCTGGTATTATAACTCGAAAGTTTGGATGAATGTTTGTTACTCAATCACGCCGGGACTGCTGAACGGATCTGGATGAAATTTGGCACAGGGAAAGATTATAGTCTGGAATAGCACATATTTTGCTATAATTTGTAGTGAGGGAAATACTAATTCTACGCTTGCGAAATCGCTGGCAGAATGTAGTGGCATATATTCTTGAGCAATCAAGAAGGCATTACAAGTTCTATCACCAAGATTCCCATCTTAGGTGCCAAAGCAAACACAAGATACAAGATGCAATGATTTCTGAATTGCAGAATTCAGGACGACAATGAACTTGCAACCTCAAAGTGTGGTCATTTCGCACTATGCCATTTAGGTAAGTGCTATTAAAACTAAGTGTTCTGTGAGAGGTTAGAACGCTTGTAAAGCGATGAGTTTAACATAACGACTGGGCATAAGTAATGAGTGGTTAACCGACAGCTTTGTAAACACCTATTTTCTTGAAATGTGTTTTGGATAGAAACATAAGGCTATAACTTGGAGGTTCTCTGCGATAATTGAATCAGAAATGAAGAGATCCGCAGAAGAACGAATAAAGTGGTAATTTTTTTATTTTTTTGGGGGTAGGAAATCTTCCAATGACTCCTCCCGCTCTGGGTGGAGCAGGAGGGCGTGTCAGACTCTTACTGACTAAAACCCACCCCTGTTCCTTCCTTGCCTTAAAGCCTAGAGGAGCGGTAACTCTGTTACGAATTTATCCGCTACCCCTTGGCATGCAGGTACCGGCCCCGTCAGTGGTGGCTGACATATTCTCTTTAGGCGCGCGTGGAACACTACGCGCCGTCGACTCACGGGCCTGGTGCTGATCGGACGGCGAGCTACCCATTACTCGCCAGAGGCAGGCCCACGTCTACGGTGGCTGGAGATCGTTCTGCGACCTCCAACGTCTCCTGCGGCGGCTGCGGTTGGGGGCGTGAAGACCACTCTAGGGCGCTGCTGGCCTTACTCGAGGAGCTGAGGTGGAACAAATGACAATGCTATCCCACCTGTACGCAAAATACGCGCCTTGAGCGTGGAGTTGCGGAAACCAGCCCGAAATACATACATACATACAAGACCACTCCGTAGGGTCTCCCTCACCTGTTCCACCTCCTCCTTTGCGAGCATTATTGCTTCGCAGAAGGAGGAGATTACTTTCCGTTCCCTCTTCCCCCGTACCATGGCCTGGACCAGGGCCGGGCGTGAGAGGTCGCATCCACGAGGACACGGTGGTGCTCCACCCAAGCGGGGCAGACCTCCACCGTGTCTTCTCGGCTATCCGCGCAATGGTGACATCCGCCGGGCGTTTCCTCGAAACTTCCCGAAACAACCGTGTTCGGTGAGTACCAGCGTCAGGTGGAAGGTGAGGATACCGTGGCGCCTTTCCAGCCGCTCCTCAATGAGGGACACTACCGCCGAATTGGTGGCGTGCCCAGCGCTGGGTTGCGACAGTCGCTCTCTCCATGTCGCCATGAGCTCCGTCCGCCGAGCCGCTAGGTGTCGCGGCAGCGGAGTATATATATAGTATACTACTGAGAGAGGGCCTGAGAGGCATATCTGGTCGATAGGGCTGATAAGTTCTATAGAGGTGACCGCGTACTGGAAAACGCAGCATTGGAAGGCCTCCCATAAGGTACACCAATGAACTGGTGTGAGGGTCACGGGAATCCAATTCGACACTGTTGGCGCAGTGGTTGAGCGTTCGGCTGCTGTGCTGCGTGTCGCGGGTTCGATTCCCGCACGGAACAAATATTTGTATGACCTGCAGATAGTTGTTCCGGGTCTGGGTGTCTTTTGTATGTGAGTATACATGTTTGTGAACGCACCCACGCTACAGGAAGAATTCCTAGTGTGGGGCAACGTTTATTAAAAAAAAAAAATATTGGTGCGAGACGCACAAGACCGGTCGTGGAAGCGACACTTGGGGAAGCCTGTATCGAGCAGTGGACGTCTTTCGGCTGAAATTATGATGATGATGAAGCGGCATAGTGGCGACTGCGTCTTGGAATACGCAGCATTGGAAAGTCTGCTTCAAGGTGGACCGATGACCTGGTGATGGCGACGACCGTGCGCTGGATGCGAGATGCACAGGACCGGTCGATTTGGCGATAATTGGTCCACCGTATCGTGTAAACCGAAATACACTGTGGGTGTATTTCGGTTTACACGATAATGATATGATATGATAAGGCTTAAGTTATTGCCAATCGCTTTGCCAGCAGCTAAAAACCAACACAGAATAGCACTTGCATCACTGGACCAACGAGGCTTTATTCTTCGGAAATATTTTTGACTGGCTGACTGCTTTCTACTGATTCGTCAATGTCAGCAATGCTTATAGCGAGGCTAACAGCTATTAAAGGTGACACCAAACGTGTCTGAATATCCTCATTTTAAAGCATGTAACAAAAACCCTGTGCAATCCTGAAAGGTATTATTTGGTATCGTACTGCGTACACATAACGTAATCATTTAATGGATACGAGATTATTATTTTTCGCGAATGAAAATAATTAACTTAAAAAAAAGAAAAATTAAAAAAAAGAAAAAACTTATCAAAGGCAACACTGAGCGCTCGACAAAGTTCACTTACAGTTTCATGTCAAAGAAGCCGCTTGAGCGAGACGGTCTTTTTGATCCTTTGTTAAAGAGTGCAGGACGGTATCGTTTGAAATAAGAATAGGTAAAAATGAAAAGATTTCGCCGGCCGGTGGAGTGTTGTCAACTTATGAAAATTTGCCATATTTAGTGTTAAATTTCGCATATTTTATAAAAATAAAAAATCTATAACTTTTGGTTTTTATGAGTTACATTTTTATACATTTTTTTCTAGTACGTATGTTAAAACAGGAATTCGCCTTTATTGGATGGGACAGGGTTTTTGTTACATGCTGTATAAAGGAGTTTTTACGACTTCAAACATAACAGGCAAAATGGGCACTAAGCATACCCACAACTCTTTATCCTTAATGAAAAAGTCAAGATCGTTATCCAGCCACAGAACTTCTGATGACGAACAAATAAGCCCTTACACCCAACAGGCTTATCCCACATAACACTGTTTTAAAATCAAATTATTTCCAACCCGTCGTACAAAGCAGTAAATGAACTGTCACTCATTTGCACCAACTTTAATGATATAATCGGTTTTCGTACGTAATTTTAATTTGGTGAAATTCGCGAGCGGAATTCAACGAACCACGGATGGAAGCTTTCTTAGGGTTGGCTGCCTTTCGAGAATAATAGATTTTTGAAATGGATTTAAGAATGTGTAAATTATGCCTTTTTTACCCCTAGAAGAAGGCTAATATTTATCGAAATTATGTATGTGTGTAGGTATGTTTTGCAAGCCATGTAGCTTAAAAAGCTGGATTTTAACAAATGAGGTAAGTATAGATTGGTCTTTCTTGGCCGCCAAAGTGACATAAGCTACATGGTATTTGAAAAATAAACAAAATGTGGTCGTTTTTTTTGCATGGTTATGTGGGATATCAAAATAAAGAGTATGACTATTCGATTTCTTAAATATAACTCACTAAAATGTAGAAAAAAAATTAAGGTTATCAAAAAAACTCGACTGTAAAAAAAAACTAAAAAGTTTCAAACAAGCCACTTTTCAAGTAGTCTGATGCAGTTGATGGCATGCAATCTATGATTGAACTTAAATAACTACCACCTACTGCATCAGACTGCTTGAACTTGACTTGCTTGCTTGTTTGCTTGCTTTTTATTTTGGATGATAAAGTAGCGAGTAGGTATAGTGCCACTACGCTGCGTATTGACTAAATATAATTTTGATGGAGGTCCTGCCGGTAATTTCTTATTAAAAGCGAATAAAGCGATGTCAAACAAAAATCTAACTTCTACATACCCTTATCAGAATAAAGAAGAGTGCCTAATATTTTTACGAGTTAATTGGATAGACAAAAAGCGACCAGCAACATTTTTAAACATATTTGACCGTGAGACACACTATGTTTATTTTTATTAAACGTTACATTTTAATATTTTTGTAAAATCTGATTTTGATTTTTAACTTTTTAATAATTCTTCAAAATATTTATCTAGAACGATGTTATAATGACGTAATAACAACATAGTAATGAATATATAAACTCAACATATTACATAAATAAACACGAAACTAATTAAAACACAATATTAACAAATTTTCGTCCGCCGTTGACAAACATAAACATGTAAATAAAAACATTTTTTTTAATTTTTCAAAACAGTATTTCTATAGGGAAATGTTTGTAAAAGTACGATAATAGGTATGTTACGCGATTTCTTTGCCATTTTTGAATAGATTAAAAAACAACATAATTTTTTTTGGAAATCGGTGTCAAATAATAAAGACAAACAAAATACAAACACAGACTTCCGAAATTTTTATTTTTGGTCCTTTTCGTTGGTTCTTTGTTGTTTTTGTCGCAAAAGAACATATTTTCTATCTTTATTAATATTTATTTGTTAACCGCGGTTCCACTACGATCTTTAATTCCACAGAAACCGTTTATTTCCCAGATAAAACGGATGGCAGCACAGCATTCAGCAGAAGTGTAGCTTTCTAACAAAGAATTAAGAATTTTCTTAACTAATTTAGTTTTTCCAAAGATAATCTTCTACAAACAACTCAACAGTTTTAACTTTTTAACCAACTGCCTCAGAAACAGGGTAGTTATATAATATTATTGGTAGATTACCAGTTCTTATGGAACTAGTTTTTAAGCCATCGTGCTGATTCAAATAACATCCCTTAAAATCACGATTCTTGCAAGTAGCCTACACAGTATGTTACGGAAAGGTAAGGTCATTATTTAAAAAAAAACTTTTTTACAAAAAAATAGAACCGACTTCCAAAAAAAGTGCAAAATAACTTTAATTTCGAAAGTCGGTGTCAAAAAACGAAGACACAAAACAGGAACACCGACTTTTAAACACACCGAATTATAAAGTTATTTTGCACTTTTTTTGGAAGTTGGTTCTATTTTTTTGTAAAAAAGTTTTTTATTTTTCACTTTTTAGTTGTGGTTCCCCATTCCCCGTTTTAATAATTCATAGACATACGATAGCAGCAATCGCGGTTGATTTGCTGTCAATTTTTGAAGAGTTCCGTTGCCTGTCTCCGGAACCCATCATCAGATCTTTTTGAAATTTAAATGGGACCATTTCGAAATAAACCCCTTTCGAACAAAAAAAAATATTTTGCAAATCCGTCAATATATGACAGAGTTATGCCCGAACATACATAAAAAATACAAACATCCGAATTGATAACCTCCTTCTTTTTCATCAAAACTTTCAAGTCCATCAAAATAAGCAACTTTCTTCAATGAAGACACAATCAATTCCCAAAAAAACTTTTTTATAAAAAATACAACCGACTTCCAAAAAATAACTTTAATTTCGTTTTGTATTTTATTTCTTCGTTATTGACACCGACTTCTGAAATTAAAGTTATCTTTCAATTTTAAGTGCACTTTCTTTTTTGGAAGTCGGTTGTATTTTTTATAAAAAAAAGTGTTTCATTTTTCAATTTTTAGTTGCTTAACCCTAGAACTAAAACTAAATATAAAAATTACGACCGAATTGATAACCCAATAACATGGAACATGGTATTTGAACATACTCGTAATTGAAGGAGACCAAAAGTCATAGTTCATATACACATTTTTTGTTTTTGTTGGTTTTTTCAAAAAGTGCTTAAGCAATTTCGATAAAATTTATATGGGACCACCTCTGGAGTATAATCTTTCGGATAAAAAAAAATTTTGAAAATCTTGCCACAAGTGACAGAGCTATAAGAGGACATATATAAAAAAAAACGTAGGTACAGTCGAATATAGAACCTTCTCCTTATTGCGAAGTCGGTTCAAAATAAAATTGTACTTCCAATACAAATTTTGACCAGCTGATGATAACTTTGTACAGAAAATCCTATATATTTTTTGCGAATTGACTATTAAGGCGCTATAAACTGCCAACGACCTTGCGTGGTTACCTTGCGTGTTCTGTCCTGAGCTCACGTAACGCGTCGTACGTTAATCCAGTAATAGGACTCGCCCATCAAGAAGCGCTCTCCGAAATAAGACGCATTATTAATTTTTTATACATAAAACAACAGGTATTGTACTAAAACACGTATACTAAAACATAAATAATTAAATGATCTTTAAAATAGTAAATAACAAATGAAATTGTCTAGAGTAACATATTTTTTTTTCAAAGAAATAAGACTAGTCGTTTAGACGTGATGTTCAATTAAAAATCATTATAAGTCGTATAAGAAAAAGTTATAATGGAAAATGCAGTTTTTAAAATATGACCACACCTTTTCATTACACCCTGTACATTTACAGGTATAGGTAATGCGAGTGCGTATGCAGTACTAAAATTCAACAGGAATTTTAAGATCTAACATCATGTTGTTTCGTTTATTCATTTGTAAATACACATAAATTATATTTTTAAATATTTCAATGAAAAAGTAAAAAAAACATTTAAAAATATAAAAAATAGTGTCCCACCGGTATCGGGAACAGGGTCCAAGCATAGCAGAGTACATCATGACATCATGTTATTATTATTATGAATGTACACTGGGGCTAGTTAAATTCCAATTATAATGAAAAGGTTTAATAAAGAATTTTGTACGTACAGTAAGAAGGTGGTTGTTTGACTGGTGTGTCATCAAATATTTAAATGACTAAACTATCTAGTAAACGCCTACTAAAATCATCATAGTACGTAAAACTATCTACGTGTGAATTTGGTGTTTAGTAACATTGAGGCGCTGCGCCGCAACACAACAATAGCTCACTACTTTAAAACTTTTGCTCAGCTCTCACGCCTACCAGCCCTAGTGCCGCGAAATTAATTAATTATTGAATTATGAAAACAAATGAATTAATGAATACCGACGACGCATCCGTGCCGTGACTCGTGTGTAGCCTTTAATATCGTGGTGGTTAATAATGTGGACTTCGGTGGTAGTACTTGGGTTTATAGATTTAAGAATAAGAATATCTCCTTGTTGTTATCATCTGCTTTTTTACCCAATCGTCCAGAAGGACGGTAATGTTTTTCAAGAGCATGTAAAATGTGTGTATGTTTATTTCTTTGGCACGATCTTTTTTTTTTAGCCAAATCGCTGGATGAAATTAAAGAAATGAGGTAATATTAGATTGGTCTTTATAGTCGAAGTGACATAGACTATAAGAATTTTGAAACAAAAAAAAAAACAAAATGGCGGGCGTCATTAGGTAAGTATGGTCGTTTTTAGGGTTCCGTACTCGAAGGGTCAAAATGGAGCCTAATTGCTGTCACTCACGTCCGTCTGTCCATCTGTCCTTCTGTCTGTGTGTCCGTCGTCTGCCACAAAATTTTGTTCCGAAGATTTTTTTAACTTCCCATTGACCTATGAACTTGAAATTTGGTGATAATGTTTATTATTACGTATATTTTACTAACAAATACCAATATATTGATAAATCAGATTTTTTCTTTGATAAATCCCTGATTTGGTACGGAACCCTAAATGTGCGAAGTTCGACACGCACTTGGCCGGTCTTTTTAGTTGGATTTCAAAAAGAAATAAGGATATAAACATAACAGACTTTCAAAAACATTATCCTCCTTCGGGGGCCGTTAGTTAAACAGAAAACTCTCTTTTGAACCGACTTTCGAAAAAGGAGGAGGTTTTATGTTCGACTGTGTGTGTGTTTTTTTTTTTTTTATGTATGTCCGCCTGTTTCTCCGTCAGTTGTGGACCTATTTTCAAAATTCTTTTTTTATCCAAAAGAATATACTCCCGAGATGGTCCCATATAAATTTTATAGAAATTGCTTCAGCACTTTTTGAGAAACTGAACAAAAAACGAAAAATACGTATACCTCGATGACGTTTTGGTGTTCTCCTAATGTTTAAATTCCACGTTCCATGTTATTGGGGTTTTTAGTTCTGGGGTATAACAACTAAAAAGTGAGAAATAAAAAACTTTTTTACAAAAAAAACAACCGACTTCCAAAAAAAATACACTAAAAACATCGATCACTAATAAAAAAACTAGATACACAATCAGCGACAAAAAATGTCCTCACCGAATGCGCACCCAATTGAACATTTGGGTGGACTTTCCATTTAGTAGCGTTCGAACGCTCCGACGGTAAACATGCCTACCATAAACTTTAAAAATATTTGCCAAGTGCAGGGCAGTTCAACATAGCATGTTAACCTGACAGGTTTTGTGTTTGTACCATGAGCATTTCCCACTGACCTGCAGCAGGCCAATATTTGACCTGCAGCAGGTCAACTGTTGGCCTGCTACATACGGCTCAGTAAGCTGGCAGCACAGATTAAGTAAGATTAATAAAAATTAAACGTTCTAAAATACATAAGCGGTTTTACGGTTTTAATACAAATTAATTAGGTGTCTAAGATAACAGTTAAAAAGAGTGATGAAGGAAACATTGTTTCGTGGCAAAAAAAGGAATTTGACATTATTTGTGAGAGCGAATTGGTGTAGTTTTGTGTCTCAAGTGTATACGCAATCGAACAGTATGTGGAATCATTGAAACAGGCGCGATGTCGGTAAATTGGAGCTGAGAATTTTATTGTAGTATCGACTACCTCAGCGAAGTTTGCCGAGAAGGCTGACTCAACACATTTGTTGCCAAAGACTGCAAAAAACATTAGAATGTGTTACATCTGCATTATCATGGAAAAAAAGTAAAAATACACTACGTAAGACTAGGCAATATGATCATAAGACATGAGCCTTCCTTTCAGGGTAAATAAAAAAAAAAATTACGAGCATTTAGGTGTAAGTTAGTTTTTGTTGTTTCAAGTTTAACTTTAGATTATTAACTGAAAGTAGAATAGAAATTAGTTTTGCGGCCGTGTCTGTAAGTGGCAGGCAAGTGTTTGTGATCATGCCTTCAAGAAGAGTTTCTTACGAACAATTAGAAACTTTGTGGGATTTTTTGAATGCTCACAAAGACATCGCTATTGATCGCTATGGGCTACAATAAATGTGCTCAAGCTCGGGAAATGTCCCGAAGAATGTGGGCTGAGGTGGCAGAAAAGCTAAATTCGGTTGTTGGTGGTGCTAACAAGGATTGGAAAACTTGGGCTGTAAGTTTTACAATTATTTAAATTATTAATTACATGAATAAAATTATGTTAATTATTAATCAACCTTTTACTAATAAATACTACTACTTAAATAGATAGGTTTTACATGTACTATTTTGTTTTTGCAGTATTGGATAGATTACAAGGGAAAATTAAAAAGAAAATGTGCCACTATCCGAACGTCCCAACTACACACTGGTGGGGGACCATGTTATATACCTGCAGTGCTATTCTGTAAAATCTCACCGTGCAAACTTAGGTGAAGTAAATGTGAAGTGGGCTGTCAGTCCATACAATCAAGGTGGAATGACAGTTCACTTAACGCTCACTCCACCTAAGTTTTCACGGTGAGCTGATAACAGAATCAACCGGCAGCTTTTACAGATATAGAAAAAAAATATCTGTCAATTCTTGGTGAGGATTATGGTGCGGGTCTTCCAGGAATCCAAGTGGACCCATTTCACACAGAAAGCACTCATGTAAGTAGAATTTTTGTAAATAAAAATAGATTTACATTTCCAACTTTATTAAAATAGCAATGGTGTAATTAGGTACTCCAATTTGTTGAAGAAATTAGAATTAAAAGTACTCAAAATTTGTAGCCATGAACTTTTGTTTTGACACTCAATATGTAAGAGAATTAACTATAATATCCTTATTAGACATAGAGTTAAAAGCATACTAAATATAATTAAAAATCACTCTTTATCAAATCAAATATTTATTTGCAAAACCTAAAGGTAAAGAGTGAATTTTTTGAGACTTCATTTTCAGTCTATCAACTTAATTATCTATTATTTAGAATGACATAGGTACTAACTTCTTAGTCTTATTATATAATAGAGTCACTAAGTTTTGTATTAATTAATTTCAGGCATCAACATTAAGTGCTTCTCAAAATGTACCCTCCCCATCTATTTTGTTAATGCCTGATGAAGTTGTGGGGGAAAACATTTCTGTTGGACCGTCCTTCCAAGAACCACACGTCCAACAGTCGTCTCAAGATCTTGTGCATCAACAAGGCAACACGTCAACCCAACTCACTCAGCCAGCAGAAGCTATGACGTCTACTCAGTCCCGGAGACAGCGGTGTCGGTCAGCACCTATGTCTCAAGAGATGGCAAGAAGAGCTCTCGTCCAATCAAGCCAAGTGCGAGAAGAGGCAACACAAAAAATAAGCACAGGCCTAAGAAATATTTGCAATGTACTTTCTCATATAGCAGCTACATTAGACAGCATAAACAATAGGTAATTAGTTCCTGACTTACAATACACTTTAAAACATAAATTTACTAATGACGACAAATATTATATTAACTTAGTAATCTCCTAATAATAATTATATAACTGATTTAAAAATATAGTACCTGCATGACCGAGCTTTGCTCGGTTTTTACATGGATAAAACGACGTTTTATAAAAATGAAACCTAGCTAGATCGAAACTTTAGCATACTAAATTTCATTAAATCGTTGGAGCCTTGTCTGAGATTCACATTATATGTATTTAAACAAGAATTGCTTGTTTACAGGTGTTAGCTATGTATGTACTTAAATTATTTTAACATTCTAGGTTACATGTCGGCGCTCCCACAAATGTGCAATAAGCTCTCTTCTAGTAGAGAGGCCATATTGCAGTTCAAGATTTTGGGCCCTCCTGGAAGAATGTCTGAACGTCTCTGAAGTGCTGTTTGTCATATTTTGAGTAGAAGGTTGCAATTGCGCTTCTTCTAAAACTTCTTCAGAATCGATCTCCTGCACAGGAACATTGGCCCTATTGCAAATGTTGTGCAGTACAACACATGCATTTACAATAGATGCCGCTACTTGAGGTTCATAATGTAGAACCCTATGTACTAGTAGGCATCTAAAGCGTGCTTTAAGAAGTCCAATTGTTCGTTCTATCACATTACGAGTTCTCACATGCAATCCAGTGTAGTAAGCCTCAGGTGAATCTAGAGAAGCATCTATAATAGGAGTCATCATGGTCTTCCTTAACGGATATCCAGAATCACCTAGAAAAAATAAACAAATTGGTGATCTAAACATTACTTTATTTTATTATAGACTCAGATGTTCTCAGACAATCTTTGTATTTTTTTGTTTTTACATACCTAAAAGCCACATAAACTCCTCCATATGTACTTTTAATGGATGGATGGTCCATATGAATGATCGGGTTGCTCCTCCATTGCTGGCATCTACGCTAATAATTTCCATGTCTGAGTTGCAAATCTAGAATTGTAGTCATTTTTTTAATTTACACAATATCACTAACTAGGATAATAACTTTATCTTAAAATAATCTATCTTATATATTTATATCAAACAAGAAAAACTGTTTGATATCATTTCATTTGTGTACCTACATATAATATGTATATTATTATTACTTAGTAGTAGTCTTATAGTCAAATAGGATGATTGTTTTTATATTGACATATAATAATATGTTTATACAATTTTAAATAGAAATTCAAGACAATCATTTTGAACTGGTTTTGTTGAGAATCAAGTATTTAGTGTTAAGGCCCTGCTAACGATCCAGTGACCAAAAACAGCCGTTTCTGGCACTTTTGCCTACTACTTTGGATACGAAACATTCTGAGACCTGTTTTAACAACGTAAAAATACTTATCCTATTTGTAACAAACGTGACGTTGGATTCTTTAATATTTATTTTCTGTGTTATGCTACGATTTTTTATTCAATGAGGGCGCCACTGGACCGTTAGTAGACCTTTAAAGTATAAAATATAAATCATTGTTGTGTAAATTGGCTGTAATATATTGTCATGCTTTTTTAATCTATTTTGTTTTTGGTCTACTCTGTGTGTTACATTAAAAAATGATTGCAATGTACATTATTCTAATTACTTAATAAAGATACCTACCACATGCACATTTAAAGAATGATATTGTTTTCTACAGTAAAAACGTTCTTCATGGTGTGTTGGCTGTTTTATTGCTACATCCATCAATGCAACCTAAAACTCCAGGCATACCAAACTTGTTTAAAAATCTGAAATAAGTAAAACAAAGTTATAAAATCAAAAGAATTTTACAGGATTTACCCACATTTACTCGCCGTTCACTAGGACTAGCTGGGAATTTTATATATTTTCGGCGAAAATGTGGTAGATTCAGGCATTCTGTTATTTGTGCGATTGCAGTTGATACTGTTTGCTGTGCAATGCAACTGAATGTGCAGCGATATCACCTGTTGGTCTTTGATACGAACCATTCGCGTAAAAAGATAATGCTAATAAAACCTGAAACATAGCAACAGAATCAATTAGGTACATATGATTACGATGATTAGCCGGATAAATAGAATAAATTAGTATGTACCAACCTTGACTTCAATCGACAAATCTGTTGATTTCGTAGGGCGTGGCATGAAAGCTCGTAGCTCGTTACAGAGCTCAAGTGCAAGCTCTTTAGTGAGCCTATATCGTTTAACAAAAGGACATGCAAATGGTTTTATCGAGTTTCCTATAAGATTTCTTTGAATTTTAGCGTTTTGTTTAACAATATTTAAACAATTATCTGCCTCGAGAAACTCAAAAATTTCATCTTCATCACACATCTAAAATAAAGGATAACACAGCTGCTTATAGAGGATTTTCTATGTTTAACAATACTTTGAAATAACGTCCGAAATATATTTTATGCACATTTTTACAATTACTTACGTTTTTGTTGTATTTTTTAATTGAAACAGGTCAATTTAAGTTAGTTTCACAAGGCTGCAAATTATGACGGCGGGGCAGTTCAATTGTTGGATGTTTAAATGTCAAAAATACTTAATGGTAGGATAAGTCGCAGGTCAGTCTGCTGAAATGCTGTGACGTAATCACTCACCGGCTTAGGTCACGTGATCGCTGGCTCGCCTGCTAATTGGTGCGCTCATGGTACGAACTAGCACGACAGTTTATTTTTCGTCTAAAATTGACCTGCTTTAAGAGTTCATAGTAAGCCCCCAGTGCTCCTTTAAAAACTGCAAACATCATACATCAAATCAAACAACGAAGAAGTAAAATACAAACACCGACTTCCGAAATTAAAGTTATTTTTTAATTTTTAATGTATTTTTTTTTAGAAGTCGGTTGTTTTTTTTGTAAAAAAGTTTTTTTTAACAATGCACACATTGTTTTATTTACAAGAGGCTTCTTCGAAGGCATAATTACAGAGGTATTCTATTAATTAACTAATTACACCATGTTACAATTACCATTCTCACAGGTTGCAACATTTAATTGCTTTATTATTTCCCATAACAACTGCACTAAATACCTATAGCTAAATATGTAGATTGAGTACTTAGATCCAACAAATTACTATGGCAACTTTTGATCTGAGGGTGATTCTTATTAGGGGCGTTCGCATTCGCATCGGAATTGCAATCTGTTAAAAATATCTCTAATTTCTCTACATTTTGACAAGTTTTAGACATTGATTGTCACTGAGATGACATTGCGACTGAAATTTTAACGTTTTTAAGTACGAGAAATATATAATAATATTGAATTACAAATTTCGTATTCAAAGTTTCTTTTAGGTACTTTTTTACAAACTTATAAAATAGGTACTTGACTATAATTAAAACAAAAACTCCTAACTAAATAAAACCTAAAATATGGCGTAAAAAAAATTCTCCGCATCGCTGTCGACACACACTTCCAAGTGTGTGTGGTACTTATTTCGCTAAAACATTTCGACCATCATTCTAATTATGGAATTAATCATCAAACACCCTAATAATATATTTTTTTATTTTTTTTTATTTGTTCTTATAGTTTTAAATAAATAAACTATAATGGTATAGTTTATTTAATAAAAACTATAGGTACAAAAAAAAACTTGAGAGGTGTCAAGGGACACCCGGATGGAACGAAGTTCCTTTCGATTAATTAGTGAAGGAATTGTAATAATTTTTTTTTTTAAGTTATAATAATATAACCGGCTCAAATAAAGATAATAAATTCAAATAGCAAAAAACCCATAGGTAATGTGATATTTACAGAAAAAGCGCATAAAGCCGATTTTTGTGACCTTTGACCTTAAAATTTAATAGTTGCGTACACCCTACCATATGTAGGTTTTGAGACAACTTTTAGGGTGTCAATATACAAGTATTTACAGACTAACAGCTGGGTATCTCGAATTCCAAGATTCTTACCTAATTTAAGCTTAAATGACTGGACTAATAATAAATGACCTACCAACTCCCAAACTAAGTCGTGGAAGCTTGTATTTTGGGAGTTAGTGGTTCTTTTGATGTAGCATTTGTCTGTTACAATAAAAATAAAAATCATTTAATTCAGACAAAAAAGTCCATAGGCAAGGCAAGGTTGCTTATAACTAATGTTAGTAATTAAAAAGTAAAAAGAATAAACTAGATACACCGTCTACCCCTGTAGGCTCATCACACACACACACACACACACACACACACACACACACACACGCATGGAGTTCAGTGAACCTACTGAGCAGAACAGTATCGGTTCTCTCGCCAATCATCCTCAGGACACTATTCAGGCTCCCCCGTACTCGTCGCACCACCAACGCAACTTTTGTACGCATAATTGCGTAGAAATCATCTTAGAATGATCTAGCAAAGATGGTAATATTCTTTTTGTATTTCATAGGAACAGTACTAGGGTATATGATTGCCCGGGGGTGGAGGATAAATTCGAAAGAGTTACCTCGCCCCCGGGCGCGTAGGGCAGGGAGGAACAGGGGTGGGTTTTAGTCAGTAAGAGTCTGACACGCCTTTCCGCTCCACCCCAGAGCGGAAAGAGTCATAAGATGATTTCCCACCCCCCCAAAAAAAAAAAAAAAAAAAACAATTCGGTCCGTCAGTTAGATTACCAAAAAGTATTGGACTTATTATGTGGTCAAAGATGGAGCACGCTTGCCTAGAAGTAACCTATTCACTCTTGACTTAAAGACTCCCAGGCTATACTCGTAGCTACCAGGAAACACAAAATAAGCCCCCACTTCTTAACTTTGATGTGTTTTATCTTTGTCATTTTTTATTGGTTCGGTAAAGCAACAAATAGTGTCCAACATTTTTTGATTATCTTACTTACAGACTAAATAAAATTACTATTTTTATATCCAGGAATCTTTCATATTGAGGTGAATCTAGTAAGCAAAGACTGTTAACTACCCGTACTCATACTTATCGTTTCTCCAGAACTCGTCGAACTTCATTGCCTTGACACTTTTCTGGCGATCGCCTCTGTTTATTCTGGCTTTCAAAAGTTTATTCGGGATATTTATGCCGACTTTCAGCAGTGGTTGGTTCTTGTGTGCTTGTCTGATAAAATAATCCTATAACTAAATCGAGCGCTACCGTCATACCTGAGAACTTCAGTGCAGTAAAGGAACAGGATCTTTAAACCATTAAACCAAGCATGCAGTTGTACCCGGGCCTGCGGACGGCGAGCAGTGGGTAGCTCGCCGTCCGATCAGCACCAGGCCCGTGAGTCGACGGCGCTTAGTGTTCCACGCGCGCCTCAAAGAGATAAGTGTCAGCCACCACTGACGGGGCCCATCGTGCCCGGTGCCTGCATACCTAGGTGTAGCGGATAAATTCTGAAAATGAGTTACCGCACCCCTGGGCATTCAGGCAGGGAAGGAACAGGGGTGGGTTTTAGTCAGTACGAGTCTGACACGTCCTCCCACTCCGCCCAGAGCGGGAGAAGTCATTGGATGATTTCCCACCCCTCAAAAAAAAAAAACCATGCAGTTGTAAAAGTCGCAAATTGCCCAACGTAACCATTATGCGGCTAAATTAAAGCATTATTACAAAAAGAAACAACTATAGACTTTATTGCGCACACGTTAAGGAATCTTTTTGTCATACCAAAGTAGGCCCTAACCACCAGTAACCTAAAGAATTAACTAAAAGAACAAGAATACCTTGCCATGTGATTGTGACCATAATACCATCCCTACAACAGACCCATACAAAATGCATGACCCTCGCGTTCAGAATGTCTGATTCAATTGGTATCGATTAGGACACCCTTGTAAGCAATCGGAGGCTAAAACAGTTTCAGGAAGAACCTTGAATCTATTATCAGGTTAAATAGATTAACTGAAGTTATAGGAATAAATGAATCGAACCTTGATAGGGGAAAACATTAGAAGAGATTAGATTATTCATTATTTTGCGGTAAACTAAGCAAAGTAACGAAGCTTGTTCAGTGGTAACTGCCCCGAATTACGAGTTGGATGTCGTGATTTCAAACTCAGGCAGGTGCTTTAATTTGTGAATTTATTTAATTACCACTGCTCTCAAAACGTTGAAGGAAAACATCGTGAGGAAAGGAGGAAACCGGCTTGTCCTAGAACTAAAAATTTGAAGACATGTGACATCCGCCAATCCGCACTGGGCAAGCGTGGTGAATTATGACTCTTTCTCTCTCACAGTGAGGAGGCCAAAGTCCCAGCAGTGGGAACATTATAAGGTTAATTGTGCCATGCTTATGCTTTAAGAAAAGTAACTAGCAAGCGACACTTAAGCAACCTGTCTCAGTTGAGACAGACTAGAGTAGACTAGACTAAACCTTTTTTTTTACTCATAATTATGTCCACCTATGACTAAACTAGGCTCTTTCACACAAGATTTTAATAAGAATCAGTAAAGTTTATGTGAATCACGTTATTGAAAATGAATGGAAAATTAAAAAAAAAAAAAAAATGAATGTTTTCAAATAACCCAACTGCAAAAATACGACTGAAAAGTTCCAAACATTTGACGGCACGGTTGAGTCGACGGCCACTCGGCTCTGCGCTGCGTGTCGCGGGTTCGATCCTCGCACGAAACAAATATTTGTATGGCCTACAGATAGTTGTTCCGGGTATGAGTGTGTATGTGAGTTTAAATGTTTGTGACCCACGATAAAGGAGTAATTCCTAGTGTGGGGCAAAGTTTAAAAAAAATAAAAGTCACTTTTTAAGCAGTCTCATGTAGTTGGTAGTAGGTATTTGTTTCATCGACCATGTCACAAAAAAAGCATCCACACTTATCGACGGCTGTCGTATTATTTTTTTTTAAATTCATATATACTATGGCACTTCGGCTCTTATGTGGTCATCCGCCGAATTTATCCGTAGGAATCCGATGGATGCGAGACGCACATGACTAGATCACAATCTAGTCATGTGCGTCTCGTATCCATCGTATTCCTGCGGCTTTCCAATGCTGCATCTTCCGGTACGCGGTAGCCACTCCAGAACTATTCGGCCCATCGACCATCTGTTCTGCCTGCCCACTGCTACTTAAGTTTTATTTTTCTTCGGGCTATGTCGGTAACCTTGATTCTCCTGCACATTTTCATTTCTGATTCAATCAGGCCAGGAAGCTCTGAGCATAGCCCTGTCCATTTCCCTTTTTGTGAATTTAAGCCTTCTAATGTAAGCGACCACGTTTCAGTGCCATTTGAATACTAAGACCATATTATTTGCCCATATATAACGATGTCTGACTGAGAATATCAAGAGCTACACCTACCACAAAACAGTGTTTGGATAGACCTTTTATCGTCGGAAATAGGTGTTGAAGTACCCAACACAAATATGATCCAATTTTCGCAGCAGCAGCACTCAAATACATAGTAATTGGATGTACCTAATTTATTCCGCGCTCCAAACCATAACGGGAACGGTTCGCTAGTCAAAGCAAAATTGGGCTGGTATAACACCCGTTCCTGCCTAACGTTATTTGTAAACTAGTTTAACTAAAGGGCTGGTGTGTTTATTATTGTGCTGTTTTTGGTTTAGGCTGTGAGCTTTAGGATGTGAACAGAGAGAAAACTAAACTAGAATCGAGTCTATTACTCATTTTTATACGCATACATACACATATTATGCGCTCACCTAGGCATAGTCTGGAAAGGCTCATAATACTGGGCAAGATAGAAGGACAGCGCGCTCAAGGCCGAGCACCGGAAAGATGGCATGACAGGATAATGAAGGCTGTTGGAGGCAGCTCAATGGCAAGCAATGCAAGGCAATGTGGACGGCTCGGTATATACCGAGCGGTCCACATTGCAGAAGACCGCAACACTTTGAGCCGCGTCGTATGTAGTCGCGATCCTCAGTAGAGAGGAAACGACGAAGAAAAAAATATACCTGGTCTATATGCTACGTCCAAGTTATTCCAACATCGACATTATGGTGAAAAATTCCTTCAAATTCTAATGATAGCAAGAGTGACTATGGAGTCTTTTCTGAGCAATTTTCAGGCTCGCCTTCAGTGCATGGACCAGTAACATAACTGGCATAAAATACCCTCCGTGATATCGTCAGTGGCACCAGGGTATTGCTGGCCTTTCTTGAGGAACTGGGGTGGATCCCCAATAAATTTCCCCACTCATATGCGCTTAGTCATATAGTTGCGAACAGCAACCCGATATATATACAGGGTGTAAGGTACATGAACGCACATACGTGTACTAGTGATTCAGTACATGATTCTGGACCCCCTAGCGTTGGTCGTCGGTCTTTTCCTAATATATTTATTATTTTATAAAATATTTTTTTTTCACTTTAAACTGTATAAAATCGTTATACCTATCTACCCCAGACATTTTAAATGAAAAAATAATTAATTAAATAGAATAAAATAATAATTTATTTTCTGTTTGGGGTACATAGGTACGAGTATAACGATTTTATACAGTTTAAAGTGAAAAAAAAAAAATTAATGAAAAAATAATTAATTAGTTTTTTTCATTTAAATGTTTTTGGGGTAGAGAGGTATACAGTTTTAAGTAAAAAAAAAAATTTTTTTTTTTCAAAAATACCGAAAAAGCCGACGAAAAATTCCAACGCTTGAATCATGTACTGAATCACTAGTACACGTATGTGCGTTCATGTACCTTACACCCTGTATACAGTTCACTACACCATAACTGACAAAATATGGGTGTAGACAACAGTTCTGACTATCTCATTCAAGGAAAAACATGCGTTATGTAACAATAACATAAGATAAGAACTCCTCAAACAACGACCTCCAAAAAATAAATTCAGAAATAACACTTCCAACACTAAAGCTTAGTATTATGCGAACAAAAGAAATCATATTCGAGTATGGGACAGCAAAAAGCAGCTATTGGCTACGTCAGAGGGTCGGTGGGTCTGAATATCTTAGCATTAGGTCGCCCTTTACACGTCATAAACGTCGAGTTGGGATCGCAAAAACTATCATAATTCATACCAGGACCGGCTGTGATTTGACTCCCGTGTTAGTGTAGACTTAAAAGGATATAGATGGTTCAGGTTTTTAAATATCTTTAAGTTCCTGTTCTTCCACAAACCATCTACTGATGGGTTTAGATAGAGGATACAGGTATTTGCTTCAGGATTCTTTTGCCCGTATTCCCATGTTTTTGGGGTCGGAGCAACACATCTTCTTCATCCATCTTATCTGTTCGTCGTCATCTCAGTAGTAACCCGCTAGACTATCATTTTTCACAAATCCATACAGGGTTTTATGTTTTTGGGTAGCTTGCCGTCCAATAAGGACCAGACCCGAGTCGAAGGCACGTAGCGCCTCAAACAGATGTCAGCAAGCTGTGAAGCAGTCCGCTAGGGCCGATGCCTGCCAGGGTCGCTGAGTGATCGAAGGACTCACCGCGGGCCTGGCATATGCAACTGAAGAAACACGGGTGGGCTTTAGTCAGTGTGAATCTGACACGCCCTCCTACTCCATCCAGAGTGGGAGAAGTTAATTGAAGATTTACCACCCAATAAAAATAACATAATTTATTACGTCAATATACTAATTTGTACTACTTAGATAGAGCTGCCTCATTGGTCTCGTGGTTGCAAGTACGACTGCTGAGCGTGAGGTTCTGGGTTCCATTGCCGGGCGGACAAAAAGTGCTATTAGGTTTTTCCATTCGGAAATACTCTGCAGCAGGTCGTAGTTTGGAAGTTGGTGGTGTGACACCCCTGTGCAACAAGAAAACACGTAGAGCTGTTGGTCCTGCGCCTGATCTCTCTCCGGTCGTGTGGGACGCCATCCCATCGGACTATGAGAGTAAAGAAACAGACTCCTGTATTTTATTTATAAATTTTATTAAGACTTTATGCAACAAAAGTACAAAGGCGGACTAAATGCCTGTGTTTACGCACAAGCTTGTGCACTATAATATCTTCTGCATACTTGGCTAGTCTCCATTGATATTGGCTACCGTGATCGAAATTCAGTCGGGAGGATTATTGTTAATATTTTTAAGAAGTAACTCAAGCATGTCTGTGTGTGTAAGTGTATGCCTAATAAACAGGTGCTTATAATAGTGTTTTTAAGTATGTCTTGTAAGGCACCGGGCGCAAAAAACGTCAATTCGTCAAAAACGTCAGGCACCACGGATGGTCCCCGCATTTGACATTTTTACGTATTAAAACTTTTTTTTAAAATACCCTTAATGCATATTTTTGGTAGAAAATCTATGGTAACTACAGAATATATCATGCCCGGAGTGATTGAACCTAGCCACAGTATAAAAGACGCGCGCGGTTTAAAACGCGTGAGTCGACATGTACAATTTTGTACATGTGGTGCCACAAGGTAGCGGAGTCAACATGAACAATTTTGTACATGTCGTTGCCTAACAGGTATGTCTTTAAATATCTCTTTTTATTCATTATTTAAAACATTTTTATCCACTGCTATGCATAGGAGTGTTTTCGTGACATTTTGGTCTTTTCGTATGGATACTCTTTTTTGTCTCTTGTTTCATGTAACAGGAAGTAGAAACGATCTTTCCTAATCCTCCAGTTTGTGGTGTTTGTTAATGTCTTTAAATATCTCTTTTTCTTCCTTCTATAAAACATTTTTATCCACTGCTAGGCATAGGAGTGTTTTCGTGACTTGTGGGTCTTTTCGTATGGATAACCTCTTTTCTGACTCTTGTTTCATGTGACAGGAAGTAGAAAAGATCTTTCCTAATTCTCTAGTTTGCATCTGGTTTTCTTTGAGAATGCGACTGCAGTTGAATAATTTTAGTTGAGTATTACTGTCTTGGCTCTTTTAAGGTTTGGCAATTATGGCCAACATAATTCCCACTTCTGGGATACAGTCCTCCTCTCTGTGAGACGGGATGGGCAGTAATCTACCACGTGGGCCCAATGCGGGTTGGTAGTTAACACATCGTCGAAGTTTTGGTTCTAGGACATGCCGGTTTTCTCAAGATGTTTTCCTTCACCGGTGATGGAATAATTTATAAAAAGTAAAACGCCTGCCTGCGGCCGTAAGCACTGGGTCACCACTGCTCTCCTTAATTCATAATCGTTCTAAGTCCAAAAGTAGACTTTCCAGAAGTCTATTTCTTTACGTCAGTCATTTAGATTTCTCTGATATTGGACAACCTATTTCAGCGTTACAGCACAACTAACTTTCTTAACAGATTACATAGAGCTTGTGTTAACAAAAATCAATAAAACAGTTTTAACTGGAATAGTTTCTATTCAAAAAACCCATTCGAACCAGGAACAAGCTTTGAACACTTTCAACTGAATACTTCACGAACTATACGAAAAGAAATATTTTTGCCGGGTCTAAAGTAAAAAAGGTCTGTTTTATCAAAACGGTTACAGTTGTTGAACAAAGGAGTGAAAAAAAAGTTTGGCAGGCTTTTCAGTTGATTTGCTGCTATGACCTCTCTGTGACCTTGGAGGGACATAAAATATTATCTACATTATAACAGGAAGGGGTTTTTTGAATGTGGTGTCTTGGAAACAAAGGGAGATAGATGTTACTTATTTTCTGCCGTTGTGTTTTTTTATGGTGTTTAATGCCATTGAGACTGCAATGAAGTATGGATTTTTTTTGTTTTGATTAGCCTTTTTACCAAATATTTTGATGCTGACGATGTTACTAATATTTTGGTATTAGTCGAAAGATGTTAGGGCTAAGAAGCAGGTGACGAAATGCTGACTCAAAATAAATTTGAATAAAGGCAGGAAGGTGATGATAAGGATGATGAATGATACTAGACAATATGTGATTTTATCGATTTTTGAGATCTTTTTTTTTTTGAGGTGTGGGAAATCATCCAATGACTTCTCCCGCTCTGGGTGGAGTGAGAGGACGTGTCAGACTCTTACTGACTAAAACCCACCCCTGTTCCTTCCCTGCCTGAGTGCCCAGGGGTGCGGTAACTCATTTTCAGAATGTATCCGCTACCCCTAGGCATGCAGGCGCCGGCCACAATGGACCCCGTCAGTGGTGGCTGACACTCATCCCTTTGAGGCGCGCGTGGAACACTACGCGCCGTCGACTCACGGGCCTGGTGCTGATCGGACGGCGAGCTACCCACTGCTCGCCGTCCGCACGCCCGGGTATGTTTGAGATCTAAGCTGGTCATCCAAAGAAGTACTGGGCCAGGGGTTATTCTTGGGTAAAAATATAATAAATCTATTTAATTTATAAGTCAGATTATCAAAAAAACATTGGACACGTGTTTTTTGCTTTACCCTTTTTTATGAATAAAAAATGACAAAGATAAAACGCATCAAAGTTCAGGAGTGGCGGCTTGTTATCCAATAATCCAATGTGTAGATATCAATGGTGTTAAGTCTTCCGGGCTACCAGTTCATTTAGGTGTGCCTCAACCATACCATTCTTGTTTTTGGTGTATATTAATGATTTACCATATTTTTTAAAGGGTATCTGTGACGTAGTACTGTTTGCAGATGATACCTCTCTTATCTTTAAAGTAGATAGGAATAGAAATGATTTTGATAACGTAGATAGCGCTCTCTCCATGGTTACGGATTGGTTTACGACAAATAACTTAGTTCTTAATGCTAAGAAAACTAAATGTATAAAGTTTGCCTTACCTAATGTTATAAATCTAGGACCTAATGTCATCTTAAATAAAGAAGTGCTTTAAACTGTGGACTCGGCAGTTTTTTTGGGTATAACTGTTGATTCCAAACTTCAAGCACATATATCAGGCCTATCAGGAAGGCTCAGCTCTGCCGCCTACGCCGTCAGAAAAGTTAGACAATATACTGACGTTGACACAGCACGGTTAGTCTATTTTAGTTATTTCCATAGGGTTATGTCTTATGGTATTCTTTTGTGGGGTAAAGCTGCGGACATACAAAATATATTTGTTTTACAAAAACGTGCTGTACGAGCAATATACAGGTTAGGGTCAAGAGTTTCTTTACGAGAAATTTTCAAAGAGATTGGAATTCTCACGGTGGCATCTCAATTCATTTTTGCAAACATATTATACATTAGACAAAATATACATTTATACAAAAAGACCAGTGAAATCCACAATTTTAACACCAGAAATAAGTATAAACTTCATGTTCCTGCCCACCGTGTACGTAGGGTTCATGGTTCGTTTGAGGGTCTCGGTATCGAATTTTACAATAAGCTACCCCGTACTTTTCTTGACTTGCCTTTTAATGCATTTAAAACTAAAGTTAAATCTAGTCTCTGTTCGAAGGCATACTATTCCATCAACTACTACTTAGAAGATAATAATAGTTGGTCGCTGTGTTGAACGCAAGACAATGTTACACTTGATGTTCTTTCTCCATATTTAGCTTATGGTTATGACAGATTATATGAGTTCATATAATAATTGTCTACCAAATTTAGTGTGATGGCCCAAGTTCATCACTTGTGGCTTCGAATCACAGCCCTTTGATAGTTTCTATCTTTGTTCTTGTAAGCAGGCACACCAGTTATGTATGGAGGCTTCTTTAATTTGGTTTAGTGTTTATGCTTGAGTTTGTTTTTAATGGCATGATTGAGTGTGCTAGCTGGCAAGTGGCGGATTAATTAATTTTATGATTATATTTTAGACAACATATATTTATTTTTTACATAATGTTAAGATTGTTTCTTAGAATTATATAGATTCAAGTTCTTAAAACTTAACAGACAGATGTGTTGCTGTGGAGTTTGTTGGCCACTTCTTCTTCACAGCTAAAACACTAGGAAGTGATGACGGGCGGGCGTTTTTTGGGGGACTGTCTATAAGTAGAACTTTGACGTTCAAAAAGTGCTGGTTCTCAGCCTAGTTTGAATAAATGACTTTTGATTTTGTTACAACACTTGTAGGTAAAAAGTGGTACATTTCACGTAGGTGTGACGTCACTCGAAATTTCAACGCACTATCGTCCTCAATTTTAGTTTATGAGACAAAAAAAAACTGGCTAAGTGCGTATCGGATTCCCCACATTGAGGGTTCCGTACCAGATGTTGGTATTTGTTAGTAAAGTATACGTTATAATAAACATTACCACAAAATTTCAAGTTCATGGGTCAATGCGAAGTTAAAAAATTCTTCGTAACAAAATTTTGTGACAGAAGACGGACGGACACGGGAGTGACAACAATAGGGCTCCGTTTAGACCCTTCGAGTTCGGAACCCTAAAAAAAAATACGTGTGTAACAGTTTTTGGTAATCTTTCTGACGACCAAGTACCTATATTTTTTAGTCATCCATCCAATATTTATGTCTCGGCGCAGATACTATAATACTCAGGCAGGGAAGGAACAGGGGTGGGTTTCAGTCAGTAAACGTCTGACACGCCCTAGCGCTCCATCCAGAGCGGGAGAGAGAAGTCAAGGGATGACTTCCCACACCCACCACAAAAAAAAAGGTCTCGGTGATGACGACGCTTCAAGATAGTGAAAAATTTTAGTCAGCGATTATAGTCGAAGCAAATGTATCCAGCTGTGTCAGCATATTTAAATAAAGATAAGGATAAACCTCCATATTATTCAGATTAACCCCTAAAAATGTATCATCGAACTACAAACCAAAATAACGCACAAACTACATTGAAACATTGGATAATTAAGTTAAAACAGCCCTGTGGTCCCCAAAAAACTTTTACAGCCTAACAGATGTTGCTGTAAATTTAATTCGTTCCATTTGTAAAGTGTTATTTGCTTATTTAGAGACCTTTTGTAGTTTAATTTTGTTTTGATATATCTCTAAAATTGGTTTCAGGTTGCCCGTTGGTTTGCGGTTTTCAGAACTTGGTTTCAAATCGCTTTCGATGCATTTTATGTGATGTTATTTTAAATGCGACTTTGTTTTGTTTTCATTTGAATATAGAAACATGAATTCATTTGTTTTGTGAATTTTAAGCTATAGCCATAGTTCTTTTAGTCAGCTAAAGTCTTTTTGTAAAAATTTAGGGCCTTATTCATAAAAAATAGCAATGTGATTTTAAAGACTGATTAGCAAAAAAAAAAAAAGGTTCGTAATTCAAAATTTTGCTTTACCAAAATCAATAAAAAAAATGACAAATAAAAACGCATCAAAGTTCAGGAGTCGCTTGTTGCGTCACTTATATGTAAAATGTGGTACATTTTTAACGTAGGTGTGAAGTCACGCAAATTTTCAACGCACTATATCGTCCACTTTTTTTGTTTACGAGACAAAAGAAAAAATGAGTGTCCAACACTTTTTGGTATCTAACTGATGGACCAAATATTAAATTTTAAAATTAATATTTAACCATAAATAAAGAATCATGCCCACTTTCCATACATTGATTGACCTGTCACTTGATTTGTTTTACAAGTCGTCTCTACCTACAACTAGTGTTGTATAAAAACAATTATTGTAAAACCTCATCTGTCACGTAGGTCATATGTGACCACGAACAATAGATTTTCTTTTGTGTCTGTTGTCATTAACACAATAACTTTTCACCTTTTCATTTAGAGGCCAGGGAAAAATGCTATTAGGTAAATAAGTTCTTGAGGTTAAAACAGTTGTCAGATAAGGTTTGGTTGCGCGCTTTGGTGTTTACTGTAAGTGCAGCAAGCAATTGTTTTACAATTAAATAAATAAATAACCTCAAACACTATACTATTCTATTCTATTCTATATTTTTAAAATGGCAAGCAAAGCCGATGTCGACTATTCTGCCAATGTCTAAAGTTAAATGGAAGAGCAAGTATGTTATAATAGAAAGTAATTTAAAAAACTGAAACGGTAGACAAACACTAAATTCTTCGATTAATACAGTTGACACTTGTTGGGTTAGTACGGGACTGAAACAAACAAAGAAATAAAAAATACATATATAATATAGTTGTAAACACATTAAAAATACGGTGTATGCCACAAGGTAGTTTGCAAGCTCATAATTTTATATTATTGTGACGGATGAAAATCAATAGCGCCACAAGGAGTTCTGGGGAGGAAAAAGTCAGCAGAGAAGGGAAATTTATTGGGAGAGGGATCTTGAATTTGCGGAGACGGCGATATAAATCAAGTGAGGGGTCATTATTTGTACATTCAAAAAAAATGTGATCCAAGGTACCCTCACCTATTCCGCACTCGCAGAGAGAAGAGTCGCGTATCCGGATTTTATGAAGAAAGACGGGAGTACAACAGAAACCTAAACGGATTCTACAAAGGACTGAAATAGCGGTTTTGGAAACCTTTCTGAAACCAAAGAACCATGGTTTAGGATTTATAACCGGTTGGACAGCATGGAAAAATTTGCCTTTCTTTCTGCTAGAGATATTCCAATGCTCCTGCCATGAACTCTGAAGATTCAGTTTGGGAAGGGACAACAAGTCATAACTTAGGTGAGTGTTATGTGAGAGATCAGCCGTTACAGATGAACAGGCATCTTTAGCCAATACGTCAACACATTCATTACCCTTAATGCCACAATGACTAGGTATCCAAACTAACTGAACATCCCTTTGACTATTAGCACATGCCAGTAAAGACCTTTTGATTTTTAAAATAAGAGGGCTATGTAATCTACTTTTAAACGGATTTTGTGCTAAGGCCTGCAAACAACTAAGAGAGTCTGTAAAAATAACAGCTTTCTCAATGTTTGTATGTGACTCTACAAAAAGACAAGCTTCCAATATAGCCACACACTCACCAGTGAATACAGAAGCCTCTTTAGGACATTTAAATTGTAAAATAATTCTGGAGCTTTGGTAGTAAACCGCAGCACCAGTGCTCTCAATATCACTTAATTTTGAAGCGTCAGTAAAAAATAGTTGAAACCCGTTCCATCTCTCGCCCACCACCGCATTGAAGGCCGAATTCGCCGCTGGGGGATTTTTAGATATACCAATATCATAAAAAATTTTGGGGGTAAAAAATATAACTTCATAAGCGAAGTTAAAAAGGGGGAGTCTAGGATGCTGTAAAATCGGACACGTTAAGTTTTTCAAAGTTCGGAAAGCTTTAAGGATTAAGGGAATTTCTTTATTTCTCCAAAATCTTGAGCTTCTGCATAAGGCATTTAGCTCATTCAATTTCGCTAAAAGGGGATGGGACGATCTAGAGATTACTCTGGACAGGAAACGGGAGGCTAGATATTGTCGCCTCAGGGCAAGTGGAGGTTCGGCGCATTCGACCTGCAAAGCGTTAATGGGAGAGGACTTCATACAACCTGAGATGATCCGAAGGCATTTGTACTGGATCCTATCTAACCTTGTCAAAGCGCCTTTGTTGCAAGGAATCAGGTGATATGTGCCATAGTCCAAAACGCTGCGAACTAAGGCGTTATATACCAATTTCATGGTGAAGGGGTGAGCCCCCCACCAAACACCAGCTAGGACTTTTAAAATTGAAATTATCCTTTCACATTTTTGGATAAGGAAATTTACATGAAACTTACCGGTTAATTTTGAATCCAAAAAGACGCCTAGGAATTTAGTTTTATTGACTATAGGTATGTTATGACCAGATATATTCACTAAGACCTGAGGAATCTGTCTTTTGCGAGAGAAAATTACTGCCGAGCTCTTAGGTGCGGAAAGGGAAAGGCCATGGCTTAAAAGCCACTGGTCCAGAGAATCCAAAGAGAGGCATAGAGACGAAGCAGCATCGACGATTGAAGGATCTGTCACGTACAAAACAATGTCATCGGCATATTGGAGAATTTGACAGTCATTGTTTAAACATGACCCAATATCAGCCGTATACAAATTGTATAGTGGGGGACTAAGAACGGAGCCCTGAGGGAGACCCTTCCATGTCTGCCTCTCCTCAAATTCCTCTCCCTGAACTCTCAAAACCAGTGACCGGGACATAAGGAGACCACATATGCATTGAATCATCTTAGCCGGGATACTCAGCTGTTGCAACTTTTGCCTGAGTACGGGAAGAAGAACATTATCATATGCAGAGGAGATGTCGAGGAAAGCGGCAACAACGGATTGGTTTTTCGAAAAGGCTAGGCGAATATCCGTAACTAGGACACCGATACTGTCCATTGTACTAAGCCCTTTTCTGAAACCAAATTGGAAACTTGGCAGTAAGTCTCTCGACTCGACTATCCACTCGAGACGGTTTTTAATTAAGTGTTCCAGTAGTTTGGCCAAAACTGAGGACAAAGCAATCGGCCGAAGACCATTCGGATCATCTGCATGTTTGCCAGGTTTCAATAAAGGAATTATAATTTGAAGCTTCCATTGGTCTGGTACCCAGCCTTGACTAAAACAAAAGTTAATTATACCTAGGAAATAAGTTTTAGCCTTGTCGCCTGCGTGGGAAATAAAAGAGTATGGTACTCCATCAATACCAGGAGCTGAGTCCCGGACATGTCGAAGCACCACATTCAGTTCTTCCAAAGTAAATGGAGCATCGAAGGGGTCCTCTGATAAATTAGGGGCATTACCTACATTCACACATTCGGATAAGAGGGGAACATATGGTGGGGCTACTTTGTCAAAGAAAAGTTCAGCTGTTTCCCTAGTTATTGGCGAAGAAGTAGAAGGGGAACATCCACGTCTAAATCTTTTGATGTTTTTCCAGACAACTGAGACTGGAGTAGATGGAGACAAGGAGGTGCAGAACTTCACCCAGCCCGCACGTTTCTTCTTGCGAAGAAGACGTTTCGATCTAGCATTAATCTGAAGGTATGTCATAAGATTGCTGGTACTCATATCTGCGTTGTAACGCCTCTCAGCCTCATTCCTTGTTTTAATGATAGAAGTGCATTCTGAATCCCACCATGGAGGTGAGGGGATTTTTTTCCTTGCACTGTTCCTCAGTGGAAAAGAGGAATCTGCACTTGAAGTAACAGCTGTGACAAAACCTTCATAACAACTTTTGGCATGGCAGTGACCAGAAGGATCTGGTAAACTTGAGTTTAAATTAGGAAGAGAATCTATTTTATCCTCCAATAATGACACAAACCTAGTCCAATCTGGTTTGGATAAGTTATATTTCAAGAGTGGAGGAGAAGTTTTTTCTAAATAAGTTTTATTAATTAAAGAAATAACAATAGGGTAATGGTCACTACCATGCGACAAGGTCGTACATTCCCAGTGAGTTGATGCAGCCAATTCCACCGAACAAAATGTTAGGTCTACACAACTCTTCTGTTGACCGGGAAGGGATCGACGAGTTGGACAGCCATCATTCAAAATGCAGAGGTCCAAATCATCCAAGATCTCAACCAGAGCTATACCAAAGGCATCACAGCGTTCAGATCCCCATCTATGATGATGGCAATTAAAGTCACCCATGACCATCAATGGGCCTTGCACATTGGTAAAAATGTTTCTTAAAACCGATAGGAAATCAGAGTGAGGGTGCGCAATATAAATGGAGAACACTGTGATGCCCTCAACCCTTGCTGCAACAATACTCAAATTGCCCTCAAGTGAAGGCAAAGATAAGGGGGAAAGAGGGACCCGATTGTTAACGAAGAGAGCCGACCCTCCGTACCCATCGGATCTATCGCACCTAAGGATGTTGAAGTGTGGCATACGGAAGCTAAGACTTGGGGTGAGCCAAGTCTCAGCTATTGAACAAGCCAGTGGCTTGAATTTATTTAAGAGGAATATGAGGTCGTGCTTTTTATGCCACACGCTCCTCACATTCCACTGAAGAAAAGTTTGACGGGACGCCATTTTTAATGTTTGATAAAAGGGAAAAAAGTTGATCGGCAACGTGGGACGGTAATTGAGAGTTATTAGAAGATATAAGTAACGGTAAAAGTTGTAATAGAAGTTCAATGACTGAAACAGAATGATTGCTGGGGACATAATTATTATTAAGGGCACAGCCATTAGACTGTGAAGATTGAGGAGTATTAACTATTTGCTGATGAGCACTTTTATTATAGGATTGGGAAAGTGGGGCATGGGTCCTGGGCTTGAGTGTGACGGTTTTACGGTATGTCTGTGTTTTGGTGACATTGGCATAGTTACGAGAGACTGACGGAATGGTTTTGCTGGCCTCTACATATGAAATCGATTTCTCAGCCATGACGGTCTTAATAGCTTTCTGCCTACCATGCTCGGGGCAAGACTTGCTATTAGCAAAGTGGTTTCCCGAGCAAAGCACACAGAAGGCCTCGCCCTCAGAAATGTTGCAACCATCACCAGGGTGATCGTGGCCACATTTACTGCAGCGTGGATTCGACCTGCAAACATTTGCAACATGACCAAATCGACAACACTTACGGCATTGTATAGTAGGGTAAATGTATTGCTCCACAGGAAGAGAAGTGTAGCAGCAAAATACACGCTTAGGTAAGGCTTGTCCATCAAAAGTAAGCACGCAAGTTTCTGTAGGCTTCCACTCTACTGTCCCTTCAGTATGAACCTTCCGGTTTATTCTACGCACTTTTATGATTTGCCCACAACCTGCGGGCACAGACAGATAGGTTAGCGCCTCCTCTTCACTTATGTCCGAGGGGACCCCTGTCACAACTCCCATCCTGGTAATGTTGAAAGTCGGGATTGTAGCAGTGTAACCGTGTTTGGACAATAAGGTATTAGTCAAGAATGCATTTGCATCCTGAGGGGATGCAAACTCAACCGAGACCCTGTTTCTACCAACTTTGTTGACTCCGCCGCGGACAATGTTTGCGATTTTGTTCATTATAAGGAACTTACCAAAGTTTACGGGATGAAGAGTGGTGCCAGCATTAACCTGGGATTCGACTCGAGAAACGTGAACAATATATAAACCTTTATCCAAAGCCGAGTATCTTACGCGGCCAATTTGACTTTTAGGTTGCTTGTTAGGGGAGGTAAGTACAGATAGTTCTGAATTACCAGGACGTTTACGCGAACTTTGCATAACTTCCATGTCAGAAACGCTGCAGACTACATCTGCAAACTGCGATAGAGGATTCGGCGAGGGAGGAAAAGGAGTTAAGGAGGATGGAATGTCCGGCGGGTCAGGATCGGGTGGCTTATTTCTGTCCATCATTGTGGGTAAAACACGTAAAAAAGCAGGACAAACACAATACAAACCTGTTTACGAACAAGGACAACACACTTAAAAATAAAAACAAGTCACAAAAGTAGTAAAAACGTAGAATTATAACCACAAGAAACTAGGAACAACGTGCACTCCAAGAAACCCGTGGCGAGAATCAACACTATACTATAAATAAAATAAATAATCGTCAAACAAATGACAGCTTCTCATTTTTTTTCTTTTGTTCCTTGCGGAACAGGCTAAGGTCAAAGACTATGCTGCCTAGTCATCAGTTAGTTCGTATTTTTTCCCTAATTAGAATGCAGATGTATGTAGCATATCGTTCACTGAACGTTGCGGTTAAAGAAGTTCGTTTTACGCGTAATCTGTAAACTGTACACTTATTTTTCTTTAAAGTCCTAAAGTCCTAAAAGTCTATTGAGTATGATAAACATAGTAACATATATTTTTCCCAGCCTTTATTGGAAAATTCAATTAAGCGATACGAAACAAGCAAAAAAAATGCATTTTTTAAGATATTTTACATAACTAGACGCGGCAGAAAATTTTCAGGTCAAGACTGGACATGATTCTTTTAGATTTTTTTAGTAATCTACCTTAACACGTGACCATACGATTTTCTTTGAAATACAATTTATAGTGCTTAAGTCTAATGTTCGGTGCAAATGTGGAGCCAGAATTTTCCCTCTATTTACTGGCTTTGCCAAGTTTCAGTAGCCAACTGTCACTCAATCTATTGTGATCAATAGCCTAGCGAATTTACATAAGCTTGTTAAATTTTGACATTTAAAGACGAAAATGTGGGTAGATATTGGGAATAATGCAGGTAGAGTGACATTTAGGGTAGGTAGATAATTAAATAGCTTTGAAATACGACTCCTACGTAAACCCCAACCTACGCGTCAAAGCTTTTTGAGCGTGTGAGAACATGCGTTTTTTTTACTTGATACTTACTTTATTTTTAACCGACTTCAACAAGGAGGTTCTCAATTCTGTATGTCTGTCTGTTTTTTTTTTTAATTATTATTTTTGTGTGTTGCCAGCCACTTGTGAATAGATTTTGATGATTATTTTTTATTTAGTAAGTCATCACACTTTAGAGGTGGTCCCTATCCCCGAAATTTTATCGAAATTGATTGAGCACTTTTAGAAAAAATCAACAGAAACATAAAATATGTGTAAACAGTTGACACTTTAGTTTCCTCCAATTATGTTCAAATTCCATGTTCCAAGTTATTTGGGTTATCAATTCAGGCATAACGTTAATATTTAGTTTTAGTTCGTGGGTACAGCAACTAAAAAGTGAAAAATAAAAAACTTTTTTACAAAAAAAAAAAAAAATACTTACAACAACTTCCAAAAACATAAATACACTTAACAGTTTAAAATAACTTTAATTTCAGAAGTCGGTGTTAAATAATGAAGAAACAAAATATAATAACCTTTATATTAACTTTATAATAACCTAAAAGAAATAAAATAACCTTTTCGTGACCTTCACTGGAACGTCGAGGATTTTGTGCCTTATATGACTAAATAGTTAACTTGAAAACTGTAACACATGAACGTAGGCGTATGCAAATAATTTCCAAGACTTTATAGTTACACATACAAAGTTGCAAAAATTTCTAGGAATTACTTTAATTTGCACTTTACAAGAACAGCCCACATTTCTTTTGTGCAATATGTTATACTTAGGTGAGTCACAAATGGAATATGTAGAACGATAATGTGGACATATACCTATTTGCTTACGACCCTTCTTAGGATAATTCCATATCATCACTGTAGACATGATTATCACCTATTGTCATACCTACTTATATACGCATATACCCAATAGCATAAGCATATCTACTTAATCAGTTTATATAAACGTTTTCAATGCTGGGATACCTGCTTTTCTCTATGAGATGGATTAGCAATGTCTTAAGCTTGTTTTGAGAGCAGTGGTGATGAAAAAGTACACATACTTTAATTCACAATAAATAGATACGAACTGACAGGCAGTTAGTTCATTACTGCTTTGCAGTTTTTATTACGATTATATATAACGAATCATGGTTTAAATAGCAAACTATGGCAGTAAATCGATATATTTATAGGTACATACATCAAAGGATCAATCTTGGATCCTATGATTGGTGGTTATGGGTGGCATTTACCCACTGACTTTTACCAGCCAAAGCGAATACACACAAATATTGTTTTATGTAATTTTATGTGTTGTTTAATGTTGCAGCACACACACATTTTCATTCACTACCAGCTAGCTAAACTTTGGTAGTACATAGATATCTTTAGAGGTATATACATCAAAGGATCAATCTTGGATCCTATGATTGGTGGTTATGGGTGGCATTTTTCCACCGACTATTAAGAGCCAAAGAAAATACACACAAATATGTTTTATGTAATATAATGTGTTGTTTAATATAAGAGCACTTACACATTTTCATTCAAAACCAGCTAGCTCCTTTAAAATACTAACAGAAACTAACTTTCAGAACTTACACCAGCTTCAACTTAGAATACTTGGCATTTTGAATTTGATCTCCTCATTAACGCTAGCTATGCGCAACTGTTTAAGCCTTTAGCAAAAAATGTTAAAGAGGGGTTACCCAGACTAACTGTGGTTATACGTACGGTAAAGGTCGAAAGTCTGGTGTCAAGTGGCATTTTACAGGGGTGACACATTCCTGAAAGTCGCAGGCAGTTTGGTGTTTTAGGGCTTAGGCTAGTTACCTAAATCCGTATGAAGGAAAGCTGGGACGGTGGTTTTGGTGATAGGGGCGAAAATCCCTTTGAAAGAAAGCTAAGACAATTGCTTTGGCGATAGGGACGAAAAATTTTAATGATAGGGGTGAAAATTGATTGCTAAAGATCGATCAACGACTAATATTGTAAGGAGGTAAAATGATCTGGATTTATGAGGTAATAATACCCGACACAAAAAAAAAAAAATTATACCTAGTAACCATCTTGATCACGTCAGCCTTCAAATCGTCGGGGGTTATTAATTGAAATTAGTCTTTCACTAATAGAAAACAACACTATCGCTGAGTGCCATACGCTATGTTTTATCCCGGAATAGTGCACAATTTCTGTGAGATAGACTACTGCCGTAGTCATAGTTCATAGTATCATGTCTAACGGTATTTTGATGTGGGGACGGGCTGCAGATATAGAGTCTATTTTTATTCTGCAGAAAAGAGCTATCTTCGTAGGCGCGATTCTCTTAGGAAGCTGTTTAAGAATATAAACATCATTACGGTACCTTGTCAATACATATACGAAAACATTATGTATGTTCGAAAAAATCTGCATCTCTTTACTAAGATAAGTGACAGGCACAATTTTAATACCAAAAATAGGAACAAATTAGATCAACTTCGATTCAGATTGGTTAAAGTACACAATCTATCTTTTTTTTTTTTGAATTGTTTATTTTAAATTGTTCTCATATAATAGAAGCAACAAGAAAAATTGTAACCAGGATTTTTGTAATACATAACATGGTTTAAAAGAGTGTCCATGGAGTTTCTTGCACGTTCTTCTCCCTAGCGATTTACACTTTGGAATGTGCAATTCATCTTTCTGACTGACCGACTTGACAATTCAAAAGTGCCTGTAAATGGTTTATCTATATATATAAAAATGAATCTCTATTTCTTTGGTCACGGCATTACGCGTGAACAGTTGGACCGATTTCGCTAATTCTTTTTTTGTTGTATTTGTTATGGTCAGGAGAAGGTTGTTATGAAAGAAAAAATTAAGAAAGTTGCGCGGAAAATTTGATAATTTCAGAAAACTTCGCGCGTTTGACAATTCATAGCTAAGACAGGACAACGTCTGTCGGGTCAGCTAGTTTGAAATAAATGCTGTGGGTTTTGAGGTTTGTTAATAATCAACATTCAAAAAATAGGAATTATGATATACTTTTTTTTTGAGGGTGGTAAATAATCAAAAAGCTTCTCCCGAATAAAACCCACCCGTTTTCCTTCAGTTGCTTGTGCGTTCCGGGACCGCTGTGACTCTTCATAACGCCGCTTACTTAATGACCAAACCCAAGACCCCATCATCCTTAATCCGCCATTAATTTTACAGACATTTCCAATAACGCCGAATTTAACTCCTAACTCCAACATACGACCCTTGCAGCAACCCCTTTTTAATTCATAGCGGCTTTCCTACTAAACGTGGGGAAGCTTCTATATATAGAACTTGAGTCTAATCCTTTGAAACAAGATAATAATACATTGTAGCGTTTTCTGTTAAAATTGTAGCCTCGTGTTTAGTTATTTATTCATTTAAGCCTAAACTGAAGGGAATGCTTTGACTTGGGTGTTTTCTGGTTTGATTGACAAAATGAGGTCTTCAAACAAAGGAGGAGGTTTTACGTTCGACTGTGTGCATTTTTTATGTACGACTATGTTCACCAATTTCTCCGTCAAACGATCTTGTTTTCTTTTTTTTTTTGATAGAATATACTTTTGAGGTGGTCTTATTTAAATTAAGTGAAGGATGAAGAAATTCGGTGTTAGACAGCGGAACTCCTCAATAAATGACGGCTAATCTCCCAGAATTGGTGCAACCGCATGTCTGTTTATTGTTTACACAATTTCATAACATAACATCACGCCAGTACGTTCTCTTGGAGTATACAGATCCGTACAGTTTACCTCTTTTCTCCAATAAAGTTTATATTGCATGTTAATTAATCGTGTTATTTTATTGTTTATGGACCGATCTTGATGAAATGGAAAGGAATATCTTTATGTCTTGACCCTTTTTTTTGGGGGTTGGTAAATCGTCCAAAGATACCTTCAGCTCTGGGTGGAGCGGGAGGGCGTGTCAGACCCTAACTGACTAAAACCCACTACTGTTCCTTCCTTGCCTGAGTGTCCAGGGGATCGGTAACTCTGTTACGAATTTATCCGCTACTCTAGCCATAGGGCAAAATAATCCAGAAGTAAACACCCTCCATCTAAACCCACCAGTAGATGGTTTATGAATGAACAGGAATTTAAATCACACACAAGAAGAAGTTAACAACGTGATTTAATTGACAAAAATAATGAACAAAAGAGGAAAGTTAAAAGAGATTTCATTCATTATTTTTTAGAGGGGCGTTTCCCGTATTTTAACGAACATTTGCATCGCAGTCGCAATCTGTCAAAAACACCAATAATTTCCCTAAATTTTTAACAAGAATTTGCCATTGATTGTCGCTGAGATGATATTGCGACTTGAATCCCAAAGTTTTTTAGATACGAGAATAGATTATTATGGAATACACATGTTATAGAAATATACTTAGAATAGAAAAAAGAAAAAGAAAGAAAAAGATTTTATTTATGTTGAAATATTTTTTTTTTCTCCACTGAACTTTGATGCGTTGTATCTTTGTATTTTTTTATTGGTTTGATAAAGCCAAAATACGTGTCCAATATCTTTTGATTTTTTTTTTGTCTAACTTGATGACCAAGTAGAATTATAACATTTGTACCCAAGAATCATCCAGCTCTATTACCACTACATACAAAATAATGTTAACTTCATAATTTCAAGAAATGGGTAGAGATTTTTTTATTTATATACAAGTACCTATACAATATTACAGATTTACAATACAAGGCTTTGTCGAACAAGAAAATAAATAGAATAGTAACACACAACACTTTCCGGTAAAACGTGGTCCCTGTTCACCACCATGCAGAGGTGAGTCAGGACGAAACTTTGAGAGAGACTTTAACGTCGAAATAATAATATAGTTTGTCGCCAAAGACACTAAATCATAAAATATAATTCAGTTAAAATATTTAAGTCCTTGTTGACAATAAACTATATTATTTTAGCGTTAAAATCCCTTTTATAATTTTGTCCCGATTCACCACTGCATCCCTATTCACCACGTTTTACGGTAGTAATTAAAATATTAAAAAAAAAAACAAAAGAGTGACAAAACAAAACAGAATGACATGGGTATTTATGTGTGTGTATTTATTTTATGTTCAAGCTCAAATCACCCACCATGGGTCACCAGCCACAGGGCCGGGGCCGCCTTGAAGCGGCTCCTACCCAATCTGAGGGGGCCAAACGCCTCCTGCCGGAGGCTCTACGCGGGGATCGTGCGGTCCATGGCCCTCTACGGGGCACCGGTGTGGGCGCGTTCGTTGAGGCAGCGATCAGCTCGCCTGATGAACGCGTCCCAGAGGGTCATGGCGATCCGTATCATCCGCGGATACCGCACGATCTCCCGTGAGGCGGCGAGCCTCCTTGCCGGACTGTCACCGTGGGATCTGGAGGCAAAAATCCTCGCGCACCTGTACGAGTGGCGCGAGGAGGCCAAACGCCGGGGCGAAACTCCGCTGACGCGACAACTCGCGGCTCGGCGGACCGAGCTCCGGCAGGATCTCATGGTGACATGGAGAGAGCGACTGTCGCAACCCAGCGCTGGGCACGCCACCATCGAGGCGGTAGTGCCCCTCTTTGAGGAGTGGCTGGAGAGGCGTCACGGCGCCCTCACCTTCCGCCTGACGCAGGTGCTCACCGGACACGGCTGTTTCGGGAGGTACCTGTGTCGGATCAGGGCGGAGGTGACCCCTGAGTGTTTCCACTGCGAGGATCGCCCAGAGGACACGGTGGAGCATACGGTGGAGGTTTGCCCCGCTTGGGCAGAGCACCGCCGTGTCCTCGTGGATGCGATAGGCGACAGCGACCTCTCGCGCCGTGCCCTGGTTCAGGCCATGGTACGGAGCGAGAGGGAATGGGAGGCCGTCTCCTCCTTCTGCGAAGCAGTAATGCTCGCGAAGAGGGAGGCGGCACACGTTAGGGAGGCTCAGCAACGGCCGAGTCGCCCTAGCGCCCCCAGCCGCGACCGCCGCAGGAGACGCCAGGGGCCGCGAGACGATCTCCGGCCACCGTAGACCCGGGCCTGCGGACGGCGAGTAGTGGGTAACTCGCCGTCCGATCAGCACCAGGCCCGAAAGTCGACGGCGCGTAGTGTTCCACGCGCGCCTCAAAGAGTTGTCAGCCAAGGGAAGGGGCCTGCCACGGCCGGTGCCTGCCCGGGGGTGGAGGATAAATTCGAAAGAGTTACCTCGCCCCCGGGCACTCGAGGCAGGGAGGAACAGGGGTGGGTTTTAGTCAGTAAGAGTCTGACACACCCTTCCGCTCCACCCTAGAGCGGAAGAAGTCATAGGATGATTTCCCACCCCCCAAAAAAAAAAAAAAAATGGGTCACCAGCCATAACCTACCTCAATATTCATGAAAGCCAATGTACGCACGGTCGGACACGAAAATCGATGGACGTCCCTGGTTGGGTGCATGTTTGGATGATGTTCGTATATGTCTCCCACGTTTGTGTTTAAGGCGCTATTAACTGCCAATGGCCTTGAGTGGTTAGCTTGCGTGTCCTATGCTGAGCTCACGAAACGCATCGTACCACGTCCACCCAGTAATAGGACTCGCCCATCAAGGAGTGCTGTCAGAAATTAGACGCATTATTAATTTATTACAAATAAAACAACAGGTATTAAACTAAAACACATAGAATAAATAATAAATACTTAAATGATTTTTAAAATGGTGAAAGTTTAATAAAAATACGCTTTATAGTTTTTGCGTGGTTTTCAATTTTTTATCCGCGTTAGACATAATTTTACAAGTTAATTACACTATGTTCTAAAAACATAATTTCAAATATTCTCAGATCAAATTACGATGGCAATTGTCTAAAGTAATATATATTTTTCAAAGAAATAAGACTAGTCGTTTAGACAGGTCTCAGAATGTTTCATATCCAAAGTAGTAGGCAAAAGTGTCAGAAACGGCCGTTTTTGGTACTTTTGTAAACCTTGAATGTAACATATAAATATTTGTCATGTATTAGATTCTGCCAGCGGCTTCACCAGCGTGCATAATGTTAAGATTATATGTGTATGATATCCAAAGTAGTAGGCAAAAGTGTCAGAAACGGCCATTTTTGGTACTTTTGGTACTTTTGCGGAAGAAGTCATAGGATGATTTCCCACACCCCAAAAAAAAAAAAAAATACCTACTTGTCGTTGTCCTAGAATTAAGAAATTTTGCAAGAAGTAAGTTCTCCCAGTGGTACGGAACCCTTCGTATGCGCGGCCGACAGTACTTAACCGGGTTATATTCAAATAAGCATTCATTTTACAAAGTACACTGCTCATACAGCTCGCTTCAACGATCGAACAAGAAAAGATAATTCAATAACCACCACCCTTCTAACCAGCCAGGTTATTCACGTCTCTAAAAATATTGACTCGTTCAAATCGCAACTTATCATTTATAACTCGCAGACTTGTCTAGTAAAAGCTCATCTGTGCAGCTACAATGACACTATGTTTGTCTCTTTCTAACTTCATGAGTGGGTTCGATTATCTCGCTCTCGCACCCGCCGCTGATCAAGCTTTTCTCGATTCGATACAGGTGCATCTGTAGTATATGTAAGGTTTTTGGAACTTAATGATACTTCATTTCTTCTGAATTAAGTGCTTTGCATTGTGGGTGTTACTATCAGCATAAAGTAATTTTTGTAATACGAAGAAGTGTTTTTATTTAACGAAGACAGCAAAAATGGTGAAAATTAATGTATAGTCTACTTAAGGAAATAAAGTTCCTCTCAGAATTAATACCCAATTTGAAGTTCTTCTTCGCATTTTCAGATTTTTCTAATTGGGTACCGATTTTAACCGATTATCAGCAAAAAATAAGGAGAAAATATTGGGTTCCCACCCATAAACTTGGCGTTTTTTTCTCACAAATCGAGAATCTCGTCACTTCTCATCATCTTCTTGCCCTTATCCCATGTTCCCTGAGGTCGGCGCTACACGTTTTTTTCTTCCATTCTGTCCTGTCAGCCGTCACGCTTTTACTAACTCCCTTCTCTTTCATATCACTCCTCAACTGATTGATATTCTATCGTATAATGACCGTCACAGACAACTGCCAATAGTAAAAAAAACCATATTACTTAGTACTTTGTAGTTTTATACAAATAAAAAAAATATCTTAAAGATGACTCCTCTTTTTAACAGACTTCGAAAAAGGAGAAGATTCTACGTTCGAATGCATGTTTTTTTTTATGTATGTCCACCGATTTATCTGTCATTTGTGGACCGATTTTCAAAATTCTTTTTGGATCCAAAAGCATGTACTTCCGAGTTGGGTTATATAAATTTTATCAAAATTGGTTCAACGCTTTTTGAAAAACTGAACAAAAACGAAAAATACGTATACCTAGATGACGTTTTGGTTTTCTCCAATTACGATTATGTTTAAATTCCACGTTCCATGGTTTTTAGTTCTGGGGTATAACAACTAAAAAGGGAAAAGTAAAAAACTTTTTTACAAATAAAACAACCGACTTCCAAAAAATAAAATACACTAAAAATTTAAAAATAACTTTAACTTCGTAAGTCGGTGACAAATAGTGAAGAAATAAAATACTAACACCGTTTTCTTTGTAATAAGTTTTTTTGTTGTTAGCAGAATTGACACCACTATTTATTTTAACTTAGCCAAAACTTATTTTTGTTGCTTAATCTAAGTGAGATACGTTATCTTAGTTTTTAAACATTATTGCATAAAAGTTTTAAATTTAAAACATTAGTGTTCATAGTTGTGAAAATGATAGTATGAAAAATGCAACTTCTTTACAATTCTCCATACAAAACGATGATTTCAAAGATTTTTTTTTTGTGGGTTGTCAAATCATCCAATGACATCTCCCGCTCTGGGTAGAGTAGGAGGGCTCTTACTTACTAAAACCCACCCCTGTTCCTTCCCTGCCTGAGTGCCCAGGGGAGCGGTAACTCTGTTACGAATTTATCCGCATGCAGGTACCGTGATTTCATAGGCGGGGACCTAATATATCAGAAAAAAAATATAGACAGTGGAAATTAACGACTCAAATAACTAGTCGGTTATTCAGTTTCTTATAATTTTAAGACTACTGCTAAAATTAAAATACAGCACAAAAAATTATTATTATTCTAAAAATAGAGAAAAATACACTAAAAATATGGTTATTTCAGACAATATACATAACTAAACTAATAAACAACGTAATAGAATAAAGAGGCTAAAAAAAATGTTTGGGCGGCATAAAAAAAGGAGGAGTATATTTCATTAGGCATTATATGTGGGGCAGGGAATCACCTCCCCTCGCCTTTTCAATTTATACGAGTATATTAACCAACTGATTGTTGAGCTCAGCAATACTAGTGTCGGCTGTCATGTTGACGGAGTTGCTATGAACAACATCAGCTATGCGGACGATATGGTCTTGCTGAGCCCATCAATCAGTGCATTAAGACGTTTGCTGAAGGTCTGTGAGAACTATGCGGTGACTCAGGGGCTTAGGTATAATGTCACTAAGAGTGAGTTACTTGTTTTCAATGGTGGTGCCATAAGATACTTAAATGTTCCATGCATCTCATGAGCAGGTACACCCTTGAAGCAAGTCTCAAAATTTAAATATCTGGGCCACTGAGTCACTGAGGACCTGTGCGACGATTTAGATGTTGAGAGAGAGCATAGGGCGCTGTCTGTTCGAAGTAATATGCTGGCCCGTAGGTTTGCACGGTGTTCTTACGACGTTAAAATGACGCCTTATCGAGCCTACTGTCAGACTTTTTACACCTGCAGCCTTTGGGTCAAGTATACGTAGAAGGCATACAGCGCCCTGCGTGTACAGTATAACAATGCTTTCAGGATGCTTGTGGGGCTGCCGCGGTATTGTAGCGCTTCGGGTATGTTTGCCGATGCGAGAGTGGATGATTTTTATGCCATTATTCGTAAACGATGCGCTTCTCTTCGGCACAGAGCGGATATCAGCACCCACGGCATGTTGAGAGCATTGAGTGACCGGTGGGACTGCCCAATGCTTGGTCGATGGGTGAGACTGCACACACAGATCGGCCCTAGATAGCTGTGTGTGCATTTTATTCTATTCTAATCTGTTATTATTATTCCTATATGTGTGTGTATTGTGTTATTTTTATGTTATTTGTGACTCGTTTCCATTATGACATTATTATGTGATTTGTGATGTTATTTTTTTTTATTATGATTATTTGTAATTAATGAATATGTTTTGTTACTTATCTAATTCTATGGACTTCAACGTCTGCTAATAAATGATTATTATTATTATTCTTAAGTACAAAGTATTTCATATCTTTAACAGCTATATTTTGTGCTTTCGTGAAGCACTACTGCAGAGTTTCAGCTGGGCCTGTGTCCTTAGTAGTGGTGACACTTAGGACTTAGGCGTATTTTTCGTAATAGATAAAATCACAGGTATTCGTAGATACTAGATAACAGTTGTTCCTGGTGATACTATATACCTGTTTAAAAAAATATCATTCATAACTCACAACACTCAATCACCATCACTACACTCTTCAGTCTCAGTAGGTACTCAATGACAAGTAAGAACTATTCGTGTTATCTTTTATTTCTTCTTCGTGTATATGTCCCACTTACACCCGCTTGATTGAATCTTGCTAAAACGAGAAGCACCTAGTATTATTATCCGAAAATTCTAATTGTAGTCTTACAAGAAGATAATCATCCTTGAAAAGTGACAACTATTTCTAGTCGTATTATCTTATCTGTTCCTAACTTTCAGTTAAGAAACACTGCAAGAATAATGCTAACATTACTACGTGTTCTGTACGTGATTTATTTACCGACAGACTGTGCTTAGAAAAATAACATGCTATTATTTACTAACAGGTATTGACATCTATTATTATTGCGTAACAATAACAGTAATAACAGGTATCTTGTTTGACCTGTTATAACCCAAGTTTAGTGACACTATTTGTTTTTATATTGTTTTTGTAATTTCCTGTATTGGTCTGTGTTGTTCTGTATTGTACCTACTGTATTGATCGGTATTTTTTTTGTGTTATTTTGTAGTGTTTTTACTTTTCACAAACATAGTTTGTGAGTAAATTGTTTCTAACACTATGACTCTAGAACCTTAGAATCAATTTAAGTACCTAGATTACTATTCAAGTACTTAGACTCTAGATACTCGTACTTGATAACTAAGTTTTTATTATTATAAAATTTCAAATATATTTTTATCTGAACCCCTCTCATATACTAAGCTCTGCGGTTGACCTTGCGTAACTGTGAAGGATCAAGTTTTTATCACCAGCCACTGCACGTCAGCGATATGCTCGCGTCATGCCCGACAGGTTCCGTGTCGTAGTTTTATTGGTTAGGATTTAGCTACTTGCATTCCTTTGACTATTTCAGGTGACAGCTTTAAGTACGAGATAAATTAGTTAGACTTATGTCTTCGGATCCTCAACGCTCTTTACTTATACGAAGTTTGACGTGAGGTGTTAAATTAAAGCAATGTTTTGCTTTGCCGATATTTGTAGTTACAGTGTGCTTAACTTTTTCCGTTCTTGGCCATATGTGTACGATATATAGCCAGTAATATCGTGAAGTGGTTTACAGATAGACCCAACGAGGCTTTTCCTGATTTTTTTGTGGGACTTATGTGTATGGCCATTCGGGTACAGTAAGACTAGTTGAGCATTGCAAATGTGACGGTCGTAAATGGCAATAATACGTTCAATGCGTCAAAAATATTAAAGCTAGCAATTTAAGAAAGCGTCTGAAATACAGCTTATGGTAAGTCAAACATGTGTTTGTTGATAAAGATTATGATAAAGCAAATATATTCCTAAGTATTTATCTCTCCGCAGACTATGACCATCTCTCATCTTGCGTATCTTGTTATGGCTGCGTTAGAAAAAGTCGTTGCAGTGGCTGAATACTGGGCCAAACATTACATTTGCCATCGGCGAAGAATAGGTATATTGGGATTTGTTTTTAGTTTTACGGGATGCAGCTGAATACCAGTATTATATTGTGTTACTGAGTAACAAGTTACCCCGTGTAAAGACTGGTTGGCAAGACTTTCGAGTTTTTCTCACGTCCCGACTATCAAAGATACACGAACAGCAACTAAGATCAATGGCTTGATGTGATTCCTAATAATAGAAAATTCTTATAACACAAATATAATATATCTACCTTTTTTGCTAGAAAGGGCGTTACTCCAAATCGCATGCTTTGGCAATGAGTTGAAACAAAAAAGTATTGCGAAAAAAATATGTTTTGGAGCATTGAGGATGTGTTGGGTACTAAAAACCAATTTTTTTCATCGTCGCCCAATTTTGAATATAGCGATCGAACGAGAAAAACTGAATAAGAGTGCATCAAAAAGTCCATTTACCCTATATGGTAGCGGAAAAAGTCGATAAGTATTCATGAAAATAGATTTGGCTCTTAAAGATTACCTTATTAATCCCTGGTTGCTTAAATTAACAAGATTTATATTTATTTTTTTTTTTTTTTATCGCAGGTCTGCTGGTAGAAATTTCTTAAGAAATAAGCAGTTCCTTTGTACTGTATTTATAATTATGTTTATTGTTACTGTGTCTCTGTGTGTACATAAATGATTAAATAAATAATAAGATTACCAGTTGAAAATAAAACACTTATTTCTACAGCATGTAACAAAAACCCTGTCCGATCCAATAAAGGCGTATTCCTGGTTTAACATACGTACTAGAAAAAGTAAAAAAAATGTAACTCATAAAAATCAAAAGTTATAGATTTTTTATTTTAATAAAAAATGCGAAATTTAACACTAAATATGGCAAATTTTCATAAGTTGACAACACTCCACCGGCCGGCGAAATCTTTTCATTTTTGCCTATTTTTATTTCAAACGATACCGCCTTGCACTAGCCGCGCTGTAGGTACTCTGTCTCGCTCAGGCGGCATCTTTCGGCGCGTAGTGTTCCACGCGCACCTCAAAGAGTTGTCAGCATACATGACGGGGCCCGTCATGGCCGATGCCTGCCTAGAGGTTGATGATAAATTCGAAAAAGTTACCTCGCCCCTGGGCATTCAGGGCAGGGAGGAACAGGGTGGGTTTTAGTCAGTAAGAGTCTGACACGCCCTCCCGCTCCACCCAGAGCGGGAGAAGTCATTGGATGATTTCCCACCCCACAAAAAAAAAGGCGGCATCTTTCAAACGAAACAGTAGGTGAATTTTGTCGAGCTTGTGTGTTGCTTTTCATAAGTTTTTAATTTTATTTCAAATTAATTATTATCATTGGGGAAAAATAATTATCTCGTATCCATTCAATGATTACGTACAATGTGTACCTACGCAGTACGATACCAAGTAATACTCGTACCCTTCAGGATCGAGCAGGGTTTTTGTTACATGCTGTACATATTAATTTTTTTTACTCAAAACACAAACAACAAATTCGTATTTGCTACCGAAAGTTTTGAAACTTTTGGACATCAAATTATAATTATAAAATGACTTATGACAGTTACAGGCCTCACCTTGGAGGTCGCAACGGAATCAGTCGTGCTAATACCATCATGACTCCACTGTGAGAAAGAGATAGTGCTATTCGACCTGAATAGCTCCATCTCTGTCTAACAGCGAAATAATTATGGCATTGTCACGTCATAGTACCTAGGAGGTAAATTTTTTGACAATAACTGCCAAGTCTTATTGAATCAAATCCGGAAATAATATTGTTTATTATTGTTTCGAACAATTTTAATGTTGTACTTCTTTGCCTTTATTAAAATACTTTTCCTTTTTGCTTTTGTTTGTTTGTGGTATTTGAAGTTGTGTTTTGATGTCTTGACAGCTACCATGTGAAAGCCTCCTATTTAATGGTATGCTTTAATATTAGATAAGAGTATACCACTAACTTAGACTATGAAAGGTTATAGACAGTGTCAAAAGCCAGCAATTTGAAGTACCAGAATGAGAAGCCGGCTTGTATCTGTACACGCGAAATAAGCTCACACAGACAAAATGAGAAGCATAAACGTCATTGTTATGTTCGTCGAGGTCACTCACACATTTTAACGACCCTGCTTCATTTATTGTCCAATGACGTTGCGTCTATAACCTTTCATAGTCTAAGACCACTAAGTACATTCAGGGAAATTAACTATTATTGATCACCATTATGGTTAATGTGACTTGCACGTCATATTATATCATTAATAATTTATGCAAATTATTATATCTCTAACTTTACCAAAGCTATTAAGCTTGTTACTTTAATTTTATTGGGATGAATCCTGGGCACAAAAATCATAATTCTATTTAGTTCAAAAGTTAGATTATCACAAAATATTGGACCTATATTTATTGCTTTACCAGACAATAGGGTTATTGTCTTGATGGAAAGCAAGAGTTCTTTTTCTATGGACACAGCCACTGATTTAAGACGCGGTATTACCACAATAGTAAAAAAAAATGGTTTCATGGATAGTCGAGTATAACAATAAAATGATACGAAAATATCCTTTGCAAAAAATACAGTGGACAGAGAAGGGTTTAGAGAAATATTTTAACCGAATAGAATAGAAAAAAATAGTTTTATATTCCCAATAAAAAAAATTGGTGTCGAACGTCTCTGTATTTTCAGCGATAACAACATGTTTTTTTAAAGAATTGAATAAAGTTAGAATTTTATTAAAATTTTGACCGGAAAATTATTTAATTTATTGTGTATATTCTGGATAATCTAAAGAAAACCCGCAAAATAAATGCCTATTAGCATCGTCAACACAACTATTATGTTCAATTCTCAACCTTATTTGAAGCTATCTCAAATCGTAGTCAATCCGCGCCTTAACGGTTTGTATGCGATTTTGTATCAGTAAAATTCATATTTTCCTTTGCCCTACATTCTAGATACTCCTTTCTTAATCTTTAACCTGATAAGGAGCAAGTCCCTTAAAATCCTCTGCGTCTTTGATACGTCTTATCGTTCTTTCTTTCCCATATTTTATGGCTCCTCTATATTAGCCTCTTAGTCATTTCATACGTGCTCATGTAAACTACGATGTAATTTCAGAAATGTTAATTACATCCTATGAATTAATTAACCTACTTACAAATCACGAATGTTTAAAGAATTTTTCCAAAAAAATCCCGACTTACCTAACCAAAGGAAGGGTGTTTTTCCTGCTTTTTTGAAAGAAGCATAATTAATCACCTTTAATGAAATTCAAAAGTATTATTTTCTACAGTTTTTGACAAAGTTAAGGAAGTTTAAAACATTGTTTAGAGGTTGACATTTCATTTGTATTCATTTCTACCCGTGGAGTTTCAAATTAAAAATTATAAGTGTTTGTCGACTGGCAACATTGTGGAATATTTTTAAATTAAGACCGTTGTGACGTCATTATTTTTGTACCGTTTGCAAAAACACAGAAAAATTAAAGTCAAGCAGTTTTCAGAGAAAAGATTACTAATAAATAATAATAATAATAATAATTTATTTTCTATTACAAAAAATACAAGAGAAGACACATACAGAGCACTTTAAAACAATTGACAAGCTAATAGATTAATGACCCCCATGCTAGGAAAATCCTGTGTTATGAGGGGCATCCAACCGTCCATTAAATGCTAAACAATGTTGTTTTAAAAGTAGAATTAAAACTTACAGACATTTCATATCTATAGATTCAATAAAAGAAAATTCACTAACAATGTATAACCAACAAACATCAGAGTCTGGAGGAGTTCAATAAGACATGCGAAGGAAATCTATTTTAATTTTTCTAGGTCTTCACGGGTCAACGTAAACAATTAACAAAGATAAATATTTCAGAGATAGAACACCATCTTAAAAAAATAGTCTTTTTAAACATGTAACTTAAATAGGTTATTAAACAACCTAAACTACTTACAAACCCAAAGGAAAATTCACAACAAACTTAGATTACCGTAAACTAATAATTTATTTCTCAGCCATATTATAATTTAATTCCGACCGTTAAAGAAATATTTTCGCCGTAAGCTCATTAGCAAAGGAGTTCGGCTTTTAAAATAATAATATCATGCCTAAATAGTTGCAGACACGCCATTCCGTAAACAGGTTTAATTATAACTTATTACTTTTACTAACGCTACCCAATATAAATAGAGTCCTGCAGAGGCGAGGGAAAGAGTGAAAAATATATTTTATGTCCAAGAGAAAAAGAGACGGCATGTATGCACATGTCACAGAGTAATCTTATAAATAGTGTAGGCAAATATTTTAATTGTGATCGTTTGTGCGGATAGCTTTGGTAGCACTGATTTGTTTGTTTGAAAAAAAGAAAAAAACATATTTAGAGGCTGTTAGTATGATTTAATTATGACTTGTGATAGTTAATGTTTATTTATTTTTCAACGCACAGATTTAGATATTGTGTGGCTTTAAAAACTTCTAATTAATTGATGAAAGCACGAAAAAGCTGACTGGTTACAGAATAATTTAACAATATTCCTATCAAACAATGTTTAGGTAATATTAAAACAATCACGTAAAGCAGAAACTTTGTTTTAATCTGCCACAAAAACATAGATAACCTGTAATAAGTGACCATGCTACATGTTTCGTGTCGGGATACCGTAATTTCTACTCTCGTATCACTCTAAAACCTTAACAAATAGCCAGATCTTAATTTTCGAATGTCATCATAATTCTACATTACACCCGTCATTACATTTTGACTCTAAACACCAAATTAATGTCACCTTTAAGCACCATTAGCCGCCATAGCTTCTTCCAAAACATTTAATTACTACGCGTCATTAAACGTTTGGTAAATAAAAAACAGAAAAATTGTCGCATCTGTTGTGCTAATGTATACTCTGTGGTCTAAGGGCGGGAAAACATTTCCATCCATCCAGTGCCCTGCCAGGCTTTGAGCCTTGCGGACGTCGGAACGTATTCTTATTCTTTCGAAAATCGAACGCCGCGTTTGACATTTCGTGTTTCTATTTAAAATTAAATTAAAAAAAACTGCAGTTATTTTGGTTTTTTTAAACTATCTGTGAGTATTATAAATACTATTGTTTTGTTGACTGTATGTGTATTATTATTTAATATGTGTGGACATTAGTGAGATTGGATTTTATGGCTAATATTAATGGTAAGTGCGTGTTTTATTATGGTCGTATTACAATAGTTGGTACAAATTAGGTTCTAATGTTAGGGTGTGATATTTTGAATCATTTAATTCTATCAGATACGAGAATTTTCTGTGATATTCTAGTAGAATAAGTTTGATTCAACATTTAAATTTGAATTATTGTTGAGTATATTTAAACAAATATTAATTTTAATAAAATATTTCATTTTTGATAACCACCTACTTCGCTAGGGTGTGGAAATGAAAATTTAGATCTAGCTATACATAGGATTGTTAATTGGTTAACTTCTTCCTTATAATTTTACCGTGAAAGCTTTAGGACACTCCATAGTCTTCATCAAGCGGTTTCAATAGATTCGGATAACCTGTTTTTTTTTTTAAATTTAACGTTATTGTTCAGAACCTCTTTACTTCCATGATTAGATTGCACTACTATATTATCTCACCTGATGGCAAGCGATGATGTGGTCAATGATGGAGCACGCTTGCCTAAAAGTAACCTATTCACTCTTGACTTAATGATCCCCAGGTAACTGATATCAGAATGACCTCTAACAGAGTTAGCTCGTCAGCTTATTACTACAGAAATGCTCTCTTTGTAGAACACATCTATTTCAGGTTTTCTATAACCCACAACCACAAAGAATTGAGAGTCAATTTCGTTATTTTATTTTCGTTTACCACAAAACCTTTCAAACCAGTACCGAAAGTTCGATTTTTAATTGTATTCAGTAATTTGACAGTTTAAAGAAAAATAGTTTTACGTGTTTTCGTGTTTATAAGACAAGTTATTAAATTTAAAATAAAAAGTTTGCTTATTAGTACATTATTGATGTTCATTCATTTCGTTCATTCTTACACCAACTCACTATCTGTTTTCTTTTGTCAAAATCTGGTCCCTTCAACAGTTACTGAATACAATTAAAATTCGAACTATAGTTATCTAATGCTCCTTGACATAACAAATAGGTGCTTTCTTAAGGTGAGTACTAGAGCATTTACTAGTTACAGAACATCGAGCTTTCGCTGTTTTTAAATTTACTTGTACAACATTTCGATTATGATGCTCGATGTTTTGTTACAACTTGATTTTAAAATCCAATGAGCGTTCTGGTGTAACATTTTATCGAGCAAAGACACGCAACTTGTAGGTCCGATATATCAACAAAAGTTTACGCAAGTTGATATATCGGAATCAAGAAATGTTACAATGTTACAGGTAAATGCTCACTCGCCGTGAGCATTACGTCAAACACAGAGTCGAACAATCGCAAGAACTCTACTACTCTCTTCTGCTGTAATTGAGCATTTGCCTGTATTGTACCATTTGTAAGAACGTTACATTACATTGTAATGCTCTAGCAAATGCTCTAATCTATACTCACCTTTAAAAGTATGAACTAAGTACAAACTTTATACTCTATAGTATAGACTCTATAGTTTGTATATTATGTTATTTAAATATAACAGCGTTAATTGCTTTAATATTATCTAAGTCTTACGTCAGTTTTATTTTTCGAAGCATAATAAAATAGGATGTTGTTAATTTTTAAATTAATGTGGCTGTAGTTGATATTAATTTTTCTCTGACATAATCATTACTAACGCAGTTGATATTAATTTACTCACTTAGTCACGTTTAGATAACTCTCAAACTATATAAGAGATGGCGCTAAGAGTCGCATTGAGAGGGAAACAGTCTGGAATGACTTCGTTTATTAGTGAAGTTCATTTTCGAATTTCTTAGCAGTGATTATTTCTGAAAAATGGCGAAAAATTAATATTATTTAATCATCGCCTATTTTATTTTTCTTGCGGGATTCTTGTGAAAAGCTTGAGCTGCTCAGAACACAGATTTATATACTGTTAACGGTAATTAACTAAGGCTCTATTTTAGACACTTATCATTATCAGCCTTATTTATAAATTCTCTAACTATATCATCATCTGCCTAGCCTTTTCCCAACTATCTTGGGGTCGGCTTCCAGTCTAACCGGATGCAGCTGAATGCCAGTATTTCACATGGAGCGACTGCCTATCTGACCTCCACAACTCAGTAACTGGGAAATACGATACCCCTTGGTAAGACTGAATGTCAGACTTTCGGGCTTCTGACGACCCGTAACGACTGTCAAAAATCCACGATTGACAGCCGGGACCAATGGCTTAACGTGCTTTCCGAGGCACGGAGGAGTCTCGGTGTGTAAAGATGGTCACCCATCCATAGACCAACCCCGGCAAGCGTAGCTTAACCTGATGGATCGACCCGTGCGGCTGTTATTACTTTAGCCACGAGCTCCTCAAACTCTCTAACTATATGCTTAGTTTAAATACTAATTAGCGGATTTTTAATTCAAATTATCCATAGAAAATTGTGAATTAAGAACTTGCTAATCTGTGTTCATCATGGTAATGCTGCCAGCGTTCTGGTCACTTTTCCCATTGACAGCGATGTGGACGAATTTTTTGATGCCCAATGTCATTTTTATGCCGTTTGTACATTAATTTTATTTATTTTATTCTAGCTTAATTATTCTATTAAGTTAGAAAGCAGACAGCTACTGCTTAACGTTAAATACCGTTTATAAATTAGAATTTTGCTGATCAGTCGCTAAACAGGATGTTTAGCCTAACCATATAACCATTTGATTAGAGAGATTTTAATAAGGATGTATCAGTTAGAATGTAACCAACTTACCGAATGTTTGAACTACCTATAGGTAGGTACACTCTGGTGTTCCTCCTCAGAGACTATACCTACAGAAGTGATATGTGGGCTTCCAAGCAAAAGGGGTCCGCTCTCGGCATTTAGTTTCCGAGATATAGTTGGATGAAAAATTGCGATTTGAATTGATTAATATGCTTGATTATCTACAAGTTCATTCATAGTAAATGACTTTATATTATTACGATGTTTCTAAGTACTAGAAATTTCTTTTTTACTTACTTTTTTTTTTTGCTTGTTCTCACATCAAGCTTTTTCAGAGTTTGAATTTCAAATGTCTGATTAAAAAAAATTGCCAGTTTTTGAATATTTTTTTAATCCTTATTATTAATTGACTATTCCAGATACTGAATCTAGTCTTAACTCTATACCCCACTACTGGATGCTTTTCATGTGATTTATTTTACTTTAACGCGTCAAGCCGTCATTAGCAGACACAATTAAAAACCTATTGTTATGGCGACGCGAGGGGCCTGATGCGTTAACATAGTACGCCCAATTACATTTATTAAAAAAACATATTTTTAGAACAGAAAATAAATGTTTTTAAACGGATTTTTAGGGGTCCAAACGGAGCCCTATTGTTGTCACTTACGTGTCCGTCTGTCTGTCTGTCCGTCCGTCGTCTGTCACAAAATTTTGTTACGAAGAATTTTTTAACTTCCCATTGACCTATGAACTTGAAATTTTGTGAAATTGTGTGTTATTACGTATACTTTGATAACAAATACCAATATTTGGTGCGGAACCCTTAATGTGCGAAATTTTGTGAAAGACGGCGGACGGACAGACAGACGGACACGTGAGTGACAACAATAGGGCTCCGTTTGGAATCCTTTTTTTTTGTGGAGTGGGAAATCATCCAATGACATCTCCCGCTCTGGGTGGAGCGGGAAGGCGAGTCAGACTCTTACTGACTAAAACCCACCCCTGTTCCTTCCCTGCCCTGAGCACCCAGGGGCGCGGAAACTCAGTTTCAAATTTATCCACAACGTTTGAACCCTTCGGGTACCCCTAAAAATGGAAAAAAAAAATTATAATGTAGCGTCTAAGGTTATTATCAAACGTGAATGAAACTGGCACATTAGGGATTAACACGAAAAAGGAGAGGCCTATGTTCAGCAGTGGGCAAAGTCGGGCTGTGCATGATGATGATGATGTCGGTCATTCACCTATCTAAATATACAGCATGTAACAAAAACCCTGTCCGATCCAATAAAGGCGTATTCCTGGTTTAAGATACGTATTAGTAAAAGTTGTAAAAAAAATGTAACTCATAAAATCCAAAAGTTATAGATTTTTTATTTCTATAAAATATACGTAATTTAACACTGAATATGGCAAATTTTCATAAGTTGACAACACTCCACCGGCCGGTAGAATATTTTCATTTTTTATCTATTTTTATTTCAAACGGTACCGTCCTGCACTAGCAGCGCTGTAGGCACTATGTCTCGCTCAGGCGGCATCTTTGAAACAAAACAGTAGGTGAACTTTGTCGATGACTGAGTGTTGCATTTGATAAGTTTTTCTTTTTTTTTAAATTAATTATTTTGATTGGGAAAAAATAATTATCTCGTATCCATTAAATGGTGTATAAGTGTCCGTAGTACAATACCAAGTAATACCCTTCAGAATCGGACAGGGCTTTTGTTACATGCTGTAGATTCAATACATGTAGGTACTTACTATTAAATTACGAACTCTCAAGTGACAATTAATTGACCTACAATACCAAACCTGTATCAAATCACCCCTAGATATTGAATACACTTAAAACTTTGCCCAGTGTCGTACCCTAATTGGTCACATGGGCACTTAATGATGTCACCTAAGGTCGGCGATACTGTAGCAACGACCTAGAGCAGGTCAACTTCTATATACTTGTACATTGTTACCATGTTCTGTATACACTTTGCTAAATTTACTTCTTGTAAACCTGTACTTATTTATTTATTAAGGCCTTAATAAAAAAAAAATAACCATGTGGTTAGTTTAAGGCGCTATTAACTGCCAATGACCTTGAGTGGTTAGCTTGTGTGTTCTGTACTGAGCTCACGCAACGCGTTGTACGTCCTCCCAGAGGACTCGCTCATCAAGGAGCGCTGTCCCAAATTAGACGATTTATTAATTTATTACACATAAAACAAAAGATATTATACTAAAACACGTATACTAAAAGATAAATTGTTAAATTATCTTTAAATTGGTGAAGTTTTCATAAAAATAAGCTTAAAAGTTTTTGCGTGATTCTCATTTTTTACTCGCGTTAGACATACGTAGAAAATTGTCTAGAGTAACGTATCTTTTTTTTTCAAAGAAATAAGACTAGTCATTTAGACATGATGGTAAATTTAAAATCATTAGAAGTCGTATACCTGCGCCTTAAATACTGATGAGCAGGTTATTCATTAAAATTGTCTACCCGAAAGAATGATAGATGTGGGTGGTAAAATATTCGTATAGCTAGAGTTTTCATTTATTGCTGTACTATCGTCTACACCTTTTATATGACTATACATTATAAACTATGTTTCAAATATAATTTTGATTTATTAATAAAGACCTTCCTTTCAGTCCTCTATTTCAAATCTATTTATGATATCTTTTCGGTAATAACTGATCGGTAATTTCATAGTTGATGTCTATTAAAACCTATAATTATGGCTTACCTTTTGACCTTCAGCCGTGATCAGTTATTTAGAGCACTCAATAAATCAGTTTTGATATTGAACCTAACAGAAGATATTTTCAAATCTTTTCAATAAATTACATTTACAAATTACATTACATTATAGATAAAAAGCTGTCTATTTTGACTCTACCTGAAAAAGGTCCAATAGCTTTAAATATAACAAAATACTATAATTTTATACCCATCATTGCTTACAAAGGCATGTTAAAATCTCAATTTCACAGTATAAACACAAACAGACATGGATCCAGAATAAGACTGCATAGTCATCTACCCTTTGCCCAAAAAAAAAAACATCAAAAACCACAGATCTACATAATTTGTCACACATGGCACCAGTTTCGTCACACGACGCCTTAAATCAACTTTCCACAACAAATAAATTTGAAAAAAAGAACCAAAATCGTTCAGTAGCGTAACACCTGTTGTCTGTGCTTCGTTCCCAGACGAAACCAGTTTCACAGATAAAAAATATATACCTACCAAAAAAAAAGATGGCGGCATCTAAAGGGATCGAGCGACTGATTATTTTGTTTCTTATTTTATTGAATGCAGGTGCTTGATAGTTTTTTGAGTGTCATGGCGATTTTTATGGTAAAAGAATGGGACCTGATCGTGTAATTAAATGTTGTTTGGTTATGCTGTTCCATATTAGGTTTCTAGTATGTTGAAGATTTAAAAATAAACTTATGTGGAATGGATGCATTCCGTGTGGTCCCGGTTTGAACTTCTTATCCTTATTTTGTCAAGGTCGTTCCTTTTGGTTCAGGTTCCTAAATGATATACATATTCCCGTTTTTCATGCGAATATCTTTCGCAATCGTTACTAGGTCTTACTTACTCTGGAAGCTTAGAAGTATATCCATGTGTTCTATTTTCATGTGTTTCTTTATTTATTTTTTTATAACTAGCTTCTTGTTTAGAATTCTTTACTTCATTCTTTTGAACTAAGTAACTGTTATTGTATGTTGTGTATCTGTTGTTACATATAATAGAGTTAACATTTATATCGTTATTCACCTACATTTCGTTAGTAAATGTCTAGACCAAAGATTGGAATAATAAAAAAAATGGTTTTTATTAAATGCTTGCAACGCAAATCATAAAGCCTCCTTTCGCAAAAAAGTCTGCTATTCGTCCATACTTTTTTGGTCGTACATACGAGTACGTGTGAATTGTAGTAGCTTTGCTTGAAACTTTGCTCACGTAACCATCAAACGTAGGCAAGAATGTTTATTTTTCTTGTAACGCGTTTTGTTAAAGAAATTTTAGAGGTTTCTATTCCAAGGTCGGCAGCAGACTTTGGAAAAATGTTCCATAATTATGTTTCATAAAGCTGCAGGAGGTAGATTTTTTTTTTATTTTAACAAAGTAGAAACGTATTGCTTATGTTACGTTATGTTTTGTATGGTCATACATAAACCATATTCTGCTTTTTTGCTGTCCTAATTCTTTTTTGTTTTTGTTTACATATCTACATACAGGGAAACAACGGTATGATTTTGTATGTTTAGTTAGTGGCTTTAAGTTTGTAATTAAAATTATTGTTTGTTTTTTTTTCTTTTGTTGCTGAGGTCGCGATTTAACGTCAGTTTTTAGTAGTAATTTTATAATAATCAGGGTTTGATCCCGAAAGTACTTAATACTTCTTCACGTAACCTAACAATGACTCACTCTCAGGAGCTCTCAGGAGCTCTCAGGCGCTCTGACCACCGGTAGCTTGAACCCTGTTCCAAATACAGGTGGGCTACTGTTTTTTTTTTTTAAATTTAAATTTATTTATTTAGGTAAGCCTACAATTTGTTTGCACATGACATTTATAAGTATAACAATTACTTATAACAGGCTAACACCACATGCACTATTTCAATTGGATTAGGTATACATTTATATAATTGCAATTAATTGTGAATAATGAAATATAAAAATAGTGTAATACAAAGAATAAATCTAGCAATTTAACAAACAAATGAATAAAAACGAATTAAATTAAAAATATAACATGGATTGATAATAAAATAATAGATGAATAAATTATATTAAACTAAGAATAAATATTTGGTTTACATTAGATAAAAATTAATTAAAAATTAAATACCGTTGCAAAAGTGTATATAAATTAACTAATTGGCAGTTAATATTATGTCTTAGTTGTGAGAATTAAATAGTTTTCAATAATTAATTTACAAAATTTTCCTATTCTATCGTGGTGTACGTCAATCAGGTCACTGCAGCAGCTGTTTAAGATTTTGCACAGTCGCGGTATTGGTGAGTGAGCACCTAGGACAGTTCTATGCATGGGCGGGTAAAGCGGAGTGATGGGATTTCGAGGACAGTGGGTTGGGGCACGAAACTTGAGGCAACTCAGTAACTGTGGGCAGTCTATTTGCTTTCTGAGGAGTTTGTATAGAAACAGGGCATCCATTACTTCTCTTTGAGTCGAGTCGAGTAAATGATTTTATATTTTGGTATGTTAATATAAAGTAAGAAACTGACTGGCTGACTGATCGATCAAATCACCGTTTAAACCGCTGGGTCTAGAAGCATGAAATGTTACACAAATGTTCTTTAAATGACGCAAATACTAAGAAGGCTCGACTAAGAAGGGATTTTTGGAAATTCATCCTCTAAGGGGTTAAAGTGAGGGTTAAAAGTTTGTATAAAACTTCGTAATTTTTTGGCGAAACTGCTGGCAGAAGCTAGTGTTAATATATATCAAAATGTTAATGTTCACATTGCACGTAAAATTAATAAATAAAATAATTAGATTAAAACAATAGTAGTTCAATTTGAGTTCTAGCTATACTTCATCATCAGCCTTTTAATGTCCACACTGCAGAGGCACAGGCCTCCTCTCTGTAAGAGGGTGTGGGCCGTAACCACCACGCGGGCCCAGTGCGGGTTGCTGGATGTCGCATGTCTTCGAATTTTTGGGTCTAGGACATGCCATTCCTCACGATATTGTCCTTCACCGTTTTGAGAGCAGTGATGATGAAATAATTTACACAAAGTAAAGCACCTGCCTGGGTTTGAACTCACGATCAACATCTTGTAAGTCGCGGCCGTTCCCACTGGGCCACCACTGCTCACTGCTAGCTTTACTAATAATAACTAATTAATGACACCTAAGTAAACCGCCTGAGAGCAGTGTTGGCCCAGTGGTATCGTCCTCGACATACGAGTTCTAGGTTGTGGGTTCAAAACCAGGCAGGCAGCTACTTTGGGTACTTTATTTTATCACCACTACTCTTGATCTTGAAAGTGGAAAACATCGTGAGGCAATCGGCATGTCCGGGAATGAAAACTCAAAGACATCCGCTAAAAAAAAAAAAAAACGCGCACTGTAGGTACCCGCGTGGTGGGGTACGGCAAATTCTCTCTCGTCGAGGGGTGGCCTGAGTCCTAGCTGTGGGAACAATATAAGGCTGGTTAAATGTATGTATTTAATGTATGTAACCGCGTTAAAAGCCATACAAGTATCCTAAAGTTTTTACCGAACTAATGCTAGAAGAAAAATCGATCATGTGTTTATAATAAGTAAAGGACAGCAGGAAGTCATAACATTGAAGAATATATCCACCTAGAAATGCCAAGGAAACCTTCAGGCTTATTAGATCAGGGATACTAATATAAGATATCCTGTTATTCTGTATTGTGGATGTTATTATAAATAGAAAGAGTCCAGCTTCATGTAGCTAAGTATAGTTACGTAGACGCATTACCTACACAAACTTCGTTATTTGCGTCACGCAAGTATCGAAATAGGATGTTTGTGTAGGTTAAGTATAATCCCTAATAGCATTTAGTGTTGGCATTTGGTTGGGCCAACAATAAATGCTATCATTTTATTGTTGGCCCAACAATAAATGCTATTAGGGATTATAATAATATTATATTAACATTCACAATATAACAATATTCACAAGTTATTTATTAACTTGTGAATATTATTTTAGTATTACTCAAATAAATAAGGTCCTACCAGATTTTTTACGTGCTCAAAAAGCTTATTTTTCAATTTATTTATATGACTTTTTATTGCAGGGGTCGGACTAAAGTCTAACATTACAAAATATTTGAGCATGTAGGTATAATTAATGTGTTTATAATATGCACCAAGCCAAATATCAAATTGCCATGCAGTTTTACTAATCAAGAAAAACCTCTGTGACAAACTGAGAGAGGTGCCTACTACGAAATAAGGACTCCCTGTTCTCAAAACTGTTACTGTTTACACAAAAGTTAAGGCTCCTACAGATAATTGCAACGCGACAAAACGGCAATAATTCGATGTCGTGTTTTCATAGATTTGGTCCTAAAATATCTCTACGGATAGAATAATTTCCATGAAAATTCGTTGTCTCATCGTATTCGCATCACCATTTGTCTGCAGTATTAGTTATCAGCCTGTAATTATTTCGTAAAGCAGCAATCTCACGGAACCCTAAAACTCAATCCATTTTTAGAACGTCATCGTACAAGCTATGCTAATCAACGCTCATTTATTTAATTGTTCTTCGTCGGAGATCTCAAGATTAAAGGACTTCGGACTGCCACAGGACTTCACTGACAGACGTATGATTAACTTGTTCGCTGCACACATAGACTACGGAAACGTCTCTGTGGTCATTGCTAGAGAAGGCAGCATACTGTTGTCATACCAAAACCAAGCGTGTCACCGTTTATACGCACAGCTCCCGATCCCGAATTAATTTCGGTCATCGTGGCCAAACTCAATAGAGACAAGCCAAGCACGCAGGCAGGATATAATTATAATAGTGTACAGGTGCACTTTCTTTTCCTTTCCTCTCATAGTCCCATGGGACGGCAATACGACGCGATATAATACTAAGAAATGCCTATGGAAAATTCAACAACTCTAATTATCCGGCGTAAAAACCAAAATGACGTATAGAAATTGACGGTTTTGTATGGCGTAGATAACAGAAGTTGTGCGCACAACACATTTTCGGCTTTATGAATTTCTTTATTCCACCCATACGCACAAAACGTGTTAGGAACACTCTAAGGGTCTACTACCCGCCAAGTGGCGCCCTCATTGAATAAAAAATCATAGCATAGCATAGAAAATAAATATTAAAGAAATCTACGTCACGTTTGTTACAAAGAGGATAAAGTATTTTTACCTCGTTAAAACAGGACTCAAAGTGTTTCGTATCCAAAGTAGTAAGCAAAAGTACCAGAAGCGTCCGTTTTTGGTACTTTTGCCTACTACTTTGGTACTAATTCCACGCGGACGAAACCGCTGGCAGAAAGTAGTAAAAAAAACGAGTGTGCTTTAGACCACACGACTGAAGTAGAACTTCTTTAGCTCCATCTCTTCCGTTCGCTCGCCCAATCACACTTTTCGTAACGCTTTCGTCACGCGTTCACCAGCTTATTCCCCAAGCCAAACGTGCGTAAAGAAGTTTTACTTCAAAAATAACATATATATTATTACCGTCGCTAGACGGTGCCGCTGCATCAATTCCTAACTCTGTGGTTGTAGGTAACCAGTCGTTATTTAGTCTGGTCTTCAAGTTAATACCATAGGTCTTAGGTACTCAGTACTTTTAAGTAACGGATTCTTTGAGTTTTGTAACCGTTTTGTTTATTTGGATTCCGGTAACTTAATAAACGGTAGTGGTCGTTAACTGACAGTGTTGCTATACAGCTTCTATACGGAATGCATCATAATTGGGTTGATGTGTAAAAAAAATCTAATTAGTACGTCAGTTACATTCATCATCATCAGCCTTTTAATGTCCCCACTGCTGGGGCACTGGCCTCCTCTCTGTGAGAGGATGTGGGCTGTAATCCACCACGCGGGCCCAATGCGGGTTGGTGGATGTCACATGTCTTCGAATTTTGATTCTAGGACATGCCGGTTTCCTCACGATGTTTTCCTTCACCGTTTTGAGAGCAGTGGTGATGAAATAATTTACACAAAGTGAAGCGCCTGCCTGGGTTTGAACTCACGACCTGCAACTTGTAAGTCGCGGCCAATACACATATTTTTTCTTTTGTCACGTAATAAAAAAATGAAGACGATACAGTGCGTTCAAATTTTGCATGCCGTCACAACTGAATAAAAATTATTCCATTTTTTACTCAAAAGTGACGTAACTAACCCCCACTCTTGCAACTTTAAAATGCGTTTTATCTTTGTCAGTGTTCATTGATTTGTTATAGCAAAAAATACTTGTCCAATACTTTTGATATTCTAACTTATGGACTAAATAGAAATATTATTTTATAACCCTGGAATCATACCTATTGCTTTATTAACCTCATACTTAGGTATATTTTTATATGTTCTGAAGCTTTAGTGCTATATGGTGCGCTTCTCCCAGTCTGCTCCGTTTGTCGGTATCTTGGTTCACTCGTGCAAAGCGATGGCGAAATAGATCAGACTGTTAAGCACAGAATTAACATTGGATGGATGAAATGGCGGCAGGTCACCGGGACTATCTGCGACTCCCGCATTCCCCTTAAACTTAAGGGGAAGATTTATAAAACAATGGTCAGGCCTGCTGTCTTGTATGGTTCAGAATGTTGGGCCACAAAAGGAATAAGTATATAAGAGGAAGTTTGAAAGTGGCACCGCTGACTGAAATGTTGTGTGGAAATCGGTTGTCGTGTAATGAAGAAAATGTCGTGAGGAAAGTCTTGTCTATGGATGTGGATGGCTATAAGAGTAGAGGAAGGCCAAAGCAACGATGGTTAGACTGTGTGAAAGAAGGTATGGGTAAAAAGGGGGTGACTACAGAGATGACAACTAATAGAGGAGTGTGGAAGAAAAAGACATGTTGCGACGACCCCAAATATATTGGGATAAGGGCAGGAGAATGATAATGACTAAGGTATATTTTATTTGTCATATCCTCACTTAAGTTCTAACATACCTACATTCGTAGACAGTGAGTAGGTATCTAACTAACCCTTTCTCTCTCCCTCGGTCGGGTAATAAACTACATAATATTATAAATAAGTTCACTTTTGAAACGTGTTCGGTCACGGTTAAGTGAGGTTAGAGTTGAACCTTACAGAATTCTGAAATTTCATCCCACTTCAGTCCCGAAGTTCTAAATTCTGGGAAATATACGAGTATCTAAATTTAATAGGCTTCCCAAATGTCTCTACTACTCCACTATTTGGTACTCGGTCGCTGTCAACTTGACATGTTAGATGTTTCTTGGAAAAACCTGAGCTATTTTCTGAAAATGGATTAGGTTTGACAATGAGGTTAGTTAATGAGTGTTACAAGGGGCTCTTGGGCTAACAATGACTCTTTAATAGTGATCAGAACTAAACAGAAAAAAAATTATGTATCTAAAAAGCACTTACCCTTCAGTTCGACAATTACAGACTGGTATTATATTGTTACCCGCAGACAAGCGCGACTATATCGCGACAATGCAATACGTAGTGTTACCGGTGTTGTCAGAGAAATTTTTGTATGATGTTTTATTAGTATTAAATATTATAAGTTCAAGAAACATGGTAAATATATTATATAAAATAATAAAAGTAAAAATTAAACAATAAATTTTATAAACTTTATTTCATTTAAATTTTGGTTTTGTACTTCTTTATTTCATTATAACAAAAATATTTTTAAATACTTTAACTATAAATGTTTATAGTTAAAGTATTTAAAAATATTTTTTTTTCTTTTTCTTGTGTTTATTATCATATAATAAACACAAGAAAAAGAAAAAAAAAACTCTGAACTAAATAAAACAAAGTTTCGGCATTGTCACGGAATGAATTTGATCATCATTGGATATTAAAAATATCGTGTGAGCTTAGAAAAAAATTAACTGATAATAAAACATAGATTTTTTTGCGTTTAAATCCGCTTAGATCAAGATAATCATGAATTATTGGTTTTAGAAACTAACGACTCGATGCATAAATACTAGCAACTAAAAAAAGCTCAGGATATGTTTGATCAGAATGAAAGTAGTAATTTGAAATGTAAAGTTAATCGAAATTTAATACTAATGTTTCGTTTCCCTCGGGCTCAATTTATTACCGGTCATAGAAATTGTGTTTACACATAAATTAGGACAATAGCTTTTCTGTGTTACTTGCTAAGTAGGACTTTTACATGACGTAAACAGCCGTATTGATAATACTCGCAAAAAACCTGCACTACACTCGCGAAGTTGATCGAAGTTGAACGAATACGATAGTGTAGAAGGGCACTTCGGTTCGCTTCGTGCAACCTCGGCTAGCATACTTACATATTTCGGTCAACTTCGTATAGTACCTACCTACTTCATGAAGTAACTTCTTTTTTTTTATTTTTATTGTTGATAGGCACGTGTTTGACCACTACCTCACCTGATGGCCTTAGCAATGTGGTCGAAGATGAATCACGCTTGCATAGAAGTAACCTATTCACTCTTGACTTAAAGACTCCCAGGTTGTAACTATCAGGAAACACTCACTTCGCGATTAGTGTAGTGTCTGATTTATTATGCTTAATTTCATTACTGATTAGCGGATTCTAAATTCAAGGAAGCATACCTACATATCATCCATCAAATTCAGTTTTCAATAGAAAAAAACCTCCTTCAAATGATTCGTCAGTTTTATTTTACCACCCACATCTATTCCTCTATTTCAGATAAATATGTTGATTTTTTTTTAGGGACTAGCCCACCATACTATTCCCAAAACACTGTAACTTCTGTAAGCCAGAATCAACAGTGGCGACCACCAGAAAAAACGCCGAGGCAACGAAGCTCGACAAGTTCCAGAAAAACGATTGTCTTGGGTCCCGCAACGAAATTAATCAGAAAAGACAGCGGAGGAGTAAGAAAAACATAATTTCCACTTCCCTCCTCATCAAGCGGGAGAGAGAACAAAGCTAGGACATTAGGCACAAAGGGGGTATTTATAACTGCGGTAGACTCAGTTGCCAAGCTGCACTGGTTAAAAGCACTAATACTAATATAAATGGGTCCTAAAATTATGAGCTGATACACTTGATTCCAATAATAGGTGTGGCAAAAACATTTGAAACGGCAATTCGTTCTAGTTTCCACAAGGTCCGTGTAATAGACAACTCCAGACGTAGGCTGAATACTATCCAACATAATATTGCGTTCAGTTTGCCAAAGAGTACACACCCATAGGATATGATGTGCGGATTGTGCGTATTCTCAATCAGGTGTAGAACATAAACATAAAGGGAGGCAACAAGCTTGAAGGAAAATAATTTACCCTTAAAGTTGCCATGACCTGTGAGAAATTGGGTGCAACACAGTGATCCGCCTCCAGTCATGTCCTATTCAACCGCGCGAATTTAGAACATACTAATAAATGTTTAAACTATTCACATGTTTTTTTTTAATACAACTGGTCATATTATGTTTATAAAAAATCTACGAAAGAAGGGATCCCCGTGCCGTGTGGACTGAAATATTTTTTTAAATCTGTGAAAATGCGTAGGTTTTATAAGCGTAGGTAGATATCTGGTCCTCTGACAATACTCGTACCTTGATTCAGATTAACATTGTAAAAGTTTCAAAGTTATTTTATGTCTCATCTTACCTACGCTTTGTCAGTCTTAATAAGTTAACAAATACAATAAAAATATAAAATTACAGGTACTTTTTTTTGGTTTTTATGTGTGTAGAGGGTAATCTCTGGAAATCTGGGATTCTTCCACTGGTAGAAATCTACATGTTCTCTAGTGTTATTACTGACTGACTTTTTATTCTTAAAAAAATGGGTTTCGCCCTGTGGAGAGTCCTATAGACACACTATAGGACTCTCCACAGGGCGAAACCCTGTGAAAAAGCTAGTGAAGATCACAAAATTTAGTCTCGCACATTTCTAAGTGTCATACCCACAAACCCAAAGTCATCTTAAGTTACCCGCATGTCTAAATTTCGTGGTCCTTTTGCTAGCAAAGGACCACTTCGCCCGTATTGTAAAATAATCCCATTACACGTGCCTACCTTATGTTTGTACACCTGTATGTAATAATATAATGTGTACACACCCACTATCATTTAGTCGGTGTCTCTTATATCACTCTCGCAATGAAATGTGATGACCTAATTAAGGACCACACAAGTCAACTTAGTAATGATAACAGACGCATATTTATCATCACCTAAGCAAATAACTAAATATTTTTATTGTGAACTGATAAAACTTGCAGTAGTATTATAAATGCACGTGTAGTTTGATGAACATACTGTTTTCGCCGAAGAGTTCTGTCTGCTATTTGTTGGTCAGCGTTACTGATAGATAGCTATGGCCTAAGCGACATGGTGGGCATCTTGAACTATCCATTGGTCAGTCCCTGGTCTATAGTGGAGTTATAGTAAAGTTATAGTGGAGCGGATGGCATTGCCGTGGTAGAACACTGGGTCAGGCTACGTTAGTAGGTACTATTAGTTATTCTGTGGCCAGACAAGGGATTTAATTTAGAAAATATACCATTTGTGCCATCCACTCGCTAAGAAGAAGTGGAGTTATATTGGAATGGAGTTTCTTGTCCTGTCTTTTCCATATGAAACAATATTTCTCTATAAACAACTTAGAGAACTACTGAAAAAAATTACCGTAATTTTTGACATTCATAAGTGCCTTTTAAAATAAATTATTTGACTTTATAAATAGTTAAACTGTTTTGTCCTATCTATTTTATTCTGCCTGATATGCGAATCCAAATCAAGACCCTGATCGAGACATACTTTTAAGTACCTAACGCACTGCCAGGGTCAATCGTTCAAAAGATTCATTGGCCCTGGCACAGACAACTTAAGGAACGCAGGTGGGTTTTCGTTTTAAGGCCCTTCTCGCGGTCCAGTGGCGCCCTCATTGAATAAAAAATCGTAGAATAGCACAGAAAATAAATATTAAAAAATCCAACTTCACGTTTGTTACAAAGAGGATAACGAATTATTACGTTGTTAAAACAGGTCTCAGAATGTTTCGTATCCAAAGTAGTAGGCAAAAGTGACAAAAACGGCCGTTTCTGACACTTTTGCCTAATTCAGTAAGAGTATGACAACTGACTCGCCCTCCCGCTCCACCCAGAGCGGGAGAAGTTACTTGATGATTACCTAACCAAAATAAAAGCACCTGACGCAGTCAGTCTACAATAGACCATTTAACCCTTCAACCCAAACAAAAAAACATCTGATACATTTAACGTCCCAATCATTACAGAAACAATACACCCGTACCTTAGGACCAAATTTCTCAGTATTTCTTTGTACAAGTCAATCAATACTTTTAACGATCGAACATAACGAGAAGCAACTGACATAAGTTCCCGGTATTTGTCCACACATGGGGAACTGGCGAAGTAAAAATAACCAGTCTAATTATACCGACTGGCGAAGGGAAGGGTAATGCAGTAATGCTACAGTGTTTGGGTACGTTGGAAATGCCAGACCTAGTCCGACTTTGTATGATGTCAGGCGTTTATTGGGCAATTACATTTTAAAAAACAGGGAGATTTAGAAATTTTATTAAACTGATAAACTGCTAGCTGAAGCTATGATTAGACTAACCACCAAGTGATAGATTTGTTCATGTCTTTTTAACCAAGTAGCAGATAAAATAAAAGCCAGCGCGTTTGCTTTTCAAGTATTAAAGCTCTTTGGTCGATTAAACTATACAAGTTACTAATATATTGTTATGGTGTAAATTTAAGACGTTCATCTTTATAAAAGACGTGGCGTCCCACGAGGTGCAAGGTGTACATATACCTCTGCCGAAACCCCGGTGGACACAAGCTTGATGTTATGTCAAAGTATATCGATTTTTAATGTTTAGGGTAAATTCCGATTTGTTTGTGCATGTTCCTTATTATTTGATTACATTAAAATAAATAAAAAAAATAAAAATTGTTTATTGACACAGAAATTACATCCATTTGTATTAAAATAGGCACAGTCTTTGGATATGCACTAGAATAATACTGATACTGATTCCCAAACTAGGCCAGAAACCTGTATCTTGGGAGACAGTGTTCAGTCGCTTAAAAGGTAGACAGTAATGTTTGTACAGAAGGTCGCTTTTTACACTTTAGTAAGATAAGTTAATGCTCTTAATGCTATGTAATTATGTGGTGTGCTATATATATGTCAGTGTGTGTGTGTGTGTGTGTGATGATGTGTATATGTGTGTGAAAGTGAGTGTGTGTGTGTGTGGGTAAATCGAAAGTTGTGGGATTTATATAAGGTAAGTAAGAAGGTCTTCGGTTGTTTGTCTTTTTTTCTTTTTTTTTTTTTTTGCTTTTTTTCTGTTGGCAACACTGGCAGCCGGTTGTCATAAATTTTCGTGTTAGAATTAAATTGAAAAACTAATATTTTTCGTGACAAAATAATGTTAAATGTGCCTAAATACGACAGATTTAGTTATAAATAATACGCACCAGTGTTTGTGAGTTGTTTCGTTGCAAAAATCAATGAATAATCATTAAGCTAGTTCCAGCTGTCATCAAACGGTCGGATTTGAAACCATCACATAACCCGGGGAGTATTTGATATAATTAGTTTTTGATCCTAAGCCATTCCTTTTATACATATTGCACATTATCGTGTCAAATCTCGCCTCAGCGAGCTTAGTGTTACTCGTAAATAACCCTTTTAGTGTAGGTATAAAATTCGTGCACAAACATTTACAAAAAATAAAAAAAATAAAAATTCGTGAATTACTATCAATACCTTAGATTAATCATTGTAATGTAGCTAATTAAAATTGAATGTTTTCTTGTAAGTCTAATAACTGGTTATAGTCATAACTATCAAAAATTTGAGAAAGAAACCAGATTTAATAAAGAGTAGTAGTACCCTCAAACTTATTTTATGTCTTTTCCCCTTTAATTTTTTTTTTTTCGTTTACTAATATTAAAATATCAATTTAGTAGGTAATACATATTTATTTAATAATTAAATTAACATTCCTAATTGAGATTAATTCCCTTTTTGACTTTAATTTCTTTTATTTTAACCTTCCAATCTACTTGTCATCCTAGATACTTATTATATTTATCTGTCCCTTCCTCTTTTTTCTTTCACATTCTTAGCTGTCTCTTCTCTCATTCCAGGGTGCCTCTTGGGTTGGCCTGTCAACATGTTGACCCGTAGAGCTGCATCCTTTGAGGAAAAACTGAAGGCTACGTTAAAAGAGTTAGGATCTATTAAGGAGCAGTGCAATAAGCTGCTTCAGGAAAGGGATGATAGTGAGAAGGAAATAGAGCTTATTAATCAGAAGAACACTGATCTAAAAAAGCAGTTGGCTGAACTTCACACACAGCATATGGACGTACTTGACCAGCATCAACACCTCCGTCAAATTGTGTCAAATTTCCAGCAATGTAGTGACACCCATGAACTGGCTTTGAGACGCATATCTGAGCTTGAGCTTGAATTAAGCAAGGCCCACAACACTTTAAGCCACTTAAAATCTCTTAAAGCCGGTGAAGAGTCTGCGAACACCTGCAGCCTATATGATGAGTTGGTTGGTAGCGGGTCCGGTCCCATATGTGTTGAGCCAATAGTAACAATAGATTTAACTGATGACACCATCACCAAATGTAACTTGTTAAATAGCCACAACAAAATAAAGAAATATATTAAAATTAATAGATTAATTAGAAAAATTTAAAAATCATTAAAACATCAAAAATTAAACAAAATAAATAATAAACTTAGACAAAACAAACTTAATTTATTGCAAGAATTAAAGGATAGTGAATTAGAGCTTTGTAAAATAATGTATGATAATGACACTCAGCGCCTTCAGAATGAACTGTTTGTTAGGGAATATGCTCTAAACGATATTTTTAATAAATATGAGGCTTCTCAACAAGATCTGAGTAAGCGCATGCAGGAGGCCAATGAATTGGTTGACCTGGTTACGTACAATGCAGAGAGGTATGAGTCTCTGACAAATAACCTGTCTTGTAACTGTGCATGCTCTCAGGCACCACAGCCTCAGCACATAGCACCCAGACCCTCAGCGGCTCAGCCTGTCGATAGCTGTAGTGATAATCTTAATATAAATAATGTGAATACCACTACTTATGTTTTTTCTGACAAATTTGGTCAAGGTTTTGGTACTGTTTTGAACCAGTGTTCACAACATAGTATAATAAATAATTGTTTACCCGGTGCCAGTTTTAGCCAATTAGTAAATAATATTAGATTGACAAAAATACACCCCAGTTCAACTATTATACTATTGTGTGGGGACAGTTTAGCTATTAAGAAAAAGGATGTAATTGATTGTGTCAATTTGATGTTACATCTCAGTGAGACAAATAAGATTAAATTTATTTTCTGCGCTTTGCCTTATTCAAATTATTTGTCTGATGAGCAAAATAGGCACATCTATAATTTAAACTTGCTTTTTTATAATAGGACCTATCGTCACAGTGACGCTATTTTATATTTTGATTGTAATCAATTTATCACTGATTACAAACTAACCAATACTAATATGTATTTATCACCTAGTAGTAGGAGACAAATTGCTAATCTTTTAGCATACAATATACAGCGTGACACAGGTACATGTTGTGTACCAATGATTACAGTTAGTAATAATTCTAAAATTTCAATTGATACCCCTAGTTCTTTAAACTATTAGATGCGACAACGGGTAAGCCTCATAATATGTTGAATGTTGTACATCAAAACATGCAAGGTCTGTCCGGCAAAGAACTAGAGTTATGTTTATTTATAGAGAACTATGACGTTCAGGTTTTATGTTTAACTGAACATTGGTTGAAAGAACATGAAGTAGTTTTTATTAATGATGATTATTTTACTGTACAAAGTGCATTTGTAAGAAAAAATATAATTCGCGGTGGATCATTAATCCTTGTTTCAAATAACTTGAAATGCAAACAACGTTTAGATTTAGTTAATCTTTCCATCGAGCACATTGTTGAGTTGTCTTGTGTTGAACTTGAGCGATACGTTATAATTTGCGTTTATCGACCCCCTTCTGGTGATTTTGGCCTTTTCGAATCGGTAATGGAGGATTTAATTAATAAAATAAAATCAAGTAATAAAAGTATAGTGATATGTGGAGATTTTAATGTTAATATTTTAGATGATACTTCATTAAGTGTCAGGTTAATCAATCTGTTTAGGTCTTATAATTTAAACAACTTGTTTTATGAACCTACTAGGATTACGGCATCCTCATCGACTTGCCTTGATAACTTTTTTAGTAATTGTAATTCAGAAAAAAATTTAGTGTTAAGTGACTTAACGTCTGACCACTGTGGACTATTAGTTAGCTTTCCTATGCCACAAAATAAAAAGCCGCTTAAAATAGAATGCAGGCCTTATACGGTAAGCCGTTGTAATAAGTTTAAAAATAATATAGCAAATAAACTTACACCATCTTTAGTAGACAACGATAATCCTAATGAAATCTATAGAGCCCTTTTTGATGTTGTGCAAAAAGAGTACCAAGCCATTTTTAAGTCTAAAACTATAGACGTTACGGGTACCTCCATTGGCTTCAACCAATGGGCCACTGCTGGTATATATAAAAGTAGAGCGAGACTATACGAGTTATACGGTTTAAAAAAATATAGGTTCGATACTCCTTTTCTAGAGTATGTTAAAAAATATTCTAAATTGTTTAAGAAGATTTGTGTTGCTGCTAAATCAAAATTCTTAAGCGAGACAATTAAAAATTCTGATAATAAAGTAAAAGCCACTTGGAAAATGATAAATAATGAAACGGGAAAGTCTGTTAAAAAAGTAAATCAGCTAGAGATTCTATTCGAAAACAAATTAGTTAGTAAACCAGCTGACGTAGCTCAGGCATTTAATGAGTTTTTTGCCCACATACCTATAACTACAACTCGCTTCTTAAATTCATCCCCGTCTAAAGCTGAAAGTCTTTTGAACGGTAGTGTACCTAAGTGCAATCAATCATTTAGTTTTGAGCATGTAACACCACTTGACGTAGTTAACGTTTTTAACTCTCTAAAATCAAAAAACACAGGGGATTACTGGGGCATCTCAATTAAACTTTTGAGTGATATAATAGGCATCGTAGCGCCTTATCTTGCTGTAACTTTTAATAAATGCGTGGACTCAGGAACTTTTCCTGATCTCATGAAGTGTAGTAAAGTCATACCTCTATTTAAATCAGGCAATAAAAATGATATAGGCAACTTCAGGCCTATTTCCATCCTGCCTGCATTTAGCAAAATTTTTGAAAAGTTAATACTGAAGCAGTTGCTAACATATTTTAATGTAAATAGCCTCCTTCATAATGATCAATATGGCTTTACAAAAGGTCGATCGACTACAGATGCGGGTGTTGCTCTCCTAAAACACATATTCAACGCATGGGAGAACTCGCAAAATGCAATCGGAGTTTTCTGTGACCTCTCCAAAGCTTTTGATTGCGTACACCATGACACGCTTTTGCGTAAGCTGCGTCATTATGGTCTCCAAAACGAAGCTCTAAATGTAATTGATTCATATTTATGTAATAGGTTCCAATGTGTAGATATCAATGGTGTTAAGTCTTCCGGGCTACCAGTTTATTTAGGTGTGCCTCAAGGCTCGATATTGGGACCATTCTTGTTTTTGGTGTATATTAATGATTTACCATATTTTTTAAAGGGTATCTGTGACGTAGTACTGTTTGCAGATGATACCTCTCTTATCTTTAAAGTAGATAGGAATAGAAATGATTTTGATAACGTAGATAGCGCTCTCTCAATGGTTACGGATTGGTTTACGACAAATAACTTAGTTCTTAATGCTAAGAAAACTAAATGTATAAAGTTTGCCTTACCTAATGTTATAAATCTAGGACCTAATGTCATCTTAAATAAAGAAGTGCTTGAAACTGTGGACTCGGCAGTTTTTTTGGGTATAACTGTTGATTCCAAACTTCAATGGGGCGCACATATATCAGGCCTATCAGGAAGGCTCAGCTCTGCCGCCTACGCCGTCAGAAAAGTTAGACAATATACTGACGTTGACACAGCACGGTTAGTCTATTTTAGTTATTTCCATAGTGTTATGTCTTATGGTATTCTTTTGTGGGGTAAAGCTGCGGACATACAAAATATATTTGTTTTACAAAAACGTGCTGTACGAGCAATCTATAGGTTAGGGTCAAGAGTTTCTTTACGAGAAATTTTCAAAGAGATTGGAATTCTCACGGTGGCATCTCAATTCATTTTTGCAAACATATTATACATTAGACAAAATATACATTTGTACAAAAAGACCAGTGATATCCACAATTTTAACACCAGAAATAAGTATAAACTTCATGTTCCTTCCCACCGTGTTCGTAGGGTTCATGGTTCGTTTGAGGGTCTCGGTATCGAATTTTACAATAAGCTACCCCGTTCTTTTCTTGACTTGCCTTTTAATTCATTTAAAACTAAAGTTAAATCTAGTCTCTGTTCGAAAGCATACTATTCCATCAACGACTACTTAGAAGATAATAATAGTTGGTCGCTGTGTTGAACGCAAGACAATGTTACACTTGATGTTCTTTCTCCATATTTAGCTTATGGTTATAACAAATTATATGAGTTCATATAATAATTGTCTACCAAATTTAGTGTGATGGCCCTAGTTCATCACTTGTGGCTTCGAATCACAGCCCTTTGATAGTTTCAATCTTTGTTCTTGTAAGCAGGCACACCAGTTATGTATGGAGGCTTCTTTAATTTGGTTTAGTGTTTATGCTTGAGTTGGTTTTTAATGGCATGATTGAGTGTGCTAGCTGGCAAGTGGCGGATTATTTAATTTTTATGATTATATTTTAGACGACATATATTTATTTTTCTGTTTTACATAATGTTAAGATTGTTGCTTAGAATTATATAGATTCAAGTTCTTAAAACTTAACAGACAGATGTGTTGCTGGGGAGTTTGTTGGCCACTTCTTCTTCACAGCTAAAACACTAGGAAGTGGTGACGGGCGGGCGTTTTTTGGGGGACTGTCTTTATGTAGAACTTTGACGTTCAAAAAGTGCTGGTTCTCAGCCTGGTTTGAATAAATGACTTTTGATTTTGATTTTGATTTTGATTTTGATTTTTGGTAATCAAGTTGTTGAAGCCAATCCGTAACTTTCACTTTAACTTCACGTCTACTTATTGAAACTATATTTAGTTTCTTTATTTCTTTTTTTATCCAGAGGAGTATGGAAGAAAAATACATGTTGCGCCGACCCCAAATAAATTGGGATAAGGGCAGGAGAATGATGATTTAGTTTCTTATTTAAGTCGTTGTAAAGTTTAGCACTTATACTACGTGTTTGTCTACTTGCGAAAGCGGTTCTACAGGCCACACGAGCGCATACAGATGATAAGCTGCGTTTATTTGGTTTTGGATTTGGGTGGGGCACATCTCGATGTTTTCTGAGGACAGCTTTCAATATGAACAGCTGTCGAACTGAGAGAACCTTACAGTTTGCGTATAGGGTCACAGTCGGGTATCTGTAAGGTTTCCTGGTCATTACCTTTAGCACCGCTCTCTGAGCCCTCTCCAATTTAATAAGGTGCGTTTTAGCTGCTCCACCCCAGACCGTGATGCAATATTGTATTACAGACTGGCATAGAGATAGATAGACTAGTAATAGTTTTTCATATGGTAGGGTATCTCGTAGGGATTTAAAGACATATATCAATCGCCTTACTCTTGTTGTGACTAAATCTATCTGTTTGTTCCATATCAGTCTGTGGTCGATTTGTACGCCCAAGTATTTTACCACTCCGACCCGCGTAAGTTCTAGGCAGTTGCATACGTTGCGATTTGTACAAGTGTGAGCTTTAATAGAGAAATTTGTTGCAGGGTCGGTAATTTTGCTGAGGGAAAAAGCTATGTAGTTGGTCTTTGTTAAATTTAGTGTTAGGAGGTTATTTGTTAGCCAGTTCATGACTCTGGATAGCGAGTATTCGGCTCGCTCCTTTACAGTTTGCCAGTTAGGACCCCAGACAAGGATAGCAGTATCATCTGCGTAGGTGAAGATGTTAGTATTGGGTAATTGGATTTTGCAGAGATCATTATAGGTATTATACATAACTTAACTAATAAATAACTTAATAAATATGTACAAGCGGCTTATAAGATCCGGGAGGAGTACAGCTCATTGGGCATCGAACAATTTGTCCACATCGCTGTCAATGCAAAAAGTGCCCAGAACGCTGACAGCATTGCCACTGCTGATTCTTTGGCCGAAAAAAAAGTTCCTTATTATTTATTTAATATAAAAGTTTGTAACATCAATGCTAATCCAATTCCTGTGTAATCGACTTCAAATCTATAGTTTCCTGCCACCATATTTTATAGCCACGTTTTTTTTTAATCATTAAACAAAAACCAGTAGTCCAATCAAGCGGAAACTAGAAAAAAAGACGTTTTAAAATATTAAAACTCGGGAATCAAACCCAGGCCGATGATTACCTGCGGTTGTTTTTATATTTCGAACCCTTACCGCCGAAGTATCGTAAGCGACACCTTTTCGGAAATGCGATTTTTATCTTTAATGGTGCGTGTTTAAGGTAAAAAATTCCTTTCCGAAAAAATCTGTTTACGGTAACTTGATGGTATTTCTTTATGGCAAAAGTCATTATGGTGTCCGTTTTGAAGGCCGTCCTGATTTCTCCGTAAGCAATGGGTTAGGATAAATATACCTTTGGGAACAAAACATCCTTGTGTTCTCACTTTTTGTGGTGTTATTATTATTTTACGATTTTTCGAATGAAGTTTTGAGGAGATGTGTTTTTTAATAAGGTCTTTCAATTTACTCTTGTTTCGATAGGTCATAGGTACCGTCTAAGACATAAGTAAAATTGAGAGGATTTTACAAAAACTAAACTTTTGTGTTAAGGCGCTGTTAGCTGCCAATGACCTTGAGTGGTTAGCTTGCGTGTTCTTTGCTGAGCTCACAAAATGTGTATCTGACTTAGAAAAAAGGAGGAGGTTCGACTGTATGTATGTTCTTCTTTTTATGTATGTCCACCGATTTCTCTGTCAGTTGTGGACCGATTTTCAAAATTCTTATTTTATCCGAAAGAGTATACTCTAGAGGTGGTTCCGTACAAATTTTATCGAAATCAGCGCTTTTTGAAAAAATCAACATAAACAAAAATATGTTTACATAGATGACGTTTTGGTATCCTCCAATTACATTAATTAAATCATGCCATTGTTGTTATCAATTCGGGTGTGACTTAAATATTTAGTTTTAGTTCTAGGGTATAACAACTAAAATGTGAAAAATAAAAAACTTTTTTCCAAAAAATACAACCGACTTCCAAAATAGAAAATACACTAAAAATTAAAAAATAACTTTAATTTCAGAAGTCGGTGTCAAATAACAAAGGATTAAAATAAAACACCGACTTCCAAAATTAAAATAATTTTTCAATTTTTAGTGTATTTGCTTTTTTGGAAGTCGGTTGTTTTTTTTTAAGTTTTTTTTCACTCCCATAATGTGGGAAGGGATTGCTAAGTGTACTTTTCAGAGCTTTTTACGTTAATTATTTATTCTTGTATGCTGTTTTCTTTTATTTCTCTAAAGTCATGAAGTACCGATAGATGGCCTACCTCGATAGAATTAACATTCGATACCTTTGCCCCTAATTCTAATTTTATTCAATTTAAAGGTGTTTCTTTGTTTATTAAACGCTTTTACGAATTGCTTTGAATACAAATTAGATTGGACACGACCTGAATAGTGATTTTTATAGGCTTTTACAAAAATATTTATTTCTTTGTAATTTAGCCGACCTGTTCTGTTTATTGGTTGTATTATAATGTAGAACTTAAATTGGTAGTCTTTGTGCCTTTTTTCGTACCTTCATAAAATGGTAATGACCCAAATTGTTTATACTGTAAAAGCAGTCCTCTTGTTTACTCTTGTATTTTAATAAGAGCTATACCACATTCAAACTCAAAGCATTTATCTCTACAATAATAAAATAAATTGATAATGCGTCTAATTTTGGACAGCGCTCCTTGATATGCGAGTCCTATTCCTGGGTGGACGTACGATGCGTTACGTGAGCTCAGCACAGCACACGCAAGCTAACCACTCAAGGTCGTTGGCAATTAACCGCCTTAAACAAGGAAAGTTCGTGTGTATTATTTATACCCGTGCGGAGCCGGGGTGGGTCGCTAGTTTCAAATAAACCGCAAAACAGAAAACAATTTATGAATTGAGAAAGTGTGACAAACCTCTGTAAGTCGATCAAATCGTACTAATATTATAAATGTGTAATTTTGTGAGCAAGTATGGATGTTTGTTACTCTTTCACGCGAAAACTACTGAACAGACACACAACAACAACATACAATTCAACACATAATTCAACACCAACAACAACACAACAACAACGCACACACACAATCACAAATATTTAAAAAAAACATATAAAAAAAAAACAAAAAAATATAATTATATACATATTATAATATATATATTCTGTTATTATTTTGTTATGGGAAAAAGTACAAAATGCAAGCGGGCGAAGCCGGTGGCAGAAGTTAGTCATCAATATAAAGAATAACTCGTAGTTACTGAATGAAAAACTTGTTAATGTAACGAAAAATCTTATAATTAAGTTATTATTATAATATCATCTGCCTAGCCTTTTCCCAACTAACTTGGGGTCAGCTTTCAGTCTAACCGGATGCAGCTGAATACCAGTATTTTACATGGAGCGACTGTCTATCTGACCTCCACAACCCAGTTACTGGGTAATACGATACCCCTTGGTAAGACTGGTTGTCAGACTTTCGGGCTTCGACTGTCAAAGATGCACGATTGCCAGCCGTGACCAACGGCTTAACGTGCTTTCAGAGGCACGCAGGAGTCTCGGTATGCAAAGATGGTCACCCATCCATGGACCAACCCCGGTAAGCGTAGCTTAACCTGATGGATCGACCCGTGTGGCTGTTATTACTTTAGCCACGAGCTCCTCTAGGTTATTATTATAAGTATATTTATAATAAGTTAATATTTTATTAGGTATATGAAATGTGGCCCTTCTAGGGTTCACAGTTTAGGATACTCGTACATTGAGCTGGATCGCGGGAGTGTTTGCAACAGTCAGGTCAAGGCGGGCATTGTATGTACAGACAACTGAAGGAATATGGGTACGTTTTAGTCAGTAAGAGTCTGGACATGCTTCCACTCCACCCAGAGCGGTAGAAGTCACTGATGATTTCACACTCTCAAAATAAAAGAACCTAAAGGATACTTTGAGCTTTTCAGTCATTCCCCATGTTACAAACACAAGAGCTTGTACTGTATTTTTTTGTTGATATCTAAAACCAAGCGAAAAGGTTAAACAAAACCTTAAACCAACTTTTTAGCTACTTACAGACTGTGTACCCATAAATTCAAATAAACAAGCGGGTAGTTCCACAAAAACAAAGTTCTTGAAACTCATGAAAGTTTAGTGTTCAGGCTATTATCGTCGGGGGGCACGTATGCAAGTTTTCATGTCTGCTAGCCCCCGGCGAAGCGGTCGTAAATTACCAATCTTTTAAGTTCGTTCGACGCGCGGCGACTTTTTACGCTACCTACGCTCTGTCACCCACTACTTGCGCCACGTTCTCGAATTGCGAACGTTTTGCGAGCGAGCTCGATGGAGGATGTTTGAGTCTAATGCAATTGGATAAGACATTCATTGGTGTCGTTTCTTCTTCTATAATCTACTAGAAGAATAAACCTGATAGTTTCCGTACCAAAACTGTTAACTTAACCATTGTTATGAATTTTTGTCGTTATTACCAAACTTGGCTCAAATTCATCTTCAGAGGGAGTGTAAGTTTTTTAACGCACTCAAATGCGTTTACGTAAACGTTCGCTTATTTTAAATTGTATAGAAAAAAATCGGCCAAGGGCGAGTCAGACTCGCGCGCAAAGGGTTCCGAACAAATTATATTTTTAAACTATTTTATAATTAGATCTAAACTATATTAAGGTACTTCTTATAGGTTTTACTGTAATCTATAAGTAAAGTACTACATTCCGTATTTTTTTTTTAAATTTGGGCCTACTGGTTTCGGAGATTAGGGGTAATGGTCATTTTTATTTATTTATTTAAATTTCATGTACCATAGTGGTATATAGGCGGACTTAATGCAACAAGAGATTCTCTGCCAGTTAACCTAAGGGTTAAATAGACTACAATATGGTGGGTGTAAAACAATAAGTAAATAAAACAAAAAATAAATAAAAAAATCATCTTTTTTCTCAAATAACTTAAAAACTGTACATTTTAGAATTAAAAAAAAATATGTATTTAAAATTCTTACAATAAGCCCTTTCATTTAATATGTAGCAGCAGTTTAAAAAACTTTTTTTTAATTTTGTGATTTGCAATCCCAATAAATGCAAATAATACCCCCATAATCCAAATTCATTTATTTACGTTACACGTTAGTAGTTTGGGTCACAGATATTCATGTATGTACCAAAGTTCAACTCAATCGGTCGAGTAGATTCGGAGTAAATTGGCTGTGACACACGGACGGACAGACAGACAGACGCACGAGTGATCCTATAAGGGTTCCGTTTTTACATTCGGATGTTCGGAACCTAAAAAAGAGGTTAGCTGTTAGTGTCACCAGGCGGCGCTTATACAGTTTTAGTACAAATTGATGTTTACTTTAACGCGATCAAGTACGTTAAAAAACTCACTCTCTGGTTACTGGAAGCACGATAGTATTCATACATATATTAGCGACCCGCCCCAGCTCGCACAATATTATACACTTAGACCTTACTCATGAATGACTCTGTCTATTGATGGAAACCACATGAAAATCGGTTTAATAGTTTACGAGTTTATCGCGACAGACAACACAACAGACAGACGAGGTGGGAGACTTTGTTAGTGATAGTGATGTTCTAAGAAGAGATGCCGCGACTACTCGCTATTATTCCGTATTCGGCATACTTAATTCTATTTGTTATTCGTCGAATACCGAATAATAGCTAGTATTATTCTACATTTTACGAATAGTTATCTAAAATAAACAAAAAAAAGGTGTGGACTTAAAAACAATCAAACTTTAATTTAAAAAAAACACACACTTAGTTTTTAACAAGCGTGATATTATTATTAGAAAGTAAATTATTTTTATATACATTTTTGTGTTGAATAATAATGGCAAGTTATTCGACTATTCGCCATAGAGAATGGCGATTAATCGGGATTCGACTATTTACTATAAAAACTATACGTGGCATCTCTAGTTCTAAGTACAGACATGGATAAAAACACAAGACTTAAAATAAATGGTGACCTTAAAGAATTGGAATTTTCCAAAGACCATACGACGGATAGCGAAGACCGTTTTATAATATTATTTATTCAGACGACCCCAATTAGACTAGAAACCAACCCAGGAAAAACGCTGGTATGATAAACAATAAAAAGATGTTTAAAAATATGAAGTGAACAAGAATTTGCTATTTATCTCTGATAAAATTTGCATGGCAGAATAAATTACTTAGTATGGAAATTGTTAGAGATTTATAGTGTACTGTATCGTTGATCTTAAGTGAATTTACTAGAAATAGAATAGCTTGTTTTACAGCCTTATTGCCGCTACTACATACTTCAAGAATTCATTACTGGAAAACATTAGATATTCACCACCATAATATTGTCAGTTCTTTAATGATCTACTTATTTTTGATGTACTTAAATTATGCTTGGATAGAGAAATGACACAAATAATATTCTCACGACATTTAATTTTTACCCGACTACCGCAACCAAAAGAAGGAGTTATCATTTTGGCAGTCAGTCTTTGCAGGTAGTGCAGAGTATATTTAATAAACTAAACTGGCAGGAAAAAGGTATCAAAGAAGCTGGACACTACTTAAGTCACCTCGAATTTGCGGACGACATCGTTCTTTTAGGTGAGACAAGCACTAGGTTAAAAGAATTGATAAACGCATAAACGAATCGAACCCACGACCTCCGGCATAGTGTTGAAAGTGAAAAAGTAAGCCTAAAAATGAATGAGGACAAAACAGAAGTGATGACGAATAGTATCACTTCCCCGATCATGCTAAAAGGCAAGGTTTTGGAATATATGTGTAATGGATGGAGGAAGCTGCCAATAGAGAAAACTGGAGTAAGCTAGTGGAGTCCCATACCCGAGAAGGGGTTCCTATCCTTAATAACAAAATATATACATATGATAAATTATAAGTACCAATAACGGCCGTTTCTGACCCTTTTACCTACTACTTTGGATACGAAACATTCTGAGACCTGTTTTAACAACGTATAAATACAAAATCCTCTTTGTAACAAACGTGATATTGGATTCTTTAATATTTACTCGTATTTTCTATGCTATGCTACGATTTTTTATTCAATGAGGGTGCCACTTGGCCGGTAGTAGGGCCTTAAAGTACTGTACCTAATTTGATGAATTAGATGCCAATCGATTCGTTATTATTGTAATAAAATCAGTATAGTGTATGGTGAGGTTGTATCCAAAAGCAGGGGTGGTTTAATTTTTTTTTATAGAAATTGTTCTGCAGATAGGTAGGTACTTAATTACACTTTTGAAAAGCGTTCGTTGCATCAACACCAAAACAATAATAGGAAAATCACCAATCTAAAATTATTATACAGTAACTGCAAATACTACTAAACTAATAATAGTAACATAACACAAAAGCGTTATCTCTAAGACGTTAAATTTTATTATAAACCCTTGTTTAAATTGACAATAACGAACGATTAACTATAGTTAAGCGTTAAATTTATAACTTTAACGTATACGCTTAACTGTTATCAGTTTACATCGTTATTAAGCTGAGACAGCTAATAGCGCTATAAGGGACTTGCATATAATAACGTTTTATAGAGACTGAGTAATCGTGGTGAAAGGATTAATCAGCTTGACTCTGCTTTACCACGTGCTAGCTGTCCAGGGTGCGCCGGGCGTTTGAAATTGTAATTAATACGAAATTTTAGCAACACTCAGCGAGGCTTTTTTCATGTACCCCAGGTTGACCATAATCGTAACGGAAGCTCAACGGAGTGGCCCTCACGGCCCCGGCCGCTACCACTGCAGGAGACCGGGCTGGACTGGGCGTAGGACGTCGCGAGACAATCTCCGGCCACCGTAGACACGGGCCTGCGGATGGCGAGCAGTGGGTAGCTCGCCGTCCGATCAGCACCAGGCCCGTGGGTCGATGGCGCGTAGTGTTCCACGCATGCCTCAAAGAGATGAGTGTAAGCCACCACTGACGGGACCCATCGTGGCCGGTGCCTGTATGCCTAAGGGTAGCGGATAAATTTTGAACATGAGTTACCGCACCTCTGGGCACTCAGGCAGGGAAGGAACTGGGGTGGGTTTTAGTCAGTAAGAGTCTGACACGCCCTGCCGCTCCACCCAGAGCAGGAGAAGACATTGGATGATTTCCCACCCAACAAAAAAAAAAAGGTTGACCATAATCATTGTAGAAACAATTTGGCCAAATTGACCCATCCCAAACACAGTGCCAGTGTGGAGCCACTTTTCAAGAATGATAAAGATATTATGCTCTAACTACTTTCCTGCCGGTTGTGCTCAACAACCTGCACCTTACGAACTTGACCAATGCCAAAGTCCGGGTCAAACAAAATTTGAAAAGTTCAGTAAATTCACCCGAGAAGGAGAAGATAACGTTTTATTAAAAGTCTGACTTCGAATTTCACTAAGGTGACCGCACATAAGTCAAACGTGAACACATTTGATTTTTTTAAAGTACCTAGATATTTCACCGGGTTCACATCAGTCCAATCCATTCCTAGCAAAGCATTATTGGTTCTAGCAATGGTGGCTTAGTGGTAATGACCCCGACAGAAAGTCAGGCGATTTACTTTTTTGTAATTTATTCCATTTATTTATTTGTTTTTTGTTTTTCACTACTGCTTTCAAAACGGTACCTAAACGAAAACATCGTAAAGAAACTGGCATGTCCTAGAATAAAGAATCGAAGGCAAGTGACAAGTGGTGATGAAATTAAACAAAAAAAACACATCTGGGTTCTAAGTACGCCCATGTATTCTATTCTATTACTAGTTTCTGCCAGCGACTTTGCCCGCATGGTAATAGTACTTAGTAGTACGCACGCGGTTAAAGCAGTTCAATAGCGCTTTTTCTTCCGACTTACTTTACAAATATTAATATTTAAATCTAACTAAACTTCAGCGTAATGCTAGTTAGCCTTCCTCATGAATGTGGCTATCATACGAGTAATACAAAATTATATATTTTTTTTATCCATGTCCGCCGATTTCTCTGTCAATTGAAGACCGATTTTCCAAATTCTTTTTTTATCCGATAAAATATACTCCCGAGGTGGTCTCATATAAATTTTATCGAAATTGCTTCAGCGCTTTTAAGATAAAAATACACTAAGTAGTTTTTAGTAGTTTCAGATATGCGCGCGTTCAAACAAACAAACAAACTCTTCAGCTTTATTTTGTTGTTATAGATACGTCGTATTGTTAATGTTTTAGTCTGCACTTGTGCATCAGCTATCAGTTCGTGGATGAAACACAGTGAAATTTTTCGCCTACTTTCCTGTTATGTGGCCTTATACCTAGTTGTCTTAACAAGTAATTTGAACCGAGTTAAGCGTTCAGTTAAACACCTGGCTTAGTGCTTGCATCTCTGAATTTGATCCTGCGTTGTTACAGAGTATGAATCCGTGTTTTATCTACCCTTGTAAGGTCTTATTATCTTACAGGTGCGAGCAGAACATGGTGTTATCAAAATATCGAATTAATGTAGAACTTGTCAAATATTTGTCTTTGTTGGTGGAACACCATTGCGTCAAACTTCAGAATGGGCTGCGTGCTGAGGAGTTTGTTGCGTCACTTTTTCTTACCAGCTATAACGCTAGGCAGTGGTGACGGGCGAGCGTTTTTGGGAGACTGGCTTTTTTGTTTGTTTGTAGAACTTTGATGTTAAAAAAATTCTGGCTCTCAGCCTTGTTAGAATACGAACGATTTGAGACTTTGATTTAGATTTTTATAATTGTGCGTATGTGTATGATTTTTCACACACTATATTATTTATTATCTTCACTTGTAAATGAATAATTAGCTAACTATGTAAACAAATCTTAGAAGTTAAACTTGACCCACTTTCGGGTTTCTCATTAAGCTGAAATTTTGCATATATGTTAAGTTTGGATGACAAAGCATGGTTTGCTAAGTGAAGTCATTCTAAATCTAATATGGCGGACTGTCAAAGATGGCGGACTAGTTATTTTGTATGCATTCCCATTATAAAGGTATCAAATGAAAAGATATGCTGAGAAGAACACGACAAATAAAAATTAAATGCGTTTTTCAGTTTTATCAAAACAGAAAATTATTTGAAGATGTATATTCATCAGGTACCTAAGCCGTTTCGTTAACTATATTGGAGTCGGCTTCCAGTCTAACCGAATACAACTGAATACCAGTAGTCCAGTATTTTAAGGGTCTAATATCGGTCCAGTGGCGCCCTCATTGAATAAAAAATCGTAGCATAGCACAGAAAATAAATATTAAAAAATCCAACTTCACGTTTGTTACAAAGAGGATAAAGCAGTTTTACGTTGTTAAAACAGGCCTCAAAATGTTTCGTATCCAAAGTAGTTGGCAAAAGTGTCAGAAACGATCGTTTTTGGTACTTTTGCCCACTACTTTAATGTTTTTTTAATATTTATTTTCTGTGCTATGCTACGATTTTTAAACTTATGCATAGCTTCTATCGCGGGCCTTGAGCGTGGAGACCGAATCCAGAAATTCCATAACGAAAAATAATCTAACACCCCCCACTCCGATGATGGTGGTGATGATGATAATGATGATGATGATGATGATGATGACGGTGACGGTGACGGTGACGGTTGCATAAGTTGATAAAAAATGCTATGCAATAGCTTTACCGCGGCAGTCTCCGAGTGCCACACGTCTTTTTTATTCAATGAGGGCGCCACTGGACCGTTAGTAGGACCTTAAATGAAAAGTGACTGCCTTTCTTACACGATCATTTATAAAATTCGCTGTCAAATTATGGAATCTTGACCACCGACAGCTGGCTTACTGAGTCTTTACCTATGAAATATTTCCGTTTTTATGAAACTGTACACTTTAAACTTTAGATTGACTCTTAATTCTAAATTCAAATAAACTTTATATTTTAGGATATTAAATTTATTCAAACAGGTAATAAATGGATTAAAGACGTTAGATAGCTATCCAATTAGATATTTTGAACAACAATTACTTAAAATTAGACCCTAATTTAATTGATATTGATTACTCAGGTGGAGGAGGAGTAAAAATCCAAAACTTTTCTCTCATTTTCAGATTTAATTTGTCTAAAAAACCTAACTTACTCGCTTAGAAAGATAAACTTCAGCTATAAGTGTTTATAAAGCCTCTCATTTAAAATACTATTTTAAACTTAGCTAATGCTGCTAAACTTTCAGTGAGTTTGCTTTGCCTTTGAGCGAAATTTATTTGGAACTCTATAATTGGGAGTCTCGTTTATTCTGAAGAATTTCGTTACTTCTGCTTAAGCGAGAGTTTTAGAAGTTTCAATATTTTTATATCTAGTTAAGTAGATACTTACACAAATGTTTACTTAGAGGAGGGGGGGGGGTACTCCGGCTCCCTGGCCCAGCGGACAAATTTTTAAATAGAGTTACCCGCGGCCTTGGCACAGACAACTGAAGGAATAAGTGTGGATTTTAGTCAGTAAAAGTCTGACATGCTCGGAGAATTATTGGAGAATCTCTGGATGATTTACCAGCATCCAAAAAAAAGGGGGGTACTCAGAGGGTCGCGGGAGTCTTCAAAAGAGTCACCGCGACCCTGGATCGCAAAAGGCAACTCTTCCCAGGGTCCCTTCGAACACGGGTGGGTTTAGTCAGTAAGAGTCTGACACGCCCTCTCGCTCCACCCAGAGCGGCAACAGTCACCTTATGATTTCCCTCCCAAAAAAAGCGGGTACTCTGAAAGTACGTACATGTGCCGTATAAGCCGGGAGCCGACGCCCGGGTGCCACCATTGTGCTTACTGCCTCGACAACACGCAGCACACTGTAGAGGAATGCCCTGGGTAATGCAGCGTCGTAACCTCGTCGCGGTGGTTGGTGCTGCGGATATCCACTCGCTTCCAGACATGGTCCAGTCCATGGTCATGAGGATTTCCACACGATAAAAAAAAACCGGCCAAGTGCGTGTCGGACTTTGCACATTTAGGGTTCCGTACCAAATGAGGAAATTTCAAAGAAAAAAACTGATTTATCGATATACTGGTATTTGATACTAAAATTAACGTAATAATAAACGTTTTATCGTGGCCGGTGCCTGCATGCCTAGGGGTAAGGGGTAGCGGATAAATTCTGAAAATGAGTTTCCGCACCTCTGGGTACTCAGGCAGGGCAGGAACAGGGGTGGGTTTTAGCCAGTAAGAGTCTGACACGCCCTCCCGCGCCACTCAGAGCGGGAGAAGTCATTGGATGATTTCCCACCCTACAAAAAAAGAAAAAGGGGTAGCGGATAAATTCGTAACAGAGTTACCGCTTCCCTGGGCAGTCAGACAGGGAAGGAACAGGGGTGGGTTTTAGTCAGTAAGAGTCTGACACGCCCTCCCGCCTCACCCGGAGCGGGAGATGTCATTGGATGATTTCTCAACCCACAAAAAAAAAACATTTAACACGAGTTCCTAAGTAATGGGAAGTTAAAAAAATATTCGGAACAAAATTTTGCAACAGACTACGGACAGACAGACAGACGGATACGTGAGTGACAACAATGAGGCTCCATTTGGACCCATCGGGTACGAAATTCTGCCTACTTTTTATAGGTTCCATGTGATAGGAAGATAGGGGGAGTGTATTGCCATCAACCAGGCTGAAATCTTGAATCTAGATTATTATTAAAACCGAATGAAAAATATATTCTAACAATATAATGTAATTTTTAATGGTGTACCTTCTCGTATGTTAAAGAGTGTTCACATGTGACTGTTCCTAAAACTACGACAGGCTATTACGAGTACAATTTTCTTTTTTCCCTAAACTTGATTCTATCGATCTTACAATATTGCACCATATATAAGTTTTACCACACCAGTTGCTCATCGATTGATGACGTTGATCGACGTTGGACCAATTAGTGGGGTAGCTGGAGTCTGTGTTTAATGATAGCTACAACCTCCCTCAGTTTAAGTTAAGAGTGAATAGGTTACTTCTAGGAAAATGCGCTCCAATTCGACTAAATCATCGCTTACTATCAGCTGAGATAGTTGGAGTAGTAGGAACTGTCGACAGATGACCTCGTTCGACAATCGGACACACTTTTCTTTTTTTTAAGGCTCAACCCCAAATTCGGCTGTCAAACTGTGGACCACTTAATCAAAAGTTCTATTTGTAATAATACTGTATTATTACAAATAAGACTTTTGGCATTGGCGCCAGGTATCCCAGAATTGCTACTTTCGCAGTTCGCGATTTTCTATAATTTTTCGACTTCTTACATGACACAAACCCCGAAATTCCACCCCAATTTGGACGACACGGTTGGCGCAGTGGTTAAGCGTTCGGTTGTTACGCTTTGTGTCACGGGTTCAATTCCCGTAGGGAACAAATATTTGACTTCTAGGCAAACGCGCTCCAATATTGACTAAATTTTCGCTTACCATCAGGTGAGATAGTTGGAGTAGTAGGAACTGTCGACAGATAACATCGTTCGACAATCGGACACCCTAAGGCTCAAACCCAAATTTGGCTGTCAAACTGTGGACCACTTAATCAAAAGTCTTATTTGTAACAATACTGCATTATTACAAATAAGACTTTTGACATTGGCGCCAATTATCCCAAAACTACTAATTTTCTAAGATTTTTCGACTTCTTACATGACACAAACCCCGAAACTCCACCCCAATTTAGACGACCTGATTGGCGCAGTGGTTGTGCATTCGGTTGCTACGCTGCGTGTAACGGGTTCAATTCCCGTACGGAACAAATATTTTTGTGGCCTACAGATAGTTGTTCCGGGTCTGGGTGTCTTGTGTATGTGAGTTTTTATGTTTGTGAACGCACCCACGATACAGGAGTAATTCCGAAATAAGGGCAAAAAAAAACCTGTGGAATTTGCTCATCACGTTATCTAACGCCTTAAATCAATGCACCTTCCTACAGATTTGCATCAAGATAGTACTTAAAAAAAAGGGTTAACTGCACAAAAGACACAATTCGGTTCCAGGTCTCAAGTTAAGACAATTACGTCCCTAGATACAAGGGAAATAAATAGCTGGCAATTTAAAGAGTCGCCATTACACCATCAAACACCATTACCTTTTCCCACACTGTCCATTCGTATCCATTAGGGGTAAGCCATATTGTTGATAAAGTGCAGGTGGATGCAGAAATGCAACTCTGAACGAGGTTAGGATAAGCTTTTTTTTGTTTTTTTTTTTTTGGGGGATGGGAAATCATCCAATGACTTCTCCCGCTCTGGGTGGAGCGGGAGGGCATGTCATACTCTTACTGACTAAAACCCACCCCTGCTCCTTCCCCGCTTGAGTGCCCAGGGGTGCGGTAACTCATTTTCAGAATTTATCCGCCACCCCTAGGCATGCAGGCACGGGCCACGATGGGCCCCGACAGTGGTGGCTGACACTAAACACTATGCGCCGTCGACTCACGGGCCTGGTGCTGATCGGACGGCGAGCTACCCACTGCTCGCCGTCCGCAGGCCCGGGTCTACGGTGGCTGGAGATCGTCTCGCGACGTCCTACGCCCAGTACGCCCAGTACCTCTCCTGCGGTGGTAGCGGCCGTGAGGGCCACTCCGTTGAGCTTCCCTCACGCGTCCCGCCATCGCCTTCGCGAGCATTACTGCTTCGCAGAAGGCAGAGACTGCTTCCCATTTCCTCTCACTCTGTACCATGGCCTGAACCAGGGCCGGGCGCGAGAGGTCGCCGCCACCTATCGCATTCATGGGGACACGGCGGTGCTCCGCCCAAGCGGGGCAAACCTCCACCGTATGCTCCACCGTGTCCTCTGAGCGATCCGCGTAGTGGTAACACCAGGGCGTTTCCTCCCGCCTGACCTGATGCAGGAACCTCCCGAAACAACTGTGTCCGGTGAACCTGCGTCAGGTGGAAGGTGAGGACGCCGTTACGCCTCTCCAGGCAGGGATAAGCTTGCAAACCACTTAAGTGGTTAAGTATGGTTGAAGTGTGTCCCAGTTTGCGATAACAGTCATATGATAAATAGCTTCTACCACCGGCTTCGCTCGCAAGGAATTAGTACTTCCCCCATAGTAAATTATAGCCTATATGCAATTCCAAAATATAATCTATTTCTGTACCAAATTTCATTCAGATCCGTTTAACCGTTTTGGCGTGATTGAGTAACAAACATCCGTTCTCAATTCGTCTGTTTGTTTTCTTTTTTTTTTGTATGTTTGTTACGCGATTTCTCCGCCACTTATGAATAGATTTTGATGATTTTTTTTTTGTTTGGTAGTTTATACTTCAAAGGTAAATAAAAATAAATTACCATATAAATTTTATCAAAATTGATTCAGCACTTTTTGAAAAATTAACATAAACAAAAATATGTATTATGCACAGATGAGGTTTTGGTTGTCTCCAGTTATGTTCAAATTTCATGTTATTGGAATTATCCTTTCGGGCATAACTTTAGTATTTAGTTTTAGTTCTGGATACAACAACTAGAAAGTGAAAAATAAAAAACTTTTTTTCTATTAACGAAGAAACAAAATATAAATACCGAGTTCCGAAATTAAAACTATTATGCAATTTTTTAAAGTCGGTTGTATTTTTTGTAAAAAAGTTTTTTTTTGTACAACACGTAGTTAGGTAGCTAAAACTTGTTTCTTCTTTTAGCTCTTAGTACTTACATTGCCCTTCTGTGGGAACATTTTTGCTTAGTGTAGCAGGTGTGTTAGCAACGAAGCCGGCGGATGGTGCTAAGCGCCCAGCATATCTAGATTGCTCAGTCTTAGACGGATTCCTTGCTAATTACGGAATTGATTGGTAGTCCCATGTTATGTCAGTCCGATTGCACATAATTTGTTGTTTATTTTTAATATATAATGGCTGTATTCCTGTTGTAAGAACACTAAGGCTGGCTTCACAGCTATCCGGGAGACACCAGAGACATAAAAAAAAAGTTACGTGAGGTACTAGAACATTGTTTCACAGCGACGCGGAGCGGGTCGTGTACGGACCAATCCGTGTCACTGTGAAATGATGTTCTAGTGCCAGCTGTGAAGCCAGCCTTAGATCGTTATTTCGATGACGGTAAGTATATTGCCACCAATGATGACGTAAATGTGATTTTTATAGTAACGGGTGATTTTTTAAGAGGTATAGGATTTGATTTTCAAAAAAAACACATAAAATTTGAAAATTTTTATGAAATCATTATTGGAATCGATAGAACGATCAATATAATTTAATGTTTGAAGATGATTTCATGCAAATGCTGGCCGCGGCTCCGGTTTAGATGGCCCATTCGCAAGGCCCAACTTCGGCACACTCTCCAACATATCAGCCGGTATATCACGAATAAATGCTTCAATATTGGCTCCCAGTGCGTCAATCATTGCTGGTTTATCCCTGTAGACATAAGCCTTAACATGGCCCCACAAGAAATAGTCCAAAGGCGTTAGATCACACGATCTAGGCGGCCAATTGACGGGCCCAAAACGTGAGATAAACTGTTCACCGAAGGCGGCTCTCAATTTGGCCATTGTTTCGCGTGCCATGTGGCATGTGGCACCGTCTTGTTGAAACCACATGTCAGGCATGTCCAATTCTTCCTTTTGGGGCAAAAAAAAAATCGCCAATCATCACACGGTAGCGCTCGCCATTCACAGTAACGTTAACCGAGCATGCATTTTGATAGTTAAATTCAATAATTTGCAAGCGTTGTTCGTTCGTAAGTCGATTCATGGTTAAATTATAGACCAAACTGAACAAGTTTGACAATGACACAAGACACGATTCACGCGTGATCTGTCAAAAACAGTGTTGCCAAAAAGATACCAGCAAAAAAATCACCCGTTACTTACTTTTCACAATAAGGAAATGCTCCTGAAAGTGTAATTAAGGAAAATGCATTGGTTTTGTATTTCACTACATTAACAAAAAAATACTACTGTTGCTAGCTTCCGGTACACCGCGTTTTTTTTCTTTCGGCCTAATATGTTCTGTTACAGACTATAATCTATCTCTATGCCTCGTTCAACCGTTCTGGCGTGATTGAGTGACAAACATTTATCCATCAAAACTTTCGCATTTATAATATTACTAGCTGCGCGCCTTGGTTTCACCCGCGTAAACCGTGTAAAAAAGTAACCTACGTGTTAATCCACTCTATATAAAAGGTGAATATTTAAGTCATCTTAGATTCGCAGACGACCTGGTACTTCTGAGAGAGACGGCCGGCCAGATGCAACGCATGATAGAGTCTCTACACCAAGCCAGTACCAAGGTGGGACTTGAGATGAACCTAACTAAAACCAAGATAATGACCAACAACAGATGGAAAAACCCTATAATAATCAATGGAGAACCACTAGAACATGTTGAGAAATACGTATACTTGGGGAAATTACTAGGTTTTGCCAAAAACAGCGACTACTAGAAATAGAAAGAAGGGTTCAATCAACATGGAATAAATATTGCACTAAAACTGAAATGGATATGGGCTGGCCATGTCGCGAGATATACAGACCAGAGATGGACTACGAGAGTAACATCGTGGAGCGGCCCAGCGGGTAAGAGAAGTCGACGGAGACCACCAACCAGATGGGAAGACGACCTTAGACGGACAGCTGGCCCAAACTGGATAGACGTAGCACAAGATAGAGACACCTGGGCATCTTTGGAGGAGGCCTTTACCCATTCCGGGGTTCTTGCTAACTAAATCAAAATAACTTTTTTAAATACAATACTTTTTTAATTTGCAACCCAACTATTAAAACATACATTTATATTTACTATTTTTTTTAAGAACTTTGTGAAAGCAAGAAATAAATGACTTATTTATTTATTTATTTATGTGTTAATCCAGCGTATAAGCTATCTACATATCAAATTTCATCTAAATCGGTCCAGCCGTTTGAACGTGAAGAAGTAACAAACATACAAACACACACAGTCACAAACTTTCACCTTTGTTATATTAGGGTGATATAGTAAGCAGGATGAATAGAACGTATTCATATTGTATATGGATACTAATAACTAAGTTAAATATTATAACTAATTATCCAAACAAACTACGTACCAACTAATATGTTTAATGTTTCCTAGAAAATTCGCCATCACGGATTCAGCGAGCGTAATCGTAAAGCGAAAATGGTATTAAACGGTCCTATCACTTACCTTAATAATTTCAGGGAATAATTCATTAGTATTTGGGTCCATTAATATTAATTTACCTTAGGAAATATTGTGCTTAAGATAACTATAAGGAAATGTAGTAATAATAATAATTTTACTTTTCATTCTATGTGTTCGCCTAAACCAGAGTTGATATTTGACGAAACAGAATTAAAATCAACTTTGTCTGCTAATTGGACGCGGAAAAGGTTAAGCAGTTCCCTTCAATTAGAGAATAATTCATTAGTATTTTGGTCCATTAATATTTATTTACTGTAGGAAATATTATGCTTAAGATAACTAAAGGAAATGTTTCCGCCTACACGAGAGTTGATATTCGACGACACTGAATTAAAATCATAATATACTTGCTAAGCAATTCCTTTCATGTTACTCTACCTTTGACCTTATTACAATTTCGTTGTTATTAACAAACAAGAGATCTTCTGTGTCTCTACACAGTCATTCATCTACCTAGCCTTTTCCCAACTATCTTGGGGTCGGCTTCCAGTCTAACCAGTATTTTACATGGAGCGACTGCCTATCTGACCTCCACTACCCATTTACTGGGTAGTACGATCTCCCTTGGTAAGACTGGTTGTCAGAATTTTGGAATTCTGACGACCCGTAACGACTGTCAAAGATCCACGATTGCCAGCCGGGACCAACGGCTTAACGTGCTTTCCGAGGCACGGAGGAGTCTCGGTATGTAAAGATGGTCACCCGTCCATGGACCAACCCCGGCAAGCATAGCTTAACCTGATGGATTGATCCGTACGGCTGTTATTACTTTAGCCACGAGCTCCTCAATGTATCTCTACATAGTATAATTATCTAAATCAAAGTCACTTGCCGCGTCTGTCTCTGTCTCCGCTAACTTTTCTTAAACCACGCAACGAATTTTAATGTGATTTTCACTAATAGAAAGAGCGATAAACGAGGAAGGTTTGTGTATATAAATTAAACTCGTGCGGAGCCAGGACGGGTTGTGAGTTAGTTATAACACCTTCATCATCAGCCTTTTAATGTCCCCACTGCTGGGGCACAGGCATCCTCTCTGAGAGAGGGTGTGGGCCGTAATTCATCACGCGGGCCCAATGCAGATTGGTGGATGTCACATGTCTTCGAATTTTTGGTTCTGAGACATGCCGTTTCCTCACGATGTCTTCCTTCACCGTTTTGAGAGCAGTGGTGATGAAATAATTTACACAAAGTAAAGCGCCTGCCAGGGTTTGAACTCACGGCCTACAACTTGTAAGTCGCAGCCAATACCAACGGGCCACCACTGCTCTCTATAACACCTTACGTAGGCGGAATCAATATCGTTTTTATGTAGGTACCTGAAGGGCGACTCCTGTATTTTAAGAACATTCTACATTGAATCACAGACACAATCTATCAAAGATACTTCTTTACCAACTACCTGCCGGGCTCTGTGATTCCTGATAATTACATCCTGGGGGTTTTTAAGTTAAGAGTGAATAGGTTACTTCTAAGTAAGCTTGCTCCAACTTTTACTACATCATCGCTTATCATCAGGTGAGACAGTGGTCAAACAAGAGCTTATAAATAGTAATAAAACGGATTTATCATGAACCTTGCTTTTCTCAAATATGTCGTGAGACTAGTGATCTGGTCGTAAGTGTCTATAGAACATGGAGTTGATTCCTGTCAGGACAGAGTTCTGAGTATTTCCGTTATTAAATTCGAAGCTCACCCTAACGTAGTACCCGGGCCTGCGGACGGCGAGTAGTGGGTAGCTCGCCGTCCGATCAGCACCAGGCCCGAGAGTCGACGGTGCGTAGTGTTCCACGCGCGCCTCGAAGACTTGTCAGCAAAACATGACGGGGCCCGTCATGGCCGATGCCTACCCAGGGGTTGTGGATAAATTCGAAACAGAGCTACCGCGCCACTGGGCATTCAGGGCAGGAAAGGAACAGGGGTGGGTTTTAGTCAGTGAAAGTCTGACACGCCCTCCCGCTCCACCCTAGAGCGGGAGATGTCATTGGATGATTTCCCAAGCCCCAAAAAAAAACCCTAACATAGTAGATAGAAAATAATAAATTACAAAGAATCCGCACCTCATATTTAATGGGAGTGTACTCAATGTAGTGGAAACTACTAGTATTTAGACCAAATTTCCGTGCGTTCAAGCGTTTTTGCCATACATATTATTGATATCAAATGTATCTGCTCACAATTTAGAACCGATTAATATTAGTGTTTAAATCCGTGGTGCTTGGCGACTGGGCTTATCCGAGTTGTAAATGTCCCTTTGTGCCTATTGGCCTAGTGTTGTTCTGTCTCCTGCTTGATATGGAGGCAAGTGTCAGGTAGTTCTTACTCCTCCGCTGTTATTTTCATATAAATTTCGTTGCGGGACACAAGACAGTTTAATCGTTTCTCCGGTAGGTACTCGACGAGTTTCATTGACTCGGCGTATTTCTGGTGGTCGCCACTTTTGATTCTGGGTTTCAGGATTGGTAGTGGTTGGGAATAATGTCACGGGGTTGTACCAAAAAAAAAAACTTAAAAAAGTTGAATATTTTCAAAAACTGTAAAAAAAAATTCCAAACAAGCCACTTTTCAAGCAGTCTGATGCAGTTGGTGGCTGCTATTTTTTATAGTCGGGTTTTATGAAAATATTTTTTTATTTTTAGTTTCTACTTTTCAGCGAGTTATATTTTTGGAATCGCTTCCTCGAACCTTTTATTTTGATACCCCACTTAATAAAGTTCGTCGACTTAATTTTTTTATTTTCACAATATGGTGTCTGGTTGTCGCCATATTGTATTTTCATTACTGTCATGTCTTTAGTAGCATTTACAAGGTTAAGACGAATCAATTGACGTAAGAATTATCAAAATCGGCCCACGCGTCTGGTCTCTATGTGCCACAAAGGAACAAACATACATTTACATACTTATATACAAACATACATACATAGGCTGATAAACACATTACCCTCCCTTGCGTCGCGCAGTCGGGTAAAAAGAAGTGATCCTCTTTGTGAGTAGGAGGTAATTTTTGGAAGTAGGCACTGATCCAATTATGAAATATCTTTCACTGATACAAAGATAAACTATCGTCGAGTGTGGCTTATTTTTACCCCGAAAAAAATGCTCGGTTTCTGTGGCCTAGGCCGGGAATGCATAACCGCGGGAAGATAGCTAGTCGTAAGATAATTCCCAACACGCAAAAGGGACGATACATTTTCTTTCACACTAACATAAGTCAGGTAGACTCGTTTTCAGACCAGTTTTCTATTCCTACCCACATCGGCAAACCGATTGAGTATTTTACCTCCTGTAGTGCAGTCGCTTTGATTGTAACGAATGTTTCCTGACTTTAATCTAAGTCTATGGTAATAGGGCTTTACTGTTAGAATCTAGAACTCCATGAATAAGTCTGGGAGAAATATGAGGGTGCGTTTCCACTGAAGCGGAGCTAGTCCAATCACAGACGAGACGAGTGACGCGATGAGGATTTCAACTATTGTCATTGGTCGATTCCTGGACGTCTTCGCTTCGGTCCGCCCAGCTCCGCTTCAGTCAAAACGCACCCTAAGGTCTATATACCTATGAAGTTGTCGGTTTATAAAACGAGCAATTTTGAGCTGTGATAACTTCATATTGACTTGAAATTCTAATTTCAAATGAATTTTATATTTAAAACATGTATATTATTATGTGAGTGTGTGTGTGTGTGAGTATTGTATGCGTGTGTGGTGTGTGTGTATTGTATGTGTGTGTGGTGTGTGTGATTGTTGTGTGTGTGTATGGTTGTGTTGTTTATTATTATTATTATGTGTATGTGTATATGTATTTTCTAAATTAAAACCAAAGAAAGAAAAGAATAATCACTTGTTTCTTTAGGTTTCGTATTTTCTGTAATATCGCTTTGCAAGATGTGGGTATACCCACCTACTATATAACAGTATTATTAGTAACACCTCTATATAACCCTTTGAATAATTCAGGCGTGAAGTTATGCTGTGCTTTAGTTATAAATGCTCAAAAGTAGAGTGAAAAGTAAGCTTTGTTTTTGATGTCATAGATTCCAGGATTAATATTACCAAAAGAAGCTTACATGGTATGCTATAATTACTTCTTGTAGGATGTGGTTACCGGTGGAAGTAAATGTTTGCTTTTAATAAGATTTTATACACACTAACCCAGTGAGTAGTAATATTCAGTTTAGCAGTGGTGGCCCGGTGGTAACAGCCCCGACTTACGAGCTGTATGTCGTGGTTTTAAACCCAGGGAGGCGTTTTCCTTTGTGTAATTTATTTCATCAACACTGCTCTCAAAATGATGAAGGAAAACATCGTGAGGAAACCGGCATGTCCCAGAACCAAAAAATTCGAAGACATGTGACATCCACCAACCCGCATTGGGCCCGCGTGTTGGATTACGGTCCACACCCTCTCTCAGAGAGGATGCCTGTACCCCAGCTGTGTGGAAATTAAAAGGCTGATGATGAAGGTGTTACAACTAACTAACGACCCATCCTAGCTCCGCATGGGTTCAATTTAAATACACAAACCCTCCTCGTTTATCGCTCTTTCTATTACTGAAAACCACATTAAAATCCCTTTTACACAGAGGAGGCGTGTGTCCCAATAGTCTGAACTTTAAAAGGCTTATTACTTTCGTGTAGTCACGTTGTATTTGTACATATTATTAACATTTTTAAATATTTAAATAAAAAAGCTATAAAGCATATAAATGTATAAAAATAGTATACAGTATATGTATATATATATATCCCACCGGTATCAGGAACAGGGTTCAAGATACCGGTCAGGGCTCCAGAGAGAGGAACCGCCTCACAATGCGAGCCGTGTCCAGAAGTACAGCTTTCTGAATCAAGTCCTTGATCCAGCAATGAGAGCCTCCTAAGGTTTTGGTCGAGGCTTGTGGCTATTAAGCCATTGGCTGACACGACTATCGGCACAATGATCGCTGAGTCCACATCCCACATGTGGACAACCTCGCGAGCCAAGTCAAGATACCTGATTTGCTTAAAGGCTTATTATTATTATGTCTAAGTAAACATGCACTGGCATTTCCAATACGTAATGAATTTTACATTCCAAACTAGCAAAATTACGAGTAAACACACTTCAAAATCATAACAAAGGTTTGAAGTAATCCATCTTCCAGCAAGCTGGTTATGGTTAACTACAGTTAGCTATTAACCGCACGAGAACTGTGTTTCTGGAGAACACGGAAAGGATTAGCTGTCAACTTGGATTATAGAAATAATAGAACATGTTGACGTTTCGAAAAACGGGTTTTTTAATTCGAGATAATTTGAATCTATTGCCAATAACTCAAGTAACCACGTATTTGAACTATTACCACATGTTAACGTGCCTTAGCATTATTTTACATAAACCTTGATCGGGGAGAATAGTAGAAGATACATGACGAATTTACCTCAAATAACAAGGGACAAGGACAGAAGATAACCAATTATTTATTGTAATGAGTTGTGAAAAGTAACAAATCAGAATTGTTTTCTGCAAGGTTATCTGTTTAGACACAGAGCTGATTAGTTTCCAAAAAAAAGTGTAGTTTCCCAAAGAAGGTACTGCAAAACACCCCATATACCTGGGGAGTGAAAAGGTTACTTCTAGGCAAACGTGCTCCAACATCGATCACATCATCGCTTACCATCAGTTGAGCCAGTGCTCAAATATGTCCCTATCTATATGTTAAAAAAAAGTCTATATGCTATTTGCTGCGTTGGAAGGCCTCCCACATAGTAGCCCGCGGGTAGCTGATGGATGCGAGACGCGCAAGACCGGTCGTTGTGACAATTGAGTCTATGTCCAGCAGTTGACGTATATCGGCTGAAATGATGATTATGATATGAAGATGATGATATGTTCTGTTTTCATCTGATGCCGTTCGAGAGTTTTCGTAAAAGCACATTGCCAATCACAGTATTTTGGTTGATTTGCGCTATCTTAGTGATACAGCAGGATGCTGATATCTTTCAACAAGTCTAATCAAGAGTTATTTTTCCGCTTTCCATGCAGGAAATCGTAAAAATCCCGCTACATTAGGTGCACGAACCTACATAAAATATTATCTTTAGTACTTGTAGCCATCGAAGTAATTTTATCTGCAATCTATGATTACTTGTACAAATCAAAGACTAGATGAGCAGGCGATAATATTCAAGACTTCCTTAGATGTGCAATGGGCCTAAAGGTCGGCTCACACCAAGACGCGGCGCGGCGCTGCGCACGCTCTTACAAGCTTTTATTTAATTTGCAATTATTATTATTATTCTTTAATGTACATATAAAACATATACACATAAAAACACAATGGGACAGTTAATTACAAAGAAAAAAAAAATTATTAATTATTTAAATGTTGCAGTGTTTGTTTGTTCGGTTCAAATGTTGCAAGCTGAATTAGGACCACTTAATCTTATCCTACGGAGTTAAATTTTTATATGTTGGTTCAGTTGCGGTGAAAATATAATTTTATGGTGTCTAAGCATAGACACGAAATTTCGTGTATGACTTCAAAAAATTGTTTAAAAAAATACTTTTTTACTATTTAAAAAAAAAAAAAAAATTATTTAAGTTAACGACAGAAAGTTCTACTTTAAGATTTGAATTTTATTTACTGCACAACAAGGTACATATTTCAATGAGAGAATTCAAGTAGACCCCGCGGAATCCGAATTTGAATTCGTGAAGTTAAAGGCTGCGGCATTCCGCTAGATGCGAGACAAACTGGACTGTAGCTTATTTTCAGCAGCGGATGTCAGTCCGCTGAAATGAATATGATAAGGATGAATTCTCTCGGTGAAATGTGTACCTTTTTATGTAGTAAATAAAGTTCTATACCCATAGCACAAGAACGAGAGAAATGAACATCTGGAGGAGGCCTTTACCTAATTTGGGGTCCTAGCAATAGAAAATGAAAAAAAAACTGACAGAATTTACAATTAAATTATATTTAAAATACTAATGACACTCACTATATGGACCCATTAATTGAGTATCATAAAAATAGTAGATAAATAAACTTTTTTATTTTTTATTAATGTATCGCTATAGCGTCACGTCGAGTCTCGATGTGAGCCTACCCTTAGACATGCAACGGTGTTAATGATTTTCTTTGACTGCTTACTAAGCCTCCAGTGTTAGGTTTCACAGTAATCTCAAGGTATCTTTTCCTGTTTTCTGTCATGAGAATTACAGATAGACAGGCGGATAGAGACATCGAAATTGTAAAAGCTTACTTTACTGTTTAGCCTCAAATATACATTAAAGATTCTAGTACCTCATCTTGTAGCTGCCTCCCACGAAGGTATGACGGTTGCATTAATAATTAATTTATTACAGGTAATTTCACCCATAACATTGCACATCGCAAATCAAATTCAAATTCATTCACATCAGTACAAACAATACAACACATTAATCAATCAATATAATAAAATAAATTAATAAATAAAAAATCAGTTAAAATTTGTCATTAAAATATTAAAATCAAATAAAATTATATAATTTAATTACCAAGTGTATTAGGCACATAATTTCAATAAAAATACACATATAAGACATTAAATAAAATTACACTGATTCATTTACATTATTAAAACAAACATAATAATTATAATTTTCAAACCGGCATTAGTACAGCAACATGCCTGCCACACCAATACCGGATATAAAGGCAGTCCAGCCTGTTAGCGATCATTGCCAGGATAGCATTGGGGCTGGCCCGTACCCTGCGCACCAGGGACGCACACCGCTTACGTATGGAAACGTGGAAACAATCAGTGCGTGCCATCGCAAACATCCCTGATGCGCTACAGAAACGGGGCAGCCCCAACACCGCCAAAAACGCATTATTGTACTGGACACGGAGGGCACTGTATGCCCTTTCAGTATAGTAAACCCACAGACCGCACGTGTATAGGGATGAGCAGTACGCTCTAAAAAGCGTGACCTTCACACGAGCAGTACAACGCGAAAATCTGCGGGCTATCATGTTGGCTCGCACCGACAGCGCCCTCCGCTCCCGATCCATGTCAGCATGGTCCTTAAGGTCCTCGGTGAGGTCAGCATGTTCAAGCATATCAATAAAATCAATCCAATCAAAAGTCATTTATTCAAACTAGGCTGAGAGCCAGCACTTTTTGTACGCCAAAGTTCCATATACATATAGACGCCCGCCTGTCACCACTTCCTAGTGTCTTAGCTGTGAATAAGAATAGAATAGAATACGAAGTAGCGCCACAATTCCAGCAATACATTTGTCAGTTAAGTTTAACATAAATATGAGACAATTTTATTTTTGTCTCCAGACTACCTCGTTGTTCTGTGGTCGCAGGCACTACTGTCGAGCATGAGGTGGTGCTGGGTCAATTCTCGGGTCGGGTTATTGTATTCCTGCTGAAATTTTTCGGTTGCAACCCACAAGAGATTTGTAACCGATGATAGCAATAGGCTCGCCCCTATAACATGGCGCAGTTATAAGACTTCTATTGGTTTTTAATTGAACATCACGTCTAAACGACTAGTTTTAATTTTTTGAAAAAAATATGTTTTACTTACTCTAGACAATTTCTGTCGTAACTTGATGTGTGATAATTTGAATTTATATTTTTATAACATAGTGTAATTAATTTGTAAATTTATGTCTAACGCGGATAAAAAATTGAGAATCACGCAAAAACTATAAAGCGTATTTTTATGAAACCTTCACCATTTTAAATGTTTTCCTTCACCGCTTAGAGGGACTTAAACAAAGCAGGCTAAATATGGGTGTAGGCATTAAAAGTACAACTCTGCTTAATCTTTCGGGGAGTACAGCCGTGATATTTAAGTTTATTTTCATCTCAAAAGATTTTGGACGTATTTGACAACAGTCCTGTATCTTCGAAAATTTTACGAAAAAAATCTTTACAGAAATATATAAATCACGGAATTTCTCTTTATATAAATGTGTTTTGTAACTGAGTGCACAGATTTTCCTCGGTAAGATCGGTTCTCATGTCCCAACCAGTCAAACATGTATCTTGTCTAGACCCATAATCATCATTATTTATATCTTCCATGACATGGTATATCGCTAAATACTGGCGAGAACGAACATTATCCGTAATGAGTTCAATTCTGCATAATATTATGTTGGTGCAACAACACTGACTGATTGTGTCTAAAGGAGAGTGCATATTTGATCGATTTGGGCGATTGTTGACCAATCACCTATATTCTATTAGATGCTATAAGATAATGAAATAAATTAGAGAATTAGCTTCGAACCCACGAACAACAACTTTTAAGTCGTGCCTGTTACCACTGTATGAATTTCACAATTTATTACCTATTTGAGAAAACCTTAATCTCGGCTCAATTAACTTAACAGCTCAACGAACTCCCGTCGAGTTAGTTCAGTTCTGGTAATATTCTCTTTTGTTTGTGCGATTTAGATATATTTTTATTGTCCGCTTAGTATTTAAACAGTTCTGGAATCTATAATTTTGTACTAGCCCAAAATTGACCATAATACGCATTCATAATACCCAATCAGATCTTTCAGAGATCTCTATTTCTAGATTCACTACGTTCTTTAAAAGTCCATCAGTTGTCGAAAACGTAAAATCTGCAAGCCCCTTTACGCCTGTGACTGCATTGGACGACCAATGGGACTTAAATGTCAGAAAAAAAATTGAAGAGTTTCGAATGCAAATAATTATGCATTTTTTCCCTTTAAATGTGGTAATTTAGGTATTTAAGAACATGTTTAAAATAAGTGCTTTATTACTGTCATGTTACCAGTGGACGTACCAGGTACCTTTGCATGTGCACTTATCTAAATTACTTAGTTCGCGGCTTTTTGCAAGCAAATACCTGGGTTTTTTTTCATAAACCTGCTGGATTTCTTTGGGTATTTCTATCAGAATTAGGTTTTTTGATCAATGTGAGTCTATCGATCTTATAAGTCTTTTTATGTCCCACCGCTGAGCAAATATCTCACACTTACCATTGCGGGCATGTATTTTCGGTACAAGTCAAGTCCGACCCTTCATCTTCGTCTGGCTACCTCAATGTTAATTAATTAATTAGTAGGTACCCAGTAAATGGATCTATATGTATTTTTTTATAAGAGATGGGTTTGCTCTTGACTCTAGTCTAGGTCAGAGGTAGAGAGAAGAAGCTGTTCACTCTAAAACAAAAATCTGCCGAAAAGAAAATCTATCTAAATGGAAACAACCTAATTTGAAGAGAGTAGAGTTGTATGCGTTCGGAAACACAGACGCAAGTAGAGATTTCCACTCCATGGCTGTGCGCATCTGCCCGGAGGTTGAGGATAAATTCGAAACAGAGTTACCTCGCCCCTGGGCACTCAAAGGCAGGAAGGAACAGGGGTGGGTTTTAGTCAGTAAGAGTCTGACACGCCCTCCCTCTCCACCCAGAGCGGGAGAAGTCATAGGATGATTTCCCACCCCACAAAAAAAAAAAAAAAAAAAAAATGGCTGTGCGCATTATGAAAGATGTTCTTACTCCTCCGCTGTTCTTTTCTGATTAATTTCGTTTATGGACCCAAGACATTTTAATCGTTCTTTGGACGCTTCGAGCTTCATTGCCTCGACGTTATTCTGGTGGTTTCCACTGTTGACTCTGGCTTTTAGAAGTTTGAAATATTGCGTACATGTTCAATTTGGATGACAATGCATGGCTTATAATGACGTCATACTAAATCCAATATATAGCGGACTCCCAAAGATGGCGGAATAGTTATTTTTTATGCTTTTTCATGATGTGGGTTTCAAATAAAAGGGTTTTCTGACAAAAATACAAAAAATTAAATGACGTCACACAAAGGCATATTTTTAAGTTTTTTTTTAAACTTTAATATTACTTGCACAATCACAACAACATCATGTTGTTTCTCTTCCCACAGGGTTAACAATTTATTCTGACGAAATTTTAAAAACCTTAAGACTTGAACAAAGCAAGAATTAATAAACTTCACGCCTTCATAGTCTGTACTATTTTAATAATACCCAAAGCTTTGGCTTTAGGCTCGCCAATTTGGGTGCAAACCAATAAAAATAATAACCGCAACAAATCGGTCACAGTAACGCCATGTTGGTGGTATTAATTCTGTGGTATCGCTTTTGTAGAATATTATTTCATATTGGGTAGATCTTTATGCACCTACTGCTTGTACCAACAGCTATGGACCGCCAATTTCGAAAAGGCTAACCCTGATCACTATTCATTCTTTTTTTAGGGTTCCGTACCCGAAGGGTAACCAACGGGACTCAATTACTAACCCTCCGCTGTCCGTCTGTCCGTCCGTCAATCTGTCAGCGGGCTGTATCTCATGATCCGTAATAGGTAGACAGTTTAAATTTTCACAGAATGTGTATTTCTGTTGCCGCTATAACAACAAATATTTAAAAAAAAATTAAAGGGGGCTCCCCTACTAAAAAATACACGTGTCACGTGTTTTTTTTTTGGCTTTTTTGCTCGATATTAATAATGGCAACAAGTAGACGCGTAAATAATCTTGTACGATGATACGGAACCCTTGCGACTTGCACTTAGCCGGTTTTTATCAGTGACAAACTCGAGCTTGACCACTCACCAGACGGTAAGCGATGATGTGGTCGACGATGGAGCACGCATTTTTTTTTTTTTTTTGGGGGTTGGGAAATCATCTTATGACTTCTGCCGCTCTAGGGTGGAGCGGAAGGGCGTGTCAGACTCTTACTGACTAAAACCCACCCCTGTTCCTCCCTGCCCTACGCGCCCAGGGGCGAGGTAACTCTTTCGAATTTATCCTCAACCCCCGGGCAGGCATTGGCGGTGGCAGGCCCCGTCCTTTGCTGACAACTCTTTGAGGCGCGCGTGGAACACTACGCGCCGTCGACTCTCGTGCCTGGTGCTGATCGGACGGCGAGTTACCCATTACTCGTCGTCCGTAGGCCCGGGTCTACGGTGGCCGGAGATCGTCTCGCAGCCCCTGGCGTCTCTTGCGGCGGCTGCGGCTGAGGGCGCTAGGGCGACTCTGCCGCTGTTGAGTCTCCCTAACGTGTGCCGCCTCCCTCTTCGCGAGCATTACTGCTTCGCAGAAGGAGGAGACGGCCCCCCACGATGGAGCACGCTTGCCTAGAAATAACCTATTCAATCTTGACTTAAAGATCTCCAAGGTTTCAGCTATCAGGAAACACAGACTCCAGCAGGGAATTCCACTCCTTGGCTGTACGCACAATGAATGTGTTCCCAAAACATTTTATGCTTATGGGTGGGATATCCACCATTACCGGTGGCAGATCGCCGTACCTCTAGCGGTCTAATAATGGAACGCTAGGCAGAAAATTACTACTGTATGGCAATTAATTAATGGTTATGCGTATCCATAGCCCAAATACCAGACCACCGAGATTCGGTGCGTATTTACATCATTCTAATATTACGTTCAAGCAATCGATGAGTATGAATGTATGTTATTATTCAATTTCTTCGGTAATTGCTGAAAGTCGTTGCGATTCGCCACACAAACATTAAGGTTTCGTTATGGGGTTTTTATATAAAACGGCACGGGTTTTGTGTAACGATGGCTTTCCCATAATATTGTATGGGAATTAGACGTTATAGTACCGTATAGTTTAGGTTTATTTGTATTGAAAGCGTCCTGTTTATCACTGGAGAGTAAAGGCTTTTTTCATAAACAGAGATGAAATGAGTTTCTGGCTACTACTATTTGATTCCAAAGTGCAATTTCTTAAAATGTTTGGATTTTTTAATCGTTTGTATTGTAGAAAAGTGATGTATAAGACATGATTTATTCGAGTAAGCATAGAATAGCCAGCCTTTTAAGGTGAAAGCTCCAAGGTAGCCCGCGAAATCCAAATTTTATTTTTTGCAGGTCAGTATCAGGTTTTATGTTGGTCAAAATATGATTCGCGGCCGTAGTAAGTATGTATGTACAGAACTGTAGCATTAAAATCATCAATACAACTCCCTCAGTTAGAATTGATGCCAAATGTCATGATTTCATGAAATACTTACATTTGTCATCAATTCTAACTGAGAGCGTTGTATTCATGATTTTAATGACCATAATTCTATAAATACGTACATACTTGCTACGGCCGCGAATCAAATTTTGACCAAGATACAACCTGACACTGATCTGCAAATTGCAAAAAACGTAAGAAAATTTTGAATTTCGCGGGCTACACTGGCGCTTCCACGTTAACGTCCCTCACTGCTGGGATACAGGCCTCTTCTAAGTAAGAGGGAATGGGCCCTTAATCCACCACGCGGGCCCAGTGCGGGTTGGTGGATGTCACAAGTCTTCAAAAACTTGGTTCTAAGACATACCGGATTCCTCGCGATGTTTTCCTTCACAGTTTTGAGATCGGTGATGATAAAATAATTCACTCAAAGTAAAGTGCCTGCCTGGGTTCGAAACCACGACCTACGACACGTAAAGGTACGTCCACACGACACACTTACGAAAGAATACAACTTGATACAGACTTACGTAGATTTCTCTTGATTTTTGTATGTGCAACATAGCCGTGCAGAAAAATGTCGGTGTGTTACCTTAGTCTGTATTAGATCTGTATCGTATGGACGTACCTTAAGACAGATTTCCTTCTAACTATTTTGACCAAACAAATAAATACTCAAAATGAAAACAATAACTAAAAGAGCGCATTGCGGTGCATACTCACAGTTAATGCACCCATTTCCATCAGTTCGGTTTACTGCTTGCCACAATAAGCACTCGAAGTACACACTGGTGTTTATTGCTTCTTTATGGCTATGGGTGAAATGAACTATTTATACAATAAATTCTATGACCTGTTTCTGGCAAAGAATATCAGAAGGTTTTTTTAGATGGAAACGAAGAAAATAGGAGGCGTTGTGCGTATTATAATAATTTGAGGCGTAGACTCAGTGGTGGTATTCCTAATGTGTGTTATTTTTCTGATGTAAAGGAAACACTAGCCTGCAATACTTTATATGTTTTATTATAAAAATCAATACTTACTGTGTTTATAAAAGAGAGACACACACAGAGAGACTTCTTTTTACCTATTGTTTTTTGCTGTTGTGTTGTGTCTATGTCGAATAAATGATTTCTATTCTATTCTTTTTCTATTCTATTTATTTGTACATCACACAAGAATTTATTAAAACTAACAATACAAACAAAAATAAAGTGTGCGAGGCTAAAAAAGCGCTTAACTCTGCATAAGCTGCGGTATATAAACAATAATAACGCTGCGCTGACCCTAGCATAATAGGGATGATTCCAGGGTAAAAAAAAATTGTATTTAGTCCGTAAGTTAGATTAACAAAAAATAGTGGACACGTATTTCACTCACTCGCACTACTCGTGAGCCCTGTGCTTCACATATACTTAAAAAGCTTACAATGCTCTGCGTATCCAATATAATAACGCATTCAGGGTATTACTGCGACTGCCGCGCTTCTGTAGTGCCTCGGCAATGTTTGCAGACGCACTCACTGACGGCTTTGATGCACTGTGGCGTAAGAAATCTGCTTCGCTACTCCACAGGCTGCGTGGCACTCCCAACACTATCCTGCAATCGATAGCCGCCCGGGCAGACAGCCCGCTAGTGTGGGCACTCACAAATAGGACCTAGCTACTTTTTAGCCGACTTTCGAAAAAGGAGGAGGTTCTATGTTCGACTGTATGTACGTTTTTTTTTATGTATGTCCGCACATTTCTCCGTCAGTTGTGGACCGATTTTCAAAACTCTTTTTTTATCCAAAAGAATATACTCCCGAGATGTTCCCATATAAATTTTATCGAAATTGCTTTAGCGCTTTTTGAGAAACTGAACAAAAACGAAAAATACGCATATCTTGATGACGTTTTTGTGTTCTCCAAATGTTTAAATTCCACGTTCCATGTTATTGGGGTTTTTAGTTCTGGGGTATAACAACTAAAAAGCGAAAAATAAGAAACCGACTTCCAAAAAAAAAGTACACTAAAAATTTAAAAAAACTTTAATTTCGGAAGTCGGTGTTTGTATTTTAATTCTTCGATATTTGACACCGACTTCCGAAATTAAAGTTATTTTTAAATTTTTAGTGTACTTTTTTTTTGGAAGTCGGTTGTTTTTTTTGTAAAAAAGTTTTTTTAGTTATTAAGTACAAACATAGGATAAGCTATTTTGTTACTAACACTATAGACCACATTGTAGTCTGATTAAATAAAGCTTATTATTATTATTATTATTTCTTGCTTTATCAAATCAATGAAAAATGACGAAGCATCAAAGTTCAGGAGTGGGGGTTTGTTGCGTCACTTTTGAGTAAAAAGTGGTACAATTTTAACTCAACTGTGACGCCATGCGAAATTTCAACGCAGTCGTCTTAATTTTTTGTTTACGTGGCAAAAGAAAAAATACATATCCAATATTTTTTAGTAATCTAACTGACAGAGTAGGATTTTTTTAGTCATCATCCCAATTGTTAGGGCTCGCTGTAATGCCTCGGACACACTCACGGAACTAGGTATAAACTAATTAAAAAAACTCACAGCTAACTCACTTCTGACAATACAATTCTTTTCTTTTCAATTTCAAAATTATTCTAGGAGGGACCTCCTTAGTGCCGCCATAGACGGACTGCTTGGAGCAATTGGGGCCACCAGCTTCAAGCGGTCGCTATTGGGCGATCTGCAGTTTAAATATAAAATTGACATTCGCTATACAGGGACCGCTCAAGCAATTCATTTGTTTTCGTAGCTTAAAATGTGCTGACTGCTCCAACAGTTCGTCTATGGACGGCCTTAGATATCACAGTATTGTCCGATGGTAAGAAATGAACGACAACACTGAACATCCGTTACGTCGCGTCGATGGAATTGTGGATGTTGTGCCAATCTTTATAAAGAATACGTAGGTAGGAAAACATACAGTTTTTTCTAGACTTTCATATCCTACGTCTATTGATTGTAATGTTATGTGAAGTGGATACAAAAAAGCCGCAGTATACATTTACGTGATACCTAGATACTCACGCATTCTTACGTGGTTTTAAGATTTTTCTTTTAAAATTAATGGTTCGACCAATTCTTTGCTGATTTAGTAAGTTTCCTTTTTTTGTTAAAACTGTTAAGTCACTAGTTTCTGCCAGCGGCTTCGCCGTGAAAAACTATCCCAAGAAGGGAACACGCTCCTGGGGTACATACTCGTAATTTTATCCAGCTCCGTTCCGCCGTTCTGGCATGATTGAGTGGCATCATATACATTCAAACATTCGCATTTATGATGTTCTAGCTGTGCCCGCGGTTTCACTCACGTTTATGTATCTTTGGTAAAAAATTTTATCGTAAAAAGTATCCTATGTTACTTCTAATAGGTACCTCCAAGAATTTATGTACAAAGTTTCATGATGATCGGTTTAGTAGTTTTCGCGAGAAAGCGTAACAAACAAACTTACATTCACATTTATATTAACGCGTCAGGCCCCGCGCGTCGACATAACAATAGGTTTTTAATTGTGTCTGCTAATGAGGGACTTGATGTGTTAAACTAGCTGCGCGCCGCGGTTTCACCCGCGTGGACCAGGATAAAAAGTAGCCTATGTGTTAATCCAGAGTATAAGCTATCTACATACCAAAATTCATCCAAATCAGTCCAGCCATTTGGGCGTGAAGAAGTAACAAACATACACACTCACAAACTTTCGCCTTTATAATATTAGTGTGACTAGCTGCACCCCGCGGTTTTACCCGCCTAGACCGGAATAAAAGGTAACCTATATGTTAATCTAGGCTATAAGCTATCTACATTCCAAATTTCATCCAAATCTGTCCAACCGTTTGAGCGTTAAGAAGTAACAAACTTACACACTCACAAACTTTCACATTTATAATATTAGTAGAATAATAGTATGACAGGTAGGTCTGCCTGCCTAACCTTTTCCCAACTATCTTAGTGTCGGCTTCCAGTCTAACCGAATGCAGCTGAATACCAGTATTTTACATGAAGCGACTGCTTATCTGACCTCCACAACCCAGTAACTGAGTAATACGATACCCCGTGGTAAGACTGGTTGTCAGACTGTCGCGCCTCTGACGACCCGTAACGACTGTCAAAGATCCACGATTGACAACCGGGACCAATAGCTTAACGTGCTTGCCGAGGCACGGAGGAGTCTCGGTATGTAAAGATGGTCACCCATCCATGGACCAACCCCGGCAAGCATAGCTTAACCTGATGGATCGACCCGTGCGGCTGTTATTACTTTAGCCACGAGCTCCTCTGATGTTGATGTTATAGGTAGGTATGTATAATATTAAGTAAGAACTACCAAGAAATATAAGATTAGTAATATTTCTTTGTTAGAAACGTACTGAAAGGCTTTCATCATAATTATCAGCCTTTTGATGACTCCGCTGGTGGGGCACAAGCCTCCTCTCTGCGAGAGATTGCCACACCACTGTCACGTGATTTAAAAATATACATATTTACATGTTTTACCATTGAATGTTATACACTCTGTTTTACAGGTTAGTCATTTTGTTCTCTCAAATATGGCATGCAAGCAATTGCTCGTGTCTATCAGCCTGTCTGCTTTCTTGTTTCGTCTTTCTAAAGTACGAAGTGTTTGTCGCAAAACCACCGCTATGTTCCTGGTGTCCAATAAAAAGCAGCTAGGAATAACATGACGCAAATTATGGTGTTATCCTCCCAAGTGCATTGGGTTTACCGTTCTCTGCCGGTGCGACGTCCGTTAGACATCATCTGTCTATGGGGTAACACTAGTCAATGATAAACTGGTTCCTTCAAGTACGTGGGGAAAGACATGATTAACTACAAACTCATTCAATTATAAGTAGGTACCTACACAATTAGGTACTCCATTCAAACGTGATATAAAACGGTTGGACTGATCAAGCGGAAAAACTATCCTTAGATAGTTCTTTTGATAGGTAATTTGCTATTCTTTTTTTAACCGAGTTCAAAAACGGAGGAGGTTCTATGTTCGACTGTATGTATGTTTTTTTTAATGTATGCCCACCGATTTCTCCGTCAGTTGTGGAACGATTTTCAATTTTTTTTTATCCGAAAGAATGTACTCCCGAGGTGGTTCCATATAAATTTTAAGAAAATTTAATCCTATTAATATTATAAACTAGCTCCTGCCAGCGGCTTCGCCCGCGAAAATTTGATTAGTCTAAGTTACTCCTTGGAAGAGGCTTTTTCCCTAGGTCCGTATAAATTACTAGTATAATATAACTTAGTATATAATTATATTTTCTCCTTATTTAAATTATTGTTCTGTAATTTGCACAGAATTAAATAAAGTTTTATCATTATTATTATTTCGTTGATTCATTTTTAAATAATCATTAAATTATATTTTTAAATATTTCAATAAAAAGTATGACAAAACATTTAAAAATATAAAAAATAGTATCGATAACCACCGGTATCGGGAACAGGGTCATTATTATTATTATTAAGTTACTCCTTATATGCCAGTAAAATCATATCAGAATCGGTGGAGCCGTTTCGAAGATTAGCCGGAACAAACAGACAGACGGATAGACAACAATTTTTAAAAACCGATTTTTAGGTATAGGTATCGAACAAATAACTGTATGATCTTAAAAAAAAATATTTGGACGTTACAAACAGACATTTCAATTTTATTTATTTGTATTGATGTATTAAAACGAAAGTTTGAATGGATGAATGTTTGATACTCAATCACACCAGAATGGAAGAAAGGATCTGGATGAAATTTGGCAAAGAGATAGATTATAGTCTGGAATACAGGCTATAATTTATAATAGGGGAAGTATTAATTCCACGCTGGTGAAGTCGTTAGCAGAAGGTAGCAAGGAAATATAACAGTCGAATAGCATTCTTTGTACCACACCATTCCTTAAATGGTCACGTAGCGAAAAGACATCTTCTAAGCTATTTTCTAACCGCTCCATAGACAAACATTATACCACAAGATGCAACCAACTAAAAAGTAGTCCCACCATCCGCTGAAAATATACGACCTCTATAACTCAATGTAATGTACGTTGCTCGAGCTCCAGTTATATTGGTAAATTTCTTAGATACACCAGTTTTGTAAGACCTGTAGGATAGTTTAGTTTGTGGGGAAGAAGAGATTAGGTTTTGTTGGACGTCTGACGATGTGGGGATTTTTTTTTCTTGAGGTCAATAAACTAGAGTGCGAGTGAGACGACCTTATCAATTATCGATATATTGCGGCGCTAGAAAAATACAGGTTGTTCTTAAAATGTTGCTTCTAAAATTAAAAAATCTTTTAAAGCAACATTTTAACTTTAACACGAAAAGGAGGGAAGGGCCCTTCCCTTCTTTTCGTATATTTTTTTTCCACTAATATACTTTGGCATAACTCTTTTGGCATATTTTTTTGGCATATTTATCCTGTAGGCTAATTTGTTTTGGCATAGTTTTAATTCGCATAATCTTACTTGGCATAATGACTATTAGCATAATAGTATTAAGGCATAAATATTAAGACATGTGTAGTATATAGGTTAAGGTGCGGCGGGGGTGGCTCTTGAGGCCACACCTAAGCCCAAAAAATTTACAAAACTTACCTTTTCTCTAAGTGGTATTAGTGTCTAACATTTTAGGAGTTAATTATTATGCGTATTGGTTATACCTATTAAAATTGAGTTTTAATCCATCAGGCCCCAGAATAACAGACACAATTAAAAACCTATTGTTGCGTCCCCGAAGTGGGGATGCTTTAGAATTTTATGCGTACACATTATTTTGATTATGCTTATAGAAGTTATGCTTTAAGAAATTATAATTACGTAAGCTGTTATGCGTAAATATTATTATGCTTAAAAAAAGTATGCCATGTATTAATCTGTCTTAAAATTTTATACGAATGGATAGGGAACTTATTTTGTACTGTATTTTAAGGTTATAGCCGTCTTAGCTATGTTAATTAATTAGTTTAGCTCAGTTTGATTGACTTTAGCTTGCATAACTGAGGTATTTTTCGGGTTTCGAGAGCCCGAATAAAAATCGGAACCTTTTTAAGATCACTCGTGTGTCTGTACATCTGTCCGTCCGGCACAGCCAATTTGCTCCAAATCTAGAGGACCGATTGAGTTGCAATTCGGTACACACATCAATATCTGTGTCCCAAACGGACGTGTAACGCAAATTAATGAATTATATATGGGGGTAACTTTTGGGGCGCAAATCGGAAAGAAAGTTTTTCAAAGTGCACCGTGTGACATATCAAATGAAAGAGCTTATCGTTTGGCTCTCATAAACATATTTTTTCTTAATAGCGAGCTAAAATAAATCCTGTACCTATATTAAGTTATTTCCTTCACTTGCCACAATCAAATTAAGTCAATTAAAGCGAGAGTTATAGCTGGTTATTGATATTATTACTAAACGAGGGGTTTTTCTATTGTCTCGGCCACTAAGTCGAGTGAAAGAATTTATCTGCACAAGGCCTTTTAGTCTGCAAGCGACTTAATTACAGTCTTTCTGTAAATTAACTTTCCGAGTCAAGAACAGAATCGCTTATTAATATTCTTCCTTCCGTAAGGTTCTTATAAGCTTCAAAACAATTTTGCCCCTGAGTCCAGTTTACGACTTTTCACAAAATCATTTATAGTCTCCAAACGCTACTGAAAAGTAAAGTTATATTAACTTATTTTAGAATAATGAGTAAATAAGTCTTATTATTTAAAGCTTTATCTTAATTTTTTTTTTTATCTAACCTATGCTGTCCTACTGTTGGGCAAAGGCTTGCCCCAAGTCCTTCCAGGAACTCTTCTCCCGTGTTTCCTCAAACCAGCCCTTACGTTTAAAACGAAATAAAATAATAACTATATACTCGTACATTAATAATAGCTATTTTTCTTTAAATCAAGAGTAACTTGGCTCGCAGGCTCTTCGCGGGGATCGTGCGGTCCATGGCCCTTTACGGGGCACCGGTGTGGGCTCGTTCTCTAAGGCAGCGATCGACTCGCCGTCTGAACGCGTCCCAAAGGGTCATGGCGATCCGAATGATCCGAGGATACCGTACGATCTCCTGTGAGGCGGCGCGCCTCCTTGCCGGATTATCGCCATGAGATCTGGAGGCAAAAATCCTCGCGAACCTCTATGAGGAGCGCGAGGAGGCGAAATGCCGGGGCGAAACTCCGCTGCCGCGAAAACTCGCGGCTCGGCGGACAGAGCTCCGGTAAGATCTTATGGCGACATGGAGACAGCGATTGTCGCAACCCAGTGCTGGGCACGCCACCATTGCGGCGGTAGTGCCCCTCTTTGAGGAGTGGCTGGAGAGGCCCCACGGCGCCCTCACCTTCCGCCTGACGGAGGTCCTCACCGGACACGGTTGTTTCGGGAGGTTCCTGTGTCGGATAAGACGGAAGAAAACGCCCGGGTGTTTCCACTGCGCGGATCATCCCGAGGACACGTTGGAGCATACGGTGGAGGTCTGCCCCGCTTGGGCGGAGCCCCGCCGTGTCCTCGTGGATGCGATAGGCGGCAGCGACCTCTCGCGCCCTGCCCTAGTTCAGGCCATGGTACGGAGCGAGAGGGAATGGGAAGCCATCTCCTCCTTCTGCGAAGCAGTAATGCTCGCGAAGGCGGAGGCGGGACGCATGAGGGAGTATCAACAACGGAGTCGCCTTCACGCTCTCAGCAGCAGCCGCCTCAGGAGACGCCTGGGACTTCCGGCGCCGCGAGACGATCTCCGGCCACCGTAGACCCGGGCCTGCGGACGGAGTAATGGGTAGCTCGCCGTCCGATCAGCAACAGGCCCGAGAGTCGAAGGCGCGTAGTATTCCACGCGCGCCTCAAAGAGTTGTCAGCAATAGAGACGGGGCCCGTCATGGCCGATGCCTGCCCGGAGGTTGAGGATAAATTCAAAACAGAGTTACCTCGCCCCTGGGCACTAAGGGTAGGAAGGAACAGGGGTGGGCTTTGTCTGACACGCCCTCCCGCTCCACCTAGAGCGGGAGAAGGCATTGGATGATTTCCCACCCCACAAGAAAAAAAGAGTAACTTGGCTACTTCTAGACAAGCGTGCTCCATCGTCTACCGCATCACTTACCATCAAGTAAAAAAGGCCACGTACGAGTTGGACTCGGACACGAAGAGAAAAAACCGAAAAAATCTTGTAAGTATGGGGGCCCTATACAAGATACGTTAATTGACGCTGTAATTTTTAATTTAGTTTTCATTATTTGTTCTTAGAGCGGCAATAGATATATACACTCTGTTAAAGTTCAGTTGGTTACCTATTAATAACTGATCATGAGATACAGCTCGCTGACAGACAGACGGACGGACAGCGTAGGCTTAGTAATATGGTGCCGTTAACAAACGGAACCCTATTACTATTCCTTGGGTACGGAACCCTACAAAGGTAAAATAAAGCAGAATAAAAAAAACATTAATATCATCGAATCAAAATTGGAGAGATAGGCAAGAATCCTAAAGAAAGTGCCCTCACATTCCCTACATTTTTTCTATAAAAAATCACAACAGGTGTGGGCTTTACGAAGCGAATACAGTGTTATTCGTGCGAACACTACTTTTACGACGTATTGAATTGATTTTCTACACCATGTATAAGGGGACAAGATGGGTGTGTGGTTAGAAGTTGGGAAATTTGTAGTTTGGTGATTTTACTAGATGGTTAGAGTTTTTTTTCTTAAGGCAAGGTAAATGGACTTTGGATTCATAATAATATATGGTAACACATTTTCGAATGGCATTATTTTAAATTTATACAGGCTATAACGAAAACGTGGGATTATATTTTAAAAACTAGTTCTGCCCCTAAAAATGAACAACTTTCTCTAAGAAAAAAATAAAAAATTTCCAAATAAAAAATTGGACTAATATTCTAGCTGATCAATATTTGTATTTAGGGTAAAAATGATTGAGAATTTCCTCAGGTTTTCTTGAATAAAGTTGTTCATATCGATGGGCAGCTGCAGCTCTTAAAATATGACCACACCTTTCCGTTACACCTTGAATGAAGGTAAAACATAATAAGTCTTTTAAAATCAAAATTAAATGCCTAGTGAAATATAAATAGACCGTCGGTCCTGCTGGTAAGCGGTACTCAATAATCAACTATAATTATAGGTAAACAAGATAATATTATAAAAAAGTATAATTTGTGTGTGTTAAATATTGTAATATCTAAAAGTACTGACTCCATTAGGGAATCAAATAAATAGTTCCTGCGGAATGGAACACGTGAGCAAAGCCGTGTAAAGAAGCTAGTGTATTTTATGTTCTTGTGTACATGCAAGGACCTCAAATATTAGGCTGTCTGATGAGTAAAATTTAAAAGAAAAAAACAATTTTAAAGAATAAAAAGTAAGGCGGTAATCAACATTTACTGTACCTACTTAACTCTAAAAGGTATACTTTAAGAGTCAAGTAGGTACAGTAAAAGTTGTTAAAGAATATAAATTATCAACATGTTTTATAAAACTGTCATAAAGCGTGTAGTATCAATAAAATAATTACATAATTCCGGCACAGATCGAGGTCTCACGCGATACAGTAGCGGTTAAATCTTTTTGTATGTTCATGTAGTGCTGTTACTACTATGTGATATATTGCGAACTCATTATTAACACGCACGCACTATGAGTGTTATTTGATTCAGGGAATATTCAACAATCAAAAAACAGAACTAAAACTTTTGAGTGTTCAGAAAATCAAATCCCTTTTTAGATACTGATATCGTCATCAATTGGGTTCTCCTGACTCATTAAAATACCTTGAAAAAGGGGCGACACTGTCCCTAAATAAATATTTAAGATCCAAACAAATCATTTTCTCGACGTAATTCTTGCTATACCGACTTTTGTCTTTTCATGGTTTTCCGATGCATTCTTCAACACAAGTGATTTCAAAACGGTAAGGTCAACAATAGAAAAAAAACAACAACATTTAATTTGACATACCTACGGAAGACACTGCTCTCATAATAAATTGAGAGTTAGACGTGTCGTGTCTGACAAGTTATCAAAAAAAAAGTAGTAATTTCTTAAACGCCCCGTACATTTCACTCTTACTACAACACTCGCATCAGGTATAGGAGAAGCGGTACACATCCGCGCACAGCACCTGCCGCAGCGCGCCAATCGCTTACTGCCTGTTTATATTGCTCTCTCTCTTACTTCAACGTACTTTTATAAAGTTTATCTTTAGTATTTTCTTAGATTTTACGTGGCAACTCTTTTATAGATAATTTACAAGTTTCACTTCTGTCTGACACATTATTTCTTATAAATTTGTTAAATGAAAATTGAACACCTACCTGCAAATATTATTCATTAATAATACAGGTTTTTTTTTTAAATTCTCTTCGTCGAGGGTTTTTTAGAAAATTCACGCCACCAGCTGGCGCCACTTCAGTAAGAAGAGAGTCAATCAGTCTTCAAGTCAAGAGTGAATAGGTTACTTCTAGGCAATCGTGTTCCATCGTCGACCTCTTATCATCAGGTGAGATTGTGTTCAAACGCGAGCCTATTATTGATATAAAAAGATGTCAAAATCAAAATCAAAAGTCATTTATTTAAACTGGGCTGAGAGCTAGTACTTTTTGAACGTCAAAGTTCTACATAAAGACAGTCCCCCAAGAACGCGCGCCTGTCACCACTTCCTAGTGTTTTAGCCGTGAAGAAGAAGTGGCCAACAAATTCCCCAACAACACATCTGTCAGTTAAGTTTGAAGAACTTGAATCTATATCATTATATGCAAAAACCTTAACATATTTGTATGTGACTTTGGTAAAACAGAAAAATAAAGATATATCGTCTGAAATATAATATTACTTAGTCGATATGAAAACAGTGCTTTAGACAGGTATCTGGACCGTCTCAGTGCGGTCCACCTAGTGCATATTTAATTTACAAAAATAGGTACCCCTATTTTGTTTAACCTGTGAAGCCCCATGGCAAAATCCGGGTTGTCAAATTAAACCCCGAGGACAACCCGGGTTGACAGCCGATTATTTTTTTTTTTTATTCTCAGTAATTTTTTTTTTTTTTGGTCCGACTCACCGGTGAGTTTCGGGGCTTTACAGGTAGGTATTCAACTAATTACTCTGTCAAAGCTGTGTTAGTTACAATTTCGTTTTTCGGGGTACATTCTGTTTTACTAAAGGGGCCAGGGTTGCGGCAGTGATTGTAAGTATCACCGCGGTTCTGGCCCAGGAAACAGAAGGAACACGGGTGGGGTTTAGTCACTAAGAGTCTGACACGCCCTCCCGCTCCACCCAGAGCGGGAGAAGTTATTTGTTTAATTTCCCACCCAATAAAAAAACCGGCAAAGTGCGTGTCGGATTTCGTACATTTAAGGTCTGTACCAAATATTGGTATTTATTAGTAAAATATACGTAATAATAAACCATTGTCACCAAATTTCAAGTTTTCAAGTCAATGGGAAGTTAAAAATTCTTCAGAAACAAAATTTTGTGACAGACGACGGACATACGGACACGTGAGCGACAGCAATAGGGCTCCATTTTAACCCTTCGAGTATGGAACCCTAAAAAGTGTCTATTACATGGTAGGTTTCGCTGACAGTTTAACCACAGTCAAGGTTTTGATTGACGGATAACCTATTGTCTAATACAGTGACTGAAGGTTGCATGGGCGCAGTTATACGACTTTTAATGGTTTTGATTTGAACATCACGTCTAAACGACTAGTCTTATTTCTTAAAAAAAATTATGTTACTCTAAGCAATTTCCGTCGTAATTTGATCTGGGAATATTTCAAATTATGTTTTTATAACATAGTGTAATTAATTTGTAAAGTTATGTCTAACGTGGATAAAAAATTGAGAATGACGCAAAAACTATAAAGCGTATTTTTATGAAACCTTCACCATTATAAAAATCATTTAATTATTTATAATTTAGTTTAAATGTTTTTGTTTTATACTCGTATGTAATAAATTAATAATGCGTCTAATTTCGGACAGCGCTCCGTGATGGGCGAGTCCAATTACTGGGTGGACGTACGACACGTTAAGTGAGCTCAGCACAGAACACGCAAGCTAACCACTCAAGGTCATTGGCAGTTAAGAGCGCCTTAAGAACTAATGCAAGAGCTTAGATTTGATAAATGTCGGAGTTTCCTTTGCACTTTATAATAGTGTAAACAAACAAGAAAGTGGATCAGGTTATTACTTTAATACTATGATTTATGTCCTTTTGTTCTAGCCTGCTAATAGGCTGTAAACCCTTGTTTTATGTTTAAAGCTTTATTATTCATTTCATGCTAGTACCGATAAAGATCTAGGATTACTGTTATTTGTACAGGAAGGTGGGATCCAACCTTTACCGGTTTAATAAAAAGAAAAAACAATGTAAATAAGTTTAGTAAAACAAAAAACATTTTTTTATACATGCTTTTTTAATATACCCAAATATTACATGTCTATCGGGTGTAAGTTTCCGAAGCCGTAAGCCACATATTCTACCCATTATTTGGATCATTTTTTTTCCACTAGACCATACCTGGGAATTCACTGGTTCTGGAGATATTGAAGGTCAAAATCGCATTTTTTTAAAACTTTTTTACGATAGTAAATTCCAAGTGTGTTACTAAACTTTTTTCCAAACAAATGTTATCTGATTTTTCGACTTTTTTTTCGAAATTAAGTAGGTGTTTGCTATTTCTCCTGCTATCAGTGAGGCGCATCTGTGGATCTCGTCCTACTTGGAAAGGTCACGTAGAACACCCCTGATAGTTTGGTGGAGTAGCCGAGCTCTTGTATTTTTTTGGGTTAGAGGACTACGTCCCCAGCCCTTGTCTGAGCGAACTCGGCTGTGTGGAACTGCGCCTATTTTGTAAAGGTAATCATTATTTATGTAAACACTGTATAAAATCCTGCTGCAAAAATAAACGTCACGTCTCAAGTCATCATCGAGTTTTCTTCACATCTGTGACGACATCGACCAACCCTCCTACAAGTATGATTTTAAAAGTTTCCATATTGAATAGATCAAGATTAAAATACCGTCGTTCAAAGACACTCTTCCACACTTTAAATTCCCATAACTTCAATTAATAACACAACAATCCGAGCATACCTACAAAAAGTAATGACATTACCTGTTAAATTCGAGGCCACTTCCAAGAAATTAAAACATTTACCTTATCTTAAAATCGGTCCTTACATCCGAGAGATCATCATCCCTTTTATAAACTCGATTACCCAAAAGGCTACCAGTAGTTATCGCAGTAATCAAATACTTTGGATCCTTTACCTATTAATAAAATCGCTGTTCCCACAGAGGCTTCCATTTTGGTCTGAATAGAGAAGCATAAATCGTATGTGTATGCGTCTTGCACCTGGCATACTGGAATGCGACCTCCGACGCGAGGTATGGTCTAAGTTATAGATGGTTTGAAATATCTGTTCTTTTATACGTGGTGGTAGGTACAGTTGTTAGGTCTTATGAAGGCGGGTTGGTCTTGGTTGTGTGTGGAGATTCACGTGCACATCGTTCACAAAAACACACATGTCAAAGACAAACCCGCGTTGGTCAGATAGAATAATTATAATGACCTAAATGTTTTTTTTCGCAAATTCATAAAAATAAATCAGTAGTTAAAACGTTGCTTGACAAAATAATTATGAATAAGTCTTTGTTTTTTTTCGCAAATTCATAAAAATAAATCAGTAGTTAAAACGTTGCTTGACAAAATAATTATGAATAAGTCTTTATCTTAAAGTTTATCTGAGATCATAGACATAAATTACTAGAATGCTATAAATATGCTTCATCTCCGCCGGATGACGCCGCTTAAAGTGAATATACTAATGAGATATTTGCTACCTAATCACGAAATGATCATGAGCATCTAACTTTGCAAAAAGTTTAATTAGCGTAAATCTAGACGGAATTTATCATCCTGTCCATAAATCTGACTTTTTATTTTATTTTACAGGCTTGTTGCTTTTTAACTATGTACTTCTATAGCATGTACTACTTTACTGTCTACAATCCTGATAGTTTTATCTTTTAAAAATATTTTATATCTGAAATGTTTCTTACTGCTTTGCCCTATAATATTAATCCAGTATCTCGCAAACAATACCGCTCGCAATAATTGGAACAAAATCATTCAGTTAAAAATATCATAATATGCTACGAACAAAAAAGTTAGAAAACCCGCTACAGAGCGTATGATGAACGCCTCCGCTTTCTCCTATATCTTGTGCTGTATCGTGATTGTTACCGTGTGCAGTACAGTTCTTCAAAGCGAGGTCTCGGAATCAAGAGGATTATGCAGTTTCCACCTGCTACTAATAACGAAATATTGAGATCACGGTCCGGTTTACTGATAGTCGAGATTGTAGCATTAATTTTGTCGGGGTTAGGTTTTTTATAGTCTTATTTTGAAATATATTATATGATTTTTAATTTATTGGCAGTCTTTCAGTGGGTGAAAATACTCATAAAAATTAACTTAAATATGAGTATGCTATTAAACCTGAAATCTAATCGTTTCCTCTATTTTGTATAAAAGTCAGCAGTTCCCTACAATTTTTCAAGTTCAATTTCAACGAAAAACTCATACCTAATAGAATTTGTTATATTTATGAGTAGGTACTTTCACCGTCTAAATCTTTCAGAGGGTGGAAGTATGTACCTACTTATACTGCTAATTAATTAAAAGTCACCCTGAATATTTTAAAGTTTTGGTTAATAAATGTTATTCTTACTGTACGTATCTATAAATCAGAAAGCGTGGCTACGATTATCATTAAACCTGCCCAGATCTGCATTTAATTAATATTAGCAAATCATAATAGAAAGCAAGATAACCGGTAATTTTTATAATTTATTTTAACAATGGTGTTAAAATAAATTAAAAAAAAACTAAATAAAAAAAAAATTAAAAAAAAAATTAAATTAAATAAATAAAAAAATTAATAAATAAAAAATAAAATAATAAATTAAATAATAATAATATAATTAATAAATAAATAATAATAATATTATTATTTAATTAAATTAATAAATTAAATTAATTAATGGTGTTAATTTTCCGTAGCAGGACACTACGAAACTTAGTCATGGGACTAAGTTTCGTAGTGTCCTGCTACGGAAAATGCAAATGCACCTATTTGCCGTAAACATCTTTGTTCATTGGTGTATAGTATACAATACAATAAATAGCAATCAGCATAATGAGTTTATGTACATCCTTTAATGCTGAGCTAGAACCAAATCATTGTTGCTATAAAAGAAAATACGAACTGTTAATTACTGTTTACTGTTGGACTATCAATAGCATATATATTGCAATTTGATGTATAATTTTATTGACTTGTGTAAGATAAGAGGGAGCTACTGAAATCCCTGCAGGTACTGATGTCACCCAGAGGTAAAAAGGAGGGGATTTTTTATCAGTATTTCAACAAATACTGAACCTACAAAAAAAAACGAGTTAAGAAAATAACTCCTAAACACTTTTTTTTATTTTTTATTATTGATAGGCACGCGTTTGACCACCATCTCAACTCGATGATGTGGTCGAAGATCGAACACGCTTGCCTAGAAGTAACCTACACTCAACATTTTTCAACTCTCCTCTCGTACGGGGCGAGATTTCTTTAGAAATAAGCATCACCTTTAGACCTATTTTTCTGTACGTTCTACCTGTATATTTTATTATTTATATTTATTCATTAATTATTCAATAAATTACAAAAAAAAAAACACTTTTTTTAGTCGGTCCATTGAGCCATATTTAAAAAAAAAATGCACTTATCGCCAACTTCACATAACTTGGGCCACACCTATAAATCTCACGATTGTTACCCCGCAGTTTACAGCTCGACTCTAGTTATTGTAACGATAGGTTTAACATTTTAACATTCTGTTTGAACTACTTCGCGTTTATCGTGTAGATTTTAGCGATAAAAGTTAATACATTCTGACAGTGAAACGATAATTGGTTGTTCGTATGGTAGAGGATGTGTCTTGACGTGCAAAATTGTTGTACTGTTATTTATGCCGTGATTTTTAACAAAAAGGTATTGAAAATATTAGGCTTTTTGTACCCAGGAGTTGGTAAAAGTAGTTGGTAGGAGTGGAAATTATCAGGTGAGATTGCGGTCAAACGCGTGCAAATAAAAGGTAAAAATAAAAAAACCGTAGTCTTAGGACAATCTGGCTGCATTCCTCACGATGATTTCTTTCACCGTTTTGAGAGCAGTGGTGATGAAATAAATTATACAATGTAAAGCGCCAGCCTTTTTTTTTATGGGGTGTGGGAAATCATCCAATGGCATCAAGGCAATTTTTTTTCTTTCTACTATACTGGCAATCTTAATGTTGATGTTTTTCCTAATAGCTTTTTAGAATTTAGAAGATTGATGTAAAAGATTTGATATCCACAACATTGTTTATATGTAGGTAGTTGCAAGTTCGCTTACTGTGTACCAATCTCAATGTTCGACTAGGTTGTGTGGTGGGAAATCATCCACTGACATCATGACATCTCTCGCTCTGGGTGAAGCGGGAGGGCGTGTCAGGCTCTTACTGACTAAAACCCACCCCTGTTCCTTCCCTGCCCTGAGTGCCCAGGGGCACGGTAACTCTGTTTCGAATTTATCCACAACCCCAGGGCAGGCCTCGGCCATGACGAGCCCCGTCATGGTTTGCTGACAACTCTTTGAGGTGCGCGTGGAACACTACGCGCTGTCGACTCTCGGGCCTAGTGCTGATCGGACGGCGAGTGGCCAGAGATCATCTCGCGATGTCCTCCGCCCAGGGCGTCTCCTGCGGCGGCTGCTGGGTTTGAACCCACAACGTTCAACTCGTTCAACGTGAGCCGGTCGTTACCACTGGGTCACCATTTCCCCTGCACCTGCATCTCTTTGCCTAGCCTAATCCTATTATTCAGGGATGGATTAGATTTTGATGATTTTCTTTTATTTGAAAGAATATACTCCTGAGGCGGTCCCATATAAATTTTATCGAAATTGAGTCAGCGTTTTTTGAAAACGACGTTTGAAGTTTTGGTTTCTACCAATTATTGTGTTGGGGTTATCAATTCGGATATAACTTTAATATTTAGATTTAGCTCTAACTATACAACCTTCGGTCGTTGATAAAAAAGTCGGTGTTTGTACTTTCGTATTTTTTCTTCGTTATTTGACACCACATTCTTCCGATATTAAAGTTATTTTCCTATTTTTAGTGTATTTTCTTTTTTGGAAGTCGGTTGTATTTTTTTTGTAAAAAAAGTTTTTAAGTTGTAAACGAGGCGTCGAGCGAAATGTGATTTTAACACGCTTTTAGTATTAGTTTTACCTGTAACTCACTATGTACAAAAATCTTAGAAATTAAATTTGACTCACTTCCCGGTTTTCGATTGAGCTAAAATGTAGCATACATGTTTAGTTTGGATGAAAATGCATGGATATCTACGTGACGTCATTCGAAATCCAATATACCGGACTAGTTATTTTTATGCATTCCCATGATGGACATAAATTGAAAGAGTCTGCTGAGAAGAATTTGAAAAACAAACAGCATTTTTTTAGATTTTAAGACTTTGGTGTTATTATAATAGAAGAATATCAAGTTTGCAGACCCAGAGTCTACGTCTCAAGATTATAACAGTATCAAGGACTATAGAAAAACTCGTCATATTAACTTCCGCGCATTTTCTAACAACGAAAAAAGAACACAAACCCTTAAGGGAACGCCTCGTAACTCAATACAATGTCTTGATAGCAACTGTCTCCGAAGAGGAAGAGGAAAATGAAATTTGTCATCATCTGTAGCAATTGTCTAAAAGGGGTCTGACGTACACGATGAGTTTCGTATGTGCTTTTTCTTTCAGCATTTTTTTGGGATGACGACGTGTTGTTTTTATCCAACTACTCCAGAAGGAGTATAACAATAATAATTCATTTAATTGCTCAGCTAATTTACACACCCATAACATAAAATCATTAAAATAACAAATAAATAAATAATCAAAATTGTACAATACACTTAAATTAAATCGGTAAAATTAAATTAAATATCTTTAAAATACAATAAAAAATAAAAACAGACAGGTAATTACATAAAATAAATAAAACTCAATTGAAATTAAACACTAAAATGTGTGTATGTATGTCTATTTCTTTGGCACGCTCTGTAGCCTAAACTGCTGGATGGATTTTAAAATATAGAAATAGGCAAAAAATAGAATAGGGAAATTTGCTTTTTTATGTAACCGAACATTTTTTGTCAAAAATCCTTTGAATGGTAAACCCTCAATATTGGTACCCAAGATACAGGCTTGCCTAGTTTGGGGCAAATGTAAAAAAAATATATGTAATACTGTTCTTTATTAAATAAATTATTATTATTATTATTATTCCATTTATTTAATCTTATATACATACACTTTACATTTTCAAATATTTAGGTACTTACATATAAAAACATAAATAAATACAAAAACAACTTATTATTATTTCGTATATTTATTTTTACACATATTTATTATTATTTCGTTTATTCATTTGTAAATACATATAAATTATATTTTTAAATATTTCAATGAAAAAATAAAAAAAAAAAACATTTAAAAATATAAAAAATAGTATCCCACCGGTATCGGGAACAGGGTCCAAGCTACCGGCGGTCAGGGCTCCAGAGAGAGGAACCGCCTGACAATGCGAGCCGTGTCCAGAAGTACTGCTTTCTGAATCAAGCCCTTGATCCAGCCGCCTAACGAGAGCCTCCTGAGGTGTTGGTCGAGGCTCGTGGCTATTAAGCCATTGGCTGACACGACTATCGGTACAATGATCGCTGAGTCCACATCCCACATGTCGACAACCTCGCGAGCCAAGTCAATATACTTGATTTGTTTATCTTTCTCGGCTTTCACGAGGTTCTCGTCATGTGGGACGGTAATGTCAACAATCATTGCACGCCTCTCGATTCGGTCCACCACCACTATATCAGGCTTATTGGCTATAATAGTCCTGTCAGTGATGATGGACCGATCCCAGTACAATGAGATATGACCATTATCGAGAACTGGGTCGGGCGCATTTCTGTAGTACGGCACTTCCGATTCCACAAGAGAGTATTTCAGAGCAAGTTGCTGATGGATAATCCTGGCTACGAGGTTGTGCCTATGCAAGTACTCACCGTTAGCTAGACGAGAACAACCAGAGATTATGTGGCGGATTGTTTCTCCCGGACGATGACATGCCCGACATATGTCAACCGTGCCGTCCTTCACAATAAATCTCCGGTAATTTTTCGTCATGATAACTTCGTCCATAATTGCACAGACAAAACCTTCGGTTTCCCCAAAGAGGTCACCGACACGCAGCCAGGCTACGGACGCTAGTTGGTCTACATCGGGCCCATGTAGGGCCCGGAAAAAGCGTCCGTGAAGTTCCTTACTCTGCCATACTTCTCTGCGATCGTTAGTGTCAAGCACTAGAGGTTTGCGCCAGTTCTCGTTAGCCAAGGAGAGTGGAGTAAGGCCCTTGTCCACTGCCACTACATCTCGATGCATACCCACGTCAGCAGCTAGGAAATATTCCCTTAGACTGCATACCTCGCGGTTGTGTAGGGTCTTAGCATTTAAAAAGCCTCGGCCTCCACACTTCCGCGGGATATACAGTCTCATCACCGACGAACGTGGGTGATGCATTCGAAATGCAGTCAGCAGCGTACGGACTCGCCTATCCAGGGCGTCAAGTTCTGTTTGAGTCCATTTGAGTACGCCGAAAGAGTACATCAATACCGGCATGACCCAACCGTTGAAGGCGCGCACCTTGTTTCCGCCCGAAAGAAAGCTATTAAATACCTTCTTCAGGCGGCCATAGAAGCGCTCCCTCAACGATTGCTTCATGTCAGCAACATTGATACCTAACGCTTCCGACATACCCAAATACTTATAGGTTTCGGTTGGAGAGAGGGATCTCAGGTTTATGGAATCCGAGAGTTGTGTTCCCACGGATTCCACAATCTCCCCTCGCTTTACATGCATGACCGCACATTTATCCACACCAAACTCCATCCTGATGGCACTACTGAAGGTTTCAGTTACCTTCAGTAGCTCCATCAGTTGCAGATTGTTGGGGGCAAAAAGTTTCAAGTCATCCATGTAAAGGAGGTGAGATATAACCTGACCACCTCTCTTCAACCGATAGCCTAGCCCTGAATTCTCCAGCAGTGTGCTTAGAGGATTCAAAGCTAGGCAAAACCAAAGCGGACTCAAACTGTCACCCTGGAATATACCCCGCTCGATCCTTATCGGTTCGCTATTCCTCTGGATTTGTCGACATCCTGGATAGCGAAGGACCGTCCTCCATTGCCCCATACATGACATCAGGAAGGTGCGTAGCGTTGCATCAACTTTATACAATTCCAGCACCCTCATGAGCCATGTATGAGGAACTGAGTCATAGGCCTTCTTATAGTCTATCCAACATGTCGACAGATCCTTTCGGAAACGCCGAACCTGTTGGCTAATGGTCATATCTATGAGGAGAAGCTCCTTAGTACCGCGGGACCCATTCCTACATCCATTTTGAGAGGCAGACATGATACAGTTACTATCTATATGTGTGTTAATCTTAGCTCTCAAAATGGATGTAAGAACCTTATAGACCGTCGGTAAGCACGTGATCGGTCTATAATTTTTAGGTTCCGCAGTACTACCTGATTTATGGAGCAGGTGGGTTATTCCTGTAGTTAGAAATTGGGGCAGCGACCCTGACTCTAAGGCAGACTGGATCTGAGATGCCAAGTGGGTATGCGACCTTGTAAACCATTTGATCCAGAAGTTGTGCAGCCCGTCCGGCCCTGGAGATTTCCAGTTAGCTAACGGACGGACTGCACGAGCTACATCTTGGGGGCTGATGATAATTGCCCCCATTTCTGGTATTGGATCGCATACGCGCTCAACATCCCGAATCCAATCGCCCTCGGTATGACAGACAGGCACCGACCAGATGCTGCGCCAGAACGAGTATATGGCGTCATCATCCGGCAGGTGCGTATTAGTCACACCTTGGTCCGGTCGCTCCCAATCCCTATACACCCACCTTTCATTACTTCGGAATGTGCGATTCTGGGTGTATCGTTCTACTCGCCGCTTATACCTGCGAATACGGTTTGCCCATGCATATACTTTCTGCTTCAGGAAGTCGATGCGCTCTGTGACACGGGACATATAGTCTCGGGAGCTGACATCAGTCCCCGAAAACGCCCGTCTCACAAAGCGCATCACTCTTGGGCGAGTGTTGCCCTCCCTGAAGCAGATTAGTTTGCCTATGAGTGCTCTGGCCCCACCAATACGACGCTCGATTCTGCACTGCCAAGCCGGCACGGCTGGCTTCGGTCGTGTAGCTCGGTCATTAGGAAATTTGACGTGAGCTACACGACATGCCGCTACAGCCGCGCAGTACAGCATCGAGTGTGTATCGGTGAGGTCTTCGCAGTCATCTAAATAATTTGACAACTGCGAATCCAGAGCAGCCACCAGCGCCCTATTCTTGTTATGCATGGGCAAACGAGGTAAACGTGGCCTAAGTTCGAGCGGCATGCTGCGATACTCCCGAATAGCACACTCCAAAGCACTCCTCAATTCATCATTGCAGTGGGTACTTACGTTTGTAACCATGTCATTACACTCCTCGTCAGCGTGGCTGGGAGCATAGTTGGACGGTGGTACCACAACTGGTAACACAGTCTGCGACGGAGGGGCAATAACATGGCTACCCATTTCAGTTCGGAGGCGATCAAGTACAGTATCATCCAACATATGATTACGCAGGATGACCCGCACCTGATCCGACAGTCGTTGGGCCGAAACGTTGACGGCTGGCTCAAGCACCTGGAACAAAGAGAGCATCCGAACACGATACGCGGTCAGGCTGTTACCTCCCTCTGTAGCCCCATAGTATGAGCGCATGACGTTTTCATTGATGGATTCCGTCCATCTCATGCGCTGCACACTTCCGCCGGGAGCTGGGACCCTATCAGAAGCCGGTGGGCCTCGAGGTCCTAAGCCGCTCGGCGGCCGGCGTCCTCCCCGTCGACGCGCAGGTGGTGGTGTCGTCGGCGGCGAGAAGAACTCGTCGCTGGAGCTCGACGCAACTGCCACGGCCGGTGTCACAGCACTCACGATGGGGCTGGGTTCCGGCGGCGGCGAGGCGGAGCTGAGCGACGAGGCCGGAGGTGGTGGGCGTGCACGGCGAGCTGCTGATCTCGTCAACATTTAGGACGTGTTGTCCAATTTTTCGATTATTTGTTCATTTTTTGTTCCTTGTTTATGACAGCTTAGCTGTCATTTCTATAGTTTTTAGTTTTTCGGTGTAGAGGTGGTAGTTTTTCATAATTAATTTCTGTCGGTTCTTCTTATTATTATTTCGTATATTTATTTTTACACATATTATTTACATTTTTAAATATTTTTAAAAGAAAACATATAAAAAAACATTTAAAAATATAAAAAATAGTAGTCCACCGGCATCGGGAGCAGGGTCCAAGCTACCGGTGGTTAGGGCTCCAGAGACAGGAACTTCCTCACAATGCGAGCCGTATCAAGGAGTACTGCCTTCTGAATCAGGCCCTTGATCCAACCGCGCAACGACAGCTTCGACAGGTGGTCGTCGAAGCTTTTAGCCATCAGGCCATTTAACGTTGGATGACCCGCACCTGATCCGACAATCGTTGTGCCGAGACGTTGACGGTTGGTTCCAGCTCCTGGAACAGAGAGAGCATCCGAACACGATACGATAGTCTCCGTTAGCTAGACGAGAACAACCAGAAATAATGTGTCGGATTGATTCCCCGGGTCGGTGGCATGCCCGACAGATGTCAACCGTACCGTCCTTCACAATATATTTCCGGTAGTTATTATTATTATTATTATTAGGCTATTTAATTATGGCCTTAATATATAAAGGCCATAATTTAAAAAATATAAGTATTATAGTTTATACAAACTAAATACACATTTTTTCGCATTCTTCTCATCTTTGGGAGTCCGCCATATTGGATTTAGATTGACGTCACTTAGCTCTATACATTGGTGCCGATTCTGTTGTGCACAAACTAAACTTAATTTAGGAGATTGCTATCTTTTTCTCTCTAATAAAACAAGAAAGAGACTGACGTAAATTATAGCTTTCAAATTTACTTGACCTAATATTTCCATTCAAATTAAGGGTACATGCAACACGGTAAAGCGCAAGGCGTAAACTAGTTTGACATCTCTAACCTAGATCATAGCTATAGTCGTCCTTTTTTCGCACTGCCTTTTACTAAAAGATAGCGAATCTTTAATTTTAGTTTACTTAATATGTATGCAAAATTTCAGCTCAATTAAAAGTGGGAAATAGGTCAAATTTAACGTCTAAGATTTTTTTACATTGTTAGCTTGCCGGAAAATGTAACTCTTAGGGTCGATTTCACCATTCGCTATATAAACTAAGTTTTACTGAACTAAGTTTAGCGAAAAATAAAAACCATAAAAAAGATTATAGTGAGTTAACCTTAAAAGATAGACATATGCTGTCCTGGACTTTTTTAGAACTTTAAATGGAGAAAAATTCCGTCGTATTCAATTTTTGTACGCAGCGCACGCAACGAAAGCTCTCAGAAGGATATTTTTCCCGTTTTTGCCACATTTTTCTTTGGTGCGCTTCGCTTCTATTGGTCGCAGCGTGATGTTATATAGCCTTTCTCGATAAATGGACTATTCAACACAAAAATATTTTTTCAATTCGTTCAAGTAGTTCCTGAGATTAGCGCGTTCAACCAAAAAAACAAACAAAGAAACTTTCCAGATTTATGACAGCGGCTAAACGCGTTAAAGCGAGCTTAAACGTCGACAACTGGGCATTTAGAATTGGTGAAATCGGCCTTTGGTGAGTTAAGTAAATTTTCAAAAAGCCGGACTGACAAAAACAACTGAAATTTCTAAACCAGTCACTTTTCAAGCAGTATGATGCGTTGGTGGACTTTAATTTAGTTTAATCATAGATTTTTTTAGACTAACCAACTGCATCAGACTGCTTGAAAAGTACAGAAGAAATCTTTTCATGTATGAAACGATATTGCATTTGGTCACTTTCAATATAGAAAGGGCATTTTTTTGCATTTTTTAGCAAATACAAAAAGAGCTTTTCGTTTTAAGACTTATAAGTGGCATTCGCCCGGAACATGATAAACAATCCTTTGTCTGTCTGTACCTGCATAGTACCATCTCGATCCACAACCCCTACACAGGGTGTAATGGAAAGGTGTGGTCATATTTTAAGAACCGACGCCCGATCCACAACCAACTTTCTCTAAGCAAAAACAGAATTCCCAAAACAAAAAATCTCTAAATAAATTCCCAAAAAAAAAATTGGACTTTCCATACAAAGTTATCATCAGCTGATCAATATTTGTATGGGAGGTAAAAATTGTTTTTAAGAATGTCCTCAAGTTTCCTTGAACAAAGTTGTTCATATCGATGGGCAGATGCAGTTCTTAAAATATCACCACACCTTCCCGTTACACTCTGTATACGTACCATGCTAACGATGTTCAACGCTCTCGTGGAGACGAACCCTGGATTGGACCTGTTTGCTGATGAATGGAAGACGATATTGTTAGAATATGTACGGTTCTATGAGAAGACAGACTGAAAGGATTAACTTATTTTAGTATAAATGGCTATTTTGCTGTACTAAATAAGAATAAGAAATAAATAGTTTGCTACAAAGCAAAATGTTTGCCATACAATAATCATAACAAAGTATCTTATTTAGATTTCAATACTCTTCTCATAATAAAGCATCAAGTTCAAGCCTCAGAATACCAAATACTCATCAACATCTCCATGCCTCAACAAAACTGATTGCAACATGAAATATTGCGCCAACATAACATCGACAAAAATAACCCTTACTGTTAAATGTATACAGTATGCTAATACATTCTACTTTATAATGTTATCCGAACCACGTCCGCAGTATACCAAGATAAGCTAAACGCAGCCATTTTATCACCAACTACATGTTTCTGAAAGCCTTTAACGTACCCACTGCACTTGCATTTGGCCGCGTGAAATTATTTCAGGAGATAATCTCTAATTCAGCTACTGATAGAATTATTGCACGCGAACGGATAGCTTGGATCGTAGCCAACGAAACGAACGGACCTTTACACCCTTCGAACGATATTAATTTTCAATACAGAAACCATAAAGTTCAAATTTCTTTGTGCTGTTACCCAATTTTATATACAACCCAATCTCGACTTAATATTCAACTTAATAAGACCAATTTTCTTAGTACTACTTTCGATGCAATTACGAATAAAAAATCGAATGGCCAGGAAGTATGACCTAAAAACATAACGAAAAAAAAGAAAAGAACTTAATGCAATTTTTTTGGGCTTCATTTTGATAGACACATCGCAAAATTCGCAGTTGGGTACAGAAATAGACGCTTGAATAGGAAATGTTAACAAAGCACAAAGAAATTAAAGAATAGCTAATTTTGAAGTAGACCGTGCCTTAAATATGAACTTTATTTGAACTTAAAATTCCTTTTCAATCCAAAGTTCAAAGTGTGTAGTTTAAAAAAACGCCAATTTCATAGTTGAAGACCTATTTTCTTTCAGACAAATCTACCGAATCGATTGTGAATCTACCTAAAATACAAAGAACTTTTCACACTGAATAAGAAACATTATTAAAAACCTTAGCACATGTACACGGAAAAAAGTTCTTTTAGACTTTTTCAAAGCATAAGCATAGCTCAATGTGCCTTTCAAGATTTTGACGATTCCAATTACAAAATAAGCAATTAGGCATACTTAAAAGCTATTAATAGGGACTCAAGGGCCATTCAATGCGGGAGGGTTGTGGGCCAAATATAGAGTATTTAATAATAATCTTTAAATAAATACCTTTTCACATGAACCAACCGCTGCGGTCTGCGGTGCCGTTATAATTCCGAGGCAAAATTTAATTCATTTCATTTATAATTGGCGTGCGTATTAAAAAAGGATTTACAATTAATTTTCATAATATTTAAGGTGTTACACTAATAAGTTGTTGGGTATACGGTGAGTCGTTCATTAATTGGGTTTATTGAGTTGTTTTTAAACTGATTGATGATGAATTGCTTTTTATTAACTTACCTACTAACTTTTATTTACTAGCGACGCCGGACCGGCTTCGTACGAGTATAAATTATATCTATACAAAAACCTTCCTCGTATATCGCTGTTTATATTAATGAAAACCGTATTAATATCCGTTGCGTGGCTTAGGAGATAGATGAGAAAGAGACAGACGCAGTAAGTGATGTTGTTTTGTACTATGTAGAGTTCCCCATCTGCTGAGCAGCGGATACCGCCCTGGGTAGTTAATTCCTTAAATCCTTTTTCCATAATGTTTTGTTCCTTTTTAACGGTATAGTCCCTGACTCCCATTTTCCCCTTACGCTCCCCCCCCCCCTGTGCTCGCCACTCTCACGGTCATGTCTGATGAGCAGACGCGTACCAGAAAGCAGGGACGAAAAAATCCCCCCAGGTACCACGCCGCTAGGAAACTAACTAAAATAACTTGCTCTAGTCTCAGGTGTGAGGCGCTAACGACTTTTTTTTTTTTTTATGTTTGATAGGCTCGCGTTTGACCACTATCTCACCTGATGGTAAGCGATGATGTGGTCTAAGATGGAGCACGCTTGCCTAGAAGTAACCTATTCACTCTTGACTTAAAGACTCCCAGGTTGTATCTTACAGGAAACACAGACTCCGGTAGAGAATTCCACTCTCTTGCTGTACGTGCAATGAATGTTTTCTCAAAACGCTTTGTGCGTATGGATGGGATGTCCACCATGAACCGGTGGCACTTCGCTGTACGTCTTGTGGTCCTTAGATGAAACGGGCTTGGCGGAATCAAATCATGCAATTCCGTCGCACACTCCCCAAAATGTAATCGATAGAAAACCGACAGGCTAGCAACTCGGCGTCTATGTTCAAGACTTTGGAGTTTTGACTCAACGAGTCTATCATTGCCGATGATCCCCTTGGCTCGTTTCTCAATTGACTCAAGGGCATCAAGCTGGTATCTTGCAGATCCGTCCCAAAGATGAGAGCAGTACTCCATACACGATCGGACTAGCGCTTGATAGAGTTGGAGCAGCTGTTCCGGCGTGAAGTATCGTCTCACCTTTGCGAGGACCCCCAACTTTTTGGCAGCCACTTGAGCCTTAGCCTCTATGAAGGGACCAAAATTGAGGGTAGATGTTAAAGTAACACCAAGAAGATCAAGTCGGTCGGTTATCGGCACGGTTACACCTCGGAAACATGGAGCCGGTTGAAATTGGCTCCTTTTAGCAGAAAAAAGACACGCCTGGGTCTTAGCAGCATTGAACTTAACCAGATTGGCATCGCCCCATTCTGAGACAGCCTGCAAGGACATGTTCAAGCGCCCAACCATAGCCTCTCGGAGAGACCGGACCTGAGACCCACTAACTCGTGCGTCCGGCACGTATCTCTCGGCAACAGTGCTGTCGTCTGCATACCCAAAGGTACCGGGCTTTAGCAGATCGTTAATATGCAGCAAAAACAATGTTGCCGAGAGCACCGACCCCTGAGGAACACCGGCATTAATAGCCAGCAGTCCGGACGAGCAGCCATCTATGACTACTCGGATAGACCGATCCCTCAGGAAATCCGCTATCCAATCACACAATCCAGCGGGCAGACCGAAGGGACTGCAGCCCCTCCAGCCATTCATCTGACAATGGATGCGACCCCCGGTGTGTTCCTTTTGGTCAGGTCTCTCCCTTGGACCCCTCCGGCACAAGTGAGTCACTCATGCCGGCAGTCCCCAAGATCAAGGAAACCCATAAGCCCCACTACGAACGGCAACGTGGAAACATTCGGTGGGAATGTGATACATTTAATCACTCATGTTCACGGGATGAACTCATGATATACAGAGCTCCATTACTTGGAAAAAAAAGTATTTTAAATACACCTGAATAATAGAGTTAGGTGCAATGAAAATAATGTCTCACTTTTTATTAATCCGTCAGTTACCGGAGAAACACATTCAACATAAGAAAATCGATTGTGTTTCGTCTCTTGCATGCCATGGGGCGTTGACGAGTAGTAATAAAATCTAAATTACAATAAAAACTATTATGTGTCAGTTAGGTTTCTTTAATGAATATTGCGAAAATCATAAAGTCCATCATTATTTTCTTAGCACTACAATAAAAAACAGCTCTAAAACTCAGTCCATCAACGCAACGATTAACACCGTTTGTATGAAACTACTCTTGGAAATTAAAAAGAAAAATAAGAGTTCTCGTTGACAGACGCAAGTTGAACTCTATGGAATATTTATGGGATTTTTATGTTTTTTTTTTCCTTAAACGTGTTTTTATTTAGGAATATGTAATAATGCTGAATGATTTCCTGTCGTAAAACATTTTATGGCTTGTGGAAATACTTAACGTAGTGTAAAATTGATATACATCTGCAATGCACTTGTGTAAGCAATTTTATGAGATTTAGTCATCGTTTTTGCTTTTTCTATTTCTGACTCTATTTGTGTTGGCTTTTTTGCTAGTAGGTATATTACTTTACTAGTATAATCTGACTTTGACTATCTGGAGCAAAGGTAGCCATCAGAGAATGTCAGAACTATTTCAACCCTGTCGCAAACCGGCGAGGCACTAACATCTCAAAGAAGGTATGCAGTATGCACTCGCATAAAATCCACAAGTCAACTGAATCGAGAACGATTTTGCTTCATTGTTACAAATTCCACGACACAACTGACGATCTTCTTCTGTTTAAATATCAACAAATCATGGCTCAAACATGATTGCTACAGTAAATAAGTGATTGGCCTCTGCGATGCATGTCACGGGTTCGATTCCGGGGTAATGGGTGTTTGTCAACGCACCCACGATACAGAAGAAATTCCTAGAGAAAGCAATATTAAAAAAAAAATGAAGCCAGCGGCGCTTTGCGTATCTTCTTTGTGTTTGCAATAGCATAGAATCGGACACCACGACACAGAAGATTGCCATTATGAATCTGACAATTAAAACAGTTCGTTATTTTAAAAGTCTATTTAGAGATTCACAGGAGACTAATCTATACTTACCACCCATAAATTCCAATACTAATTCAATTCTAGACCAGCAGATATCAGGAAATAGTCCTTATAGTATATTTTATCGCTTGCCAATATCCGTTGTAACCAGCCTATTTGTTTCATAATTAGACAGAAGCAAGCTTAATGTAGTAGATTAAGTCTAGAACTGGTATATCTAGTACGAGAGGAAATTAATACATAAATGGGAACGTTAGATAGGCGATGGTGTATCCAGTTTAGGAATAGAATTAATACCAGTATGCGTTGATGCTGTTTTGAAATGTGTTTTTGTTGGAGATTTAGATTCTAGGATGGTTGGGGATACTGATTGAGGTATAGATGCAAGTTTTTTAGAATTGTTGAGATATTTTTGAACCGATAAAGATGATGCAGTTAGCCAAGTATTCTGAGCATTGGTCTTTAAGGCGCTATTAATTGCCAAAGACCTTGATTGGTTAGCTTGCGTGTTTTGTGCTGAGTTCACGTAACGCGTCGTACGTCCACCCAGTAATAGGACTCGCCCATCAAGGAGCGCTGTCCGAAATGAGACGCATTATTAATTTATTATACAAAAAACAACAGGTATTATACTTAAACATGTATACTAAAATATATATGATTAAATGATCTTTAAAATGATGAAGGTTTCATAAAAATATACTTTATAATTTTTCCGTGATTCTCAATTTTTTTTCCGCGTCAGACATAACTTTACAAATTCATTACACTATGTTATAAAAATATAATTTAAAATATTCACACATCAAATTACGAATGAAATTATCAAGAGTAACAATTATTTTTTTCAAAGAAATAAAATTGTTGGTTTAGATGTGATGTTCAATTAAAAATGATTAGAAGTTACGACTTCTAGTGATTAAATTAGTCTTGTTCAGAATGATTTATGCTGATTTAAGAATTTTTTTTTCATTTACAGGCTCGCGTTTGACCACTTTTTCACCATCAAGGTAAGCGATGATGTGGTCAACGATGGTTTACGCTTGCCTAGATACATGTAATCTATTCACACGCAGCTATCAGAAAACCCCTGCCGAATAATTTCCTGCCGGAGTACAGACTCCTGCAGGGAATTCTTCGGCAGGGGTTTCAACTCCTTAGCCGTACGCACAATGAATAAGTTCCCAAAACGATCTGTGTGAATGGGTGCGAATTTGAAATGGCCTATTAAAATATGAATGAGGCATACACTCCATCCATTATCAAAAAAGTATTTGACTTAGTTTGATAAACCTGAGCTTAGTCAAATATACATAAATAACTTAATTGCAGTAAGAATCTTAATTTTAATATAATATGCAAGTACATATAAACAGAATACTGAGGTGGATGAAGATTGAAAGGCGAAAATTACTGTTTATTAACCTCAAAAAATGGATTTAAAGTCGTTGAAATTGACATCCTCCACACTTACCTCTTGTTTTTAATTATGATATAATGGAAACAACTGACATTATGTAGGTTCCTCTCAAGAGACGTGACACGGGGATCTAACAGGAATAGATCTGAATAAAGATAGATTACTGTTACTGAACTCTAGAATAATTTACTTCCTATCCAGGAAGGAACCAAATCTTTTGAAGCAAGTTGATGAAATGCTCACTGTAAAAACAATTTTGGTTGGAATGGTGTCTGTGGAGTTTAATAAAATTATTTTTATTTTTATTTACAGGGATGGAACTATCTAAATAAAGACATACATTTAGAAAATTTTAATTGCATATACCATAGGTAGGACTACTCATATAGGACTTTATAATTAAGCGTTCAAAGAGTAGGAAAGAAAAACTAAATAAGTCTCAAAGCAATGATCACACAGCTAAAGACCGACGAGAACCGTCGGCAAAATAAATAATTTTCAAGTAACTCAAAAGGAGGTGTGCTTGCAATGCTATAGGTATCTAGATTACCTATTTTACTTTTGTCAAAAGAAATCTTGACCTTTCCACGACACAGTAAAAGATAATTATGTGTTCCGAAAGTAAAAAGGACATTGGTTATACAACATTTATTTCGATTATAATTGTCTTTTTACGAAGAGAATAAAGTAAGCTACCTAATGACCAAAAGGATATTTTTATTAAAAAAGTTGAAATCAATCACAGTGTGGAGCCGTTTCAAAGGACATGCGTGACCTCCTTGCCTGCCCAGCATGCACAACCATTTGAACCTTTGATAATTTTAATGAAGCCAGTGATAAAGCAATCCACTGGCTACATCATACAGGCTGCATTCAGCTGCTGCCAGCTGGCTACATTCTGACCCATACAGTACGACAGGTCTAATCACGGACTTAAAGATTTTCCCCTTTAACTTAAGGGGCATCCGTCGGTCGCAAGTTGTTCCAGTGACCTATCGCCATTTCATCCATCCTGAGTTGATCCTGTGCGTTACGTCTCGGTCTATATCGCCATCCCCCTGAACAAGCGACCCGAGGTACCGAAAGTCGAAGCAGATTGGTATAGGCGTTCCGTTGAGAGCTACAGTCATAGGACTGGAGAGACCGCCGAAATTGCGGAACAGATATTCCGTTTTGGTTCTGCTCAATTTCAAGCCCACACTCTCCAGTCTTTGCCACCACGTCTCCAATCTGCTATGGACCTCTGAGCCGCTTTCAGCAACCAGCACAATGTCATCAGCAAACAGCATACACCAGGGAGCCTCTTCCTGGATGTCCGACGTCAGAGCGTCCATTATCATCAGGAAGAGGTAAGGGCTGAGAGCCGACCCCTGGCGCAAACCGACCGCTACACTGAAACTGTCAGTAGTGCCCACTGCAGACCGGACTTGCGTACTGCATCGACTGTACATCGCTCTGATCAACTGCACATACTTCCCAGGTACACCTTTCTCCTTAAGGGCCCACCACAAAACCTCTCGAGGCACCCGGTCATATTCCTTTTCGAGGTCAATGAACACCATGTGCAAATTACGAGTATTATGCACAGCTCTGTATTTTTCGCATAGCTGGCGGATAGTGAAAATGGCATCCGTTGTACCCCGACCAGGCATAAAACCGAACTGGTTTTGTGAGATTTCACTCTCTTCTCTCAGCCGCTTTTCAATAACTTTTTCCCATGCTTTCATACTATGTGACATTAGCTTTATTCCTCTATAGTTGTTGCACTCCAGCACATCACCTTTGTTCTTGAAGATGGGCACCAACGAACTGTTGCACCATTCATCAGATATGGCTTCTTCCAGCAACAATTTATTGAAGAGCAAAGTTAACCACGTCCATCCATCTACCCGTAATGACTTCCATACTTCAATTTGTATTCCATCTGGACCAATTGCCTTACCATTCTTCATTCCATTCACTACTATTCACACTTCATCCACACTGACCATTCTCACTTACCCCTCATTCATTGGTTTATTCTCTACAACACCACTCCAGATGTTTTCCTCATTCATCAATCTTTCGAAATAGCCCTTCCATCTATCCTTAATCATTTCATCTTCTGACAGAAGCATTCCAGCTTCATCTCTTACACATCTTATCTGACTAACATCCTTCGCCTTCCTCTCTCTGGCTCTAGCAAGCCGGAACAGATTTTTTTGGCCAGTTGGACTGTCCAGTGTATCGCACAGTTTGTCCTGGGCTTTTGCTCTCGCTATTGCCACGGCTTTCTTAGGTTTTTATTTAACGCTATCGTTTTCAAACTAACACTTTCCGGTTCTACACTCTGCCATTCCTTGAATTTCTTCTTTTTTTCCTTCAACACTTCCTGTATTCCTATAGATCACCACCATGTATCCCTCTCTATTGTGCCCCTTCCTTTTGTCTCTCCCAAAATATCCTTCGCTGCATCCCTAATAGACCCAACTATCTCATTCCAGCTTTGATTTACACTTCGATCATTCATGTCTCCTATTTCTATCATTTTGTCTACTACTCGTTCTCTAAATTCCTTCGCACAATCATTCTTCTCTAGCATATGCCATTTTATTTTAGGAGGAGGACGCTCTTTGCTTTTTGTACACTGTGTTTTTAGCGCTAATACCATAACCATGAGCCTGTGCTGTGAGACTAAGTCTTATCCTGGCAGCACTTTGCAGTCTTTGACGTGCCTAATATGGTTGCGCCTAACTAGAAAATAGTCAATTTTGGTCTTGTGGGTACCACTTTTGTATGTGGCTAGGTGTTCATCTCTCTTCTGGAACCAAGTGTTGGCTACTGCCAGATCAAATGCGGTAGCAGATTGCAACAGCGTCTCCCCCTCGTTATTGGGACTGCCAAAACCCCACCCTCCGTGTATTCTTTCATAATAATTTCTCGTTCTTCCTACATGCCATCCACTGGCTACATACTGATCGGAAAAAAATTGAGTCAAAATCGACACGAAAATAAGAAGAAGAATCACAAAAAAAAAGAAACAAGAAAACATCCCATCATTAACTTCTTCAGTGATAGTAGAACTAATGATGATATTAATAAAGATCGTCAAGTTAACTATAAACCCAATGATTAATCATAACACCCACAAATTGAATGACCAAATCCAACAGCATAAGATAACAGAACCCTTTAACCCATTCCTGTAATAAACAAACAAGCTACAGTTATAAATTAACACGTATAGGATTATTCATAAACAACCAAAGCTATATAGTACAAAAACTTATTTCACCTACCAACTACAATATGAATATTCATTGTAAATTTTATTCATGAATATAACCCATGCAAATGGCGGCACCCGTATAATTTAATTGAGCTCTTCCTACACAAGGGTTTAAATTAGCTAAAACTATTCAAAGAATCTGCGGATAGTAGATGGGCTGTTGGGATTATGGCGGGCAAGAGCGAGAGATGTGCTAAGTCGACTGAACACTGACATACGGTACGGTGGATTGACAGACAGAGGCATTTTGTGGACGACTACTTACAAAATCTTTTTACAAATAAAGTACTTTGTTTTGTTGTAGTATTCGGATCTGTTTGATCTAACAATATCTTGCCAAAAGAAAATCACAGTCAAGTGAGTGGGGGCAGATGAATGGCTACAATTTTTGTACAAAATTTTGCTTTAGATGATGAAGTCAAGAGGATGGTCACACTGTTATCTTAATGGCCTACAACAGGAATCGTAAGCGTACTCCAAACAGTACAATTAGAACAAGTTATCATCGAAAACCTTGGTAGACCAATATTTAATCATCAAAAATATAAATTGAACCACGATAAAGCATTGATTAACCATTTCGCGTCGGAATCATCTAAAACTTCTTACATAATACCGCTACCAAAATTTTCAATGTAATTCAAGCAAAATCTCAACTCCCACTAACTTAATACCGAACATCTAAGGAAGAATTAAGAACATTGAAATCCAACTTTGCGAACCTAACTTCGTCCCTGTATCTCACACTATGCAAAACTTAAGACAGTACTGCTTTGTATTTTACGCGAATTATCTTTTTGAATGGATCTCTTAGTTTCAGAGATGTGCCTTCTCATCGAAATGTTTGAGCCTCCGTCTTTTGCCAGTCGGGTAGACTTTGTCATTCTCTTTTGTTGAATTAATTTCCTAAATGATAAATCGCTTACCTGTACGATTTCTGTTAGTTGGAGATTTTGATGTTACTCTGTGTGGGTTTTTATCTTTTTAATAAGATTTTATCTTTTTGTGCAGTTTTTTTCTTTGTAACATAAACAGCCTTGCTTATAAAACTCACTTACCAATTACTGAAACTAAACTGATTAGTGGATTCTATATTCAATACTCAATACTTTATTGCATTCCATATGTGTTAAATAGGTGGTATAACATATTAAAATATCAATATGGACCCTGTCGGGCACAGCAAAGTAGAAGAGAGGAAGAGGGCTAAGTAGTTATTCAATTAAGCAATATAAATTATTAGTTGTGGTTTACTGGGTGTATAATATTATATATATATGTTTTGCGTATATAGGTATATTAAATTGCTATTAATTGTAAGTAATTATTATGAAATTCTTATATTATTATTAAATTATTCTTCTTATTCTTATATTTTTTTTAATGTATTTATGTTTATATTGGGTTTTCTATTTTTCTACAAAATGTTTGGTGTAAAAGAGAGGGAAAAAGAAATCATTTTGGAATCGATTTATCATCTAAGAACTCCTTTACTGTGTAGTAAGACTTTGATTCGAGAAATCGCTTCCATTCATTAATAAATATATTTATTTTGCTTATTTCTCTAATATTTTCTGGCAACTTATTATAAATTTTGATGGACATAACTAAAGGGCTGGTTGAGTGCATTTCCAGTCGGGATTGAGGTATATTTAATTTATTTTTGTTGTGTCGTAAAGTGTATCTAGTTTGTGTTTCTTCGCAAGTGGTATACAAATGTGGGTGTTTTCTGACAAATTTACATAACTCAAAGATATATAAACAGGGAAGTGTGAATATTTTGTGTTTTTGGAAGTATGGTTTGCAGCTCTCTGTTTGTTCAATATTGGTTATTATTCGAATTAACTTCTTTTGTAAAATAAATATAGTTTGAGAATCAGTGCTGTATTCAATTCAAGATAACAAGCGTCACGTCCATCAGATCCATCTGCCCATAAAACAAACTTCCTTCAAATGATTTATTGGTACTTTATCACCCACATCAGACTATCCTTCTTCCGAGAATAAAATTTTGAATTCTGTGTTTGGCTAACCACATAGTTATTTTTTTGTACACACAATTTGACTTTAAGGGCCATATTGTGTTTAAATTAGGTGCATATAGTAAGAAAAACATAACCACAAATATTCGTCTTGAAAGATTGTGAAGGGTTTTTTTTTTCATAAAAAACAAACACTCACCTAAAAGCACTCTGAACAGACTAGCTACACCCAATTACAGTCACTATAAAAACCAACGCCAAGAAAATTACCAGTGAATAAAAAGCTAACACGGTTCCTTCAAAGCCATATTCTCTTATTTAAGTTTTTACGCCTCGCTTAAATTCAGCAGTTTTAACATTTGCTGAACCGTCTGTCCTGGTTCCTTATTAACACTCCTCCCATTCAGATCTTTATCACTGTCATCTGCAGTTTCATGGGCAATATCAGTAGACTTTATCCCAACTATAAGCTTAGCAATATAGTTTTATGTTACAATCTTCAATTTATTTAGCTCGTACTTGGTACACCTGGTTTCTCAACCATCTTTTTGTGCAGCCAATAATATAATTTGCTGTACTGGCATTTTTTTTTCTATTATACTAGCAATCTTAATGTTTGTGTTTTTCTTAATAGCTTTTTAGAATTTAGAATATTGATGTAAAAGATTTGATACACACAACATTACTTAAAAAGCTTACTGTGTACCAATCTCAATGTTCGACTAGGTACGTACGAGATAGTCTGGATTTAAAAAAAAGTTTCTTTAAGAATTTAAGTATGTTGGATTAGATCCATTCATATTTTTAGGAGATGGACGTAGTTAGTTCATTTAAATTATATTTGAACGGTATTAAATTAACTATGCATCAATTTCTGAAATATTTGATTAAATAAATGCGGGTTAGCGTATTAAAATTCATGCATGAAACCATAAAGCAATTTTGTTAACCTTTAACCTTTAATATGTATATTGAATTTTAAAAGTGAACACTATACAACAGAAAGATTCAGTTTCTTCAGAAAAAAGTAAGAATACTTTGTAATAGGAAGCCCTCGATGGTTAAAAATAAGACCTATTTTGAGATTCCTTTGAAAGAAGTTTTACAAAAGAGCAGTGTTAAAGTATGTCTTATCTCTTTCTCACAGTTTAGATTGGTTTAAGATGGAAAGAGATGGGAAATGCGATTCTGTCAAACAAGCGTTAGTCTTACAGAAGCTTTTACCACATGTTCTCGTGAAAGCGAGTTGTAATCGAAAATAACTTTGATGCCGACCATATTATTATAACGACAAACTGTTGGTCATTTATTAAGCCTTAAGAACTTGTAAATGACCAAAAACAAGAATTATAAATATTATAATCAACTATTTATATCAATCTGCCTAGTCTTTTCCCAACTATTAGGTATTATTGGGGTGGGAAATCATCCAATGACATCTCCCGCTCTGGGTGGAGCGGGAGGGCGTGTCAGACTCTTACTGACTAAAACCCACCCCTGTTCGTTCCCTGCCTAAGTGCCCAGGGAAGCGGTAACGTTACGAATTTATCCGCTACCTTCCCAACTATCTTGAGGTCAGCTTCCAAACTAACCAGATGCAGCTGAAACCAGTACTTTACATGGAGCGACTGACTTTTTTTTTGGGGGTTGGGAAATCATCCAATGACATCTCCCGCTCTGGGTGGAGCGGGAGGGCGTGTCAGACTCTTACTGATTAAAACCCACTATGGAGCGTCTGCCTAATCCACTATTCACATAGAATCCAAATATTATAAAAAAACGCAATAAAACTTCAAGAGTTACAATCGAGAACTAAGTAGTTTAGGATTTACAAGAAAATATTAGAATATTGAAATTTCAAGCAAGTACTTGGAACTATTACATTCCGAGAGGACAGATAAAACCCAATCAATCCTACTATCCTACTAATATTATAAATGTGAAAGTTTGTGTGTGTGCATGTTTGTTACTTCTTCACGCTCAAACGGCTAGACCGATTTGGATGAAATTTGATATGTAGATAGCTTATAGCCTGGATTAACATATAGGCTACCTTTTATTTCGGTCCAGGCTGGTTAAACCGTAGGGCGCAGCTAGTATATTCATATGGCTCTAAGCCAAGACTTTATCCAACTTTCCCAATTGCACATTACAGGTACTTTCATGCCACTATTGAAATAAAAGAACTACATATAATATCGATTCGCTGTTAATATTGCACCAACTGAAAGAATAATGACTATAAACTTACACTTTCTTACGTCTACAATTTATTCTTGTTGAATATATCTGATGAAATTATTTCTATACATACCTGTAACTAGGCAACAATAAAAACCGGTCAAGTGCGTGTCGTACATCGCACATTTAGGGCTCCGTAAAGGAAGCAGTAGTATTCAATTATTATTTGTGATAGCTTATATTATTTGTAATAAATAGTTAATAGTTTTAGGTAGGTTATTGATTTTCCGCCTTTAAAAATCGGCCAAGTGCGTGTCGGACTTCGCCCAAATGAGAGCTCCGTTTGGACCCTTCGGGTACGGAACCCTAAAAAACTAACAAAAGTTTTCACGTGAAAACCTTAGCAAACAAAAGTAATTGATTGGATCATTTTCAGAAACATCGGTTTCACTTTTTACTTTAATAGTCTCGTGCTTGAGCACTATCTCGCCTGATGGTGAGCGATGGTGGTCGACGATGCAGCACGCTTGCCTAGAAGTAACCTATTCAATCTTCTTCTTTTTTTTGTGTGGTGGGAAAACATCCAATGACATCTCCCGCTCTAGGGTGGAGCGAGAGGGCGTATCAAACTCTTACTGACTAAAACCCACCCCTGTTCCTTCCCTGCCCTGAGTGCCCAAGGGCGAGGTAACTCTGTTTCGAATTTATCCTCAACTCCTGGGCAGAACCTATTCACTCTTGTCTTGAAGATCCCCAGCTCATCCTGAAAACTGAAATTAACTTCGAGTTACTATCGAGTCTTTCTAAACCACCGTAACCGAACTGTAGTAGAGCCTCCAGATATATCTATTCCCCTTCCTTCCGAGGACTATAAACCGGTGCAGTAGAAATTGCCGTCTTTTGCAATGCTCCTGGATGATTTATTCATAACATCCCCTTCTATAATACTGTATGGTTAAGACATGTTTATGCTGTCGTGTACTGAATAGAATTTTGAAAGCGTACCACTAACTTCTATTTATGTTTATGGACTAAAGTTTTAGCTATGTGGAAACTAATTTTCTTTCCATCACGAACATATTTCATATCATGTTTAGTATCTAGAATTTATGATCCTTGTTTCCTTTGAAAACGGTGCCGGCTTTCGTTGAAATGATGAGGTTATTAAAGCATTGGTTTTTCGTTTATTTTTATTCGTGCAAATTTTTCGAATGAAGTGGGGATTTTAAATGGAAATGTTTGGGTCCAGTTTGATTGCATCTCTTTTGATGGTGGCCGGAATGCGACCGAATTTTGTCAAATAGCACCGAGTTAATTTAAATGCTTCGTTGGGAAAAAGAACCTGCAAAGAGCTCTGTTTTAGGTTGTTTTAAGCAAATGTGATGTTTAAGATAATAACGGAAAAAGAGATGCAATAGGAACACGAAGCAGAAACATTACCAAACAAAACTATATTGTATTCTTTCACCATGTTATTACACACAAGGAAATTACTTAACATTAAATTAAAAAGCTAATAATTAAAACATGTTCTTTGTTTCAGATGCAGAACAATGAACTACTTTCAAGTAGAACGACTGAAAATGGTAACCAGCAAGGAAAATAACATGTGACTGCAAACAAATTAAATTATGCACTGACCCAAAATGGGAACTAATGATTCGAGTAAATCGAATTATGAAATTAATTCTGAACAAAGTATAATTAATATTCGTAAAACGGTAGATAACGATGAATATACTTATGTGAAGCATACTCGAAGCATCAGTATGAACGATACTAATAAACTTAAAAGTGATTTTAGTGAAACATCTAATGACATAAAACATAGATTACGTGTAACGAGTAGAAGTGCCAATGCATTGTTCCTTTTGTTAAGGATATCGATGAAGTTTGACGTTTTAGTGCAGCTATGTATGTTATTTTTGGTATCGGTTAGTTCAGTGAGTGCGTATAGGGAACAGAGGTTTGCGATTGAGCCCCAAGATCAGGTGAGTCCTTTTTCCTTATCTTGTTTCGTGTTTATTTAACTTAGTAGTGATTCTTTTTGATATGGCACAAAACTATCATAAAGAATCCGAACATAGAGTAAATACCAATATCGTTGTTGATACATATTTCTAATTTCAGTACTGTTTCCATGTAAAAACTTTATTCTGTTATAACCATGATTCAGAACGGTGTACACAAACACGATTACCATAAAATATATACGGGAGATAAATACTCGTATTTTGTACAAACTGTATCTTCAATTTACTGCGCTGTTATTGTACCATCACAAAATGTTTACACATAAATCTCTACAATATAGTCAGATATCAATTAAAATCATACAAACTTCGCTCGACCAATATTCAAAACATACACTTAATACTGTTTTAACGATTGTTGATTCAATGACAATTTATTTTTGGGCCTTAACAGACGAATGCTCGCCACTGAATATACAAATTAATTCAATCCTCATTACGAGCATTTCTGTTCAACAAATGAATATAATCAGGCAAATCAAATGCGACAGGGAGGAGTTATTTTATTAACGACAAAAGTATTAATAGTGGCTTCATTGGAAATTCCATCGCTTTTTAGTACAGTTTCGTTTTAATCGGCTTTGTTTTGTGAATCTGCGTTTCTGTCTATTCTAGTTAAATGTGTGTGTGTGTGTGTGTGTGTGTGGTGAATAGGTGGAAACATTGGTATTGATGTTCGTAAATGCAGAATTTATTTAAATATTGGCCATTTGGAACGCATTGGTGCGTATTCACAAATATCCTGCCCACTGGTACAACTAATTGCTTTTATTGAATAATGAAATAGCCATCATGCGAAAAAATAAATCAACAAAACATTTTGAAAAGAAAAACATTTACAATGGATCCTCTCACAAAAATTAGGATCAACAAACTAACTGGACCAGAAAATAGGAACAGAATTAATTCGAAAAGGTTTGTCATCTATGAAAACATCCGTTTGGTCCCGAGGGGATGGAGGGTAGGAATTTTTAATATCACCAGATATCCAATACAAGCCTTTTCTATGTCAACTGAGTACTTGCTTACGAAAAGAATAACATTGGGGGATGTTGTTGCTCGGAGGATTCCACCGGGGAATATTTGATTTACGGAATAGGAGCAGACCTAAATTAATGTTGCGAAATGTGAAGTAATTTCTGGAGTAACGAATTTTTCTTTGTCTGCCTCCTATACCGGGGAATTGGTATGAATATGTCAGGAAATGGAATTTGTTGTGTGGCCTGTGAAATAGGTGAGAACGTATTTGAAAATGTTAATATGGAAACGCGCCATTTTTTCTTTGATATGTTATTTTAGAATTTACGGAGAGTGTTTCTTTTAGGGGTAGATGATGATGTGCTTTTTATTATTGAAGCAAGTTATGTTTGTGAATAATTTAAGTAACTACTTACTGAAGTAATTAAGATGAGTAGATGGTAGCCGAAGATATACTGTAAAAAAAATATTTAGGTGTAGGCAACATCAATTAAACAATCACCGATTACTACTCAATGATAGAAGCACATTATTATTGTATTAAAAAATATATTTATGAATCTATCTGTGTATACCGAAGGGCTTAACAAAGTAACTTAAATTCGCGGCTTTTGCTAAGCGTAAAGTTTTTAAGATATTTATTGGTCTAGACAAATCTTTAACACTTTATGTAAGTGAATATGTTTTGGTTTAATCTCTGGGTTTACTCAATACATACAACTTTGACTCTTGATTTCAGAAATAAGAAGGTTTAATTTTGTGAAACTCTAGACTGAAAACCTGCCAAACTGACATTAAAGAAGGGTTACATGTTCTCAAATCCAAAACAAGGCTTGTGTGTTTTAACTCTCTCTTCTTTATTCAGAGTGCTGTGGTGGGATCCAGGGTGACACTGCCATGCCGCGTGGAGAATAAGGCTGGTCAGTTGCAGTGGACTAAAGATGACTTCGGTTTGGGAACACACCGCCATCTCACTGGTTATGAGCGATACAAGATGATTGGGAGCGATGAAGAAGGTAAAATGTTATTTATATTTTTACCCGACTGTTCCAAAAGGAGGGTGATGTTTTTCGGCACGTCCTGAAGCTTAAGCGAGTGAGGTGTGGTGGTGTGAGGTGGTGGTTGTGTGTGTGATTTGGTTTGACTGCCGAAGTGATATAGGTATTAAAAAAAATGGCGGCCGGTATTAGGTTAGTGTGATCGTATTTTGAAGTTATACTTCTTTTGGCGCGTTAGCGAAAAATGATGAGAGCACACCTTCACAAACAACCGACACCCTGAAGTTAGCTATAGTCTATGGTCCATGAAGAATGATTGTTTTCCTTTTATAAACTTTGTGACAGTTTGGTTTTTTATCTTGTTACGCCGCGTAAAACTGAAATATAATAAAAAACCCACGCGTCCATGCTCAAAAGTTTAACTTCATAACGAGACGAGCTTTCTCATGTGCTTCAAATTCTTAGCATGCCTAGTCTGAAAGCGCTTTCTGCGCTTTATTGAAGATATTCAGCGCTTAATGCGTCAATATTCAAGCTTGCATAAGATAGTGAAGCAAATGTGTTGAGCCAGTGTGTGTATTGAGCATAAAGGTGAAAATTACGTAGGAATAGGATGGTTAGCGAAATTGTTCTGGGTTCGGAGAATTTGTTCCTGTATCTGTTCGGGTGACTGGTGTCCCTGGCTGGAATGGTCAGTTGGTTGCATATTGGGAGCTGACACTGCTTAGAGAATGTTAGAAGAAACAAAAACAGAAACCAAGATAATTCAGTTGCCTCGCATTCGGATTGATCGGGTAGTAATTATTGTTATAAAGACCAATGAGGGTATTTTACTAAAAAAATATAATTAGTCCGTCAGTTACATAACCAAAAAATATAATTAGTCCGTCAGTTACATAACCACAAAATATAATCAGTCCGTCAGTTACATAACCAAAAAAATATAATTAGTCCGTCAGTTACGAGTACATAACCAAAAAATATAATTAGTCCGTCAGTTACATAATCAAAAAATATAATTAGTCCGTCAGTTACATAACCAAAAAATATAGGACACATATTTTTGCTTTAGCAAACCAATAAAAAATGACAAAGATAAAACGCATCAAAGTTCAGGAGTGTGGGCTCAGTACGTCACTTTGACGGTAAAAAGTGTCGCGCCCTTGACGTCACGCGACATTTCATCGCACTGTATCGCTCTCATTTTTTGTTTACGTGACAAAACAAACAATAAAATGGTGTCGATTCTCTTATTCAATAACGAAACTAAAATGAGAGAATCGTTATCTTTTACTAAAAGGCAGTGCGAGAAAAGGACGGCTATAGCTATGAACTAAGTTAAAGATGTCAAACTAGTTTATGCCTTGCGCTTCACCGTGTTTTTAATCGACATGTTTTTACGTGTACCCTTAATTTGTATGGAAATAATAGTTCAACTAAATTTGACAGCTCTAATTTACGTCCGTCTCTTTCTTGTTTTATTAGAGAGAAAAAGATAGGAATAGCCTAAATTAAGTTTAGTTTGTGCACAACAGAATCCGCACCACTGTCCAATATTTTTTGGTTATTTAACTGACAGCCTAACTAGTTTTTTTTAGTAAAATACCATATCGCACTGTTTTACCTTACTACGTATTTACGCATCGCTTACTATGGTTTTATATATATTTTATCTATGGTTGACGTTTTTTCGAAATATGTGTGGTTCACTCCCTTAAAAAGAAATATTTTTTAATTTCGGGGTGATGTCACCGTATAATTGTAAACACTGTTCATGAACAATCTCGAAAAATTGTACTCTTTTTTTTCAATTAGACTCAGATACATCTACATAGTAAATTATCTTATTGTATTTCATCTGTTCATAATAATATCGAGAGTTTACACTCTCTCAAGTCAAGATTAATTACAAACTAGATTAATGACATAACAATGTTTTGGATCCACTTTTTAATTCTGTGTTTGCTTCCAGGTGATTACTCCTTGGACATCAGGGAAGTGACATTAGATGACGACGCGTTATACCAGTGCCAAGTCAGCTCTGGAGCAAGAGGTAAGCCTTTATTATATTTAAAAAGAACGCATACTTTTTCTGCAACTAAAGATAGTGAGAAGGTCATCATTATCATCATCATTAGCCTTTTAATCTCTCGCCTTTCAAGGTCTCCTCTCTGTGAGAGGGTGTGGGCCGTGATTCACCACGCGGGCCCAGTGCGGGTTGGAAGATGTCATATGTCTTCGAATCCTCTCGATGTTTTCCTTCTCCGTTTTGAGAGCAGTGGTGATGAAATAATTTTACACAAAGTAAAGCGACTGGCCTGGGTTCGAAATCACGACCTACAACTTGTAAGTCACAGCCGTTACCACTGAGCCACCACTACAGTGGGAAGGTGGCCCAGTAAAAATAGCTACGACTTACCAGTTGTAGATCGTTGGTTCAAAGTTCAGACAGGCACTTATATTTTTGTTTTATAAAAACTCAACCGGTGCAGGAAAACCTCGTGAGGAAACTATCATTTTCTCGAAACGAAATTTCGAAGACACGTGACATCTGTCAGCTCACACTCCGTCGTTGAGGCTTACGACCCAGAGGGTCTACTCTGAAGTGTTTTTACGAAGTATCAGCAAAATTTTTGGACATATTTGTGTGAAGTGTTAAAGTGAATGTACAGGGCGGGCCAAACTTCTTGGCCGCTCTGAAGTTCGCTACAATGGCTGCGCAGTAGTAAATCTCATACTCGCGCTGCGCCTTGCGCATCGGTAATTCAACTTCAGGGCGGCCAATATGTTGGCCGAGAACTGTACCATACCTAAAATTGTAGCGAAATGGCATTACATATGTTTTTGGTGGAAAAAGCTCTCAGAGAAGAGCTACAGTATTAGGTATGGAGCATTCACTTTAACACTTCATACAAATAAGTCCGAACATTCGGCCAATACTTCGTAAAAACACTTCGGAGTAGATCTCCAGGCCTTTTCAGTTCATATTAGAGCGAATACCTGACTCAGGCACTCGTTGTCTACATACAGGGTGTAACGAAAAGGTGTGGTCATATTTTTAGAGCTGGTACTGCCCATGGAAATGAACAACTTTCTCTAACAAAAAATAGAAAATTCCCAAAAAATAATTGGACTTTCCATATAAAGTTATCATCAGCTGATCAACATTTTTATGGGAAGTAAAAATTTTTTTTAGAATTCCTCGGATTTTTAACCGACTTCAAAAAAAGGAGGAGGTTCTCAATTCGACTGTATTTTTTTTTTTTTTTTTTTTTTTTTTTATGTGTGTTACCTCATAACTTCTAACTACGTGAACCGATTTTGAAGATTTTTTTTTTTTTGAAAGCTGTTGCTTTACATTTGGTCCCATTTTAATTTGGTGAAGATCTGATGAAGGACTTCGGAGAGACACAACGGAACTCTTCAATAAATGATAGCAAACCTTCCAGAATTGCTGCAATCGCATGTCTGTATATTGTTTTCACCACTCCACAACATTACATCACGCTGATGCGCTCTGAAGGGGTATACAGATTTGTACAGTTCACTCTGATACACCCTAATTTCACCAACTACGTTCAAATTCCCTATTTTTGGGGCTATCAATTCGGGCATAACTTTACTATTAACTTAGTTTTAGAATGGGGTAAAACAACTAAAAAGTGAAAAATAAAAAACTTTTTACAAAAAAAATACAACCGACTTCCATAAAATAATACTAAAAAATGCAAAATAACTTTAATTTCGGAAGTCGGTGTCAAATAACGAAGAAACCAAACTAGAAACACCGACTTCCGAAATTAAAGTTATTTTGCATTTTTTAGTATTATTTTATGGAAGTCGGTTGTATTTTTTTTTGTAAAAAGTTTTTCTTGAAGAAAGTAGTTCATATCGATGGGAAGATGGAGTTCCTAAAATGTGACCACACCTTTCTGTTATACCCTGTATAATGTACTTGTACCCACTGGTACAAGTAGGTAAATAATAAGCTAATTAAAACTTAGAAAATTCGCATTCAGAAAAAGATTTTTAATTTTTTTGTGGGTAATAATAATACTCCCAACAGAATTTCAATCACGGTGGCCGATCTCAACGAAGATACTCGTACGTAAGCCTAGCAGAGTTGCAGATACGCCGGAGATATTATACTGCACAAGCGTAAGCGCAAACACAAATGCACACTCAGTTCCTTCACTCTCGTAGTCCAATATGAAGGCAATCCGACACGACACATTATCAACTTCCAACTGCTACAGAGTAATTCCTAATGGAAAAATTCAATAGCACTTTTTGGTCGACTCGGGTATTGAACCTAGGATCGAGGCAGTGTGTGGCTGTAGAAATTGTGACAAGTAAAAAAGGATTCGACTACATATTTAAAAAACTCATCACAATGATCAGTTATTACATAAAACTATTTTTAAATCGACGTCGATATATCACGGATCCGGACAACGTCGTCACCACACTACTTCCTAAAACTTATCACAAGAACTGGTTGTACTATGGATCCGCACAACGTCGACACCACACCGCTTCCCTAAGCCCATCACAAGAACTGGTTGTATATAGCCCAAGTTTAATACGACTTCAAAAACCCCACAGAGATCACTTAGTACTTTGTATCTCGTAAGGGATAAAGCATTACCAAAGTAGTTAAAGAGTTTAATGTCTAACTCTTAGTTTACGAGTCGAAAGTCTAAATAAGGGTGCTCCTTTAGACTTTACGGTGGCCATGAAAGTCGGTGAAGTCGGTGTTTTGTCTATTTGTGTAATTGGGCTGTAAAACGAACTAGCCATCAGAAAGTACAGGAGTTTGATAAAAGTTTTAATTATGATTTGAATGTTGGCTTCAACATTCAACTGTTGGCTGGTTTGTAGATTTTGTTTTGGTTAAATTGCTTAAATTTGTTTGAGCGTGTTTTGTAAAATGGTATGACAGCTAGTTATATTGCTGAAAGAGATTAAAATGGTAACTTCTTCATCAGAAATGTAGGCCACTAAATGTTCAGGGTTTGAAAGTGGGACAATATTCAAAACAAACTAGCATCGGATTGGGTTGGTATCAACATTATGTATCACTGTTGAAGTTCTTAGCAATAACATAAAACTGTCAATCTTTTTAACAATTATTACAAAAAAAAAGCCAGTGGCTTGGTTACAAGATTTTTAAGCCATGTCTTAATTTGATCAGTATCACTTTTTCTTTTTTCCCATAAGAGTGCCGATGTAATGTGCTAATGTATTTTGCAGTATTTGGCAACAAATGTGTTGAGTCAGCCTTCTCGATAAAGTTCGCTGAGGTAGTCTTTACTACAATAAAATTCTCAGCTCCATTTTACCGAGATCGCGCCTCTTTCAATGATTCCACATAATGTCCAGTAGCGTGTCTACGCAACTGGACATTATGTGGAATCATTGAACTCATTGAACTGAAATTATTGAACTTGAGACACAAAACTACACTTCCATTGAACTTCACTCGAGAAAATCCTTTTTGGAGGGATTTTCTTCCTCATTTTAACAATTAATGACCCCAGAAACCACAGAAAAGAGAAATTGTTACCTTATTGTCCAACGCAACTCATTACCAGCTATTGAATAACCCTCCCGACCGAATTACGATCACAGTGCCAAATCTCAACGGAGATTAGCCTTTTGCGCAGGAGATATTATAGAGCAAAAGCTTGTGTGCAAACACAGGTGCACTGTCTGTTCATTCACTCTAATATTCGGATGGGACGGCAATTCAACACGACCGAGAAGAGATCAGGCGCAAGACCAACTGCTTTACGTGCGGAGTTACACCACCAACTTCCAAACTCCGGGCTACTTCAGAGTAATTCCTAATGAAAAAACCTAATAGCACTTTTAGCCCAATCCGGGAGTCGAACCCAGGACCTCACGCTCAGCAGTCGCTCTTGCGACCACAAAACTGACGAGGCAGTCCACCTATTAATACCACCCCTAACTCAATCCCCACAGAAAACCTTATAACGGTTATTAGGCCACAATAAAAACGTAACACAACGTACAATTTTGCGCCACAAAATGGAATACACAGAGCTTATGCCCGGATAGTAGGGGTTATTCCTTGGAGTCAGACGCCACGCAGCTTTGTAGCAAGACAACGGATGGATACCGCCCCGGGGGACGCGGAGATGTTCGTCAAACTAGATGTGGCATTTTCATGAAGTGATTTTTATTATTTTCGTCCTTTTTTCCGCGTTGTTTTAGGAAAGTGAGGGATTTGATCCTTCTGGTAGGGTTGTTTTAGTTTACATATTATATGACTGGTAACTAGTGACCGATACTTAAACACGTGATTGTACTCATGATAACAAACAACTTTTCCAAAGAAAGAACGGCGTCACGCGGCTAACAGCTGATAGGTCATAGGCGTGCGCGCGCGAATTTCATACGGCTGTGTTATTGTTATAAAAGTGAATGAGTATAGATAAAATGTTTTTTTGTGAAAGTTGTTTATTAGCATGAGTACAATCACGTGTTTAAGTATTGGTCACTAATTAACAGTCACTCTATATGCATACATATAGGATGTAGGTTTATATTGAAATAGTTACTGTAATAGCATGAAGTAGGTAGTTGGAAAAATATTTTTCGGTCTTTTGTTACTTTGGGTGTGCAAAGTGACTTAAAGCAAAACTTTTAAAAATATTGGCAATTACCAACCTATCACGGCATGAAAGTACTCTTCTTCATATGGATGGCACAATTAAATCTTGTTGGCACAATATTGGTCACTTCTACATCAGCGTCAGCAGTTCAGCACCCTATGTGCTGCACTTTGAAAATAGGTGGGAAATAGTTAGTATTGTAGTTAGACATCATCTCCCTTACCGACCTTTTTTTTTTGGATGTTGGTAAATCATCAAATGACTTTACCCGCTCTTGGTGGAGCGGGAGGGCATGTTAGACTCTTACTAAAACCTAAAACCAGACTGAATAAAACCCACCCTTGTTCCTTCATTTGCCTGTGCCCAGGGCCGCGGTAACGCTCTTTCATAATTTATCCGAGACCCCAGGCAGACATTTGCCCTAGCGGGCCCCGTCAGTTACTACTACGCGCCGTCGACTCGGGCCAGGGGGCTTAGACAAAGTAACAATTTAAAAACGATAACGAAGTTAGAAAAGACTAAAATGTATCAAATTGACATAAACCGCGCTAAGTCACGTGGTCAGTCGACTGTCGACATCGTTATCGCAAGTTGGTAGACAATGTTATAATTCGTAACGAAACCATAAAGAAACGAATTGCTATCGTGTTTATCCCATACAAATGCGTAGACAAGCAGCGCTTTCAGAGTTCGCCCTCGCCTCGATCGTGATCGCCAAAAAGGATAACGAAGGAACGCTAACGCTAGGAAATGTTTATCGATATCTCAGAGACGATGACGAATTTAGATATCGTTTCGCTACCAAGCGATGTTACTTTGTCAACAGGGTCTGGTCCTTACCTGGCCGGAAATCGGATTTCGTCTCCCGACGGCGACGCCCCGCGCGTCTCTGTCGGCTCCTTTACCTGCCTGTAAATAATAATTATTAGGTTTGATTAACTTTATTGACCAACTCTGAGGTATGAAAAAAAACGAGTGTAGTACATCATGGTTGCGAAGTTCATTACCGCGATGTACGCTACCGCGACGACGTTCATTGTTGCGAAAGTTCTTTATTGCGATGTACGTTACTGTGAAAGTTTACCATTGCGATGTACGCTGTCGCGAAAGATCTTTACAGCGATGATTTCAGTTTCGATAACACGCTATTGCGATTTAGGTCATGTAGGAGGGTTGTACCTAAGTAGACTTGTAATTGGAATAAAAAAATCATCAAAAACAATATTCGTATGTACATTAATTTTGTATTTTATGATTTTTTTGTAATCAACGCTGTAAAGATCTTTCGCGACAGCGTACATCGCAATGGTAAACTTTCGCAGTTACGTACATCGCAATAAAGAACTTTCGCAACAACGAACGTCGCGTTAGTAAACTTTCGAGGTAATGACCTTCGCAACTATGACGTACACTCAAAAAAAACAACTACTTTATGTATTTGTGGTCGCGTAACTGAACAGCATCCCTCACCAGGTCATTGGTCTTGTGGGAGGCTTATGTCCAGAAGTGGACTTATTTCGGCTGAAACGATGATGATGATAAACTGAATGGCTGTTATTTTTTCCTGATTTTAGGGTTTAATTTCTAGGATCCCAAAGTTGTTCATATTCATGAGTACTTTAGTATTTTCTACCGTAAAATGTAACCATTGAATTTCATTTTGTATTAATAAATGACATCAGAAAGATGAATTTTCCTATTTACACAGAAAAATGATATATTCAAATTAGTTGTGCCAAAATACATGTTGATATTTAAGATTATCTAAAAGTCGCTGTTTATGAAACAAATTATTTAACTTAAAATATTTCATAAATATACTAAATTCCATTCGCGTAAATGTCGGCTTTGTTTAAGCATTCATAAAGGAATATATTACAAACGCCTACGTATAAAAGTGTACCAAGAAACATATATGTATGTAGGTGGATCATGTAGGCTAATATTAGAATATAAATTGGAAACCTGTTTATGACTATAGGTATGACCTATGTAGTCATGAAGGGTAAGCAGAGTGAAGTGTATGTTACATACAAATGATAAGATTGTTGCTTAAAATTATATATATTCAAGTTCTTCAAACATAACTGTAACAAACCTCCTAAATCCCTCACTTGTGTCAGGTAAAAATACCAAGTCACCAGGCCGGTTTCCCCTATGGGGAAAAGGTCACGCCCCGCCACCGCGTGACTCCATAGCACCGACACCTGACTAGATATGCTTCTGCCGACTATGATGTGAATTCCATGAACAAAAATAAGTCTATAACACTGTTTTTGTTGAAACAAGGATATTCTTAGGTTTATAGTTTAACATAATCATACATATCAAATAAGAGCTTTACTTACACTCAGTATTACATTTAAGCAGACGTCAGGCTGTTTTAAATTAAGACAGATTTATCTGGATTAAAAACTTTATTCTTCTTTTACTTGAACATACAGATACACACGACTACCACAGATCCATGCATAGCAAGATCTACCATAGATAATCTAAGGTACTATTAGAACACCTTCCTCCTAAGCAATAGAAAACTTGCGAACATTAAACAAATCAACATTAAACATAATTGAATCAAATGACACTACAAATCTAATATCTGTCTAGGTTTAACAATTCTGCCAGATCTAGTGTGATACAAACTTGAACTATTTTTATTTGTCACATCAGGTGAAACACTTTGTGAACAGCTTGGTAAACTTAAATTACAATCATTATCACTTGAACTATTTTTATTTGTCACATCAGGTGAAACACTTTGTGAACAGCTAGGTAAACTTAAATTACAATCATTATCACTTGCATCAATAAACGTATCTCTAGGACCATAACTTACATTAGTTTGAGACTTTCTCATGTGATAAGTATTTCGTCTTACTGGTTTAAAATTACCGCTTACTATATAAGATCTAGGTTCTTTAGCTTTATCTAATACTATTCCCTTTTTCCAAATATTTTTTTTCTCAGTTTTATACACAATTTGTTCCCCTATTTCAAAACGTTGTTCCTTTCTTCTAGCTTTCCTATCATGAAAGTTTTTAGTTACAGACTTCCTCATATTTAACAAAATATCAACATTTCTCTCTATTTTTGGTTCTAAGGCTATACTGCTAGTAGGTAAGTTAGTTCTTAGGCGTCTGCTATGTAAAATTTGTGATGGTGAAACTTGTAAGCCAGCTAAAGGCGTATTATTATAATGTAATATGGAATCTCTATAGTCAACATTTTCATCATTAGATTTCCTTAACAAGGTCTTAGCAATATGTACAGACTTCTCTGCTAATCCATTACTTCTATGGTAATGTGGACTACTAGTTACAATTTGTATATCTTTAGACCTATAATACTGTTTACACTCGTATGACAAAAACGGATTATTATCAGCAACTACCGTCTCCGGGTAACCAAATCTAGTAAATACTTCTTGCATTGCATTAACTATAGACTTAGAACTCTTATCTAACAAAGGAATTATTTCGAGCCAATGTGACAAATAATCAACTATCACTAAATATGATTTACCAGCAAACTCCAATATATCTGTTCCTACTTTACTAAATCTCTGTTTAGGTATCTTATGGGATAACATAGGCTCATAATAATTCTTAGGTCTAAATTTTTCACATGTTCTACATTTAACAATTACATTTTTTATATTCTCGGACATACCTGTCCAATAAAATAGCTGTCTAGCTCTATTAATACTTTTATTTACTCCAGGGTGTCCTTGGTGAATCAAATTCAGCACATAAGATCTCAAAGAATTTGGTACAATCAATTTAGAACCTACAAACACTAAACCTGCCTCAACATAAATCTCATCCTTAAGTTTGTAATATGGTTTACATTCCTTGGAAACCCTAGATTCATCAGGCCATCCATTAAAGTAATATTTTGTAATCTCTGTCAAAACTCTGTCTTTACTAGTAGCTAATCGAAATTGAATTTTCCTTTCTGAACTCATAGGTAAATGTACTGAAACTGAATGTACCATTTCAAACATCTCCACATCTTTTTCAGTTAATTTTCTACTATTCCTTGATAGCATATCAGCAAAATGTATCAATTTCCCAGGAACATATACAAGATTTAAACTGTATTTAAGTAATTTTAACCTTAAACGTCTTAATCTAGGTGAACCGATCTTACTAATCTGTTTTGACATAATTGGTAACAGTGGCTTATGATCCGTTTGGACACTTACAGAATTACAACCATACACATACTTATGAAATTTTTGTGTACCATAATAAATGGCTAAAAGCTCTTTCTCAGTTTGACTATAATGAACTTCAGCACTATTCATAGTTCTTGAAACACAGGCAACTAATCTTAAAATATTTTTATTATCTTTTTGAAACATACAGCACCCAATACCATTTTTAGAGGCATCACACTGCAATATTATTTCCTTATCAGTACAAAATGGGCTCAAAGCTGGTGCCTGAGAAATTTTGCACTTTAAATTGCCTAACATTTTCTCATGATGTGGCAACCACTGAAACTCAACATCTTTTTTCAAAAGTTTACATAGAGGTGACATTAATTCTGCCATCTCCGGTACATACCTCCTTACATAATTAAAAGATCCAATTAATCTTTGTAATTCTTCCTTAGAACTAGGTGACTTTAACTGTAATAAAGACTCCACTCTATCACCATCGACTTTCATACCTTCCTTGCTGAATATTTGGCCAATATACTTAATTTCTCTTTGCTTGTACTGTAATTTATCTTTGTTAAAGACTGCTCCTATCTCTTTTGCTCTTTTTAACAATTTATCAACAGATTTATCATGTTCAAACTCATTTTTCCCCATGACTACAATATCATCGAACCAACATAATACATTAGGTATAGAACCAAAGTAAAATTCCATTTGTTCTTGGAAAACTTCAGGTGCATTTGTTACTCCATAAGGAAGAACTAAATATCTATACACTCCAAATGGTGTAGCGAAGCAACATTTCCATGAAGCCTGCTCTGTAAGTGGGCAATGATGGAATCCTTCTGATAGATCAAAAACCGAAAATACTTCCATATCTTTTAACCTAGAAGCCACTTCATCAACAGTAGACATATGTTTTGGTTTTCTTATAATATACCTATTTAAATCTGTAGGGTCTAAACACAATCTTAACTTTTTATTTTGTTTTTCAATAATCACAATTCTATTAACACATGCTTCAGAATCAATTTCCTCAACTTTCTTTATAGCACCTCGCTTAACTAACCTGTCTAACTCACACTTTAGGGGTTCAAACAAGGCTAAGGGAACCTTAACAGGTGGATTACAGATTGGTTCATGAGAGATTGTAGGAATATTACATTTATTGGGAAAACATCCATGACCAGTAAAAACTTCCAAATTTTCGGATACAAACTTAGATTTCTTTTCATCAACATTACTTACTACTGACACTTTTTGTACTCTTTTTAATAAATTCAATTTAATACAACCAGGTAAACCTAAAAGCATATTCTGGCTATCAACAAGCATAAAATTTTCACAACATTCAACATTTTTGTATTTACACCTTAAATTAACCATACCTAAAGGTTTAATTTTAGTGCCTTGGAATCCTTCCAACTCAGTTTGAACTGGAGTTACCTGCAATTTAGTATTAAGACTTTTAAAAACTTTCCATGGCATAACACTAACATCCGCACCAGTATCAAGACGACACTTCACATTGGCATTTTCAATTATTATATTCTCAGTCCACTGACCTGTGTTGACCATACCGCAGAATATCGCTGACTCTGACGAAGAGTCATGCTCCTGAATATTATGCACTCTTCTGACTTTGCATGACACTGCAAAATGATTTAAAGTTCCACATTTTCTACACTTTTTCCCATATGCTGGACATTGTCTTGGACCATGTTTTGTTTGACATCTATTGCAATTAAATTCCTTCTCTTCTTTGTAACTTACATTTTTACTATTGGTTTTTATTTTTACTCTGTCAATTTCATAACTATTGACTGGATTCATTATCTTCATCTGCTCTTTACTTTGTTCTGCACTTCTGCATATATCTGCAGCTTTGTTCAGAGTCAAACTTTCTTGTCGGAGTAAATGTTCTTGCAAGCTTCTGTCAGATATACCATGAACTATTTTGTCTCTTAGAAGTTGATCCTCAATGGTTTCAATTGTACTTTTGTAATTGCAAGTACGGATTAATCTTTTACAATCAGTTAAGAAATTATCAAACTTTTCGTCCTGTTGCTGTTTCCTCTCATTAAACTTAAAACGTTCAAAAACTTCGTTTACTCTAGGTCGAACATATTTGTTAATCGCTTCTATTAAATTTTCATATTTTATTATCTTCTCACTAGACACCGGAAGAGTTGCGAGAATTCTGGCGGACTCTAACCCCATCATGTTCCTAATCAGGGCAACTTTAACATGATCTGCGGCTTCTTCTTGACCGATTCCGATTAAATAATCGTGAAAACATTGTTTCCACAATGGCCACTCATCGCCAGCATTACTCGCCCGCATGTCAAAATTTGGCAAACTTTTCACAAAATTCTCCATAATTAATACACTTTCTTTGAGAATCGTGAAGAATAAATACCTGCAATATTTCTTTTACGGCTGCGCCATGTTTTAAATTAAGACAGATTTATCTGGATTAAAAACTTTATTCTTCTTTTACTTGAACATACAGATACACACGACTACCACAGATCCATGCATAGCAAGATCTACCATAGATAATCTAAGGTACTATTAGAACACAGGCTCGACGGTTGGAACAAGAATGTACGGCTGACAGCTGTGTCTAATAATTTATATTTATCCATGCTATCAGTCAACTGAAATATTAGAGCCATCGCAAATAATTCTAGACAACATCCGTTTAGCAAGCTGTAGTTGAACTAGTTATTTATCCCCCTATAATTACGTGATTAAACAGAGCAATAAATTAATTTTGGTTACATAACAGCTACTGCTTAGCTTGCTTGTTAGCTGGTGTGTTGCTGGAGAGTTTGTTAAGCCACTTCTTCTTCACAGCTAAAACACTAGGAAGTGGTGACGAGTGGGCATTTTTGGGAGACTGTCTTTATATAGAACTTTGACGTTCAAAAAGTACTGGCTCTCAGCCTAGTTTGAATAAATGACTTTTGATTTTGTATACCTACTTTCTTGTTAAGTTGTAAATTGGGTTTGAACGCATGTTTAAAAACAGGGTGTAACGGATATAGGTGGTCATATTTTAGATATTGCTTTTGTCCATGGAAATAGATTATAAAATCAGGTTTTTTGTCTTCAGTGTAACTGTGCTTACAAATTGTGGCCTGATAGACCTGCAAATATATCCTTTTAGAGAATCAAACCCGCATCTCAACCAGTGCAAGGCGATCATATCGCACAAAATGTTTTGAGAACACTCATTGTGCGTACAGCTAATGAGTGAATTTCTCTGCCGGAGTCGGTGCTTTCCGATAGCTACAACTTGAGACTCTTTTAGGCGCTATTAACTGCCAATGACCTTGAGTAGTTAGCTTGCGTCTTCTGTAACTTTACAAATTAATTACACTATGATAAGAAAATAAAATGTCAAATATTCACATATCAAATTACGAAGGAAATTATCTAGAGAAACTTATATTTTTTCAAAGATATAAGACTAGTCGTTTAGACCTGATTTTCAATTAAAATCATTAGATAGGTTACTTATAGATAAGCGTGCTCCATCGTTGACTACATCATCGCTAATCAGGTAGGATAGTGGTCAAACGCAAGCCTATCAATTATAAAAAAAATAGTTGCCTCCAAAGACCAATGATAGAGTCAATAGTTACGAGTAGATACCATATCCATTTCATTCACGTTTCTCTCCAGCCATAAATGGCAATTCTCTTTATTTAGCTGGCTGCCGTATTGGGGTGGGATAGACCGCTGATTGAAGAATGTGAGCCAATGTTTATTTACGAATGATAGTGGGATATAGTGCGATATTGTTGGGTGGATTACTTAACAAATATTTTAAGGGGTGGCAAATAGGAATTGAGTGATGGATTTTATGTTAAAGAGATAATTAGCTAGCTCAGAAAGGTTCTTATAGGTTCTGTTAATGTTGAGTGACCGAGATTATTTTGTCTTCTTCTGTCAACTGAGATTCGCGAATTGTGTTCGTGCTCAGTACAAACCGACGGCGACCGCGACTTGATGGGCATGGGTTCAAACCTAGGCACGTGTACTTTGTGTAAATAATTTCATTACCACTGCTCTCAAAACGGTGAAGGAAAACATGAAACCGGCATGTCCTTGAACCAGAAACTTGGAAGACACGGTGACATCCACCAAAGCCCACAGCCATCAACCGGGCACAAACCCTGACATCGGGTACCAATAAAAAAAAAAAAAAATTCAGACCTTGATCCATATGATGTTAGTAATACATTCTACTTAAAAGCTATGTTAGTAACAGACACAATACAGACCCAATACCAATACCAACCAAATACCAATATACCAATGAGATAGTCTAAATGAAAACCCCAATAGCACTTTGCTCGACCCGAGACTCAAACCCAGCACTTCATGCACAGCAGTTTTCCTTGCGAGCATTACAGCAACGAATGATTCATATCGAAATTGCATGTTTTTGTTTTTTGGGGAAATCCTTCTAAAGGCGCATGGACTATTGGTAAGATTAGGGTATGTGAGATGTTACCTCACTTAACCACCCCGGTGGTCACCATTAGCACATGGAAGGGGTCCCGTTTGTCACGGTGCGGAGGCGGTGTCACGTTGCAGGACCGGAGTATTGGTACAGGACGTAGGAGTGACACGCAGAGGAGGCGTAGAGTAGGAGGACCGTAGATGAGGAGGATGAAGGAATCACACACGGCAAGTTAACACGTATATTTTATTATTTACAAAAGTAGGCTTGAATATAAGAAGCACTCATTAATAGTACGAACACACACTGTGACTAGGTACGTAATTAAATTGTATTATTGCACAACTCTTGGAAACTGGTAAGTGACAGTTGAAGAGTCGAAAAATGATAATGAGGAGCTTCTACTAGCTCGGCTCCAGAATTAGAACTGATTTTTTATGTAAAAACAGAGACTTGACAGAGAAAACAAGTCATTTTTGAATTTTAAATTAAAAAAGGTAGGAAAGAACGTAGTTTTGGAATAGAGGTAAAAAAATAAACAAGGCTTTAACACTGCCTTGTTACACGTTATCTCTTAAAAGACCACTCTAGAATCACCTATGTGCAACGCCTGTTAAGGCACATCCCTGAGGAGACTGTAAAGGGGTCTCCCCTGATCCTCGCTGTGCACCTCGTCCCCACTCTGAGTGCCTCTTTTTTGAATTTACCCGCTACCCTTTGGCATGCATGCATCGGCCATGACGGGCCCTGTCCTTTGTTGCTGATATCTCTTCGAGGCACGCGTGGAACACTACGCGCCGTCGACTCTCGGGCCTGGTGCTAATCGTACGGCGAGCTACCCATGTACTCGCCTTCTTCTTCGAGCGAGATTGGTCATCTCACGATCAAAGGATCGTACCAAAGGATTCCTAATCTAGTGAAATATGGGCATACTATCCAACTACCCCTACCTATAATGCCTTTGTTGGATTGGAATACTATTATAATATTCTATGACTTATTTTATACAAGTTCTATTTATAACTAAACCATCTGAATCATAATAAAATACGATTTGTTTTATGTACATTTAAAATGCAAATAACACGCTTCAGACCGCCCATGGTGTGGTTTGTCCGTTTAAAGCACTAATGTTATGTATGTAAGCAAGGGCTGAAGAAAGGTTCTATGATAAAAAGTTGTTGATTTAATTGACAATTGCCATTGACTCTTGTGAGTTGGCCCGAGTTAGGATTTACTTCTTGTGCAGGCTATTACATTATTATCACAACATCAAAACAAAGTCTATCTGTTCGTGATAAACTCAAAAACTTCTGAACGGATTTTCATGTGGTTTTCAGCAATAGACAGTGATTCATGGGGATGGTTTTGGTGTATTATTTGTACCCGTGCGTACCCTGGGGTGGGTCGCCAATTTCAAAGTCAAATCACAAAAGTTCCTATAGGAGTGAGAATTATTTACCTTCGTGGCGTTGTTTAGGGAGGTCCATGTCTAGCAATAGACGCTTTCGACAAGTATGATGATGATGAATGATCAGAAATCGTCAACTGTTAAGTTCTCTTAATGTCTGTTGTTCTCTGTTTTAAAAACCGACTGAATGCTGAAAACGATGAATCAAATTGTTCAATATGTTTTTAAAAACCATAGACTTCTTAAATAAAGTTTGTTTTATTTTAAAACCTAAAGGTTTTTCTGTAAACTGTAAATAAAGAACTAATAACTGATTTAAAAAAAAATTAAGAACGTAGTTCACGAGATAAGGATAACAAGGGGAGGACGATAGACAACTTTCATCTATTTTCTTGATTAACTTGAAATCCGATTATTTTTTAATTATGAAAAAATACATTATTTTTAGACCCTCACAGCATGATAATGAGTATTCGATATGTCTAACGGTACAGTATGAAAAACTTATTTTTTAATTCTCTGATTTGCACTCCAAAAATGACCCCCATTTTTCTAAGTTATTTATTTACGTTACACGTCCATGTTTGAATCACAAATATTTCGAAAATCGAAATGAAAGGGAAACACTAAACCCGAAAATTAAAAAGGGATCACCTTCCCAGGTCATGAGTCCTGTGGTTCATTAGCCACACTCAGTAATAAATGACCCGCACACAACCTGATATAAGTTTGTTTCATAACAAGATTGTTTTTGTATGGTTTGTTTAGGACTATTCGTGTGACGTATGTTAAGTAGATACAGGGTTGCCACGTCTGAATTAATATTTATTTATTGATTAAAACTTTATGCAACACGAAGGTACAAAGGTGGACTTAATGTTCTAGGTATTCTTTTCCAGTCAATCAAGGGTGGTGGAGAGATAGAGATAACACAACAGGTGCATAAAAAGAAGTATTATTAAGAAACCACGAGTCAGACTCGTGCATGATGGGTTCCGTAATATCATACAAAATTATACGCGTTTACCTACTTGTTGCCAAAATTAAGAAAACACGTTTCTAGTACAGGAGCCATTTGTTTTTCAGAAATACACATTTTGTGAAAATTTCAACGATCTACCTATTACGGATCATGAGATACAGCTCGCTGACAGACAGACATGGACGGACGGACAGCGGAGGTTTAATAATAGAGTCTCGTTGGTTACCCTTCGGGTACGAAACCCTAAAAAATGGGTATATTATTGGGATTTTAATTCATCATCGTCATTTCAGCTGAAAGTCGTCCTCTGCTGGAAAAACATAAGCTCCCTCCAAGCGACCACATTGTCAAGTCCTACATTTTTAATTAAAAATGTAAATAAGATAACTTGAATATAGAGATAGACACTGGAAACACATCAAAAGATTATAACAATGTATAAATCAGTCCTTGAAATTCATTAATATTTTGTATTTTGAGATCAAACTGATTGAATTATTTGGCAGAAAATCATATTTTTCTTCTTTATGCGGTAGTACATAAAAATAGGTACAAAAAAAAACTTCAAGAATGTTTTAATTTTTTATACTTAAACACCAATACGCATACAAATTAAATATTAAAACATGACTAATCGCGTTTAAATTATAATGAGCTTTGTTTTAGAAAATCACGGACTCATATCAGATGACAAGAAAAGAATTATCTTAATCTACAAAGCTCTATCTAAATTACAGTTTAGACTAGATTTAAGCTTTTGATTAAGTATATAAAATGGGCTGTCTGCCCTTCAGTCAAATTTTGTATTACTAAATTACATCTGTAATATTATTTTATGTTTAAAACTTCTAAATGTACTGCCAAAGGCAATTCTCTTAGAATTTTTTATCATAAAACATTGAATTCTCATAGGAGTGCCCATTCTTTTATCTTAAAACAAAATTTATATTATATCTAATGCATTATTTTACAAAATTATAATTTAATCAAGTTTTATAAACATCATCTTTGATATTATAAAACATCAAAGTGGGCATGCACTTAAATATTCTAAAACTAAGAATATAAACTTACTTTTTATGTTGACTGTATCATTTGACGTTAGGTGTCAGTCATTTGTTTGAATATTTTACGTTTAATTTAAAGTCTTTTAGCTTGGACAAAATAATATGTTTATTCTTCTTAAGTGACACTTAGACACTAAGTAGAACTTTAGTTTTAAGAATTGTGAAGCTGATTAAATATTCGAAAGTTTATGGGTACCTACAGCACGTCAAAATTTGAACATTGATTTGACAAACAAATAATAAACAATACCTGTTACGAGTTCCAGGCCTCGCCTTTTATGCCACTTCTAAATATTATTTTTTTTTATTTACAAGCTTTTATTTACTTTGTAATTTAACAGATTGTATTTATTTGTATATATGGATAGTTATTATCTCTATCTATTTTAAATTAAATAAAAAAAGATTACCTTAAACTTTTATTAGGATTTATTATTGAGCCGTGAGGACCATTTTTGTTATTTTTTTTCACAGTTCTAAACAAGCAGTCTTTACATTATATCTCTTACTTATGTACCTACTTTATAAATTTTTTCGTAATAATTTATTATTCAACATTTTCTCTTCAACTAAAGTATTACCACAACATTTAACACGACATTTCATGAAAACAATCAAAATAAGAAACAAATAAAGAATAAATATAAAACCATAATTCCCATTAGTGACAACCGCTCTCTCTTAATTAGGGGCGGGTAATTAAAACAAGCGGACTGTCACGGATAATTTAGAAAAATATATAAGCTTAATATATCCAGAAAGGACCTTATTTTTGTTCTAAAAGAACTTTTTAGTTTTTGCTTGTGCTAGTTAGGTTAGGGCTATGCACGAATTTATAGTTTCATTAGCTGTGCGCGGTTTCACCGGAATGATATTTCTTTTATATTCCAAGGGAACGTATGATGAAAAGTATGTCTCAGAGTCCTATAAAAAAGTTCTGGAGTGATGTCCACGTACCGGTGACTGATAAAGAACGAAAAGATGAACATGACCTGGTGAGGATCACGGAAATCCGATGGAGACGCGACGCATTGGACTGATAGCTGTGGGTTATTTAGGGGAGTCTTATGTCCAGCAGTGGAAGTCTTTCAGCTGAAATGATGATAATGATGTCTCCTATCCAAGTCAAACCATCATCAAGTCTAAGTCCCAAGTTTCGTCAAAAACGTAACGTAACGTCACGTTACGTTACGTCGGGCGTAACGTTTATAGATTAGCCCCTGCTCACGTCTTTTTTTTTTTTTTTGAAGTGTAGTAAATCATCCAATAACTTCTCCCGCTCTGGGTGGAGCGGGAGTGCGTGTCTGACTCTTACTGACTAAAACGCACCTCTGTTCCTCCCTGCCCTGAATGCCCAGGGGCGAGGTAACTCTTTCGAATTTATCCTCAAACCCCGCGCAGGCATCGGCCATGACGGGCCCCGTCCTGTTTGCTGACAACTCTTTGAGGCGCGCGTGGTACACTACGCGCCGTCGACTCTCGGGCCTGCTGCTGATCGGACGACGAGCTACCCATTACTCGTCGTCCGCAGGCCCGGGTAGCCCCTGCTCACGTCTGTCAGCTGTGAATGTGAATTTTCTGTGAATGTCGTCAACTGAAATCATAATGCAGGAGTTTCTTAACCTAGACACAAACTCGTCATACTACTAATCACTGCAACTCCAGGAAAGCTAAAATCAACATGGAGCGAAACGAGGCATTGGAGCTCGACGAGTCCCCAGAGAGACACTTTATCTAGACAACGGCGGACGGCATCATTTCAAACATAGTTAGTTATTCCGTGTTGCATTTTTAGAAGAATTCAACAAAATTCATAGAAAATAAACGATAAAAAATAAAAAGTAAATAATTGCAATCACCGTAAAATTGTAATAAACCTTGCGACTGTGTAAACTCTCGTTATAAAGAGTTTACAATTTTACGGTTTTTTTTTTGTAAACTAACAGTGTTTCCAATTGTCCGGTGACAAATTCATACTCTGATAAAAACCCAACAATATTATGATCTTTTTTAGTGATCCGTACCCGAAGGGTCCAAACGGAGCCCTATTGCTGTCACTCACGTGTTCGTTTGTCCGTCGTCTGTCACAAATTTTTTTTCCGAAGAATTCTTTAACTTCCCATTGACGTATGAACTTGAAATTTGGTGATAATGTTTATTATTACGTATATTTTACTAACAGATACCAATTTATTTATTTCAACTTTATGTAAAATAGTGGTAAATAGTCGGACTTAATGCAACAAGACATTCTCTACCAGTCAACTTTTGGGTTAAAGAGACTACTCTGTGGTAGGTGTACAATAACAAATATTGATAATTTTTCTTTGAAATTCCGTCATTTGGTACGGAACCTTAAATGTGCGATGTCCGAAACGCGTCTTCACTTTTTACGTGTCTGTCTAAACCAAACATATTTCTCTGCAAAAAACAGTATCATTCAGAAAGATATTCTTTAAAGTTTGTTTTTATCACTATTTATTTATCATTTTTTACCTAAGCTCGCTGACAAAATAATATTAACAATTTTGGTAGATGTATTAAATAGTTTCAAACTACATCGAGATTTTTCTTAAAATAACAATATCTGTTTACCAACATTATTGGCAAATAAACGATTTCTATTTTCCCTTTTCATCAAATGCCAAAGTTCAGACTTGTCAATAAGGCGGGATCGATAAGACAAACGTGGCCAAACTGTTTTATTTTGGTCTTCTTTGTTTCCAGGAAACTCACAGGTCGATTCTTTTATTCAATAACTAAACTAAAATTAGAGAATCGCTATCTTTTACTAAAAGGTAGTGCGAGAAAAGGACGGCTATAGCTGATCTAAGTTAGAGATGTCAAACTAGTTTACGCCTTGCGCTTTACCGTGTTTTTAGTCGACATGTTTTTACGTGTACCCTTAATTTGTATGGAAATATTAGTTCAACTAAATTTGACAGCTCTAATTTACGTCCGTCTCTTTCTTGTTTTATTAGAGAGAAAAAGAGAGCAATAGCCTAAATTAAGTTTAGTTTGTGCATAGCAGAATCAGCACCAATGGCTCGCTGTAGTATAATAATGTAATTAACTCAGTTTAAAATATATATTTAGGAATAGGTATTACTAAAAATTGTTTCTTAGGTAACACTGTATTTTGATGCTGCACCTTCCAAAAACTAGGCAAGGCAACGATTTTGTCATCATTGGGTTTTGTAAAAAATAAGTTTTCAACACACTCGAAAAGACACTTCTACGCATACGTACCTTTTTTTGCCCCAACGGCTTGCAATGTAGTCTACTTTGTACTAGTGATAATATTACATTTTTCTTTTTATAGTTTAAGTTTTAGGAAGAGGCTATCTATTTTATTATTAATATGTATATTTTCGTTCCCTTTTTTTATTTTTATGCACCTGCCATATTATCTCTCCACCAACCTTGGTTGATTGGTAGATAATGCCGAAGGCATTAAGTCTGCCTTTGTACTTTTGTTGCATGAAGTGTGAACAAATAAATAATTGAGAGGCTCCCACTAATGCTTCTTCATCTGAAACTAGCAAACTGCAATCACCAAATTCCCCTTTTAAACGGTTTTAGAGAAGGCTCCGTTCCATCTCCCTCATCTCTAATACATCATTTGAATATCGTATCAGTTCAAAATAAGATCAACAACAAAAAACGAAACGACACCATAAATCAACCAGATTTTCCCCATCACGGACCCCTTTATCCAGCATTCAGAATATCTCAAACATTTCCTTACCACATAACATTGCCACATACGCATAAAGAACGCAACGCCATAAGATTACAAACTCATTTAAGATACCTATTCGGAACTCCCCATTCTATTAGTCATTTCCACACTTGAAAGGGGCAGAGAAACCATAAAAAATCCCATGCAATATTCCTATGAAGTCGTACAAATGTTGCCGAAATGACATGGGGGGAGAGGCGTTGTTTAAGCAGGGGGAGGGGGAATCACGGTGTCCCATGGTTCGAACACCAAGGGGGCTGTTCGTTATCATTCTGAATTATTCAGAAGACTTTGAAGATTTCTTTTGCTGGATATGATTTGGAGGAATGGGTCTTGGAATTGTATCAAATATCTTTAGACTTACGTGTCTTTCAAAAGTGTATTTATTATTCTTTACGTCTTTTGTAAAATAATTGGGAACAGTTTTTGTCGGCGCAGAATGTCTCCTTTGCGTATATATAACTTATTAGTCGTCATCTCACTAACCTTACACATTTTAGAGTTACACATAGTTTTTTATTAACATACTTATATTAGCTTCACTTGTAACTAACTATGTAAACAAAACTTAGAAGTTTTCCCGGCTTCTGATTAAGCTGAAATTTTGCGTACATATTTAGTTTAGATGACAATGCATGGCCAGCTAAGTGACGTCATTCTAATTCCAATATGGCGGACTCCCAAAGATACTAGTTATTTGGTACGCATTCCTATGATATCGCAGGGTATCGCAGCCATATGGTTGAATCAGCCAGTCAATTGGACGCCTAGGCCGTTCATAAATGGCTGAAGGACAACAAGCCAAGTCGTTGAACGCAACGTTTAACCAGACGGCTGGATGTCGTCAAATCATTTAGTTTAAGTTGGATATTGATGAATTTGTCATTCCAGTGATCATGATTATGTGTGCAAAAAAGGCAATGTTCACTTCGCTCGCTCTTGCAGGATGCAAGCGAAGCGAGCTCGGGACATGGAGTACCCCGACTCGGATAGGTTAGGATCGAAGGCGAGGTCTGAGTTCGCTCGCTTCGCTCGCTCACTAGTCCGCCATCCCCTTCGTGGTTGTTGTGTTTTAACCATTTAGCCCCACGAAGCGCTCCGACTACGCTTTTTAAATAAATTGAATCACTAATAAATACTCATTTTAGTCATCTAACTTAAAGTAAATTTGAATCACTTGGCTGAGTCTTGGTCAGTCATCTTCAAAGGGCTGACTTTCAATACGCCAAGTTGTTAAACTTTGAGTGATTCTAGTTGAATTAACTATCGGTCTGGCCATGCTGACGTTTAAGGGGCAGTTATACGACTTTTAATGGTTTTTAATTGAACATCACGTCAACTACTCTTACTTCATTAAAAAAAAATATATGTTACTCTGGAAAATTTCCGTCGTAATTTGATCTGAGATGAAATTATATTTTTAACCGACTTTCAAAAGGTTCTCAATTCGTCTGTATGTTTTTTTTGTATGTATGTTACGTGATTTCTCCGTCAGTTGTGAAACAATTTTCAAAATTCTTTTTTTATCTAAAAGAATATACTCCTGAGGTGGTTCCATATACATTTTATCGAAATTGCTTCAGCGCTTTTTGAGAAACTGAACAAAAACGGAAAATACGTGTATTTCGATGACGTTTTGGTGTTCAAAACGTCGTAAGTCGTAAGTCGTAACGTCGTAAACACACAACCGACAAAAAAAACAACCGACTTCCAAAAAAAAATACACTAAAAATTCATAAATAACTTTAATGTTGTTTTTTTGGTAAAAAAGTTTTTTATTTTTTATAACATAGTGTAATGAATTTGTAAAGTTATGTCTAACGCGGACAAAAAATTGAGAATCACGCAAAAATTATAAAGCGTATTTTTATGTGGACGTACTCGTACGACGCGTTACGTGAGCTCAGCACAGAACACGCAAGCTAACCACTCAAGGTCATTGGCAGTTAATAGCGCTTTAATGAACGGCCTAGGCGTCCAATTGAATGGCTAATTCAGCCCGATGGCTGCAACATGGTATCACATGAAAGGGTTTGCTGGGCAGAATACAAAAAATAAAAAAATAAACTGTGTTTTTTATGTTTTTTAAATTACAGATTTTTTTTTTTGATTATGTAATTATTTAAAATAGGCCGTCATCACTGTCGATGTGCCGACAGAAGTAATAACTTGAAACTTTGCAATAACTGTGTTTTTTTCTTGTGTTTTTAAATTAATTATGGTTTGAATAATTAAGATTTCATATTTTTTACATTTTAATTATTCACATAAAGTTGCACAGGCCGCAGCGCGTCGCTAGTCTATCGCAACACATCACTAGCATGTTGGTAACGTGAACCCATAAGTTTTTCTCCTACCAAAAATCGCTCGCTACGGTTAAAGAAGTTTTCACTTCAAAATTGGTCGCGACTAACATCTGATTTGACAGACAGGCTTAATTGCTGCTCACTTCCACGGAGTCTGTGTTTCCTGTAATCTACAACCTGGGAGTCTTTAAGTCAACCTATTCAAGGTTACTTCTAGGCAAGCGTGCTCCATCTTTGACCACATCATCGCTTACTATCAGGTGAGATAGTGGTCAAACGAGAGCCTATCAAACATAAAAAAAAAAGATCTGACATAGCACCTCACCTGTAACCCACCGATTCGCTAAAGGGCAGGGGTATAAAACACAGCTATATTTCGCCAGTCATAATTAAGTTCCATGTAATAGGATTAGTATGCAAATGAATGTTAGTAGTAACTAACACATTATTGTCAGCAATTTGCAATTTAGAAAGGGTCTAGATAAACTGCTATCAGTTGTAGTCTATCAGTCTGCATTGTTCCAGACCAGTTAGGTAGTAGTTAGTTAGGTATATTAAAAGCTCAGTTCTGGCTAAACGATTATGAGGATATTATAAGACTTAGCCCTGATAACACGGTTAAGGTGAAACAATCGGAACCATTATGTTACTATTACTACGCTAGTACGAGTATTAAATTATCTGTGCCTTTTATGTAGACATAGACTAAATAGGTACCAGGTAGCTCTAATTCTAGTTTGATTCCCAAGATACAGAAATGTCTTGTTTGAGGATCAGTAAGTGCATTTTTGGAACCTGATTGATTGTTTATTGGTGAGTTGGTACTACTTTGTTTTTTCGTATTGCTTAAGTAGTCTATTTTTAAATTTTTTTCTAAATGTGTTGTGGGAGACTTACCAGTCAAGCACCTACATGCTGTAGGGATACAATATGCAGGTGGACTCGTCGGTGTAGCTGGTCTTACAGCTATCCAAAATCTTTATTTCCGACTATGATCGACTATGATTGATGTGATCTTAAAGTCCCTGGAGACAGTACCCAACAGCTTATAAGCTGTATGAAATACGAGTAATTAGACTACCGAGGCCTTTAGGTAAATATGTGAATGGACTGAATTTAATCAATCTCTAAATCAAAAAGTTTCGACAAAAAACAGTAAAAACTGTTACATTGAGTATTTTTCGTAGAATTTAGACTGGTTCAACATTTCAGTGTCTAGCGGCACACCGGTGTACCAGTGGGGAAATTCCATTTGCCTTGCCAAAAAAATTGCCAAAAACCCGATTCACGCGTTTTAAACCGCTATTATTACTATTACCCAAGGTCTTGAGACTTGTGGCAAGGTTTACACACCCGGAACATGACAGAGTCTGTAGGCACACGATGGCCGACTGTCAATGGGGCTTGACAGATGTTGACATTAATATAACTAGACGCGCGCAAGGCCTGAGTGGTCAAAAATAAACACGGATTTTTTTAAGACTATGTTTTAGCTATTAGGAAATCTGAAAAAAAAATTGTTTACTTCCCTAAGACTGAACACGCACTAACAGGTGAATTGCTTGGTACCTAAAGCCTAGCAATTCACCTGGCAAGTAGCAAAATGAATTTCCGAGTGAAGTTCAGGGGCTGTTTTTATTCACAAATTGATTCCTAGTGGGCATTGTGATGTAAAATTGGTGTGGTTTTGTGTATCAAGTCTCTTTGCATCTGAGAAATATGTGGAATTATAGAAACTGGTGGGTTAAATATTGCTGAGAATATTTTGAAGTATTGACTACCTCAGCGAAGCGTGCCGAGAAGGATGACTCATTTGCTGTGAAATAATGCAAAAACATTCGCATATTTTATGTTACAGCCACATTCGAGTCGAAAACAAAGTGACTGTATTCTGTACCTAAAAGCTAAATACTTTCAAGGCACAAACCGTGCAAAGTCAGAACAAAAAAGTGAAACAATAATTGATTAACTCTCTCCGTGCTTAGCGCTTCTCCTCCACAATTCTTATTAGCACGACCAAATTGTGGTACTCTCTGTCAACGTCTGAGTTTCTTACCGCCTATCCCCACTCTTATTTGAAGGCCGAGACCTTTAAATCAAGAGTGAACAGGCTTCTTGTTCAAAAGCTATCGCTTGGCGCTTGCTCTATCGTCAAACTCATCCTTAATTTTCCATCAGGCGTGATCGAACTCAAAAGCGGGTTCTTTGGAAAATAGGTAACATATTAACACATATGAATGCAATAAAGTATTGAGTATTGAGTATATTAATCTACTGAGTCCTACTACTTACCAAAAGGAGACTAGAAAAGAAAAATAAAAAAGAAGAAAAATAAAGTTTGCCGTCACGGGACCCCCGGCAGATGTGAAACATCTATTTTATTATTAAAATTCAAAATTGTTGTTGTTGTTGTTGTTGTTTGTTGTTGTTGTTAAAATACGCAACTACAACAACAACTTATTGTAGTTGTGTTTTGTGTTTCTTTTTTAACCGACGAAAAAAAAAGGAGGAGGTTCTCAATTCGACCGTATATATATATATTTTTTTTTTGTGTATGTTCAGCCTTCACTCCGTCATTTATGAACCGATCTTAATTATTATTTTTTTGTTAGATAGGATATACCTTAAGAGTGGTCCCATGTCAAGGCAATTAGGATCTGATAATGGAATCCTGATAAAATTGAGAGAAAACCTCGAAAATTGTAGGCACGTTTAGCGTTTCTGTACGTATGTTCGGCCCTCACTCCGTTGTTTATGAACCGATTTTGAAGATTTTTTTTTTAAATAGGGTATACCTCAGTCCTGGTCCCATGTCAAGGACATCAGGATCTGATCATGAAATCCTGCTAAAATTGAGAGAAAACCTCGAAAAGTTTTTTTTCGAATAGATGTTTCTTGGGAGAAGGGAGTCGAGAGCAGCGGCGTAGTGAGGGCATCGTGACACGACGCTTGCCGTTTCCGTCACGGCATTCGACTCGATTTTACTGCCAAGCCGCGCCAATAGATAATTTACATCTAAAAAAAATGTTGGTATACTTTTGATATTATGGCAGCGGCTTTATGGTTGTTATTTTTTTTTTAAATTATTGATAATAATGTGGTCGACGATGGTGCACGCTTGCCTTGAAATAGCATATTTACCATTGATTACCAGGTTATAACTATCAGGAAGCAAAGACTATGGCAGCTTAAATAATGCTCAAAGCATGTTTAGATGTTTGTGTTCAAATACATCTAAACTTGCTTTGAGAATTCTCTTCCTTGAAATTAACTTAAATATACCAACCCCATCCATTCCACAAGCGTCTCGGTCCAAAAATACCACGTCCTTATTCCCGCCGGATGTTTTTCACCTCACTTTCGTAAATTGCCTCGATAAGAAAGTTGCTCTGAGTCCCTAACTTTATTTGAAACTTTAATCTTGAGTGGTGTCGCTTTTCTTACATTAACTTATTAAATGCTGAATCAATTTTTTGAAAATTCTCTTCTAACTTTGTGACAATTGGAATTATGATTTTAGAGACAGTAGATAAATATCTAAGTGGTTTAAAATAATAGTCATAGTATTGGTTCCGAACGTCCGAATGACAAAACGGAACCCTTATAGGAGCACTCGTGTGTCTATCTGCCTGTCATAGCCAACTTACTCCGAATCTACTAGACCAATTGAATTGAAATTTGATAAACACATGCATATTGTGACAACCTTATGTTGGCAACCTTATGTTGCCGACTGGCAGGTTGGAAGTTTCTAGAAACTCTTGAAAAGCCGTTTGAAATTAAATTAGAAAATATGTTAGGCTTGACGTTTGTGTCAGAGAGAGAGAAGGGATCCGTAAGCCCGAACGTGTGGGCTAAATGGTGTTATGAAATATTATCACGAATATAATTAATTGAAGTCGCCCTCAGCTCTCTGATTTGTCCTCCCCGTAGAGAGATCCCATCCACACAGTCCTCTCGCACCGTGCCATCGAGTTGGAGTGCTACGCGACGCCCCCGTTAACGTCGACGTGTTTCTTGAGGAAAGAGCCCCATAGCCACAAGAGGGCTAGGGTTCTTACATGTGGTGGAGGCGGTTATCTATGACCCAAACAGGGATATATAACGTAAAAAACAACTTGTAGATGTCACTTTTTATCTCTAAATTAGTTTCAAGAAGCAGCTAAAACCTGTTATTTTTTGTGGGGTGGGAAATCATCAAATGACATCTCCCGCTCTGGTAAAACCCACCCCGGTTCCTTCCCTGCCCTGAGTTCCTAGGGGCGCGGTAACTCTGTAGCGAAAACCTGTTGGTGTGGTTATTTTATTATTCTATTCGCCATTACTCTCTCAAAACAAACCTCCATAATGAATCAACAAAAACAATAACCTGTACAGTTAACACAAACCTACATGACCACATGAAGCAAATTATTCATACGTCACAAAAACCATAGCAGTTCCGGACAAAACAGTAGGACAATACCACAGTACAACTTTACAGTGGTACAAGTTAATTGTGTCCAACTAGACGTTCGTCAAACACGGGTCGGCAAAGAAAAAGCCACTTTTGCACGGTCAAAGGCAAACACACCCGCAAATTGTTCAACCACAACGGCTTTGTTCGAGGTTAGGCTGTGGTCTAAGTTGTTGGCGACAGCGGAATACAATTAATGAATTAATGAGGAATATTAAAGTATATTTAAGTCAAGTGTGAAATGGTTACTTCATCATCATTCTCCTGCCCTTATCCCAATTTATTTGGGGTCGGCGCAACATGTCTTTTTCTTCCATACTCCTCTATTAGTCGTCATCTCTGTAGTCACCCCCTTTTTACCCATATCCTTTTTCACACAGTTAAGAAAAGGTTACTTCATATATATGTATATATATATGTTGTGAGAAAGTGGGTGTCTACTGAGACGACGAATTAGTCATCGTCTCAGAGATTTAAGTATGGAATTGAAGGGCATGTTAAATAAATAAAACGGCATACCTACCTGCAACAAGAGTTAAGAAGTACATAACATAATAAACCACTCACCTTGACTATACCACCCTCTTAGGCTTAGATTTTAGAACCATTTTCTAGTACAGGATCTTACTTTAAAACTAGATCTGAGTTCATAATTTGTATGCCCTAAACATACATACTATTCCATCTATATTTTTTGCCAGAAAATGGTGCAAATACTGTTTTACTGTGTTCATGTGCTGTTTAATGATTCATTTATTTTAGAACAGACGACGACAATATAATTATGTAGATTGTTTGTATTTTTTCAAAATGTTCTAAAATCAATCAAAACGCTTTCATCTTGCAACTCTACCAGCCCCCACTACAGCCGAATTTAAACAGGCGTTGGTGAGTTAAACGATGTAAAGTTGGACAATTTCGCAGCACTGAGACAACTATTGTGTTTGCCCAGCCCTTTTGTTCTCTAAAAAGGTACTACAGTAAGTACCATTAACATGTCACTACGGGTTTTAGAAAAATACTGTCACACGCAGACACAAGTGACAAAGATGACATTCCACGAAACTCAACTTTTTCATAATAATAATAATATTTATTTATTTCGAACACACGTGATTCATATATGTGTTAGTAACACTTATAAAACTAGGTTAGTAACATTTCTTATCAATAATCAAAATAAAAAACTAATTCATAAACCTGTAGCAATGTCCGGTTCCCGCTGCACCAGACCTGCAGCTGTGCATACGGGTCCAGTGCCCCAGGAACGGGCAATCAGGCTTGTTCACTATCACCTTTAAAATGCTGTTGGTGCTGCCCCGAATCCTTCGCATCAGGGATGCCGTTCTTTTCCGCATAATAGCTTGAAAGCTGTCTGTATTTGCTTCAGCAAACATGCCCGATGCACTACAGAAACGCGGCAGCCCCAACAAACACAAACCATCATAAACAACCGTCATAAACTCGATGTGCCTGTTTTAAACTCTTATGTTAATACTTCACCTGTAACTAACTATGTAAAAAACCCGCCAAGAGCGAGTTGAACTCGCGCGCAAAGGGTTCCGAACAAACCATATTTTTGTAGTGAAAACTTCTTTAGGCGTGTTGGGCATTTTTGTTCAAGTTTTCACTTCTGTCGGCACTCCCGGAGTGCCACTTTTTTTTTGCGGGGTTTTTAAAGTACCTCCTTCTTATATGTTTTCCTTTAATCTATCTAAAGAATCACTTTCTGAATTTTTTTTCATAATTTTAAGCCCGGTGGTTTCGGAGATAAGGGGAAGAATAGTCATTTTTCATCTATTTTCTCAAATAACTTTAAACATTGATAGTTTAAAATTATTAAAAAAATACGTCCAAGACCCTCACACTGTGCCCTTTCATTTGATATATCGCACGGCACAGTTTGAAAAACTTTGTTTTTTAATTTTCCGATTTTCACTCCATATTCCATCCATCCACATTTTCACTCCATTTTTTTCATTTATTTATTTATTTATTTTTTTGTTTGAGGATGATGATGATGATGATTACAAATTAATTTGTTTAGGGTATACGTTCGTGGTTGGATCACAGACATTCATGTGCGTACCTTCAACTCTGCCGGTTGGCTTTGACAAACGGACAGATGGACAGACACACAAACAGATGGACAGACAGACAGACACATGAGTGATCCTATAAGAGTTCCGGTTTTTCATTCGGACTTTCGGAATCGTAAAAACAAAATATTTGAAGACATGTGTCATCCACCAACCCGCACTGGAACCGCGTGGTGGATTACGGCCCATTCCCACTCCTAGAGAGGACTATATATTATTGTAGTCTTTGAGAGAGGAGTTCTGAGTCCCACATTGTAAGGCTTATTATGTATGTTATGCTATAGACAACGCTTTATGGCGTTTTCTTTTTTCAAAATTTTGTGTGCGTGTTTCAAAATAACGGTGCTCTTTTGCCAGCAAAAAGGTACCTGCTACTTCTTTATTTATTTTTACCTGCTACTTGTGGTGCACTTCGCTTGATTCTAGATAGATAGGTAAGTTCTGAGCCATACGGGTTTTCTTTGTCTGGTAACTTAGCTAAATAAGTTGGTAAATGTTTGTTTGGGGGCGAGGTTTATTTACGAGTTAAACGTGGACTAAGGATCCGGATCGTGTCCCGCTAGGTGGTTATTTTAGTCTTTGGACTTGAGAAAATACATCTTAACCGTTTACTTGTAATGTTAATGTCTTAGTGATTTTGTCTAATAAAGCTCCGCATGGATATTTAGCAAAAGCATAATGGTGCGTCCACACCGAAGTTATTTTTAACCGACTTCGAAAAAGGAGGAGGTTATCAATTCGGATGTTTGTATTTTTTTTTTTTATTATTTTTTTTTTTTTTATGTATGTTCGGGCATAACTCCGTCATATATTGACGGATTTGCAAAATTCTTTTTTTGTTCGAAAGGAGTTTATTCCGAAATGGTCCCATATAAATTTCAAAAAGATCTGAAGATGGGTTCCGGAGACAGACAACGGAACTCTTCAAAAATTGACAGCAAATCAACCGCGATTGCTGCTATCGTATGTCTATGAATTGTTAACACAGTTTAATGGAGAACCACAACTAAAAAGTGAAAAATAAAAAACTTTTTTACAAAAAAATAGAACCGACTTCCAAAAAAAGTGCAAAATAACTTTAATTTCGGAAGTCGGTGTCAAAAAACGAAGACACAAAACAGGAACACCGACTTCCGAAATTAAAGTTATTTTGCACTTTTTTTGGAAGTCGGTTCTATTTTTTTGTAGAAAAGTTTTTTATTTTGAGGTGCAACATTTTGTAACATGATTATGAAATAAAAAACCGGTTAAGAGCGAGTCGGACTCACGCACCGAGGGTTCCATACCATCATATATAAATATTTTGGATGTGTTACTAATTCTTCAGAGAATTTTAACACTGCCGTGTAGAATATTACAGTTTTAGGTCAGTGCTGTTTCTTGACCGATAGTGGAACGAATGTTATAAGTTGATGATTTCTGAAAAAGTGTGCTATTTAGAGACATCGTTTTATTTTTCCTGTAATCTCTACCTCAATTTCTATCACACAGAATAATTTCAGATTTTTTTCTATGCAAACTTCGAAGACAAGACGGTTTACATTTTTCATCAAAAGTCGAAAACAATGCGGTCTAAAAAAAAGTTTGTGAATATACAAACAGAGTTCTTTCATATGATACCCCATATATACCCCATATAGTAGCTCCACTTCGAATTTTTAATTTTTCTGTCCCCGTTGCAAAAAAAAAAGATTCTTTCTTATTTTCAAAAATCCCACATTTATATAAAAATAAATGGGAATCGTATACCTACTACTTATCATGCTGGCCACGTCACGGACTCGACTGCAGCTTGGCTACCTGTCAAGGAACACGTTGCAGTTATTTTCTAACCAAATACTTTGCTTTATGTGATATGAGAAATATGTGTGTTTTCAATATTATAAGGCTGTATGAATTTTCTTTGAAGTCGAAAAAGCTTTAATCAGAAAATATTGAATAAATGAAAAAATAAATATGAAATATATTAAATTGTTGAGGCAATGTGAAATTTTGATTTTAATCGTAATAGGTTATACATATACAATACCTATTTAATATTAATCAACAAATAACACTAAAAAAAAATTTTATTCTGAAAACAGCATCAGCAGGCGTGTTCGCTAACTCAGTTGACATCAATTTAATATGCACTTTGCTGTACATTGCTGCTTTGATGTATAGTAAAACCGTAGTGCCTATTATAATCGATGTCCACCGAGCAATGTACTGCATAGTGCCTATCAAAGTAGTCAGTCATTCTTCCATACAAACGTAGTATGGCGATCACTTTACTATTTGATGGAGTAATAACAAAAAAACTTTTTACAAAAAAAATACAACCGACTTCCTTAAATAATACTAAAAAATGGAAAATAACTTTAATTTCAGTCGGTGTTTCTAGTTTGGTTTCTTCGTTATTTGACACCGACTTCCGAAATTAAAGTTATTTTCCATTTTTTAGTATTATATCCTTATATAATACTAAAAAATGGAAAATAACTTTAAGTCGGTTGTATTTTTTTTGTAAAAAGGTTTTTATTTTTCACTTTTTAGTTTCTGTAATCCATTCTAAAACCTTATTAATAGTAAAGTTATTCCCGAATTGATAACCCCAAAAATAGGAAATTTGAACATAGTTGGTGAAATCAGGGTGTATCAGGGTGAACTGTACAAATCTGTATACCCCTTCAGAGCGTATCAGCGTGATGTAATGTCGTGAAGGGTGAAAACAATATGATACAGCCATGCGATTGCAGCAATTTTGGAGGGTTTGCTATCATTTATTGAAGAGTTCCATTGTGTATCTCCGAAGTTCTTAATCAGATCTTCAGCAAATTGAAATGGGACCACATGTGAAGCACCAGCTTTTAAATAAAAAAATATTCAAAATCGGTTTATCAAGTAAAAAGTTATGAGGTAACACACATAAAAAATACAGTCGAATTGAGAACCTCCTCCTTTTTTTGAAGTCGGTTAAAAACGAAAAATTATATCAATTTATTTCGCCATTATCGAGCCCTGTATGGAGACAAAAAAGAAAAAATAAGAATTTGAAAGTTATGAGATAGTTCGACATCGTTGGACACGATTTCGCGCTATTTGTCGAGCATCTCATAACTTAATTTTTTTTTACTGTTACTCCTTCAAATAGTAAATTAATCGCCATACTACGTTTGTATGGAAGAATGACCGACTATTGCACCCATAAACGTAAAAAGTGGGGCTTGGTGGAGACATTTCGCTTTCTCTTTTGTACCGACACGCGTAACCTAGGATGCACACACTGAAGTATGACGTCAGTGGACGTCATTCTAGTGTGTGCATCCTTATTCAGTTATTGACAGATTCCCTTTCTAAAAAATTTGAAGGGTTTCTAAGTTACTTAATTTTCAACGGATTTGAAAAATTCTTTCTCTTTTGGATTTTGGGGAAAGTTACTTTTTGATGCAATTTATAAAAAAAAAATGAACCAAATACCTTATTGCCGCTTAAGTTTATGTAAGAAAATGTCGTAAAGGAAGGATTTAAGCATGAATGTAGACTGCTTTAAGAGTACAGAAAAAACGATGGATGTACTTTAGGAAAGATGAGAAGAGTCGTCATCTCATCGCTGCTGAAATTTTGATTAAAAGAGAAGTATGAAAGAAGAAGGTCAGAGGTTGCACCGACCCCTTAGGAAGGATAATGGCAAATATAATGATGAGGTTTGAAAATATATAAACGAAAGAAACAAGTCAGAAGGTTTGCTGGTGAACAATTATTAACACTTTAGGATAGTAAGATTTCGCAAAAGTTAAATATTTTATCATCTACAGAAGCGGAACCATAATTTTAAACTTACACAAACTTTCAAAGTTATGTTGTATAACACTATTTACTTTAAAGCCAACCCAATAATATATTGCATCCATTCAAAAACTTTATAACTACACACACATGCCAAAGCAAAAAGGAGAGAACTTTGGTATTTCAAACGTAAAACTATTAACCGCGAATGTGGAACTATCAGAATAAATCTAAACAACTTGTTCAGCTACTATGCATAAAATGTTTAACGACTCTATTCATAACTCCTGGGTTCCGCATGTCTATTTCGGAACTTATAAACGGCGAGAATTTTACAAAGTTGCGTTTGAATTAATGAGAATGTGCTTGTTTTTGGGTTGAGTGTAAACTTAAATAAACGAAATACAGTTTTAGACATTTAGAATATCATGGTCGAAAATAAAGAAGCTGCAGTATTTATTGTGTCACAGCTAGCTTTTGCCAGTGGCTTCGCTCGGTTGAAAGTCGAAATTACCTCACAGGAACGTACTATCGGTATAAAAAGTATCTCGTGTCCAAATCTATGTCGTGGTCTATCCGTGTTTCAAGTTTAACTTAAATTTTTTCAGCCGTACAGGTATGATAAATTAAAAATAGTAGTTTATGATACTGCCACATATGGCATTTTACAATATTAGAGTATACAAATATCTAAACATAATTACGTTTTTAATATAAAATGAAACATGACAGGAAGTTTAAAGTTGAATACTATCATCAAAGTAAATAAAAAATTGACCTTGTCAAAAACACACAGTTTTATACTTCTTCCATTTCTGTGCAAACTACAAACGAATATCTTATAATTTTGTGCACGAATGAGCTAGTCAGCAAGGTTGGCAGCTATGTTTTACAAAATAAATGATTGATTTGATTTGGTAATGAGTGAGACTACCCACAATACGCCAGACACACTTAAGTATCGTCAGCCAAGGAGGCTTTTCAATCCCCCCAAGAATGACTATGGACGTGTGTTCCAACGGCAGATGAAGCAAGAGAGGACATTATTAACTGCAGCTATAGTTCTTCAAAGAATTTTCGTACTTAACGAACTTTCAGATCTATGTACATGTGATTTTTCTGACCTCATAAAAATGGATCCGAACAATATTTTGCACTCTTATAAGGAATTACGAACCCGAATAAATTGTGAGTGAGTGCACAAACGCCTTTACTAGGTATCATCATCATCATTCAGCCAAAAGGCGTCCACTACTGGACATAGGCCTCACCTAAGAGTCGCCACAACGATCGTTTCAGGCCATCCCGAATTCATCGTATTCCCGCAACCCTCCTCCTACCAGATCATCGGTCCATCTTGTGAGAGGCCTTCCAACGCTACGTCTTCCAGTAGGTACGCGGTCACCACTACAGAACTCTTCGCCATATCGATCATCTGTACTGCGAGCAATGTGTTCTGCCCACTACTACTTAAGTTTGGCGATTAATCGGGCTATGTCGGAAACCTTGGTTCTTCTGCGGATTTCTTCATTTCTGACTCGATCACTTAAGAAAACTGCGAGCATAGCCCTCTCCATTGCTTTTTGGGCGACTTTAAGCCTTCTGACGAGGCCCATTGTAGGCTGATATACAGTCCATCCAAATGTCGCAGACCACACTGAAACATAATATTTTCTCTCTATTACTACAAGAGAACTACAAAACCCATTAAATGATTTAATAAACAGAGTCGTCTAGTCTCGTACACTCGTCTAACTCCGCGAACTTTCTCTAACGCGTTTAAATAACAATTATTTTAGCTTTATCACAACGGACGAGCTTTTAGCATTTCGCTTAGATGTTAAGTTAGTTAGTTGGTGGCAATCTGTTGTCGCGTGAAATGAGAGAGGGTTTCGATAGTTTTAATACGTTTAATGGAAAAGTAAGATAGTTTAAGCCTGAACTCCAGAGAACAAATAATATATCATGCATAATACATCATGAACATAGGTATGAGAAGGTACCGAGACAGGGGTGCACATTGTGGAAGTTCATTATTCACGACAGCATAGTCGGCACTGAAAAATAAAGAATTGCTGTAAAAAAATAGATCTTCCTGCTTTTTTTGAAGTCGGCTAAAAATAAAGGAAAGGATTGCATTTGAGGAAACTAGCATGTCTTTGACATTGAAGATTTCTATAATATGGTGATGTCAACCAATTACACAGTGCTCATACGGTGAATTACGCCCCACATCATATCTACTCCCAAAAAAGAGACCTGCTACCCAACAGTAGGAATATCATCATCCATAGCCCTACTTCAATCACTGCCCAAGAAATGAAGAAGTACCTAGAACCAATGCCTTTCTTGAGCCAATCTCAATTCTCTACAGGGAAAATACACTGATAATAATGTCTCTATGCTCGGTTTTCCTCAAAACATTCACGAATCGAGCTACCCGCAAATGAATTCCACTCAGGTACAACCGCAGGTATAAAACAGTTTATTAGATTATAATAAAACAGCACAAACTATGGTAATTGGGTTAGGTTTATGCGTTGGCAGCCGTACACGTTGATTTGTTGGGTATTTACTATTTGTGGTAAAGGTTACGTGTTTTAGATGAATTTGTATGCTTCGGGCTGTATAATAAACAATGTTATAGCTGAATTTACTGTCTGACGTAGAGAAGAAATTACTTTCTCTTAAGCTGGGATATATCAATAAGAATATATCTTTGCATTTTTCTTCTTCGGTATCCTAAAAAGTGTAGTCTAAATTTTCATCATCATCATTATTCTCGTTTAATATGATTCTAGAAGCATCGGAAATATGATTACTCTTGAATTTTTGTTCTAGTTCTTATATATGATAATTAGGTTGCATACGCTACTCGCAACGACAAGAAAAAAAGTCATAATCAATAATTCTGTGTTTAAAAATATTACAATCTACAACAAAATTCTTCTTGTTCACAGGAGAGCCAGCCATCCGCTCCAGATACGCTCGTCTTCTTGTCCTAGTGCCTCCAGAGCCTCCAAAGATACTGAAAGGTCCAGTTCTTCAGGCAGTTGAAGATAGAGAAGTGAACTTGGAATGCATTTCTGTTGGAGGAAAACCTGCAGCTGAGGTGAACGACCATTAAACTCAATATTTTACTGTAGACTGTATACAGTTTCATGTTACCTGAAAGAAAAAAGTTGATTGTATCATGTTATCTGGGGAACTCTGTAAATATCAGATGGTTCTGAGATATTACTATTAGAATTCAGAAGAAAAATAATATGTTAGTAAAACGCTAAAATAATGCAAGACATAATAAATTTATTAGTTCAGCAGTCTGTGAACGCGTGATCGAGACACAATTAAAATCTATTGTGTCTGCTAATTTGGACGCGTAAAGGGTTATTAGAATATTATGTAACAGCTCACAATTTAGGACCCCGTAATTTTAGTATTTTAATCTGGGGCGCTTGGAAACTGGGCCTACCCCAGTCGAAAATGTCCCTTTGTGCCTATTGGCCTAGCTTTGTTTTGTCTTCTGCTTGATAAGGATCAGTGGAAATTATGTTTTTCTTACTCCTCCGCTGTTCTTTACTGGTTAATTTCTTTGCGGGACCCAAGACTTTTTCTCCAGAACTCATCTAGCTTCATTGCTTTGGCGTTTTTCTGGTAGTCACCACTGTTGATTTTGGCTGTCAGGAGTTGCAGTGGTTTAGAATAGTGAAAATTAATGAATATGTCTTACAAGCCCCCCAGGCTTGTAAGACATATTCATTAATTTTCTACAACCTCAATAAACTTACAACATTTAAAACCAGAAACAATAAAGGAAATTACGTTTTCAGATCACCTGGGTGGATAATGATGGTGGTGTCCTTACACACGGAGTCAATTACACAGTGGTGCCAATGCTTGATGGTCGGAGATTCACTGCAAGGTAAATAATTAAACTTTTATTTATGCACTGAAGAAAATACATAAATAGATGGTGTCTTTAGAACTGCACCTACACTACATCCTCGTAGTTAAAACAATGACCACAAAGAATTTAATTTTATGTGTGACGGTTTTGCAGTTTTTACTGCGTTATTTTTAATTTTTTTAAGATCGTTTCATTCATGTTTTTGTAGGTAAGTTGCATTGTAGTTTATTATTTAAAATCATCACATTGTCCTTCTGCTCTTATCTCAACTAGTTTGTGGTAAGCGCACCTTGTTTTCTGCTTTCAAACATTTCATTGGCCGCTGGTTTTCTAATTATTTTCTTATTATTATTCTCACTAATCCGGCACTTTAATACTTCGGGCCACTGCTTTACCCATACGCTTCCTCCCTTGATCCCTTATTAAATTAGGACGTTCTAAAATCATCATCATCTCAGCCTTTTAATGTCCCCAATGCTGGGGCAGGCCTCCTTTCTGTGAGAGGGCTTTCTATTAATTATCTTGTTTTTTTTTCTATACAATCCGTCATCCCCCGGTTTTTGATACTGCCAGATTCATCATCATCAGTGGGGACACTAAAAAGGCTAATGCCTTTTTAGTGTCCCCACTGCTGAGGCACAGGCCTTCTCTCTGTGAGAGGGGCTGCCAGATTAGTGAGACTCTATTGCATCTGTTTTTTCCCCAAATAAAGTAAAATAAAATATCATCATCACAGCTGTTGCCACTTTTCTAGTCATATCATCTTTTACGCAATCCATCCATATGCTGTTTTAAATGGAAGTCCATTAACATTGACATTGTATTACTCTTCTTATCCTGTTCTTCTTCTTCTCTTCTTCTCATTATTGTCTACATTTTTTTTTCATTTCTCGTCTCACCTACTACTGGAAGAAATATCTGTAAAATAAGCAGTTCCTTTGTATTCATATTATTAATGTGTTGTATAGATTATTGATAAAATATAATTTTAGATAAACATTTTTCATTTGGCAGGTCTGTACTTCGGCTCCGTCCAAGACGACATCATCACAACCAGACCCTCACCTGTCAAGCACAGAACACCGCTGATCGAGCTTACAGAGCGGTTACTATCAAGCTGCAGGTAGGTTTCACTATTTTCATTTACCTTCAACATTTAAAATAACCGGAAGACGTAGCGTTAGAAGCCCTCCCACAAGGTGGGCTTGGTGAGAGTCACGGTAATCCTATGGAATCGAGACGCACAGGACCTGTCGTTGTGGCGACACTTGGGGGAGGCCTATGTCCAGCAGTGGACGTCTTTCGGCTGAAATGACGACGATTATTTAAACATTTAAAATGAAAGTGGTGATGTGTGGTGATACCATAGAATGCTCCTACTTCATGAGAAAGATTTGAGCTTTGAGGTATATGAAAGCGTGATGCTGGGTTTCCTTCTTGTCCGATGAGGTTATAAAAGGTAATTGTTAATTCGTTGGCAGGCTTCCAAGGGGTGAAAGTTCTCTTAACAATATTAAAAAATCAAGTGTTCCCTACATTTTGGTGATATAAAAGAACAGCAGATTTTTTGATATTTCAGAGTTGATTGTATAGCAAAAAAAAACCGCTCCGAAAAATTGCAAATGAATTAAAAGTCACTCTTTACTGTTTTTGCAGTTACGAGAGCAGATTTGACAAAATTAGAATGTTCAAAAGCTTTACATTTCAAAGTTAATTTATGACAAACCAGTCAGATATTAAGATCAAAATTAGAGAATTTTAGAATACACAGATTATTTGATTACTTTCCTAATCTAATTCAGGCTCATGTAGTATTACTGTGACACATACTGGTTTAATATTCCTTTGCACAAATTCCATAATATGCCACAAGTACAATGTAATTATAATCTTATTCAACTAATTGTTACTAGACATATTACATTTCGAATCAAAATCTCGTAACAAGGTGGAAGTTCTTGTTACATTAACAATTACGAACAATTGTTAGGCGAATTAAGAGCTATACAGAGTGACTTAAAACACTGAAGAAAAAAATCGTTCATCGTCCTTCAACGAAAAATTTTAAGATATAACATATTGTGACATCTCATCTCTCAAGAGGTGGATTATGGCTCTATCCCTCTCACTGAGAGGACTGTCTCAGGCAGGAGGCTTGTATCCCAGCAGTGGGCACGTTATAAGCTTGTCCCAGCAGTGGGCACATTATAAGCTAATGCGTATACCGGGTGGCTTTAAATTCACATAGTATATTTCCGCCTCTGTCTGTTTCTCCGCTAACTGCTCCTAAACCACGCAACGAATTTGAATGCGGTTTTCACTTTGTTTTGTTTTTAATTTGTATCTGTACGGGGCGGGACGCCAGTTGTCAATATTTATTTGAGTGAAGGTACATAAACATGAGCAATATTCACTATGATATATTATTTTTCAGCATATTCAATAATTATGTTCTTATCACTTGACATAGTAAAACCGGCTAAGTGCGAGTCGGACTCGCGCATGAAGGGTTCCGTACCATTGTACAAGACTATACGCGTTGCCATTATTAAGATCGGAGAAAAAAGCTTAAAAAACACGTTTCTAGTAGGGAAGCTCCGTTTAATTTAATTTTATTATTAGTTGTTATAGCGTCAACAGAAATACACATTCTGTGAAAATGTCAACTGTCTATCTATTACGAATCATGAGATACAGCCCCCTGACTAACAGACGGATGGACGGACGGACGGACGGACAGCGGAGGCTCAGTAATAGGGTCCCGTTTGTTACCCTTCGGGTACGGAACACAACTAAAAAAGCTTTTTTCACAATTTCACAACTTGTTTATAATTAAATTATATTAAACATTAATGAGATGGTCCTGTTTAAATAAGTCAATTAAAGGTATGCATATCATTCCCAAAATATGACTAAGAAGTAGTTATATAAAGTTAATTATTAATTTATGTGTTAAAAGTCACCCTGTACACAGGAATTTGGTTACATTTGGTTTATCTTGTGAATCTGATCTGTTACATTTTGGTAAATATTTGTGGCCTAGCTACAGACTCAGAGTAAGGAATGAATGCCAATTTTGCTGTCTCGTGTGTTGAGGTAGCATGAATTTTGAGTATGCGGAGTGGTTTGGCTTGGCAGAGCCAAGCGCCTGCCGTGGCTTTAGTGATCGATAAATTTGAAGATTGTGCGAGTGTGATAGTAATCTACTTTTCTAATCATTAAAGTCAACCTAAACACGATTTAAAATATGCCGCGACACAATCATGGGCATTTATTAAATAGGTTGAAACGAATTTTGTACAAAAAAAATCTGCCGCACTTATTTTGCTGCAGGCGTTTTGTTGAACGTGAATCGGAACGTCACCAGATGTTAGGAGGGGTGCGCCATAGCAGCTCATTTAAAACACTACTGAGCAGGGGCTCTTGGCCACGCGCCGTAGTCGAAGCAACATCTTTTCGTCATATTTGACTGGCCTGTTGGTCTAGTGGTTAGTGACCCTGACTGCTATGCCGGAGGTCGTGGGTCCGATTCCCACCCAGGACAAATGTTTGTGTAATGAGCACGATCATTTGTTCTGTGTCTGGGTGTAATTTATCTATAATATGTATGTATTTAGAACATTTATTCACACAACACATTACATACACGACATAATACATTTATTAGTTCAGCAGTCCGGCAGTGAACGCGTGATCGAGACACAATTAAAATCTATTGTGTCTGTTAATTTACTGACTATTATTGTTATTTGACTGGCCTGTTGGTCTAGTGGTTAGTGACCCTGACTGCTATGCCGGAGGTCGTGGGTCCGATTCCCACCCAGGACAAATGTTTGTGTAATGAGCACGATCATTTGTTCTGTGTCTGGGTGTAATTTATCTATAACTAGCGACCCGCCCCAGCTTCGCTCGGGTACAAATTATACATATAAACCTTCCTCTTCAATCACTCTATCTATTAAAAACCGCATCAAAATCCGTTGCGTAGTTTTAAAGATTTAAGCATACATAGGGATATAGGGACAGAGAAAGCGACTTTGTTTTATACTATGTAGTGATATGTATGTATTTAGAAATATATAAGTATGTTTATCAGTTATCTAGTACCCATAACACAAGCTCTGCTTAGCTTGGGACTAGATGGCGTTGTGTGATAGTTGTGGAATATTATATTATATTATATTATATTATATTATATTATATTATATTATATTATATTATATTATATTATATTATATTATATTATATTATATTATATTATATTATATTATATTATATTATATTATATTATATTATATTATATTATATTATATTATATTATATTATATTATATTATATTATATTATATTATATTATATTTCACTTCAATACAGTGGGAATAGCCACTGAAACGTCAGTGTTAGTCAGAAATAATGTTGGTAAAATATTATTTCTGAACATTTAAGTATTATTGGTTTTCCAGTGCTATTTGTTTTTATTTTAGTGTAATTCTTTTAAAAATGTAACACCATTCAAAAAATATGTATGTGTATTAACTTGCAATTTAAAGGGTAACACTGATTTAACCTAATTATAGGTTACACGATGTTTTAGCTACGTTATTATTAATAAATGCTTCCTAGGATTTACTGAACTTTTTTCCGTATTATAAATATAAAATTCAAAACCCTGACTAACGGACTGATATATCAACGCACAACCTAAACCGCTGGCCCTAGCTAGAGACATGAAATTTGGAGGGTGTGTTCTTTGTGAAGAGTAGGTTTCCACTAAGAAAGGGTTTTTCGAAATTCAACCCTTAAGGAGGTGAAATAGGGGTTGAAAGTTTATAACAGGGAAAGTACTAGTTTCACGTGAGCGAAACCGTTGGTAGAAACTAGTTTTCTTATAATTATGTATAGATATTCTACCTCACGAAGGTGGGTGAGCAATGTTCGTAGTTATGATGTGTATACACGCGCTCTTCTGAACGTTAGCAAGCTCAACGTTATTGAACAAAATAATGTACTTTTTGTCTTTTTGATAGGCACGTTTGGCCACTATCTCACCTGAATAGGTACTTGATGATATAAATATTTTTCGTGTTAAATATTTGTTTACAATTTTAATAATATTCGAACCACAACTGGATTCTTTCGAGCCAGTTTCACCGTCAGTATCGTCTTACAAATGACTACCTATAATGATGATGATTTGTAAATATTGTTGGTATCCTTTAAAAGTAACTACTTCATTCATCAATAAAAATTTTCTAACATAACAATGAAACACATTATCATACAACTTTTTAGTACCTACTCAGTAAAATCCAACCCACGCAGAAACTATCACAAAAGCCAGTTTTTCATATCACAAACTAGTACACGTATTCTCTCTACAATAAAAAGGATATCTTCAACATATTCTTTATAAGCAAAACTCACATACCATCTTCAATTCTCGTGCACTGAACTAGATTTTCTAGATTTTGCTCGACTTAATAAAAAATATGGAGCACGTAGGTTATATTAGATGCTTGTCATCCTGCTCGTGTGGGCTAACGAAGTGAAATGAGTTATTATTACGCGAATGTGGGCTTGAATAGTGCTAGATTGAAGTTTTTTTTTTAAATATCTTGCTGCATGGGACGATATATGATGTGACGCTGTCTTGAAATTGAAGTATTTGTTATAGATATAGGAAGAATATCTGAGTAACCCCCCCGCCTCCCGATCGAATTTCGATCATGGTGGACAATCTTACTGGAAATTAGCCAAGTACGCAGGGGATATTATAGTGCACAAGCGTGTGCGCAAACACAGGTGCACTCTCTGTTCCTTTACTAGCACATGGTCTGATGAGACGGAAATCCGAAACGACCGGGGAGATATCAGGCACAGGACCAGTGGCTCTGTGCATTCCGAGGGGCGGGGTTGTCAAACCACCTATTTTCAAACTCCGGGCTAAGCCCAAGAGCACTTTGTTGCCCTAATTTTATTGATGTGTGACATATTTCCTCTCGCTTTCCTGCAATCTGTGGGATTGATTTCGTGAAATGGGACGGGAGTGTGTAACAGGAAACCGGGGAAGCGCGCGTGGTTGAAATTGGAACTAAAAGTTTTAATTTCTAACCGACTTCAAAAAGGAGGAGATTGTAAATTCGGATGTTTATATATAATTTTTTTTTTTATATATGTTCGGGCATAACTCCGTCATACATAGACGGATTTGCATAATTATGTTTTTGTTCGAAAGGGGTTTATTTCGAAATGGTCCCATATTCATTTAGATCTGATGAAGATCTTCGGAGATAGAGAGTGAAACTCTTCAATAAATAACAGCAAATGACTCGCGATTACTGTGAATACTTATATATGTATTGTTAAAACAATTTAATGGGGAACCATACCAAAAAAAGTGACAATTAAAAAAGTTTTTATTCAGGATAGAATGTAATTGTAACTTATTACTAAGGTGAGATGACAAATGTTACACATCATATGCGACTACTAAGGCTCACTCGTCTTTTTTTTATATTGAATTCCCGTGCCTGTCTCACCGGATACAGCTGAATACCAGTATTTTACAAGGGACGACTGCCTATCTGTATATTGGAAGCAAGAAGCACAAGACCAGTCTATGTGGTGAAGATCGAGTGATAGGCCTTTGCCCTGCAGTGGACGCCTTACGCTGAATGATAATGATGATGCCAATTTTAACCTCCAAATCCCAATTTTAGCGAAATTGGATAACACTTGATACAACCACTTTATTTCGAAAGCTATTATTTCCATAATTACGGTAATTTATATATAGGTTTTCCTTTGCACTTTGATCATTTCATAAGGGCACTTTAAATGTCAACAACTACGTAAAGCCATTAACTATTTAAATTAACTACTGAAATTCAGGATTTCTATTATTATTTGAAACCTTTCGTGACTTCGTTCGTGTGAATGTTTTACGAGATTCGATGTTCTATTCTTAGAGAGTGATCCAAAATAGGGCTTTATCATGAATATGCTAGCTTTACTAAAAATCTGGTTATAGGAGAAGGCTTTAAAACCAAATTGGTATAGGATATAACTGTCTCGTTGGTCTAGTGGACATTTGAGCATGAGGTCTTGGGTTCGATTTCCGGGTCGGGAAGTGTGAAAAATATGACATAACAAAATTCATGTACATTAATGATTTAAATAAGAACTAACTACGGACATTAAATACAGAACAAAATACACTTAGGCGTCGAAGTAGTCCTCCACATCGCTGTCAACTGGGCAGGCCGGTAACGTGTCCAGAAGAGTAGCAGCATAGCCACGTTGAATGACAATGCTAATTCTTTAGGCGAAGAACGAGCCAGCCCTCTGGTGCAGTGTCAATCAGTTGGCGAGAAATATCTTTGAAAAGATGACTGCACTCGGACCCTATGGCCCAAGCGTTTTGATTTTCGACCTCTGGGCAAACCCCTACTAATAATAGTATATAACCAAATTAGTACAATTCCTTCTTCTCTATAAATATACCTTCAAGAGCCAAGTTACCCCAAATCCGCATAACTAATAAAACAAACATTCACATTCCGGTTGCTGATAAATTATTCTTTTACTTCCACCAGCTTGTTCCAATCCTAGGTACTTGGACATGATTTACGGCTATCCAATTTAGCAGCTCATTTATTATCACGACATCTTAATGTTTGAGCTGTAAGTTTTGTTGTTGAAATTCGGTCTTCAAGGAATGTGGGAGATTGTGAAAAATATAGGGTGTAAGGGCAACGCTTCCAAAAATGGAGACAGGTGGTAAGGCTGTGATTCTCGATATGATCCCATCAAAAAATCTGGAAACAATTATTTACAATTTACGTATTTTTTTTAGTATTTTGCGTACACTATGCTGTGAGAACAGTTAAATGAAACCGTTATTTGCGATTAAACACACTTTTTTTCTTTACAACTTTATTAAGTAATGTATTTGTAAAATATCAGCTGACGCTGGCGCATTACCTCGAGTTCAAAGTGCGCGCGCGGTCTGGCCATGTCCACGCGACGCCGACGTTAAGCTAAAGGTTACTGGTATCCGTTTGCATTTAGGTTGTATTACTATATAATCTACGTTCTGGCTTCGGAAGCATTCCCCTTACACCCTGTATATAAAGTCAATCGTTTTTGCCTGCAGTTTCGCTCGTATGAAAGTCAGAAACTATTCCAAGGGTACATACTCCCGAGATAAAAGTTTATCTAAATAACCGATTTAACGACCCCATAGAGCGCCTGGTAGTGCAGGGCAGAGTGGAAGGTAACGGGCCACGTGGATGGTCACCAATGAGGTGGACCGATCAGGTTGAGTCCGCGGTTGCGGGTCCTGTAAATGTATGCGCCACATTTATCCTCTAACAGAATCAGATGGCTAGAGATCATGAGGCGAGTTACATCATCACCAGGCAGTGAAGGAACAGGGGTGGGTTTTAGTCAGAAAGAGTCTGACACGCCCTCCCGCTCCACCCAGAGCAGGAGAAGTCATTGGACGATTTACCACCCCCCGAAAAAAAAAATATATAAAAAAAAGATAATGGTGAGGTGGAAAAATGCACAAGCACTGCAGCGCTCCAGTCAAAGGTTTTAATCAGTAAGAGTCTGCCCCTTTTTTTTGTGCATTCCTGGGCATTCAGGGCAGGGAAGGCCCTGCCCTGAATGCCCAGGGGCGAGGTAACTCTTTCAAATTTATCCTCAACCCCTGCCCGGCATCGGCCATGACGTGCCCCGTCCTGTTTGCTGACAACTCTTTGAGGCGTGCGTGGAACACTACGCGCCGTCGACTCACGGTCCTGATCTGCTGATCGGACGGCGAAATGCACTCCCGCTCCACCCAGAGTGGGAGAAGTCATTGGATGATTTCCCACCCCCCCAAAAAAAAAAAAGGAAAGCTCGTCTCAGGGTGGAGGACATTCATGAGAGTTTCCACACGATAAAAAATAGCAAGATGATGTTGATTGACTTATGCGATTATTGCTAGAAAGAATTTGAGTTCTGCTTTTCAAATTCTTGATTTGATTGATATAAATTCAATTAATTCGGCATTCACACCGAAGTTGCAACTCGTCAAACAAGGTCAAACTTGGTACTTTGTCTAACTATAAGGTATTTATGCCTGTTACTGAAAATACAACTCAGAATTGTTAAAGCGAAGTGTAGAAAAAGATCGCAAAAATTCTTGAATATAAAAACGATTCAATTCAAGAATGTGTAAAACTGTTAGAAACTATCCAACTAAGTCCAATTAATAGATTTAAAATACTCTTAGCACAGCTTAAAATGAAAATAACTTACAGCCACATTACCAAAGCCAGAGTTTATGCTAATGAACACTTAATATCCATAAATGGACGTTTCAGCTTCCACAAAAATGAGATAATTTGATACGACGATTAAACCCACATTTTGTTTAAGACTTTATGGGTGAACTTCCCCTGGGCTGCTATCTTGTTCGTATAATTTTGTATTAAAATGTATGTAGAAGGAAAAAGGGGAACGTTTGCAGCCATCTTTTTGCGACGTACGCTGTGCCTTCGAGATGTTTTCTCGAATTACCATACGATAATAAATTGGCTAAGAAAATTTCTTGATGTTTGAAAGATTTTTTTTTGTTTTGGATTCTTGGGTCGTTTACATTCTTCGATCGCACTCAATTGTGATTTTTTACAGTGGAGGATTTGGTAAAATAGATTGCCTCTAAAAGAATATTCTTTGATCAAAGAGATTTTAAAACTACTTATCTATAAAAGGTAGTTTATGAAAACTAAGATAATACTAACTTGGGCAAATGAAAGGTTATAAAAATACTCTACAATAGTTATAGAAGAACTTACCATAAAGACATTGTTCATCGATAAAATCCTTATTCCAAAGAAAAATTTCTACGAAACACAAGTAAAACAAACCTTAATTTGAGTTTGTACACACATAAATTACTTCTTAAGCCAAGCTTCCAATAAACGGATATAAAGAAAGGAGAAACGAAATAAGGAAACAGACAGTCGGTAAAAAAAATCCGTACCGCAATTTTTGTACATCTTCCTTTTAGAAAATTCGCCGATTCGGCTTACCAACATGACCAGTCTCCATTGGCCTATCGAAACTGTCTTTTCCGTTGATGTTTTGTTAAGTGGGGTAGATCTAATATTTTTGGACGTGGTTTTATACTGGAAAAGTGAAAATAAGGAGGGTTGTGTAAGGTTCTAATTTCGTGACGACGTTCTGTAACGGTGTCAGCAAATCTTGTATATCATGAGGCGAATGATTTTTTCTTTGCGGTTTTCCAGCCGTTTTGCCAGGTTTTAATGGGACAAATCCTTTGAATTTCTTGCCGCTGTTCGAAGAAATATCATTTTTCTTTGATCTGTTATTTTATTTTTGGTTTGTTAAGAACGGCATCGAGCTGGCTTGTAACCCTGGCAACTTACTAAGCTACTGCTTAGTAAGTTGCCTGGGTTCTTTAAATGATATTGTTGTTTATTTGACGCATTCAATAGATTTAATAATACCACTTGAATAAAGCACTAGTATTTTCCACACTCATGACACCACAGGTACCATGCATTTTTTCGGGATAGCTTTTCATTAATACAAGAATAGTCATAGTCTGATAAGTATTTTCAAAGATTACCTCTTACAAAAGAACAATTTTACCTCTATGAAAAATTTGTTCAGAAATGTATATATTCTACAGTCTCGAGGAATACCTTTGAATACCTTAGATGATTATACCTGAACAAAACAAAAACAGAATTACATTGTAAGGTTTTATAGTTGTAGAGCCAAATACAAGCCAAGCAGCCAGTTATACCGATTTAATTTACCTTCAAAAAGCAATTTTAAAAATTTACTCGTCTCAAGTGAAGCTGTTTCGACATACTCATTCAAAACATCTAATCCTATAAGTAGAAAACGGAATGAAACAACAGAAGATCTTCTATTCATATTTCTAAATCTGCCTTCATACATGAAATGCTTGTATGAAAATAACATGCAATTCTTCTTTCCCTTCACAATAGTGAGAGAGCCTTTCAAATGTTTTATTGTCACTTCAAAAAGGCTTTGTTCGTTTAATTCCCTGCAATGTAAGGCTTCGTCTAGACTGAAAGGTTCATTGGTTACAAAATAAAGTATGTGCTATAGCGGATTAAGGGGTATCTTTACGATTAAACCCTGTTGTATTAAGTAGTGATGTTGTTGACGATAAAAGGTAGACTTTTATTGGATCAAGTGAATTTGTCTCAAAGTTATGTACAAACAATTTTCGGTTTTAAAAATTGATTTCGGCAATTTGCACATCGGTCTGACTCTACTGGTACTAGTAAAGGATGATCCACGTTACACCGTGTCGCGCCCGGGCTGTGTCCCGGCCGGGGCATGGGCGGGCCACGGTCAAACATCTATAGTATACTTTTTGTATGAAGTGATTCATGCTTGACCGTGCCCCGGTCGCGACACGGTGACAACCCGGTGTAGCATGAATGACTAGCCCGGCCGGCGCACGGTGGACGTGCCTCGGCGTGGGCACGGCCCGACCGTGACACGCTGTAACGTGAATCATCCTTAATAATGAAAATATAATCATTGTGATACATTTCTAATTCAAGACTTTTCGCGTTTAACTCCGAGTACTCCGACCCATATCCTTAAATAAAAGAATCTACAGCATCGTTTTGTTCTATTCCCATGTTACCACTTGGGGTCAGCGCAAAACGTTTTGTTATTCCATTCTTCCTCGATCCTTCATTATTATTATTAAATCAATTAGTATTTACTCTACAAGCATCTTTACAGTAACGTAATCAGCCTTTTAACGTTCTCACTGCTGGGTCCTAGACCTCCGCTCTGTGAGAGGGAATGGCCTAAGGCCCATTCCGTCTCTTTATCCACCACGTGGTTCCAAAGCGGGTTAGTGGATGTCAAATGTCTTTGAATACTGCCGGCCTCATCTATGTGGCTCAAATTGACTAAAAATATTGACGTGTAAAGGTGATATTTAGAACCTACTCGTATTTTCAAAATAAGAATCATTTGTAATTTACTACTACTAGCATCTTACTAGCAACTAGTTTAATTTCGAAACACCTGTTGTTTTTACATTAAACTGATCTTATTTTTTTTTCTTTTTTACAAAAAAGAAAATTTATTATTATTATTTAAAAAAAAATATTTATTATTTATTTATTATTATAAATCGATTGCATAAGAAACAATATTGTTTCATAGTACTCTGTTTACTACACACTAGTATTGATTTCAAATATTAATGATGCAAACAATTTATAAACATCAAAGTGTCATTGAATGTGACTGGATTGAAACAATACTGATACTTTAACAACATTTAAAGAAAACAAATAATTATGAACTATTCTTTGAAGTCTGCTTTGCTCAATTTACTTCATAGTTTGCTATACAGCTTTTTTTCATAAATTGTTGTTTTTAAATATAATTGTAACTGTAGCCTTAAATTTTCCTGGTTTTCCAGACTTCAATTTATTTCGAATCCAAACTTATTATAATGAAATATTGAGTTCGACTGCAACAACGTTTGGCACGAAATCAATAAAACTTCAGCCTTATAAAAACACTAGTGCCTTCTACTCCAATTCCAATGGCTCAATTCCATTTCAAATTAGAACCATCTTTTCAATTTACTTCCCTCCATCCTCTCCAAATTATATATGGGAACTGCCATATCAGTTTGGCTAGCTTCCAATACCATACGCCTTTAAAATGCCCCGTAATACCCAGTCTTAAACAATCAACTGTAAAATATTAGTGAGGTTGTCTGGAGCTTCTAGCTTAATGGCACTAGAATCTGCTAGCCTATTTACGGTGAAGATTAGTTTCTGGAATGTGCTATACTTTTTATGGGAATTGATACTTAAGTCTCTGAGGTTTTTATTAGTTTTGTTTTACACCAGAATGATGAGATGTGTTTTTTGTCAAATAGATTGAGTCTCCATCTTCATGCAGTTATTTCAATTTCCAGCATTGTATAAATTTTGGACAAAGATTGAAAAGGCCACACGAATCATCATTCATTGTGATCATTAAATCAAATCTTTGTCACGCAATCCTGATTTTGCAAGCAAAATCCAATAACTTTAAAATAGGTTAACCTGATTGCACGCTAAGCAACTACCAGCTACGATCAATAATACTAATAATTATTTATTAATATAATGGCAAATGGCCATTATATATATCATAATACATCAGAACGGCAAAGAAATTGAAGAAGATAGTAACGTTGCATCTAATACAGATGCTACTAAGACATCATCTTAATCCGAACAAAAGAACACATAGATAAAAACAATAGGCTGCAAAAGATTAGTGACAACAGCTTACCCCCGTCGAAGCAGAGAGACCTTACATCGTAGAAGAAAAGAAGATCTTCCACAGAAATATGAGCCTTGAAAAATGACCAGATGATATTGATATATTAGTGGCAATTGTTTTCTCATGTGGCGAAGACTAATAACGATGTCATCAAACACATGCTGACTTGAATTCTACAAATGTTGAAAACATCATCATCACCTTTCTGCTCTTATCCCAATGAACTTGACGTTTTTTTGTCCACTATTCCCTATCATCCATTTCGTTATCATTCACTCCATTTTCGTTACTCCTAATCCCTCATACAATCTATTCTACGTCATTCCACGTCCCAAGAAACTGAAAGCCTTGTAAAGTCAATTAAATAGTTGTAAAATCAACATCTTCTCCTTTTATACGTGCTCCGTGTAAAAAACTGTACAACGGAGCTATCGAAGTTCCCCCTTCTAAAGCTTCACTTGTATTTATTTTTCTTACTCCTTTGCTACTCCGTATGTTTTGCTACATCGTACAACTACTGGAAAACAGTCCTGATTTGGACACAACGAGAAATGGTCGGCTTTACGTTTATTTTTAAAACGTCTTTTTTAAAGTTCCGGGTGAAAAATTGTTGGATATTTTTAGGTCAAGTCGATTCGTAATGGCTGGTTCCCGCAGTATTGTTTCGTTCTTGGAGAATTGACGATGTTTTCTGCGACATTTCTCTCATTTTCTGCTTGCTTTCTAAAGATTAAAACTCGGACTTCAATGTTATTGTTGCATAGCAGATTGAAAAGTTAATTTAGTTTTTACACACTATTTATCATAAGATTAGTGTTTTATTTACAACAAAATTTGAGGTAGTTGTAAATATTATGGTTATTTGTCGAAATATTGAAGCATGTTTAATAGGTTTTATGGACACTATGTTTCACCCTAGGTACAAATATGACAAATCTTCGTATATAGTCAAAATCACAAAAACTGTTCACAGTTTCCTGCTTATTAAAGTCTAGCCAAGTATAAACTAATATACATTTTGTTACAGGTACAATACGCGCCAAAAGTTCGCATGTTCGTGAAATCTGGAATATTAAAAGGAAATATCCAAGAAGGAGACACAGTCGTTATTGGTAAGTTTTTTATAACATTTTGCCCAAAATAGTACAAATCCCAATTGATTTCGAATTATCCATTAACTTTTATAATCAACCTATCAAATTTCATTGCTTTTCGTAGGCGTACCCCAAGGGTCGATTCTGTGCCCCTATTAATTTTATTGAATGCTTACGCATAAAGCCTGCGTAGGTGGATAAAAAAATTTGAGTTACATCAAGGCTACTAAATTAATTAATTAGTTGATCTCCTTTTATAAGCATCCTTTTGAATTTGTTTCTTTGAAAGACTTAGCATTATTATCATCTGAGAAAAATACCGTCAAAATTCTTGCAGGCTTTTTATATAATTATTAAGTAAATTTTGTGAGATTCTGGTATTGAAAGATTTGTAAACATGAATATAATTATTTCCTCATATCATTATTCTTATTATTTCTCAGGTTGCCAAGCCAGTGCAAATCCCAACAACCTAACATACAAATGGTATGTCAATAATGAACACATAGCCGGTGACATCAGTAATGAATTGGTGAGAATGAGAACAGTATACAATGTTTTAACACACATAGTATTTTATAAATTTGCTTTGATTCAAACAAAGATGAGCTAGTTGGTTTTAAGTATCGGACCGTCTTTGTTTACCAAATAAAGAAAATTTTGTCAACGTTCAATTAGGGTATTCTGTTAAAATTCTAAATTAAACAAAAAGGTTTAGGTTTAAGGTTTGGGTTTAGGTTTTTTAGGGTTTAGGTTTTTAGGTTTAGGTTTAAGGTTTAGGTTTAAGGTTTAGTACTATGTGAAATTTTTGGTGTACAATAAAGAATTATGAATTATGAAAGGTTTGTAAAGGGATATGTTGTGAACATTCCAGTTACCGAACTGTGCTTTAATGACTTCAGAATTTCATTTATCTAGGTCATTGCTTTACTACAACTGGGTCGAGCTCGAATTCCTTCGAAGACCAACCCATTCGAGAATTCGCGCGAGTCATTTAACCATTATCGATTTTAAATGTCGTTTTTAATCAGGCAAATGGGGTGTTCATAGGTGAGGCTCGCAGTCGTCTGCTGTTGTCAATATATCCGTTGCAGCTACATGCCAATCGGTTTTGTTGATACTGCCATTGAATAAACAATTAGGTTAATTTATATTGTGAAAACAGTTCAACATGGTAGTCAATTCCGCTGTATTATTCGTCTGTATTTTTGCCAGGCTTTCCAATCTATATTTATGTACTGCATATATATTTTTTTTCTGGTTTTAGTATGATTTCTACAAACAAAATGAACTATCTTTTTGAACAATGTTAACGTCAAAAGCATCCCACAAGAAAAGTTCTGGATTTAGCTTGTTATTTTCCAATTCCCTGTTTCAACACAAATCCGACTCAAAACACAACATCACCTAAAAATTCTATTTGTATCCACGAAAATGAAAATGTTGAAACGCGTACACGAAAACCGTAAGCGGAGAGTAACATATTCCATTTTTGGGAAGCTCCATTAAAAATCCAAAACAAAGTAACGGCCTTGTATCTTATATCATCTCAAGTTTCGTTTCCCCATTAATTCCGCACACTATATTAAATTTTACCAAGCTTATTTGCATCTTCTGTAGGAGGCGTTGAAAATATAAGAGAGAATTTTCAAATTTCTTCTTGGCACAACATATACCTGCAATATGCATTTTACATTAGCTGTTTCATACTAAGGAGCATGTTCGAAAGTTTTTGGCTTATTAAATGTTTTGTTTTCTCCTTAAATGTTTTTGTTCTTCCTCCTTTTGAACTATTTAGAGTTGTATAGTAATTGGGTTCGTCTTCTTAAAGTCTTGTTAACGACTAAACTAGATATTTTTTTTTGATCTACCTTATCTTATGCGCTTGTTAGTGTAACTTTAAGCACTAGATGAGAAAAGTTTCTTATTTTTGGAAACAGTAACGTGTTACGGGAAATGTTCCTTGTTTCACTAACTTAACATTCTTATTTTGTAAATAATTTGATAGGGCCAGTTAAAAAGCAGATTATTTTTTAAGTTCCCAAGGAAATCATATCTACATACACACACTTAGATACTAGGTAGTCACTTTTTTCCAATCCGTAACTCTGTGAGTTCTACATAATTACGTATCATCAGACTAATGAGCTAAATAAAAAAATATATACTTGTGATTGGGTATCAGTTATTTTCCTTTTTCAACATAATAAAACTCACAATTCAACCCATTAATTACAAATGTCACTCTCAATTTTCCACTTTTGTTACAGATACTATCGAACATATCCCGAAGGTTCAACGAAGCGACTATCAAGTGTGAGGTTCACAACCAAGTCGGAAAAAGTGCTGACACTAAAACTCTGGAAGTGGCCTGTAAGTACCGACTCAAGAATTATAATACCTCGTCAGTTCTGCGGTTCGATGGGTTCACGGTTTTGAGTATGGCTCGGTGTGAAAAGGGCGACGTATCTAGTGTCTCTTCATCGTTGTGATTCCTTGTCGTATTCTTTTAAGTAGTTGTGCTTTTTTGAGAGCTTTCAAAAGTCCAGTGATTATGTTATTAGGTTGCGTCTTAACTTTAGTAATTACAACCAAACTACACTCTTGCTAAAATAGTGTTTTTTAGGCTTTCTGGTAGACATTATAGAAGGCTTGTAACTTATTATTTTGGTCACACTAGTTTTTAAAAAATAGTGCAGACTACTTCTTAAAAAGTTATTGTTAACTTAATGGCAAGATGTATTTTAATAAGTCTAAATTTGAGTGGAAAACTACAAATATTTTGACTATGATCCTAGAAACGTTCATGCCCAACACCAACTACACCCGTGTCAACGACACAGCCACTCAAATCCATTTTTGAATATATACGGATGCCAGTACATCCTAGAAAATATACACGTTCAAAATTATTACTGAGAATTGGAGACTAGGTCCTGGCGCATGCGAAATATTATTCATGAGTTTTCACCCGGTATCATACATAAGGTCTTTCCAAACATGCAAAAGTCGTATTCACAGAAAAGCCGACACCATTTATTGTTTCATCCACCGATGCATTTCCAATAGTCCATGCAATGGGTTTATGGGCTATATCGGTTTCACACTAAACGAATATATGTACGCCATGTGAACTAAATTAATAATAGATATTTGTTAGTTTTGTACTTTGGCGTCACATCTGGTTAAAACTTAAATCGATGTCAGATGTATGCAATCATTATACTAGTTTATACGGTTTAATTTTATTCCTAAGCTGAAAATAGATATTTATCGTCTATTTTGGAATTAGTTATCCAGGAAACATAATAAAAAAAATCTGGCACGTCAGGTTTTAGAAATATTTATTAACTTTACGTAAAACGGTAGTTTTTTTTATTTTTTGATAGGCACGCGTTTAACTACTATCTCACCTGATGGTAAGCGATGATGTGGTCGAAGATGGAGCATGCTTGCCTAGAAGTAACCTATTCACTCTTAACTTAAAGACTCCCAGGTTGTAGTTATCAGGAAACACAGACTCCGGTAGGGGATTCCACTCCCTAGCTGTACGCACAATAAATGTTTAGTTCAAGTAATATAAAAAAATACTAAAATGGTGGATTTCCATCTTATTCTTAGAGTAACAGTAATACTGCATCATGTTTCTATCCTTGATCTAACCAAGATTTAATGACTTTTGAAAAAAACATCAAAATCTTGGTGAAAACGATTTTCAAACAATTTCAACTATTCACAAAAGTAGCAAAAACAATCAGAGCTTCGTTTCAGAACTACTTTTCTAGCTTCAACTCGACATTTTAACTGAATTAGAAACCAAACATTTATTGTTTTGATCAAAAAAAATAACATCAAACTATTAAGAACATGTTAGGTAATTGAAAAAAAATATGTCAATAGAAAACAAATGTGATGTACTATAATATTTCTGCTAACACTAATATGTGTAGGGAAGGTAGTTTCACAAATTTATAAACATTTGTTTTGAGGTATATAAAAAAGTAAAAATTTGTATCATTGTCTTGACCTTTTTCCTTTTTATCCCCAGTCGGCCAAAACTGTCTTCTTCTTCGTCGTCACCACAGTAGACATCCCCTTCCTCGCCATTTTATTTTTCATACAGTCCATCTACCGTTTCTTTAAGGAGAATTTTATTCCATAGTTTGGCGAAAGCAACTTCATGCATAAAAGTTGCACGATCTTTAACGTGCGAATTGAAAACGTTAGCTCGTGTGGATTTAGCCTTAGCCAAGCTCAGCTATTTAAGTCCAACTTTTCCTACATATGTTGAGTAATAGGTCCTACTTATCGATGAATTCTAAGACTGCTAATTTTTAATTTTGCTTGTTACCAATTTGATATGCATAAAGTAGACTTCATTCATAAAAACCAATTAATTGAATCAATTAATTCGATATGTTATTGCTGCAATGATAATGCTGATTAGCGATGATAAGTCCGGTAACGAAAATTATTTAGCTTTTATACTTTTTGATCGATTCTGCGTCATTCTTTTTTTTTTAATGTTGCAGCATTGATTTTATAAATAAACGTGGGTTTACGGGTTTACTGTGTTCCCACTGGAAATATTATAAATATTCTGTTGGTTTAATTCGTTTTAATTGGTAAATAATCGAAACACTTTTCACAAAATTTGTTATTAAAACAAAATAGCTTGGAGGCTATAACAGATTTTAAGGTTTATATTCGACCTCAATGAATAAAGATGTAAAAGAGGTTATTTGTAGTGAAAAAGTAACCGCAGAATATATTGCGAATATTCAGAAAAAAACGTAGTTAAATTCAAACCAAAAAGACAAAGAAAGAACGGTGAATAGAAAGAGTTTGCCCAACAAATGATCCGCTATCTATGTCAGATCCTATCACCCGGTCAGAGCCAATACCAATATTTAAAAACCGGCCCAAAGCTTTGTTGGCCCTTTTGTTTTCCCTCAAAAAACTGGATGACAATGAAATTTGGCATACAGGAAGCTTGTTCAAAAGGCTGTGGATACTTTTTCCCCTTTTATTCCTAAGGGATATATGGAATGAAATATGATTCCTCTTTGTTACCCAATCACGTATTAACCATTTGATTGTTTTGATCTAAAGTCGGGTTTGATGTTTTGTTGTTTTCCTGGATTGCATTTTTAGAGCCGTGTTGTTGGTATTTTGTTATGGTTAAGTTTTTTTTTCTCTTCACACAGTTTGGGCATTGAGCCAGTGTCAAATTTAGAAAGTATTTAGTTTTTAGATACAGAATACAGTCACTTTTTTCCATTAGAATGCGGATGTAACACAATCTAATGTTTTTTGCAGTATTTGGCAGCAAATGGGTTAAGTCAGCCTTCTCATCGTTTGCTGAGGTAGTAGACACATGAGACACAAAACTACACCAATTTTAAATAAAACAGCGACTGGACTTTACTCGCAAAAATCCCGCCAATAAAACAATTGAAAATATCAAAAAACCAGACTGATAAAAAAAGCAACTAAAAAGTTCCAAACAAGTCACTTTTCAAGCAGTCTGATGCAGTTGGTGGAATTTATTTTAGTTCAATCACAGATTTTATGCCACCAACTGCATCAGACTGCTTGAAAAGTGACTTGTATGGAACTTTTTAGTGGTTTTTTTATCAGTCGGGTTTTGTAATAAGTATTTCATTTTTTTTATTTCCTAAATTTTAGTGAGTTATGTTTTTGAAATCGTCTCCTCGAATTCTTTATTTTGATACCCCACATGACCAGTTCACAAAAAAAATACGACTAATAGCGGTCGCCATTTTGTTTTTTTTTTTCAAAATTCATATAGCCTATGTCACTTCGGCGGTCAAGACCAATCTAATAATACCTCATTTAGTCAAATCCATCAAGCCGTTTAAGCTACAGCAAAGAAGTAGACATACAAACATACATACATAGGTACTCTCGAAAAACATTACACACCTTCTGGGCAGTAGGGTAACAACAGCTGAAATTAAGTTATACAGCTTGTTAATATGGCTTGTTGAAAATGTCATACCCACTTACTACTTCTTCTAATTGTTAGTTATACGAGGAGCTCGTGGCTAAAGTAATAACAGCCGAACGGGTCGATCCATCAGGTTAAGTTACGCTTGCCGGGGTCGGTCCATCTTTACATACCGAGACTCCTGCGTGCCTCGGTAAGCACGTTAAGCCGTTGGTCCCGGCTGTCAATTGTGGATCATTAACAGTCATTACAGGTCGTCAGAAGCCCGAAAGTGTGACATCCAGTCTTACCAAGGGGTATCGTATTACACAGTCGCTGGGTTTTGGAGGTCAGATAGGCAGTCGCTCCATGTAAAATACTGGTATTCAGCTGCATCCGGTTAGACTGGAAGCCGACCCCAAGATAGTTGGGAAAAGGCTAGGTGTCAATCTAGGTGGTATAACTATACCATAGGTCTAGGTCCTATGGTATAGTTATACCATAGGACCTAGACAAAGTGTTATTTTATCAGCGATGACGATTGTCAAAAACATGAAACATGCAAAAGTAAAGGGCAAATGTAATGCATTATCAAAATATCATTTGATGAATTCAAACAAAAAACAAACATTTTGGACTCAGGTGAAAGAATTTCGGTGAGCAGGAGCTCACTTCTTTACTATATTAAAGCCTGCTTAATAGTGCGAATTATCCGTGATATTGAAATTGTTCTTCTCGTGGCTTTGAAAACAATGTCGAACAGCACAATGAATGACAACCACGTCATAATTAAGCTCTATTTTGGCCCTACTAAATTAAAATTACCAGCAATTTCGATGCAAAATTACAGTCCGAACGATTACCTCCCTAATAAAATCTAGAACGAAACAAAAAGCCGTATGGTACCGTCCATCAAAATTCAAAGTGGGTCGACTAAAACGGTATTATTCAAAGTTTCAAGAGTCCTTAACACAATACCGAATTATAGTCATTTGCCCACAATTACGTGGTTTCAGGGCAATTCTTGACGTCGAATGAAGTGCCCTCTATTGTGAAATGATTGGACTATTATTTAATTTGCATTCTATAGGGATTTATTGTTCGGTTCCCAAGTACTTAAGTTTGGTGATACAAAAGGACGAATGAAGGAAAGTCGTGGTCATTTTGACGACGACGCGACGTCGTTATTTTGAAATTGAGCTATTACAGCTAAAAATAATAATATTTTAATGATCCAGTGTTTTAATCATCTCCAATTAAAAGTATGATTGTAATTAATTCCCTGCTAGACGGTTACGATCAGAAAAGGTTTTCTTAGTTGGTAAATAATAAATGGGCAAAGTGTGTCAAATTTTTACGTGTTAAGGAATACGAAGTCTATGAAGGAAAATGGCTAGAAAGGAGATGTATGACAAGGAAAACTGAGATAACGACTAATATACATAAAATATAATCCTCCCGACCGATTTACGATCACGGTGGTCAATCTTAACGGAAATTGTCCAAGTAATATAAGTACGAGTACATATAGGGTGACTGCTAATTGTGACCCAACCGAAGAAACATTTTTGAAGTGAAAACTTCTTTGGACGCGTTGGGAATTTTTGAAATGGGAAAAAATTGTTGAATTCGCCACCTTCAACGACACCAACATGGATACCGACACCGCTACGAGTGCTACGACGCATAGCACTCGTAGCGGATCGTGTAGCGGATTAAAGTGAAAACTTCTTTAGGCGCGTTGGGCATTTTTGTTCAAGTTTTCACTTCTGTCGGCACTCCCGGAGTGCCACTCTTTTTTACACTCATTCACTTTTATCACAACAGCCTACGGCTTATGGCTGTGCTGCGCTATGATCTATCAGCTGTTAGCCGCGTGACGGCGTTCTGTCTCACTATATGTTTATTTGGGAAAGTTGTTTGTTAACATGATTATAATCACGTGTTTATGTATCGGTCACTAATTACCAGTCACCCTATATATTATAGTACATAAGCGTGAGCGCAAACACAGGTGCACTCTCTGTTCCTTTACTCTCATAGTCCAATGGGACCGCAATCCGAAACGACCGGGAGAGATCAGGCGCAAGAACAGCAGCTTTTCGTGGTTTCCGAGGCACCGGGCTGTCACACCACAGACTTACAAACTCTGGGCTACTACTGAGTAATTCCGAATGAGAGCAACTCTCCATTAAGTGTTACTCCTTGGTAACACTCCATGGTAAAAGGTAACGTTATACGGTATGTAAGTGGACTATCAACACGGTTTCCGGAAAATTAGTCGCTCATCCTTAAGCATTGTTTATTGTTATGTTGTTATTTGGAACGATACTGTTTTGAATAATGACATACCTACTCGTGAGAATGCGCTTATTGTGAAACCTTTGCCAATTATAACAAAAGGAATTAAAGAGAAATTTTAAGTGCTTAAACCATCACTTTATGCAAACAGTCATCTCTTTGGTAACTACTTTTTTTAAATATTTTATACTTCCAACTGATTGAAACACCTGCCTGACTTGACTGATGCACCTGCTATATATGCACCGCCTAAATCTCCACAAACGGAAACAGTATCAAGCAACTTCAGGAGGACACCGCCAAACCAAAGTGTACCTTCACGTTCCGAGTCCGACCTTCGAAGACTTTATGCAGATGAAGCCCTGCAGTTAAATATTACTCAGCGAAACAAACGAAAACACTCATCAAGTGAGGTCACCGGCGACGAATTGCTGACCTTTAAGAGTGAGATTAAAGAAATGATGAGAGAAATGATATCCGCCCATAACTCTCGACTCGACAAGTTAGAAGGACATATGATAGAAATAAAGAAGCACTACACTGATATAAAGGCGAACTAGCGAACTAGAAAAGTCCATGACCTTTGTCTCCGATCAACTGTCGTCACTTGGGAGTAAAATAACATCTTTAGAAAAGGATCGAAATAGCATGGTGCTCAGGATGTCAGCAATTGAAGAAAAACTTGAAATTTACGACCGAAATAGCATTAAAACCTCTATTGAAATTAGAAATGTACCTAAACAGGAGAAGGAAACAAAAACAATGTTGTACGACATGATACAGTGCTTATCAAAGCAACTAGATGTCTCCACAGAGCCCACCTGCGTTCGCGATATAATACGACAACCATCGAAAAAAGAAAACAAGACATCTAGTGTTACGGTTGAATTCTCGAACACATTAATGAAAACAAATTTCCTAGTGGCTGTTAAAGAACACAATTATTAAGAAAAACCCAAACAATAAAGTAAGTTCAACTCATCTGGGCATAACAGTTACACCTCAAACGCCTATATACGTTGCCGAACAATTGACAACCCTCACCAAGAGATTGTTTTATCTTGCAAGAAGTTATGCCAAGTCCAATCAATATACCTATTGTTGGACATCAAATGGACGAGTTTTTCTGAAAAAGGATACAGATGGCCAATCGATTATGGTGAAGAACGAACAACAGCTGAAACAATTGGCTCAAACCATCTCTGCATGACTACGCATGTATAACGTTTTGATATTATGTTATTTTATTCTAACCTTTAACTTGTATCATGATAAGCTTATTAGTTACTACTACTCTATAACAAACATAAATACATCAAACAAAAGTTACTACAATCACCACAAAATATATCAATGTAATACCTACTCGTACAATATGAACTGCACAACACAAACACAATACAACTTACCTACACACATTTTACAACTGCCACCACCTATATGTCTAGCAAACTATACACACTTTCATAATCAAAAACATAAACCACGTAAACCTTCCTTCCACCAAGCAATATACACTTGTCTTACTAATTATAAACAGTTACATATTATCCAAATGTCTAACGTAAGTCTGTTTCCCAATCGAAAATTCTTTTTCTACCGACCGCTACGCTCCTCCTCTCTCAGGTTACGTTCATTGAAAAAATGACTGATAACATTAGCAACCTTATAGAAAATATTGACCAGTTTTCCCTATCAGTCCCTCATACGTGCACCCCAGAACAGACACGATCTGTTATCAACCATCCTAACAACTACCTAAAACTGCTGTCACAAAATATACGTTCAATAAACTGTAACTTCTTAAACCTACAGATTCTTTTGCAACGTCTCTCATTTGAATGTGATATAATGATTTTAACGGAATGCTGGCTACCCTGTTCTGGCAATGGCACTATTCCGCATTTGAAGAATTATACTACATTCAAAACCACGAAACATCTGAATCAAAGCGACGGTGTGGTGGTATATGTGAACGCGGAGTTGCCGGCTACATGTGAGGAACCCGACCTACATCAACCAGCTTCTGGACTCATTATTAAAATAAAATCTGAGGTTGCTATAATTTGCATCTATCGCTCTCCATCTATTGATAACATTCAAAACTTTTTATCAGCCCTTAATATTATACTTCCATCTCTCCAAAATTTTAAAACGGTAATATTAACAGGTGACATAAACCTAGACATAAAACCTACTGCCTCAGATAACCGCTCCCACGAATATCTTAACTGCCTGGCTTTTCATGGCCTTCTCGCAGCACATACCATTCCAACTAGAGGCGATAATTGTATAGACCATCTTATTATAAGAACTAATTCTCCTTCATATTCCTTCGTCTTTGACTCCGTGGTCACGGACCACTATCCTTCACTACTCTGCTTGGACAATCGTCGCATAAGAAGTAGCTCAATTCCTACCGCCACCAGTATTGACTATGAAAAACTGGATGTAGCCATGTTTCAGCTAGACTTTAACCCAATTCTCTCCATAACTAATGCTGATGTTGCTACAAATAAACTTCTGGAATTAGTGACCACGGCCATTAAAAAACACACCTTGACCAAGAAAATACCTGCGAGAAAAAAAGTCCTGAAATCTTGGATCACGACTGGTCTGTTACGCTGCATCAGAAATAGGGATGCGCTACATAAAAAGGCAAAGCAAGATCCAGAAAACGAAATGTTGAAATTAACCTACAAGCGCTACAGAAATTTCTGTACAAAAATTCTAAAGAAAGCGAAACGCCATTATGACACAGCTGAACTGGACAAAGCTGGTCAAAACCCTAAATTACCCTGGGAAACAATAAAGCGAGTCACCTATACCAAAAAACCTAATAATACTTCTACACAACTATTAACCACCTCAACCTCACCGATAGAATGCTGTGACAAAGTAAATTCCTTTTTCGTCAATGTCGGCAAAAATCTTGCTGATAATATTAGAACAACTTCCCTACAACGTACGGCAACTTCTCATAAGACACATAAAATTACACCCACCTTTTCTTTCGTCCTAGAACACACCGACAGTGACGAAATCATTTCAACTATATACTCCCTACGGACCAACGCTGCTACTGGATGGGATGGTATATCGCCCTATATCCTAAAAAAATACTCAACCCTATTGGCACCTATCCTATGCCATATATTTAATCTTTGTTTCGACACTGCCGTCTTTCCTACTTCATTTAAAAAGGCAATTATCCATCCAATTTTCAAGGGAGGGGACGGGTCTTTACCTAATAATTATCGGCCAATAGCAGTCCTTAGTGCGTTATCTAAGGTGCTCGAACGTTTAATTAATAAGAGATTGGTTAATTACTTGGAACACTATAAGTTAATATCATCTCATCAATTCGGCTTTCGCAGAAACTTATCAACATGTGACGCAGTCCACGAATTAACTAATCACGTGGTACAAAGTATTAACAATAATAAAAAAGTCCTAACCATTTTCTTAGACCTCGCAAAAGCGTTCGACACGGTCCCCGTCTCTACTCTCTTATTAAAACTTGAAGGAGTGGGTGTCAGAGGTGTTCAATTGGATATGTTCAAGAGTTACCTAACAAATCGATCGCAATTTGTCAGTATAAATAATAACAATAGTAACGAACTTCCTATTTATTACGGTGTGCCCCAGGGAAGTATTTTAACACCAGAAATAAGTATAAACTTCATGTTCCTTCCCACCGTGTTCGTAGGGTTCATGGTTCGTTTGAGGGTCTCGGTATCGAATTTTACAATAAGCTACCCCGTTCTTTTCTTGACTTGCCTTTTAATGCATTTAAAACTAAAATTAAATCTAGTCTCTGTTCGAAAGCATACTATTCCATCAACGACTACTTAGAAGATAATAATAGTTGGTCGCTGTGTTGAACGCAAGACAATGTTACACTTGATGTTCTTTCTCCATATTTAGCTTATGGTTATAACAGATTATATGAGTTCATATAATAATTGTCTACCAAATTTAGTGTGATGGCCCTAGTTCATCACTTGTGGCTTCGAATCACAGCCCTTTGATAGTTTCAATCTTTGTTCTTGTAAGCAGGCACACCAGTTATGTATGGAGGCTTCTTTAATTTGGTTTAGTGTTTATGCTTGAGTTGGTTTTTAATGGCATGATTGAGTGTGCTAGCTGGCAAGTGGCGGATTATTTTATTTAATTTTATGATTATATTTTAGACGGCATATATTTATTTTTCTGTTTTACATAATGTTAAGATTGTTGCTTAGAATTATATAGATTCAAGTTCTTAAAACTTAACAGACAGATGTGTTGCTGGGGAGTTTGTTGGCCACTTCTTCTTCACAGCTAAAACACTAGGAAGTGGTGACGGGCGGGCGTTTTTTGGGGGACTGTCTTTATGTAGAACTGTGACGTTCAAAAAGTGCTGGTTCTCAGCCTAGTTTGAATAAATGACTTTTGATTTTTTTTTTTTTTTTTTTTTTTTTTGTATACTAGGGCCAACCCTTTTTCTTATCTTCATCAATGAGTTATGCGACCTCAATATCCAGAATGGTAATTTGATATCATTCGCGGATGATACAGCGATAACTGTTGTAGCTGATACATGGTCTCAACTAGAAACGAAAGCGCAACTCGCATTCAATACAGCACTTAACTGGCTCAATGACCACACCCTTACACTCAATACTTCCAAAACCAACTTCCTTACATATTCAATCAGTGCAGCCTCTCAACCACGTACCCAAATAACTTTAATAGCTCACTCCTGCAATAATCAACCCCAAACATCTTGCAACTGTCCATCATTAACCTCTGTAGACCAAATAAAATATCTGGGCGTGACATTGGACAAAACTCTAAACTTTAAGTCTCATATAAACATTCTCACAGGCAGGGTCCGGAAACTGATATTCATATTTAAAACACTTCGTAACATTGCTAATCAGACTATTATACGCAACGTTTATTTTGCCTTATGCCAATCTATTGTCACATATTGCATTTCATGTTGGGGTGGTGCTGCTAAAACGATTTTAAAACCATTGGAGATTGCACATAGAGCAGTACTAAAAGTTGCTACCTTTCGCTCTATCATATTCCCTACTAATGAATTATACCATAAGTGGAATATTCTAAACGTAAGACAACAGTTTATCATGCAAGCAGTTCTCCTACAACACCACAGAACGCCATATAGGGCAATCGATAAACGTAGGAAAGATATAATATGTACTCTCCCACGTGCACGTTCCACTTTCATTAAAAGATTCTTCTATTATCTTGGTCCTTCTTTATATAATAAAATAAATAAACATTGTCCAGTATACGGCTTAACACATCATAACTGTAAGAAAATGATCTACTCATTTCTTCTAAACTATACATATGACGAAACAGAACAAATGCTTATTTAAAGGGTAAGTGAAATGGAGCATAACACTCTCAACATAATATCTAACACAACAAACACTCACAACACACACTCGACTCATACGCTTATACATACAAGCAAACATACATAACCACACACACCATCACCTACACACACACTTGCACGCACACACACACAAGCTCATCCACCACACACACCCACCCACATAGAAATAGTTTTTTTTTTTTTTTTTTTAATTTATTATTATTTTTTTTTTTTTTTGGCACAACTTTTTTCAAAATTGTTCTCACTTATATATATATATACATATTTATTCGATTTTTCTTTTTGTCGCTTACAATTAGTTATAACATATTTTTGTAGCAGTAAAAACATAATGTACAAAATAATGAGGATACATATTCTTGTAATCCAAGGGGGATTGGAACTGTTACTCCTTCATACAGGTTATTACAGTAACCTAGTTAGGAGATCAGAACTGTACCCACTAAAATTGTAGCAAATCTGTAATTTTACGATGTATAAACCAAATACCCATGTACTGCAATACTTATAATGATCAATAAAGATTTATTATTATTATTATTATTATTATATTCTCTTCACCATTTTCGGATGACTAGAAGAGAATGCCTAAGGCATTAGGTTCACCTTTATAACTTTGTGCATAGTTTCAATAAAATAATCATCATCTTCTCAGCAGCCGAAAGACATCAAACATAGATCTTCCCCAAGTGTCGCCACGTTGAACGGTCCCGTGCAGCTCGCATTCAGATTCCCGAAGTCATCACCGTTGCAGAAAGTATGTTATGAAAAAAAGACATATTATATTCCCTAGCAAAATGACCGACCAAGAGTTTTAAAATTAACGGTCAAAATTCGGAACATTTTATATTTTTAAGAAAATCAAGTTAAACATGCGCTGTTTATTTTTACTCCTGGTTTAATTTTAATTAGCTGCTAGGTGTATTATTTTATATTAAAAGAGGGTATTTATTTTGCATCCGAAATGTTGAAAACGTTTCCCTGGCCCAGTGGGAACATAATATTTTTTGTTCTTTTTTAGCAAGTAACTTTATACTTGAATGTGTAATGTTAGTTGTTGTTGGAAGGGACGTAATAATATAATATGACTATCGAGCATATACTAAACTATGTCGTATAATACTGTCTTATTGTTCATTAATAAAAATAGTAATTCATTTATTTCGGGTTGCATAGACCCATAGACAAATACCTTAACCTAAGTATACATAATATAATTTATTATTAACAGAAAACAGTCATTATAATCTACCATAGTAAATTAATTAGCGTTAACTAATAATCATCGAATGAAAACGCTTGGTGCCTAAACTTGAAAGTGTATTAACCTCTCAAACTCGAGACGCGTCACGTTTCAGCATCTGTCAGTCCCCGTTGACAGGCGGCCATCGTGTAACTACAGACTTTGTCAGGATCCGGGTTTATGAACCTTGTCACAGGTCTGAATCGGGTAAGATAAGTTAAATATTTAGGGATGTCGTCAAAATATTTTTCTACGTCAGGTTTAAGTGTTTTTTGTTATTTGGATAGTTAGCACCAAATACAATCCTGGCACTGTCGGACATTCTTAGGGAATTTGATCAGCGAAGCCTAACTTTGTCCTGGATTTTATAGGTAACTACTGAACCATTCCTGCTTCGCACGGGAGCAAAATGATTCGAAAGACACGTAGCGCCATCTAGCGCCCTAAAGCAGTTGTGATTGTCAAAAGTTTTTCTGGATGAAATGTACCCTGTCCCTATGTCTTTTTCTGTACCCCTGACAACTTAAAATGCAAAATTTTATGATGATTGGTTAGGTAACAAACAAACTTACTCTCGTATTTATAATATTAATTAGGATAGAATTACAGTACAAATGTTAGCCCTGGCAGATAGACTGTGAGTCTACGGTGCGTAGTGTTGTCAAAGAGATGATTGTCAGCCACCACTGACGGGGCCTGCATGCCTAGGGGTAGCGGATAAATTCGTAACAGAGCCACCGCTCAGTATGAGTCTGACAGCCCACCCGCTCCACCTAGAGCGGGAGATGTCATTGGATGATTTCCCGCCCCACAAAAAAAAAGGCAGATAGACTCGATGTCTTGAAAATTTGTTGTGTGGTAGTTTTTTTTTTTTAGTTTTTAGGGTGGGACATCATCAAATAACTTCTCCCGCTCTGGGTGGAGCGGGAGGGCAGATCAGGCTCTTACTGACTAAGACCCATATTCGTTCAGTTGCCTGTGGCAGGGCCGCGGAGACTCTTTCAAACACTCCTGAGAGTTGTGTGGTATTTAACATTTCTTTTGTTGCAGATGGACCTTCTATCAAAGTACGACCTCAGAACGTAGAAGGAGAGACAGGGTCAATAGCTACACTGTCTTGCATCGTTGATAGTCATCCACCACCCAAAATACAGTGGCTGCGATACGAACATGAGCGATTTATTGTAAGTATTTCCGATAATAACCCGACCGACCCAGAAGGAGGGTAATTTTTATAGAAAGATTGTAAATATGTATGTATATGTCTATTTCCCAAAAATAGACATATTTACAATAAAAAAAATTCTTATCTGAAACAAATTTCACTTAAATGTTTCATTTTCTTTTTTTTTATTTTAAATAAAAAAAAATATTGCCTGGCGATCTAGCGATTTGACATATAAGTAGGTATGTTTTATAATAAAAATGGAAAACTCAGCTAGTGTGAAACGGCGAGATCTTAACTAAATATGTAGATTAAAACTGTTACAGAAATTATTTCAAAATCTTAAATAAAGAAGATGGCTTCACAGATGTTTTTCAGCGAACTTTTTTCTTAAGACAATGTGAATGGTATACAGATAGGTATGTTTTGTTAGGACAAAACAAAAAAATTGAAATTGAAAAAGAAATTGAATAAAGAAGTTGGCTTTACAGATGTTTTTCAGCGAACTTTTTTCTTAAGACAATGTGAATGGTATACAGATAGGTATGTTTTGTCCTAACAGAGAGTCGGCAAATCAGCAAACCTGACGCTCACAGTGACTCCTCATTCTACCGGGCAGTACTGGTGCAAAGCAAGCACTGAGAACAGACAAGATGTTCAAGCACCAGCCATGGTTTATATTAAAGGTAAACAAACTAAAAAAATATCTTACGAATTATTTATGAATGTGAAAGTCTGTTTATTTCTGATTGGATATTTTTTATCAGTCATTCTCTTGTGGCTGAACTGATTTGAACACAAGTAGACCATTTTCTATGGATTAGGACAAAGGATACATTTATATCCTAGTATACGTACCCTACCGAAAATTTCGTAATTTTGTACGGGTCAATTCGCTTGCCAGTTACTTATAAAGGAAAAGGAATGGTAATCAGGTATCATCATAGTAACTTAATGTTCAAAAAAGTTGTGCGCCATCGTTAATGGTGGTGTCTGAACGTTTTGCTTCTTAATTTTCTTTGTGTATTATTTTGTAATAAACTAAATTAGGAAGGTACTATCGCGTTCTCAATTCGAATTTCGGTTGCTCCATTTATTGCCCCTCCAAATCAGCGGCATGTACTCGTAACAGCAATCCCTTGGGTATTGGGCATTGAAAAGGGCGGTTGACCACTTGCCAGGTTTATTTAATATTTAGTTTTACGTCTGGTGTACAACAAAAAATAAATTAAAAAAAAAACTCAAAACTGAAAAATATAAAACTTTTTTCAAAAAATATTACCGACTTCTAAAAATTGTAAAATAACTTTAATTTCGGAAGTCGGTGTCAAATAACGAAGAAACAAAAAAAAAACACCGTCTTCCGAAATCAAAGTTATTTTACAATTTTTAGAAGTCGGTTGTATTTTTTGAAAAAAGTTTTTTTTGACAATCGCTGTCGCCACGTTTTTGCTGAAAGAATGTCACTTGTCTAAATGGAATATATATTCAGATGTGTATATTTTGATATGCTTTTTCTTCTAATGTATCATTGTCCCTTCCTACTCACTTCAAATTCTATTAACTGCCCAAAAACCGCACACAGAATTTCTAAAATATACAAAAGCCTTAAGACGTAGATCTAAAACTCTGCCAAGCCAAGTGCCATACGAACTGCGCCAAGTGCTGCGTCGTACCCGAGGTCATTTCAATTTGAACATCTTGCGAACTAGCCAAGTTAGCAGTTCGTAACTTTGTGGTCCCAACTTTATGCCCATATAGGCAACTCAGTTTTGCATGTTCTCGAACAAGTTCTACAACTTTTGTTTTATGCAAATTGTATAGTGCGTTGAAAGGTCTCATTTAAATTGTTGTTGACTTTGCATCTATTATGTCTTTATGGTAATTAAATTTAGACATGGATTCTGGAAGTTCTTAGCCCTTATTTGGACTTGGAAAGTTTGCAGCCGTGTGGCTTGTTAAGGTAGGTGTGTGGGTGTGAAACCTTTAGATACGATTAGGTTTTCGAGGACGCATTAGGCAGACTTGCTAACTTTATATCCAACTGCGCGATAGCAAAGACGGGGTTATTTTAGGAACAAATTGATATTTGAGACTAAAGTAATTTCAAATATCAATTTGTTGTGTTGAATGATCCTACACGATGTCCTATCTTTACTATGGCCTTCCTTGTGCCTATAATATTTAAAATATATAAAAAGCACTTAATATAAGCACACTTTCGCCATATCCCTGCAAAAATATTTGTTAGAAAATTCCCTCAAAGTGTCAAGGAAAAAATGAAGCAAAATTTTATGGGGTTCTTTATTTTCCATGTTTTTATAGGACCGCCGAAGATAATGTCAAATCAAACACAGTACGGCGTGGAAGGGGACAGTGTGAGGATGGAGTGTGTTTCGTTTTCCGTACCGAAGCCTGACTACATTGTATGGACCTTTGGAGGAAGCGAGATCAATTCTTTTCATAATCAGGTAACTTGTTTCTCTCCTTTTGTTATGGTAGAGACACTGTTTTGCATAATAATATTGTCACAAAGGCGTTGTGGAATATTGCAAGCGGCTTAAATTTTAGGGTGTTATTACACCAATCGATCGATAGTCGATCGATGACATCGATCAATGGTAGAATGGATTAGTCGACGTCGACGAAACCGGAGAACCCGCCCCGCACCGCCGCCTGCTCCCTATTGTCACCCGCCGCCTCCCGCGCCGCGATACTTTGCTAACCCTGCGTCACAGATAATACTAGCGTATAGGATGCCATATAAAGAATTGTGACCGTCCTAACTAGTGAACTTAGGATGGAAATTTATATTTGTCCGCGGTGTAATTACGTACGGTCCTAATAGATGGCAGTAAAAGCGCACTCTCCATTTCTACTACCTATCTATCTAGGTAGGTACTTGACCTTGAGCTTACGTCGTCACAAGTTTTCTAGTCTAACATTACACACACTATTATGCGTTTGAAACGTATAGGGAGCGTGCACGAACTATAGATGGCGGCACATAAATGTCAATGACAAGTATTTATACTTACAGTACAATTTGCGGATTTCACTCACTAGATGGCAGGCTACGTTATGTGTGTTGCATGTGTGCATGATGCGTGTGTGTATACATACATGGCACGGAAATGTCAAAGACAAGTTTTTAAAGGGTAAAAGTTTCAAATTTACTCGACTAGATGGCACAAACTACGCCGTGCACGTTCCCTATTTGTAGGTATTTTTTTTTTTTTTTTTTTTTTTTTTTTTTTTTTTTTTTTTTTTTTTTTTTTTTGGGGGGTGGGAAATCATCTAATGACTCTTTCCGCTCTGGGGTGGAGCGGAAGGGCGTGTCAGACTCTTACTGACTAAAACCCACCCCTGTTCCTCCCTGCCCTACGCGCCCGGGGGCGAGGTAACTCTTTCGAATTTATCCTCCACCCCCGGGCACCCTATTTGTAGGTATACCTACTCTATTGTAGTTCACAGTCATGTTATGTCATAATCTATGGTCTTTGAAAATAAAACTTTAATGGAGTGCGCGCACGATAAGGGTGTTATTACACCAATCGATAGATCGTCGATCGACCATCAATCGATTGTTTGTCGACCGGTATCCGTCGATCAGCCAAAGCTATTACGCCAATCGATCGACGTCAATTAATGGCATCGATCGACCATCGATCTATTGCTTTTCCATCGGTATCTGTCGATCAGCCAAAGCTATTACACCAATCGATCGACATGGATCGATAACATTAATCGATTGGCCCCTTAGTTAAATTAGTCTCAAATTAGTACGGAGTCACTGAAATGCCATATTTTTCTTATATTATTATTTAAAATAAGATATCCTCATAACCGAGTTTCGGCCACAATTCCACCTCAACAGACATTATCCCAGTATGCAGGAGATAATATAGTGCACAAGTGTATGTGCAAACTTGTTGCACTTTTTGCTCCTTAACCACTAATCCGAAACGACCGGAGAGATATCGGGCGCAGGACCAATAGCTTTATATGCTTTCCGAGGGACAGGGGTATCACACCGTCCTTACTCCTTAATATCCTATGCCTCCTGGATGGGACAGAAGGCGTCCACAGTAGTCCTCCATCGCGAACGGTCTTGAGCTTCACGCTTCACCTCGCTCGACGTCATTCCGTTGCTCGTCGCTTCTGCCAACACGGTACCTACGACGCTTGGTTTGACAGGGATGGCCAAGTTTTCTCTTCTCTTGGGGATTCCACTCCAACGCTTGTTTGGGTATGTGACCGGAATCCCTTCGAGCGTGAGATGTCCTTTGTGATCATTCACACTACCAAATTCCTATTAACCCGGGACCTTATGCTCAACAGTCGCGCTTTGCGACTACTTATAGCTGTTAATATACCGATCACCGAGGCACTTATAGTTAATATATCATTATAATTTTATACGTATGCTTGGTTTGCATAATTATGTTTATAATTTATGTTTACCCAGATAAACAATGCTTTATCATGCTTGTAGAATTTAACTCTTTCTACATGCCAATTTTATATTGCAGCTCTCAACAAACAATAAAACGCTGCTATAAACTTGCACAGTTAAGTGCACATTTCGCCGAACGAGAAGAAAACTGGCAAATTTGCCTCCATCGCTTATTTAAAACAGGGGGCTTCCGAAGAAAAGTTAGGCCAAGATTTTTCAAACGGGAAACATAAAAGCAGAAAAAAATGTATGCACAGCACAAACTCGAGATAAAACAATTCTTTTGTTTTACCGCTAAAATGTATTCAGCAAACAGAAATTTAAAAATTCTGTTTTACTTAGAGATACAGAATGAATATGTTTCTACTCTTATCTTTGCGCAACTTTTGTATAAAACTTTTAAGTTCCCGAAGTTTTGCTGTCCTCCTTATAGTTTGTATCGTTACATTCAAAGGATTCTTTCAGGAATATGCATTTTTGGAAGAAAGTCTGGCAGATAGGATGACGAAATCGACTTTGATCATACGAAAGAGTGAATCGAAACATTTTGGGAATTACAATTGCACTGTCGTCAATGTGTATGGAATGGACAGCATTGAGATCAACTTGGTACCAGCGAGTGAGTAAACGTTTAGCTGTTTTATAGACATTTTATATTTCCTAAGGAGAAATACATAGTTTGCTGTAAGTACGAGTATATACTCGTAGTTCTAAACTTTTCAGTTTAAGTCTTACATATTAAAATTCCTTTCAGAAACCTTTCCAATCGTGTTCATAATTGCTGGAGGATCTTCAGCCGTTATCTTCATTTTGATAATCATGTTGATTATAATGTTGTGTCATAAGAAGACCAAAAAGACAGATGTGAAGAAACCTGACATAACAGACTTGGGGAAGACTTGCGTGGACCAGTTTAAGGATTGTGATAGAAGTTCCAATATTAGTGATCTGAAGTTGGAACTTAGGCAGGTTGAAGGCAGTTGTGATATGGTCAGTAACCACTCTCACTTTTACAATATACGACGTTCATTAGCCTATAAGAGTTGCTTCCGCCTTTTTTTTTGTTTGTTGGGAAACTATCAATGATTTCTTCCACTCTGGGTGGAACGGGAGGCCGTGTCAGACTTTTACTGACTAAAACCCAACCCTGTTCCTTAAGACTTGCTTCAGCTGAACTTCCACCAATAGAACCAATTTTGTTTCCTATCTGTCATCTTGAATACCCCCTTGCAATAATACAATACAATACCCCAATGCCCCCTTCTATCGTTATTTGTGTATTGCGGTACTTACATATGATGACATTGTCTTAAGCAGACCTTACATTTAATAGTGTTTCCTTATAATGAACGGTCATCTTTTAATGGTTTAACTAGTTGTAGTATACACCATCGTGCATACTAGTAACCCTCATTATTTTTCTGCTAATTTGTCTTCCATTTCACCCAAAATAGGACAACTCCAACGCTGGCTCCGAAACAGACCTTCACCCAACTCTTCACCTAAAATCAAACCTGGGTCTACCACTGGCTGGTCCTGTTCCTCTCCCTGACTCAGGGTATGACAACGAGTTGATGAAACAGTATCAGAGATACAGTGGAGATTTCAACCAGCCCATCAGTAACTTGAATTTTAAGGTACGTTGAATTTATTGTTAGAATGTACGGAGTCGGTATGTGTGGAATTAGAAATTAAATATTTAGGCACGGAGCGTTAGGAGGTGGAAGGTGAGCTTTTCTTTAGTCTGTTTAAGGTTGAGTTGCTATATAAAATTGTACTGCATCTATTTCTGTTTATACGAAGGTATTAATTTTTTAAATTACTAGGTTTGAGAAAACCGACAATCATCAAAGAATGGCACATTCAAAAATATATTATAGGAAAATTTTGCCCGGGTTTTCTGGACCTCAAAGAAATTTGATTAAATTCTTAAAAAAAAAAATCTAAACAATACATCAAGAAACGCAACTAGGATCACCTAACTATATAAATCGAAACACATTAAGCCACATGATACTGTTAAGTTAACTGGCTCATAATTTAATAGAAATCCCACTTTATAAAACAAAACGCCACTTTCTGTAACAGAACTTTATTTTTTTTATTTTTTATTCCTATTCACGAACAAGCGGCTCTCGGAAATTCATTCGAGCAGACTTAGATCGCAACGAAAACCATATAAAATATTTCTTGGCAAGATATAATTTTATACGTGGCTAGAATTTCAGTCAGCAAAGCATAACAATGCTGAATTATGAGAAAATAATAATACGAGAGCCTTGTTACATACTAACGTCATGTCTCGTCTAGAAATATGAGGCTCTCTCATTTTTCACTGTTGGTTCAATCTTCTTTAGATTTTATAACGAACTTGCTCTCTTCAACTTTATGCGAATGAAAAGCTTCAAAGGGACCTTGTTTTAGATTACTCAAATCTAATAAGAACTTTCGTTTTTGTAATTTAGGAAATAAATTAAGAATTATGAATGATGATGGGAAATGTTTTGAAGGGAAGGAAAAAGTGAATTTTTTGTGGACCTAAGAAACGTGCCTTTTTAATAAATAATGCTTTAAGTAAGTTTTTAGTAACAAGAAAGCACATTAAGCCAGAGTGGTTCCGGGAAATACCTATAAAAAAGAGCTAAATCTAAAAATATGGTTTTTAGATCACTTCTTGATGTTGTTGGGGTGTTGAAAGCAACTAAAGCATTATACTGACCGATCAGATAGTATACAACATTTTGTTGGTAAAATATGACTAAGTTGGTAAAACATTACATTTTGGCAATATTACACTACCACCACCTTTTGTCTCCTTCAGAAAACTGACTATTGACACTGATATATATATATATATATATATTTATTTATCCCCGTGCCGATTTCGGCTACGGTCACTGTATTCTGTGCAACTGTGGGTAGTGGTCATTCACATTAGAGCATATGACCACAATATCTGAGCAAATATAATCTATCTTTGCTGTGAAGGTGCGTGAACAGTGCAGACTCGTTAAAACACCAGTATCGTAAAGGATAACTAATATTTATACAGCTTGTCAGATCTCATCACCATTATAATTCAATATTTACTGAGTGTTTTTGTGTTATGTTTCCTTATTCTGTGCTAATTCTATCCAGTTCCTACCGATGATCTTCTTTTGAGTCTCGATATAAAAAAAAAAAAACAAATTAAGCAATATTTTAATAGCATTTGAATTCCACAGCACCACGGCCAAAGCAACGGGTACGTTCCCTATGTGGACTATTCGCGGGACTATGCCCCACCAGTTCCATCTGACTCCCTGTCAGGATCGCTATCTAGAAGCACTGACGGGTCTACCTACCCTAGTCACTGCGGGTCGTTGCATCGGCAGCAGAGCTGTGGGAGACTTGGTAGCATCGTTGGACCTGATGGTAAGTCTAATTATACCACTGCTTATTACTTGTAACGCTAAGATATCGATTTAAAATGTGTTCTTTAATGACGTAAAACATGTTGCGTCTACTACCTATATACTGGAAGATAAAAAAAAAAAAAATAAAAAAAAAAAAAAAAAAATAAAAAAAAAAAAAGTTAAAGTTAAAAAATATATCAATGTTCAATTTTTATAAGCTTGCAAGTTAAATAAATACTATAAAATATTTAATTAACATTCAATCAAAACCATATTGCGACCACGTTTGGTTTCCGTTACAGCTAAAATTTGGCATGCCTATGTCCAGTGACATTGATACTATCGAGCAGATCTTATGAAGGAACCAAGGTGTAGGGAAGGGACTGGAACTCCCCTTGTATTTCTGTGACTATGTGTAGTGTGGCTGTAGGTATCAATCAAAAACACGATTCATGCAAAATATTTGGATGGTATTAAAAATCACTTTGTTTTCTTGTAATTGGCAGATATATTAAATATCAGTTAAAATTATTAAGGGTCATTATTAAAAAAGGATACCCAGTAACTGGGTTGTGGAGGTCAGATAGGCAGTCGCTCCATGTAAAATATTGGTATTCAGCTGCATCCGGTTGGACTGGAAGCCGATTCTAATACAGTTGGGAAAAGGCTAGGCAGATTGATTAGATTAAAAAAGGATCTTAAAAAAATATATAGTTATAGACTCTTAATCCCCTTTGACTTTAAGAGGCATTTTACGGGGACAATTTTTTAAATAAGACATAAAAAAGGTATTAAGGATGTCGTAAAGTAAAACGCCTGGTAACCAATGACAACTTTTTATTCAATAGAAAAAATATAATGCGTCATGAAAATAAACAATACTATCATGATTAACTTTTACTTGGCAGTAATTTTTGAATTGGCACTGCTTTCAAGAACTTGTTAAGATTAGCTATGAACAGATCTGTAAATCTATCTATTGTGGGCGTACGGAATAGCTTAACTATAGCCTTCGAGTTTTCATTTATAAAGTTGTGTGTTAAATTCGCTGAAAAAAGAGAGAGATTTTCATTAGCACAATCACACGTTGCAAACTATAGCGATATATTCCAAATGAGAGATTTATATGAATATACAGCATGTAAAAAAAACCCTGTCCGATCCAATAAAAGCGTATTCCTGGTATAACATACGTACTAGAAAAAATTGTTATATGTATAGGTAGCAGTGGTGGCCCAGTGGTATTGGCCGCGACTTACAAGCAATAGGCCGTGAGTTCAAACCCAGGCAGGCACTTTACTTTGTGTAAATTATTTCATCACCACTGCTCTCAAAACGGTGAAGGAAAACATCGTGAGGAAACCGGCATGTCCCAGAACGAAAAATTCGAAGACATGTGACATTCACCAATCCGCATTGGGCCTGCGTGGTGGATTACGGCCCACACCCTCTCACGAAGAGGAGGCTTGTGCCCCAGCAGTGGGGACGTTAAAATACTGAGATGATGAGATGAGATGATATCCAATAACCATCGTTAGAAAACCTGCTTTCAAATAAATTAAAAAATCGCATTCATATCGGTTTACCCGTTTATGAGCTACGGTGCCACAAACAGACAAACACACACATATAACGGTCAAACGGCAAAAAGAGGGGTGTTATACCCCTCTTTTTGCGTCGGGGGTTAAAATGTATAGGATTGACAAGCGCTATCGAATCAGTACCTTACATTTTGGCATTTTGGCAATTCGGCAGTCGCTATTGCTGTCACAATAAAACTTGTCTAGAGCCTCAGGATCTAACGCTTTGCAGTGGTTTTTGCGATCAATAAACCTACTAGTAATTCAATTTCCAAATAGTTTGAAATAATATTCCAAAAATACTTAAAATTAAAAGTCACTTACTTTTCTCTCTATCACCATTGTAAAGGTTCGTATAATCGAACCTAACCGTTCCTTTAGGTTCAACATCAAAATCATGAGTTGTGATTTGAACATGGTTTTCACCGTTCTCATCGATTGTTCTCTCATATTTACAGTTGAATAGGAAGACGTAATCATCTGTAATTAATAAAGCTTCAAAATTAAACACATAAGATATCATTTAATATGGGGTCTGTGTTACGTCATTATCAAGTGCCAAATTAATTAATTTTTAATTATTGGGTAATTGTTATTTTCCTATAGAGACCGGGGTTTTTATCAGGGACGATTTCGACTAAGCTACTACTGAAAATAACTCTTCAGCATTCCACTATACTAGCAGTGGTGGCTCATTGGTAACGGCCCCGACTTAGAAGTTTGACGTCGTGGATTCAAACGCAGGCACTAAAAACGGTGAAGCAAAACATCGTGAAAAAACCGGTATTTCCAAAAACCAAAAATTCTAAGACATCCGACATCCACCAACCTGCACTGGGCCCACGTAATGGATTACGGCCCATTCCGTCTCCTAGAGAAGAGGCTTGAGTCCCAGCAGTGGAAACATTATAAGGACGATTAGGCTTTTGCTAATTATACTATTTTATTAATGCTGTCTATAAATCTTAAACCAAACTGCAAAGCATCTCAGAATCTTACATTCTACGGCCAGCCATGCAACGATCTTTCAATAAAACTTACCATGTAGTTATATATATCAAGGTTAAATACTCACTGAAGAAGCACAGCTAAGAGAGAAGGAAGAGGAAAGAATGGGGGGAGGCCTTTGCCAAGGAGAGGACGGTTCAGGTTAAGTAAAAAAAAATACTCACTAGCCGTGATTGTTAGGAAGCCCTTCCCTTCAGCATAAACTGTGATAATATTCCCTTTCAATTCATAATCTGATTTTATTTCGAGATGAGGACATTCTAAGTTATACAGGAAAATCTTCTCTTCTCTGTCGACTCTGCAATAAAATAGTATTTCACAAAACTGTTAAGTAGGTATTTTTTCGTAGTTTTTAGTAGTTTATATTGCTTCTCTATTACTACTTCTACTACAGTCCTATGCCTATAGCTCTCACCGGAACGCCTATACCTTTCTGCTTCGACTTTCGATACCTCGGGTCGCTTGTCCAGTGGAATGGCAATATAGACTGAGACGTAACACACAGGATTAACTCAGGATGGATGAAATGGCGACCGGTCACTGGAACAACTTGCGACCCACGGATGCCCTTCAAGTTAAAGGGGAAAATCTATAAGTCCGTGATTAGAGCTGTCGTACTGTATGAATCAGAATGATGTGCTGTGAAAAAGACGGATGAAAAAGATTGCATGTGGCGCAAATGAGAATGTTGAGATGGATGTGTGGAGTAACGAGAATGTATAAAGTGAGAAATGAGTATATTAGAGGCAGTTTAAAAGTGTTGCCAGTGACAGAAAATTTGAAAGGGAACCGTTAATCTTGGTATGGTAATGTGAAAAGGAGGGATGAAACATATTGTAACTAAAAGAGTTTATTTTAGTGATAGCGTGACGGCTGACAGGACAGAATGTAAGAAAAAAAACGTGTTGCGCTGACCCCAAGTAACATAGGATAAGGGCAGGAGCATGATGATGACTACTACTTCCAAAAGCCTTCTTTTTCTCCATCCGAATCTCATATTTTGTTCTATTTTGGGTGGTTATCTCAGACTTTCGTGTTTCAGCGAAACAAGTAAGAAAAGTCTGAAACCTGGCACGGGTGACCGAAAAGTTGCGAGAAAATCAGTTGTCATGATATTGGCATGTGATGTAGAGGATACGAATAACATCGTATGTGAAGTGTTGAGTATAAATATTATAGGACTATAGTAGTGTAAGATTCTAGAGCCGCCAGACATTATCTATTTTCTAACACTACTTAATCCCACACATTGTTCCTTGAATGTAAGCATCCGTGCATTCGAAGTACATATTAACACTATTCAATTCCATACAGGAAACAAGTAAGGTCTGGCGCCTCTGGGATCTTACTCTATAGAGGAAAACAAAAGAAACGACGCTATGTGTGGATTATATGATAAATGGTATGCCTAGAATGGAGGTGACTATCAAGATGACGGCAAATAGAGATGTATGGAAGAAGACGACATGTTACACCAACCACAAATATAGTAGGATATGAGCAATAAATAGTGATGTATTTTGTATTAGTGGATTATCATTTCAATTTTGGTCCTGTTAGAGAACAGTATCTTATTAATATTATAAATGCGAAAGTTTGGATGGATGGAGGGATGAACGGATGCATGTTGGTAACTTAATTTCGCCAGAACGGCTGAGATGACAAAGATAGATTATAGTCTGGAATAGCATGTAGGCTGTAATTTAAAATGGGAAAGTACTAATTCTACACGGGCGAAACCACTGGCAGAAGCTAGTTATAAATATGACTTACTTCATGCTTGTCACTTCACAGTCCTTCATTCCCGATAACGACGCATTCGTTAACTTATATGATATATAAGGCCGATTATCTTCAATCATATCTATCTTTAACGGATCAGAAGATTCGACTATGTTATCAATGCCCCGGACGAAAGAACCAAAATTATTTTTAGCACCCTTGGTTGTGCACTCAGGATCGCTGATGTCACATACTTCGCCTGAAATGAAATGAGATGAGATATTGGATTAGGTTTGATTACTATGCGTTTTGGATACCTAGGTAAATTGGGCATTGTATCCAACAATTTTTATGAAAAATTACAGTATTTTGGAATATTGCTATCAGCTGCCAATGTGGCCGTAAAATAGCCAATGTTGTAAAAGAGCAGAGTTACTATTTTGGTGTGAAAAATACATTCTACTGGGTATTTAACAATTTAACACCTAGGTGTTACACTAGCACTCAAAAATTACAAACTCCCTAAATAATAAATATTTTTTTTGGTACTATGTAAACAGTCTAAAAGCAATGTTTTTTACATAAATAACCTGTATTTATTAAAATTAAAAACCACAATAAAACTTACACCGGACAGAACTTATCCGAAAAAGTACGACAACAAACCACAACAAACAGAACATTTTGAATGAAAGAAAAACAACAGTATAAAGGAATGTATTCTTGATGGGAATATATACATCTATTGTTAATGTCAAGCATGATAGTTATTTAATAATGATGGTTCAAGTTAGATAAATAAAAACCGAATGGGTACACAAGTATATGTTGAAACAAGAAAACAAAGTTAAATTTTTGTGGTCCTTCCATTCTAGATTTGGTCCTCAGGTACACTCACACTTCTAACTCCTAGTCATTTATGTAATGTGTTTGTTGTACTTTCTCAAGTTTTATCTCTCCAAAAGAAATAATTAATCTAGTCACGTGGACATGCTCAAGCTAGTTATCAACTCATCAATACTTTATTAGCCACCGTCATCGTGATTCTCTTTTTGCCCTCATCCTACTTTTGGCATCAGCGCAACTTGTCTTGTCAACACACTTCTCTTATATCATAACAGATCATCTTTCACTGAGTAAACCAAAACAATACTTTACTATACTAGGAACATATAAATGTCTACATCCAGAGCTAAGCTAGATTTTCTATTATTGCTGGAATTCTCGCGTCGTCCGTAGCCGTTTTTGTTTTTCAACCAGATTAGTTGGGTATCTTGCAATTCTGTTCGGGAAATAAATGGACAGTTTTGAGAATAGACTCAGCGTAGCTGTTTCTAAGATAGGTACGTTTTAATTATCTTAATAGAAATTGATTCTTTTGTTTTACCTGTAGCGAAAACTAATTAAATTAATTTGGAATCTTTTTGTTAGATGAAGTGGTCTCTTAATTGTGAGTCACTATACACAGGCTTATATTATGACAAATCGTGGGTTGTGACGATCCTTGATAATTATTTTTATGTGATTATAATCTGTTTAACTCTGAAAAACAGTGCTAAAACTAAATTGTTAGAAAGATAGGGGTGACTTTTTAGTCATTGGATATCTTTCAGATTTAAATATTCGGAATGTGATCTTTCATCTACTTCATGATTGTTAATGATTTTAAAGTTAGCCTGTAGACAGACATCATATTTATCCGGTTGTTAGGAAAGATTATTTATTACGTTTGTGGCATTTTTCACTTCTCATGGAACTCTAATAATTTGAATAATTACCTATATCAAGTTTTACGTCATGTGATGTTCAATTGTTTTCATTTTCAAGTCTGAATTTTTTGCCAAGGGCCAAAATTGTGTTTCTAATGATTTGTTATTAGTTCTCGGTACACTGCTTCTAAAGAAAGAAAAACCGGCCAATTGCGAGTTTCGAACCAATGATATTTATTGACATGGTTTTATTTTGTTAAATGACTTCTTATAGGTTTTCCCGTATGTAAAGAACTTGAGACGTTAACCTTTACCCCTTTCATTAGATATGCTGCAAGGTACAGTTTGAAAAACTTATTTTTTTGAGTTTGCAGCCTAAAAGTTACCCCTGAATTCTTTATTTACGTTAGACGTCCATGTTTGGGTCATAGAAAGTCACGAGTGTATCAAATTTCATCTGAGTTGGTCCAGTCGATTCAATACAAAATGGCTGTGACAGATGGACAGATAGACAGACGCACGAGTGATTCTATTAGAGTTTCATTTTTCCATTTGGAGGTTCGGAACCCTAAAAAAGGCTCCCGTAGACAATGCGAGAAATCGTTTGCATAGAAATTATTGTAGAAATGGCTCTATTGATAGAAAGACTTTTAAAATAAACGTTGTCGCATAAACATTGTCGCATCGTTTTTGCACTGGCGCGTCTATTTGTGGGAGCCTTCCGAAATTTACTTTCGATGTCTCTAGAATGCAGAAGAATAATATAGCAATTTGTCCACAGTGATTCCTATGTCTGGTCCTGGAGTGGTCCTAACAGGAGAAGACGTAAGATACGCTGCTACATACGGCAACCCTTACTTGAGAGGCAGCGCTCCCGTCGGTAAGTTTATTGTGTTTGTAAACTTGTTATTACAACAAGTAACTTGGGAACAGTCAAAGTTTAAAGGTCAAAGGGTCTTTGATCTTAGAATTTAGGTAGTCTGGAAGCTAACTTTGGGTTATCTTAGAATATATTAAGGTAGTGTGTTTAATCAAAATCAGTCGATAAACTTAGCTATCAATAGATACTCGTATTTATAATGAACAAAATCAAATGGACTCCTTTTTACTGCATTCCATGATTTTTTTCATAACTTTGTTATAGATTTTTGTTGTTCAACTTTTTTAACAATGAGTCATAATTAAATAACTGAGTAAAGCTTATAACATTCACAAAAATCATGATATTTCGTTTTTGATTGAGTCTGGCATAACTTTCATCATCATCATTTTAGCTGAAAGACGGTCACTGCTGGACTTAGGGATATAAAGGTGCCAATATCTACTCTATTTTAGCTTCATTTTCCGTTTGTTTAAAAGGAAGTTATGTTTATTTGACTTAGGTACAATTTTTTTTACGATAATAATCTTGGTCAACAGCATACGTACCTCAGATGAACACCAATCCAGTCGGAAAGCCGGCTCCGCCACCGTACTACTCTGTTAGAAACGCCAATCATCCGCCAGGTAATCTCTATGGTAATTATGATTTTTTTATAAATATTAAATCTTTATTTCAATTTTAAATCTCTGTTCATGGCCATTTCCATTTTCTATTTCGTCATTAACTCATCATCTTCATGTCCTTGTCCTATACATAAGTTTTCTTTTTCTATTCTCCCATGTCAGCCAACACGCTTTATTCACTTTTTTGTTCTTTTTTATCATTCCCTCACAGAATCCATTCATCTGTTTCATTCTCTTCCACTCAATTCAACCCATCAACATTTCCATTTTATTTTCTTTCATTTTTTGCCCTCTTTTTGGCTATCATCATTCACAGATTCTGTTTTATATTCAACTTGTATGTTACCGAACCGTTCTGTCACTAACAGTCAGTTCTGTCGCTATGTCCCAGTTAACATGATTATATTATCTTTATCAGTGCCATCAGTAACGTCCCCATCATCGTCATCATCTTCGAGGCCGGTCACTAGTCCATTGGCGTCATCGTCGTCAACCAACAGTGGTGCGCAGCCTCAAGTAAGTTCAATATAATTATTTTGAATACAAATTGTAAATAAGACGTTAGCACAAAAATTACAAGAAGATGAAGAATAAAGGCAAGTAGTAGTAGGCACTTGCACCAAAAATCGCTTGTCGCTCTTAGGACTTCTTCTTCTTCATGTCGCTGGTACGACAGTATTTTATATTTTCTTGGCCCAAAATGTAGCCACTTCCATGGCGTTGTCGGTGGCACCGCAGAGGTCACTTTTTTTCTGCATTTTTTAAAGCACCGAGGGCAGGACAGCAAGTGCAGCATAGTTTGCAACTCGGCGCCACATGCACACCCTGCTGCCGTATTTAAAGATTTCTTTTATTTCTGTCAATTATGAAGAAGGCAAAAACAGAATGATGTTTAAAATATTTCTACTCACCTCCTCTCTTGTTAGGGTAGAATTTCCAAGATTTCTATAGAACCATGCAAAATCGGATGAATTGAATAATACTAGATCTCATGATACCAACTCATCGGCATGTTAAACCAAGGTACCATGAAAAATAAAGTAAGTGATAATAATACTATTATTAAAAAAAAGTAACGTTAAATTTAAGGCAGCCAAAATTGCTGGGAATGTTATACTAACGTTTCAATTTCATAACAAGTCTAGATGGCAAAATAATTGATGAGTAGGTACCTACCTAATTTCAATCCAAATAAGAACACGCAATATTCCTGCCTAATTTCAGTGACGTAATGGTTATGTTCCTAATTTACGTGAGCAACCAGCTTCACATATTGGTCCTTTGGGTATAATAGGAAAAGTTACTAAACACTAAACGATCGCTAGTCCTTTAACTGAATAATATATCCTCCATAGTTCGTTAACGACCTTTGAGGTTTAGTTTAAAGTTGAACTTGCTCCTCGGTTGAGGAAATATCTGATTTTCGCACTAGTTTATGAAATTACGGGCATCTGCCAGTGGCTTTGGCTGCGTGAAATTAGTACTTCTTCCGTTATAAATATGTACTATTCGAGACTAAAATCTATCTATAAGTATACTGATACTGAATATAACCCTAATCTCAATACTCTTAAACGTAGAGTTAACAGAATTTGTCAGACTGAGATCGTTAATCTTAAAATTGCAAGAAGAAGTTATAAGTTTTTAAGTCCTGTTATCTATAACAAAATAAATGAGAAATTAAATATTTATCCGCTTTCGTTACGAGAGTTTAAATTGAAAAATGGCTCCAAAACCTGACTTGTGAGGAAACAGAGAGCCTCATACAAATTTAAATTGTACTCATACCATATTCTCCGCATACACTTACACCCACCCTGCCCACACACACATAGACGCACGCACCTCCACACCCTCCCTCACACATACACTCACCCACACACACACTCACTTTACCCACATATAATGCTACAACTTTTATAAATAAATGTTTAGTCCTAGTTTTATTATTATTAAATGCCTATACTAAGTTTTCCTGTATGTATAACCAAAATGTTTTTTATGGAACTCAGTTGTCTTTTGCTCCTGGGGTGGGCGCTAATACCTGCGACACAGTTACTAAACTAACCCAGTATTAACGTACACAACATAAATTTTTATATGTTTTTGTTCCAATAAAATATTTGTATTTGTGTCTTTGTTCTCTGTGTATCCAGATCCGTTCTGTTCTGGCGTGATTAAGAAACCAGCATCCATCCATCCAAACTTTCGCATTTATAATATTACTAGCTTCTGCCAACGGCTTCGCCCGCGTAGAATTAGTACTTCCCCCGTTATAAACTTTCAACCCTCACTTTAACCCCTTAGGGGATAAATGAAAAAAAGCCTTTTTTAGTGGATACCTACTCTTCAACAAAAAACACACCCTCCAAATTTCTTGACTCTAGGACCAGCGGTTTAGGCTGTGCGTTTATATATCAGTCAGTCAGGACTTTGAATTTTATATATACAGATAGTTGTTATTCTGATGTATACGGTATATTATTGTAACGTTTTATCAAAATCGTAATGTAGTTTTTGAGTGAAAGAGTAACAAACATCCATAGATCCTCAAAAACTCTCATATTTATAATATTACTACGAAGTAAAATTTTGTAAAACTTTGAAAGTAGTAATTGATAAGAAAAGCATTGACATTCAACATAATACGGACAATTTCAATCAATCAATCTCAGCCTCAATTAATTACCACGTAACTTAACATCAAGTCAGCTTAGACAGACAGGCAGATATGATAGACTAGTTATGTAAGCCGGAGGAACTAGGTGTTTTGGCACAGTTTAGACCTATATCAGCAGTTGCAATAGGCTGAGTTGAACGAAACATAAAACTAGGAAATTCTTCAGTTGGTGTCAACTAGCAGGTGTATCTGCTAACTCAGTTGACATCAATTTAATAAGCACTATGCAATACATTGCTCGGTGGACATCGATTATAATAGGCACTACGTAGTACATTTTTGTTTTCCTATACGTTAAAGCAGCAATGACCTGCAAAGTGCCTATCAAATTGATGTCAACTGAGTTAGCGAATAGGTACACCTGCAGATCTTTAAATTCGTGTTATTAGCTCTTTCATCCACATCTCCAAGTCTTACTACCGTTTCAATGACACTAAACAACAATTTATTTTTAAACAGGTGCCTAAATCATCTTCGCAGTCTTCAGGAGCTTTGTATATTCTTCCGCCGTCCAGTCAAGGAAACTTGCAGTCCAATCAGATAACTACCAAAGGTACCTCCTAAATTACTATAAGAACATTTTAGTTTTACTTAAATTAAAGTTTTTAATTAATATTCAATTTTATTGTTTGATTGTTATTGTACACCTACCACAGAGTAGTAATTTTAACGCAAAGGTTGACTGGTAGAGATTGCCTTGTTGTAGTCCGCATATGTACCTACTACTAAATTGTAATTGAAGTTTAAATAAATAAAAGTTTTTATGTTTTGTTTAAGTGTCAATATATTTAGTTTAGTATATTTTTGTTTATAAATGATAAATGTTAAGTAAGATAAATGTAATTAAATTTTAGCAAAACAAAAAATCCATAGAATCAGTCTATTTAATGGTGATGAATGGATGGAAAGGATGAATACATTCAAGACTTTTGACCAAGAGAAAAATATAGATGTCTTAACATTTTTTTTGCTTGTTGAATTAATATTGTGTTAAGATGTTGATGAACACATGTATTGTGTTTCACAAAAATAAAATTCATGCACTTTGCTCAGATAGATTTTATCTCTTTGAACGCCAATACCTTAGTTTTTCATGAGCATGCTCTGTGATTATTATTTTAAATAACCAGTATCATATGATATGTTTTTACCCTCCATCCAAAAAGCCATGAAAAATCTAATAAATTATAATTGCCAATGCATTTTATTAATACTGCCCTCAATTTCAGGTAATGGCACCCAGCTGTCAGCCGGGACCCACGTTTAATCAAATGATATGTAGTTAGGTGAAATACATTAAATGTTTTAAAATAAAAATATATACGTAAGCTTAAAGATGAATCGCCCTATCGTGTCGAAGACACCGTGTACAATAATTATTGATGTTATTGCACTGATGTTGACTAAACATTAGTAACAAAATTGTTTACATTTGTAACAATGGTTTGTTCTCATAGTTTTTATTTTTGACTCTTTTGTTTGGGTTTTTGGTCCTTTGGACTTTTTCAATGTTTGGTGCAGTTAATTCACGTAAGTTTATTACATACACTTATTTAATATACGTTTAGTAAATTATATTAAATTATTTATGTTATTGATTATGTCATTATGTTAGAACTTCCCACGTTTTATCGGAGTAACCTAATCAGCGAGGTTAGAGCTTGTGTCAACATTTATTATGTTTTTAGTTAGATGGTTTTATATCGTATTATTATGAAACCGAAATGAATATATAATTTATTTTATCATTTATTCAACTCTTCGACTCATTAATAAAAACAGTTATTTTTGTGTATAATTTAAACATTATCAAAAAAACTGAAAACTAATGAGAGCACGTAGTAATTAAAAAGAAAACTGCTTTAGTTAACGTTGGTGCAAAAATAATAAAAAAGTTTAATGAAAAAGATGTCTCCTTAGTATACTTCTCACGACTTTAATTACGTCAAAAGTTTGACAAACGAGCCTAAAATTAAAAAGCTTTAAGTGTTCATGTCAAAGAAAAACTAACCTAAGTTAGGTATGTTACGTTTAAGTTGAAATTAAGTGGTAATTCCTTAAATTAGTTTTGAATTAACTGTCTTATTTTATACTGTTGATATTAGAATATTGATTAATTAAGATGTGTTTTTTTTAATATACTTTTTTATTGAAAAATGTATGTACTTACCTAAGTACTTATCTCATTATTTTAGGGAGTAGAAAAGTTTTAATCCTTTGTTAATAATAATAATTATTGTCAATTAAGTCGTCAATGTTAATTTTAATTGTATTTTTAACCTCGAATTATCGATTTTATTGAAAAATCCTTCTAAGGGACTAAAAATAAATATTTTAAACTGTAATTTCTATTGCTAAATAATTTTGTTAAAATTAAGTATCTTAGTAGTTTATGTAAATAACTTCAGAAAAACCTTCTGACTGAGACTGAAAATTAATTTAAGATTAGTATTTGAGTTACTTACTATGTAAATACTACTTGTAATTTTTATTCTTATTCTGTAAAACGTAATCATAATTATTTTGTTTATCTTTTCCATTACTTTTTTTTTGTTATTTTTTTAAGACTTGCTTCAGTCACTGAATCTTATTGTGTATTTAAAATAAAATTTAATGTTATATTCTTTTTATTTTTTTAACACTTTTTTTATAATTTTAATAAAATAATTATGTAGTCCAAAGGTTTGTAGTAGATTAATTTACTGAAAACGGTTTTAAATGAACTGTAATATGAATATCATTTAGAACTATTTGTACTGCTAGATAATCAAACGTTTTTGGAGTCGGTTACGCAATGAAAAACAAGATTAATAAAACTTTTGAATAATTTTATATCTTTTATTTAGTTCCATATACAATCTTTATTGATAACTACAGTAACAACATCTAATGCAAAGGACCGGAGGTAAAATAAATTACATAATCCGAAAAAAATGTCCTAAGGACAACAAGAACCTGGTTTGGTATATATCTATTTATTTATTTTTTTGCCTACTTTGTGTCCCACTGCTGGGCAAAGGCCTCCCCTTTTCTCTACAAACCTCTCTATCTTGGGCGATTTCCGGCCAAGTTTGCTCCTCAAATACGATCAGTTCGTCACAACCTCAACGGCGACGTCCTCCCTCTGGCGTCCAATGAGTAAACATTCTTCCCCACCTGTCTGGGTGCATTCTTGCAACGTGGCTATCCTAGCTATTTTTTCCCCCAACATCTGCCACTTGAGTTATGGAGCGCAGGGTGGTGTTTCGGGGCACGCCGCAATTGCGACGGTCTCCCCCTCTTTGAGGAGTGGCTGGAGAGGCGCCACAGCATCCCCACCTTCCGCCTAACGCAGTTCTTCACCGGACACGGAAGTTTCGGAAGGTTCCTGTGTAGGATAAGGAAGAGGGAAACGCCCGGGTCTCATCACTGTGCGGATCGCCCAGAGGATACGGTGGAGCATACGGTGCAGTTGTGCCCCGCTTGGGCGGAGTCCCGCCGGGTCTTCGTGGAGGTGATCGGCGGCAGCCACCTCTCGCGCCCGGCCCTGTCAGCGGCAGTCTCCTCCTTCTGCGAAGCAGTAACGCTCGCAAAGGAGGAGGCGCAACGGGTGAGTAAAGCTCAACGGAGTGGCCCTTACGCCCCCAGCCACAGTCGCCGCAGGAGATGCCCTGGGCGTAAAAGTCGCGAGACGATCTCCAGCCACTGAAGACCCGGGCTTGCGGACGGCGAGCAGTGGGTAGCTCGCCGTCCGGTCAGCACCAGGCCCGTGAGTCGATGGCGCGCAGTGTTCCACGCGTGCCTCAAAGAGATGTTAGCAATGCATGACGAGGCCCGTCATGGCCGTTGCCTGCCCAGGGGTTGTGGATAAATTCGAAACAGAGTTACCGGGCCCCTGGGCACTCAGGGCAGGGAAGGTACGTGGGTGGGGTTTAGTCAGTAAAAATCTGACACGCCTTCCCGCTCCACCCAGAGCAGGAGAAGTCATAAGATGCCCGACCCACAAAAAAAAGGTTGTTGTTTCGAACACAATCTGATCGCTTAACACCTATTGCTACGCTCCATTGCCCGTTGACAAATCTTGAGTTGGGACATCTGTTGTTCGGTAAGATATACCTACACAAAAAAAAAATACTGACATCTAGTTTTTACCAATCCGATTTACAATAGAATAGGTATTTACAAAAAAAATCACAACAAAAATGACCATTTACAAAAACATTATTATTTTCACCTAGATTCCTTGAAGCGGTGATAACGCAGAGGTCTATAGCATAATTATTGTCATATCTCGGACAGTAAGCCAAACTTCAGGATATTGGGAATTCCTACCGGAATAACCTAATAACATGGCCCATCTCAGAATCGAACCGATGACCCAACGGCCAGCAGTCACACTTGCGATCACTGTACTAAAGAGGCAATTAAACAATACACTAATATGATTTAAAAAAAATAAAGTCGTGAGTCAATGCACGTTTTTATGTATTTGTTAATTAGTCACACGTACTATTGAAGACAAAAGTGCATGAAGAGCCTTAGGTCGACTGTTGACTGTGAGGTTTTGCATTACGTAACATGACTTTCATGAGACGACTAGATGGCGCTGTTCAATCATGAAAATAACACTGCAAAGCTTATAAACCTAATTATGCATTGGCAAATAATAAGGTAATTAATACCTAAAATAATTACTAAGTAATAATAATATATTTATATTCAAATAAACAAAAATTACTATATTTTCTTATTTCCGAGTACTTAATACAGCGCCATCTAAACCAAACTAAGTAAGCCAATTGGTATATCGGTTAATTCGACTACAGATGGCGGCGATCATAAATAATAAAAATCCCTACATTCACAAAGTAGCTCTTATTTTCACGTTCCAGAATAAATAATCAGTAGCTCAGGTGGATAAGCATGGCAGAATAACATAGATCGTTCAACAGGGCACCGGTTCGCAACCCAGCTCTCTGTCGACTTTTTTAAATTTAATTATTATAATATATAATTTATATTCTATTTTTTGTATTTTTAAACGTTTTTATTTTATTTTTTGTTATGAATAATATAAAAAATATGAGGTATAAGATGTATAAATGAATATAGGGATAATATACAAGTATACATATACTACTATATATAACATTATATAAATATATATTATATAAATTACTTTCATAATTGGTGGTAAGTATTAGTATTATTAGTAAAAAACATTTATGTAAGAAGATTTAGATATATTTTTCTTACAGCTTAAGATTTACTAAGTTTAATTCTCGTAAAGGATAAGAAATGAAACTATTTTATTGATTATAGTTTAAGACATTTAATTCTCAAAGAAGAATACAATTTATGTCTTTCTTTCTTATAGAATGTATAACCTAACCTAGCAGTTTTACATCCAATTAACAATGATTTAATTCACTTGTTAAGGAGAAATACAAGTAAAATTTATAACTGAATAACTCTATTACAAAATAGAAGACCTTAACAAAGTAAAACTGTATAATAGATATTATAAGTATTCTAAATCAAAACTGTGTTGTGCTATTCTTCTATTATTTAGTTTTATTTACATTATGTTATAATAACTTTCACTATATATGCAACCTTAGTTCTGTAAATATTTTACCTACTCATAAATTATAAAAATTTTACGTTTTGCATAATTATGTTTAGTGGTATTGACTATAATGATTGATTTGTGCATTATGTTATGACTAAGGTTCATAGCTTAAGTATTCGTTCCAGAAGGAGGAAGAAATTGAAGCTAAACCTAAAATCAATAAAAATTGTAAGACCGGTTTATAGCTGTCATTTTGGGACCGAGTTGTTTATAATAATAAATAAATAATTTATTATGTTGGAAAGGAATCTATATTTATATTGTTTTTATTTTAATTTCTTATATTATATAAGAAATCAAAATCATTAGTGTAATAACATTTTGTTGTTATAAAGTAATGTATAAATTTATTCAACTTACACCAAGTTTGATTACTGTAATTTATCATATAAATTATAGCTACCCCGGTCTTTTCATTTTTACTCAATCATTATTACTCAATTCAATAGTCAACACTTTATATTCTTTAATATTTCGTGTATCCGCCATTTTGATCGATTACAGCTTGCAACCGCGAACCCATGGAGTCTATTAATTTTTCACATAAATTGTTAACCTGTATAGAATCCCATACGTCCATGCAGTGAGTGCTCAGTGCTTCCTTAGTCCTTTCGTTCCTATTGTCCCACTTTTGAACCATAACGCCCCATAAATTTTCAATGGGGTTTAAATCTGGCGATCTCGCAGGCCAAGGAATAATTCGTATGTCCGATTGCTGGCTAAACCACTCTTGCACAATTATGGAACGGTGTATAGGACAATTGTCCTGCACGAACGTTATTACTGGCATGTCTTCTACAGGAAAAACATTCCGCACAGTGGGCAACATGACGCCATTCAGCACATCTAAGTAATTAACACTGTTTGCACGACTGGGTATTACAGTAAGTTCTCCTGGTCCTGCAGCTGTCATCCATCCCCAAATGTTCACTGTTATACGACCGGATTCAGAGTTAGGCACAACGTGATCACTATCATAACGCGTATTATTCCTACGCCACAACCTAACTCGCCCGTGCTGGCTTGACTTGAAAGTCTTTTCATCACTGAAGATAACGTTGCTCCAGTCGAAATGTCTGTATTTCAAAGCAAACTCCAATCGTGCTCTTTTATTAGCTTCGGTTAGCAATGGCTTAATAGCATGTCGACGATAGTGCAGACCTTCACTATGAAGAGCACGATACACCGTCCGCAAAGATGTATCAAACAACTCTGCGTAATATCTTGTTGGTGTAAAGCCATTTTCCTCATAACCTTGCACCATAAGTTGACGCTGGTCTGAGTCAATATGGCGTCTTCTGCCAGATCTAGTGCGGTGTTCCAACGAACCCTCTTATTGAAACCGCTTTATCCATAAAGTGACAGTCTTTACCTATAAGGGAAATATATTATTTATTATTTTCGTGTATCGATAACCATGGATAATAAAATAAATAACGAACAGTGATTTTAAAACATTACTTACGTTTAAGCCAGTTTCTCTCAAAATTTCAGAATAATTTAGGCCTTGATTATGCAATGCTATTATTTGGGCCCTCGTAGCCATATCAATATTAGAACGCGAACTCATGGTAAAGATAAATATTAAAAAATTGTTAAATGCAATCGTAACTGAACTCACTCAAAGATAGTAAAGAACGTTATGATTGAACAAAAAGATTTAATTTTTATACAGTCAATATTAAACTACCCTCAATTCTTTTGAGATTTATGATACAGGTTAAAGTCGCTAAACAACTTCGATATAATAAAGAGTAGGATAATTTCAACTCATTGCGTAATGACGCAATAGTCCAGTGGCTATGGTATCGGTAAATTTTATGCCACCGAGTTCGAATCCTAGTTATTACGAGCTTTGCTTTATAAGGTTTGTAATGTCGTAGGAGAATTTGTGTTAAAATTAAGTAATATTGTAACTAGCAGAAAACAAGATAATGTTATTTAACGAGAGATGTATATTTTCCAATCCAACTACTATACTAGCGCCATCTATGTCGTTCAAGACGTATTATTAAGGCGATGAAACCCTGTACAAACGATTTTGGTTTGGAACTCTCCATGCACTTCTGTCTTCATTAGTACCTACGTCTATAGCATAAAATCGAATAAACCCAAAAACAACAAAAAAAACCTATCTGTGAGGGACCCAAAGGATGGCCAAGAAGGTGGGGCCCTATTATAACGGCTTAGGCTGCCTGTCCATTGATACGGAGCAAAACGGAGCCAGCGAGTAATACGGAAATTGAAGTTGCGGACTGTTTCTGTCCATTGATACAGAGCGAGGTAGTGCGGAGCGGAGTTGCGCACTGTACGGAGTTAGGCCGAGTTCTCGCGACGAGTTATTTGAGCGGGCGACGGCGGCGGTGGGTTTCCTCCTCCTCCTCGCTCCGCTTCCCCGCTCCGCTTCTTCACAGCTCCGCTTGCTGGTTTTGTAAAAATTGTGAAACTAGTTCGCAACGCCCTGTCCACAGAAGCGAGCGTAGCGGAGATTTGATGCAATTCCATTGGTTAATATTGGCACCTTTCCGCTCCAGTGCACATTCAGCCTTAAAACCATCATGATTCGACTGTGAGAGAGAGACGGAGAACCCTTTTTCACGCCGAAATCATGAGTAGACTGGCACCTTCGTAGTACCGGTAACTGGTGTGCGTTTATGATAGATTTATGCAGCGAAGGAAAAAGAGTGCGGGGGGGCCGGCGGGTAAGTTTCTACTCTGCCTACTCCTATGGAAAAAAAGCGTGAGTGAGTGTACGATAGATAAGTAATGCATAGGGGTACAGTTTTAACATAACGTAACCATTTTTTTAAATAATTAACCTAATCTAACTAGTTCAGTTCCGGGAAGCCTACTAAAAATGAAAGCTAGTCATTTCAGCCGGAAATATTATAACGACAGTCGTATTTATGGTAGGTTGACGGAGCCCTGCTGCGCAAGGCTCCTATCTATAAAAAATATCATTGACCATAACTGTATTTCATTACCTAGTACCTACTCAACATTCAACATAAAATTATTGGCTACATACACCCAATCACCCAATTAGGACTTTTTATATTTATGGCTCATGATTAACAGACTAATAAATATTATGCCCACGAATATCGAATTATGCCTCTAAAATTTATGCAACTCCAAATTATGCCAAAAAAAATTAGACCAAATGACAGTTACGAGTACCTACGCTAATCATTACATTATGCCAAAGTATTAAAGCCACAATATTATTATGCCCATAAAAGTAATGCGAAAATGTTATGCCAAACAATATTATGCCTTAAATTTTTTTGCCAAGAGAGGGATTCTCCTTCTTCTTTGCTGACACTGATTCAGAAAGTCGAGTCGAGAAAGAAATTCACTATCTATACTTATAAAATGCTTTGTCCTGAATGACTGACTGACGGATCAACGCATAGCCTAAACCGCTGATCGTAGAGACCTGAAACTTGGAGGGTGTGTTCTTTGTATGATATAGGCTTCCGATAAGAAAGAATTTTCCGAAAATCTGCCCTATGGTGCCCTAGGTGAAAAAGAGGGGCAAAGTTTGTATGGGACAACGTGATTCCTTGGTCCAATCTACTTTAAATTTTGCATAAACTTTTTTTAACAGAATTGATGGAAGACGTGTTTCGTATTTTATTGAAATTCATCCCCTAACGGGGTTAAAAATGGATAGAAAGTAATTTTGGCGGTGATTTGCTTCGAAGTTGATATCAAAACTCCTTAGTGCTTTTTTTAAATTTAAATTGAATTTTATTTTAACATAATGTCTGAAAACTCAATCCGATTTTATAAAAAAAGGTTGAATCTATTGTGTATTGTTTTTCGCATTTTTTTTACATTTTCAATTTGGCTGTGTCTATTTTTGAAAATGGGAGCAGAGTTGTTTACATCAATGAGTAATTAATAAACTTTACTATTGTACCAATAGTAGGGGATGGCGCATGCCTTTTCCTTACGATTTCTTAATTTTATTGTTGTACGGCACACAAGATCGCTCAATGGATATTCGTAAAGAAATTGTTTGTCATGGGACGAACAATTATGATGAATTTGCTGTTATGTCTCATGACCGTCATTGCAACAATCATGGGACAAACGAAGAGTAGGTACTTTACTTAATTTGCCGTGGAATTAAGGGATGAAATTTGGGGGAGGGGGTGTAGACACCTCCCCCCCCGCCCTATGAAGGAAAACCCTCCTCTTTTTTTATTAATTTAAAAACCTCGGATTTTGAGGTTATGTTTACGTAATTTTTTTGTCGATTTAAAAGGAGGAAGGGAGAGGGTGGAAAGTGTAAACCCCTCCCTATGTAGAAAAAGTTCCGGAAGCCACCCCTTTTTTAAAATCTTTTTTTAAAATACATATTTTATTTTCATGTATATTTAACCTTTAAATCCCTACACTTTAACAAAGATTGTTATATTGTATAAGTATTCAAACATTTGAATATAATAATTTATATGTTATAACAAAATTAAAAACGTTAAAAACCAAATAAAAATCCTATTAGAACCATTTTCGACTTCTACGCGGACGAAGTCGCGGGCAAAAGCTAGTATATTATAAAATAAAGTGCGACGCTGCGTCTGTCTATCATTCTGTTCGCGACTAACTTAAAAACTACTGAACGGATTTTCATGTGGTTTTCACTAATATACAGTGATTCATGAGGAAGGTTTCGTATATAATTGATTGAAGTATAATGTGTACCCATGCAGAGTCGGGGCGGGTCACTAGTTTATTTGTATAACACTTTACGTTCACAAAACTAGAGAGGTTGACTTACTGCCTTAGGCATTCTCTACCAGACAACCATTGAGCGATGTAGAGACAAATAGTGATAGGTGCAATACTAAGTAAAATAAGGCGACTAGTACCTATCTAACATGTTTTTATAGGGTTCCGTACCCGAAGGGTAACCAACGGTACTAAGCCTCTGCTGTCCGTCCGTCCGTCCTTCTGTCAGCGGGCTGTATCTCATGATCCGTAATAGGTAGACAGTTGAAATTTTAACAGAATGTTTTTTCCTTTTGCCACTATAATAAAAAATAATACAAATATATTAAAAGTTAAAGGAGCTACTACAAACGTTGTGGTTGTTTTTTTGGCTTATTTTTCTCGATCTTAATAATGGCAACAAGTAGACGTGTATACTCTTGTAAGATGGTACGGAACCCTTCATGCGTGAGTCCAACTAGCACTTGACTGGTATTTTTTATAACTTAAAATAAAAACACAACATCATAAAGTACAAATTAGGTTCTTCACAAGTTAATTTTAGTTACACCGTAACCAAACCACCCACAACACACAACCTGACTCCTATTTTAAGAATAATCATCATCATCAGCCTTTTTTAATGTCCCTACTGCTGGGGCACAGACCTCTTCCCTGTGAGATGAGAGGGTGTGGGCCCTAATATACCACGCGGGCCCAATGCGTAGGGGATGTGACATGTCCACGAATTTTTGGTTCTAGGACATGCCGGTTTCCTCACGATGTTTTCCTTCACCGTTTTGAGATCAGTGGTGATGAAATAACTTACACAAAGTAAAACGCCTGCCTGGGTTTGAACTCGCGACCTACAACTTGTAAGTCGCGACTGTTACCACTGGGCCACCACTGCTCTATTATAATCTAGTATTTTAAGAATAAAAGTCTTTTATACCTGATAAAACATTATCAAAGACGATCTCAAGTCCGTAGCACACCCTTATCTATAAAGGGGACCAGTTGAGAGTGGAAAACAATGGGCCGCAAGAAAGCGACTGCGGATGGGCACTTGTGCACTTTCTGTCCCCAAGTGCTCTCACGCCTTTGTGACGAAGAATAGAGCTTTGACGAATAATGTTTAGTGAAAAATCGGTTATGTAGGTTAGGTCTTTTGTCTCGAATATAAGTCTTATGTGCAAACTTGCTTGAAATGGAAAATTTAGGTCAGTGTCACAGCATGGATCGCAACTCTGTAGCTGACTAGAGACGCCTTAAGCACAGTGCAAACCTATACATGATTTCGTCATGACGATAATCTGACATGTCACAGCCTGCATCGACCTAGCTAACGTGAAAAGACTCAGTTTTTCGTTTTTCAAACTTTACCTCTCACTAAGAATTTCTCCTGTATCATGGGTGCGTTCACAATCATACAAACTCACATACACAAATACCTAGATACAGAACAACTATCTGTAGGCCATACAAATATTTGTTCCGTCCTAGAATCGAACCCGCGATACGGAACGCAGCAGCTAACCGTTCAACCACTACGCTAACACTGTCGACAAATTGAACCGATTCCATGTAAAAAAGAGTGATCCAATAGAAGACGTTAGATAAAGTACAACAAAACTATTATTTTAGTCGCCACTCCTAATCTTACAATGATTTACAAATAGAAAAAATATTCAAAAAAAAGTAACAATTTAATTAATGATAAAAGGGGTTTTTTTTTTGGGGTGGTGGTAAATCCAATGACTTCTCTCGCTCTGGGCGGAGCGGGAGGGCGTGTCAGACACTTACTGACTAAAACCCACCCCTGTTCCGTCAATGCCTGAGTGTCCAGGGGTGCGGTAACTCATTTTCAGAATTTATCCGCTTCCCCCTAGGCATATGATAAAAGGGTAACAATGTAATTTCTCAGCATCGTAACTATTTTCTCCAACTAAACTCCTATGCAAGGCCTTTATTGGTTATTATTACTTACCAACCAGAAATGGACTGATTTTTGACAAAGACCGCGCCGTCGTTCAGACCAGATCACGGAGCTATCAGGGCTCACTGAGCTTTTTAAAGTTTTGAGTTGAGCTAAACGATAACAGACAAATGCTTGGACTGTCTGGACAGATCCCCTCAAATTTTCGTGGTGCTTTCCTGATAAGCTCATCTCTGACATTAACGTACATGGTACTCGTATAATATTACCATTATGTAATGTTTTGTAAGGACTTTAAAAGAGACTTTGATCTCTGAGTTTGTTTCAGTATTACTTCTCAGGGTAGTCAGCTAGGAAACACCGGCCTCATCTAGCTTCATCATCTGCCTAGCCTTGTTCCAATTATCTTGCGGTTGGCTTCCAGTCTAACCGGATGCAGCTGAATACCAGTATTTTACATGGAGTGACTGCCTGCCTGACGTAATACGATACCTGTTGGTAAGACTGGTTGTCAGACTTTCGGGGTTTTGACGACCCGTAACGGCCTCATCCAGCTTCATCATTATCATTCTCCTGCCCTTATCCCAATTTATTTGGGGTCTATCTATTAGTTGTCATCTCTGTGTAACCCCCTTTTTACCCATACCCTAGCTTATACTGCCAAAAAGTATTTACGTGTAAAAGTGTTATTTATAATCAGTTACTTAATTACCTTAATAAATATCATATATCACATACTGTGACCACTTTCCTGAGAAGAGCCAAAGACAGTGGCCAAGAAGCAGCTCGTCAGTGAATCTGTGAAAACTTTTCAGGTTGGCACGACCTTCAGCAATGAAGAAAACGAATAAGAAGAAGAGAATAGAGAAACAACTCACCAAAAGTTCAAACAACTTACGTAACCCTATTCTACAAAACCTAAGCCTGATCTAATTTAGATATAACCAGCGAAGCACACGCGGGCTTAGCTTGGAGCAATCTAGCCGATGTTTACGTTCAATCTAGAACCCAGACCTACGCGCTCTAGGCAATAGTTATGAAAATAGGATTAACGACTCTATACGGTCTTTGTTTCGGGTAAGCCGGCCTATTTTCTGGGAGACGTCTAGTCGGGATAGAGCAATTGAGAAATTGACTTGGTTTCTGATGGCAGTTTCAGTCTTGAAGCAAAGCAAGTTAGTTACGTAGAGAAATGGCTACAACGGAAGCTTTACAGGATTAAAATCAAATGAGCTAGCGAAACTTTGTTGACATGATAGTATGATAACCAATGTGTAAATAAAATTAAAACTATAAAAAAAAACTTAATAGAAACGAAATTTCTTGCAAAGTGTGGGTTTACTCTAGTAATTAGTGGACCTCTGCCTAACCCTTTGGAATACAGAGGTGGTGTTTTGTAAGAAAAAAAGGTGTTTTTTATAGTAAAAACTTCTTCACCAGCGTTGAACGATGTTTGGTAGGGGCAAAATTTATAGGGAACGTGCACGGCGTAATCTGTGCATATAGTGGAGTAAAATCGAAAATTTTACCCTTTGAAAACTTGTCATTGACATTTCCATGACATATACAACGTGTCCCAAAATTCAACGATAAGCGGGCACCAGAGGGAGGATCTGCTCGTTTAACTCGAGAAAAAAAAAAGAAAAAGATAATCTAATTGTTTTTTAAATTATAAAATGAAAATTGAAATCCTTCGAAAATTAACACCCCTTATGACATTTTTAACTACCCTCCACAATTTTATAAATATTTCCTATTTTTTTTTTGTATTTAAATATAACCTTAGTAGCACTGCTATCCTTCACGGTCCTTAAAAATCCTAAAACGCCTGTAGTTAATACACAAAAATAAACAAAAAATATTTTTTTCTCTAAGATTTTAAACGATTTCTACTCTATCGTTAAAAAAAAAAACTACAGAATGTACTGAACAGCTGATTTTTCGTCACTACCTTTCATGGTTTTTCACCCTTAAAACAAAGTTGGCATATCCCTTTAAGTGTAACAGCAAAAAGCTGCTTAGCGACCGAACGAGCTCTCCTGTGACCTTCACAATCCAATTACTGGGCAATGCCAATATGCTTAGGCAATATCAGATAGCAAACTTTTGGGTACTGACTAACCGTAATGATATTTGTTAAACAACAAAGGCTGACCGTTTACTCTCAGGCTTGCAGAAATCTCTAAGTGTGAAGAATGCTCACCCATCTTAGGAATGAAAGCACGGCATCTGAAAGTGAAGATGTTTTCTTTTTATTTCGCGTAGTTTTTGTTCCAGTACTGGGAAAAGGCCTGCTTTTTTCCTTCCATATCTCTCGGTCTTGTGCTTGTGTACTGTCTTCAGGTTTGACCCGCAAACGAGCCCAGATCGTGACACCACCTTTGCTGTGGTCGACCTCGACGGCAGCAGTGACCTCAGGCGTCGAGTGAGTGTTAATATTCGTCCATCTCTCCGCATGCACTCGTGCGACATGACCAGTGGCCATGGATGTGTTACGTGAAAAAAAAATGACTACAGCTTTGGCAACCTTTAAGTTTCCTGAAAATAATAATGATGTAACTATGCGATATCCCTTTATTGCCGACTGTCCCAGAAGGAGGGTTTGTGTATATTTCTTTTGACCAATGAATTGTCATTAGATTGGGTTTGACTGCCCTTCGGCAGTCATAGGCTACATAAATATAAAAAAAATGAAAATGGTGACTGCCGTTGTGTTAGCTTTCAAAATATAGGACTCGAGGAGACGATATCAAAAATATACTATATCTATAAAAAATACACTATAAGGTAGAAACAAAAAAAAAGTGAATATTTTCAAAAAAGATCCGATCCTCCTGGTCTCCTTCTTTCTGTCTACGCCCGGAATAGCTCTCACTACTACTGGCATAGATAAGTCTTGTCTAATTGAAACCCAGGCAGGGCACTCCTCAACGGTGGACAGAGTCTTGAATACTGAAAAAAATCCATCGTATACTTTTATCTTTTTTTTTTTTAAATATTCTTATCCACGCAAATCTTTATTTTATTTCCAAATTCCTAATTTAATAAATCAAAATACACTATTCAGAAGTCACATTAAACTCGACACACAATGGCGCTCGTAATCGGACCCACATTGTTGCCTTAATGCGCCATAATATTTAAACGAATACATCCATTCAAAGCGTTACTGGGAACGTTGCAAACAATTATTGTGAGATCAAATTCCTAGTACTGGAGTTTCTGAAGAGCCACGTTTCAAGAATTAGGTTTGTTCATCATTATCAAGCTTGTGAACTGTCGCATATAGGAATCCATGCAAATAAATAGTTCGGGTTTTTGTTAAGAGTCCTCACATAGTGGATTTTGGGGATGCTTAATAATTATAAAATAATATTGATGGCCAACAATTTAGGACCCGTTACAAATTATGGACTTTGTCTGAAATACAAGACTTTTTCTATTTTTATTAATAAAAGTGTGTTATCCGTGGTGCTTTGCATCTGGGCTAAGCCCCGTTGTAAATGTCCATTTGGGCCTCAATAGGCAGCTTGCTTTGTTCTGTATCCTGCTTGATACGGAAGGAAGTTGAAATTATGTTTATTTTTTCTAACTTTTATTTTCTGATTAATTTCCTTCCCAAGCCAGTCTACTCGTTTCTCCGGGAGTATGGGACTCGTCGAGCTTCTTTGCCTCGGCATTTTTCTGGTGGTCGCCACTGTTAATTTTGGCTTTCCAGCGTTGTTGTAATAAAAAAAATGTCGACGGCCCCCAGGCAGTCAGCTCCAATAATTACTTTATTATTATCATTTTAGCCCAAAGACGTCTACTACTGAATTCAGGCCACTAGGGAGGACCCCTAATGCTACTTTCCTTACTTTCATTACGGCTTTCTTGGGAAAGATAGAACAGTGGTTTCCCGTTGTCTTCTGCACCGCAGTAATGTCATAATATTTAGTCAGAACACTCTGCTGCCAGTTATCATATATAAAACCGTTTCCGAATCTTTCTGCCTGCCTAGCCTTTTCCCAATTATCTTGGGGTTGGCTTCCAGTCTAATTAGATGCAACTGAATACCAGTATTTTACAAAGAGCGACTGCCTATCTGACCTCTACAACCCAGTTACTGGGTAATACGATACTCCTTGGTAAGACTGCTTGTCAGACTTTCGGGCTTCTGTAACGACTGTCAAAGATGCACGATTGATGCCGGAACCAACGGCTTAAAGTGCTTTTCGAGGCACGGAGGAGTCAAGATGACGGAAAACGATCACCCAGCCATGGACCAACCCCGGCAAGCGTAGCTTAATCTGATGGATCGACCCGTGCGGCTGTTATCCCTTTAGCCACGACCACCTCTTCCGTTTTTAAATCTTTGTAAGCCAGCGTATTAATTATCTAAAAAGTTGTTCTATTTCAATGTCACAAGTTACAAAAGAAAGTACTCAAAACGTTCGTCGTTCACTACACATGTACCCTATTTATTAATTTGAAAAAATAAAGGGCCAAATTCTCAAGCAATTCAATATTATACAGCAGCATATCAATCAAACGGACTGCATTGTTTCATTCAACAGAAAAACAAATGCTCCTATCTTGACCTATAAATATTAACAAGGATACCAGCCCATATATCAAACTTCCGAACATTTTTTGCCAACTACAAAGCACATCCGAATGACAGGTAGTGGTAGCAAACACAGCATTTCCGCATTCGGAATTGTGTTGTTAGCATCCGTTTCCGTTTGATAGTGTTGCGAACAGTAGCAAAACGGAATTAATAACCTAAATCTATGTTTTAGTCAGTTTTGTATCGCTGTTATATTATTTTAATGTTAATTTTCAGTTGTAATTCAGTTGGATTGTAGGAAGTGCATTTGCTATTGTATTGTATTATTTTTGTCACAGATTGTGAAAAATTAATGTGCATGATATTTACGGTGACCAGGGGCTGTTTCATCATGATTCCAATGGTAAAAAAGATAGTATCACCTATCCTGTATAGATTTGTTTCTTTCTTACACTGGAATAAAAACTTTTTACAAAAAAAAACAATCGACTTCCTTCGTTATTTGACACCGACTGCCGAAATTAAAGTATTTTTTTAAATTTTTAGTGCATTTTTTTTTGGAAGTCGGTTGTTTTTTTTTTGTAAAAAAGTTTTTTATATTTCACTTTTTAGTTGTTATATCATGTGGCCAGCCCATCTCCATTTCAGTCTTTTGACTTTAATTGTTGCATCTGTAGTTTTAGTTTTATTTCTGATGACAGAGTTTTTCAATCTATCAGACTTTCTGATATTAAAGTCAAAAGACTGAAATGGAGATGGGCTGGCTACATGATAAGAGGATGCGACAGATGGAGCCAAAGGGTGACCCAGTGGTATCACAGAGAAGGCAAAAGGAAGAGAGGTAGACCGCAACAAAGATGGGACGATGACATTAGACAAGTGGCCGGAGTCATGTGCAACAGAGTGACACAGGAAAGGAAAGAGTGGAAAAGGTTGGAGGAGGCCTTTGCCGACTGGCAAACAGATCTGGGAAAGGTAACCAAGCAACAAATATTAGCTTAATTAATTAATTTAGTTTAAGGGTAAATTAAGTTAGCAATAAGTTTAAATCCATTGTAAGATCTGAATAAAAGGCTATATTATTATTATTATTAGTTGTTATATATTTTAATATGTATTTATTTAAAAACTTATAAAATACTTAACAAACTGTAACTAAAACAAAAACTCCTAACTAAATAAAACTTAAAATATGGCATCAAAAAATTCCTCCGCATCGCTGTCGACTCGAAGTGTACCCAAAAGACTGGCGGCATTGCCACATTGTATGGCAATGCTTAACCTCTGGCCGAGGTAAAAGCCAGCCCTTGGGTCACGCAAAGTGTCAACAAGGCGTTTATACAGATCTTTAAATAATATATGAGCACTGGGACCCCACGGCCCAAGGGTTTCGACCCCAAACGGCTCGAAAATGTAGCTACCGACGAGGTTGCTATATTGCCGCCGCTTGAGGTTTTCCGCAGCCGCAGCGGCAGCACCCGCACAGCACGACGAACTAAGAAGATGAGATGCCGCAAGAGTATCGACACATGTAGCGTCCCACACTAAAGGCCTACCCAACTTCCACGGAAATAACGACATCCCGTCCGGTTTTTTACCATCGTCGCAAGCCAGACCATGTGGTTCTAATACAGCCGGAACGCCGGCGGTGACAAGAGCTCGTCGTATGATGTCGTTGATATTCGCGTGCCGCGCTATGCGACCCGCGCTTCGGCTACACGACAGGCCGTGGTGTCCGAGGCTGTTGACAACTTCGCCACAGTGTTATACCCCAGAACTAAATACCCCAAAAACATGGAACGTGGACTTTAAACAAACTCGTAATAGGAGAAAATCAAAACGGCGTCTGTGTATACATATTTTTTGTTTTTGTTCAGTTTTTAAAAATGCGCTGATGCAATTTCATTAACATGGGACCACCTCGGGAGTATATTCTTTCGGATAAAAAATCGGTCGAATAATTTTGAAAATCGGTCCACAACTGACAGAGAAATCGGTGGACAAATATAAAAAAAAAACATGCAGTCGAACATAGAACCTCCTCCTTTTTCGAACTCGGTTAAAAATGGTGGCTTTATCACGTCAACCTAAGGTTACAGCACCCAGATACAGCTGCATCATGTGAAGGTGTGGTCACAGCTGCATAGTCATCACATAATTTCTGCCAAAAGATGTCCTTTGTTTGACATCAACCTGATCAAGTGTCACCAGAAAGACCGCTGCATCAAGTGGAATCACGAGGCCATCACCAGGACTTTGGTCCACCTTGTAGAAGACATTTGCAATACTAGTGTCATCGCAAATCTATGCAATTCCAGAAACATATCTCATAACGACACCTTTCAAACCGGAATACAACAACACTGCTTGAGAAACAGACATGGTGTTAGGACTCTTCAGAAGAACTCCTCCACAAAGAGCTTCACTAAAACTAGACTAGAATCATTTCCTTAAGACAACCTGAATACAATCTAGGATACCTTTTTTTTTCCTGGGGGATACCTTCAAGTAGCGCTTAGAATTTTGAAGAAAAGACCAGAGACTGGGATTTTACCTGACTAAGACCACCCCGGTGATCATCATGGTGCATGAGCACATGGAAATCCGTGGCCTTTTAATAGACCACTCCGGAACCCCCTCTGTGCAACGACTGTTAGGGCACATCCCAGAGGAGAATGAAAAGTGGTCTCTCCTGAGCCTCGCTGTGCACGGCAGCACGTGATCACTATGCCTCCATCTTTCCTGGGATCACTCGGTGGGCAAATAGAGGCCCCACATTGAGAGCTCGCTACCCTGAAGTCTCGTATGCCGTAAATGGTGAAGGCGAGGTTTCGGCGTTTTAGATGTCAACGCGGTTGCCTCCCCGATTCCTCCTTCTCCGACCGGATCGGCCCTCTTACACAATCTAAGACACCAGACCAAGTCAACAGACCCACTCACAAACAATGACTATTTGACTGAGATATTTACTCTAGAACAATATAGTAATGTATTCTAGGTAGTCTATTGTTTTTAGTTTATATTGAACTGAACTGTGGTTTGTGCTTGTGTTTTGTATTATTATCTTGAATTTCAAGGGTTAGTGGTTAGGCACTTGAAATTTCAAGGATTTATTTATTTATTTATTAAACTTAATGCACAAGTAAAAATTACTGTACAATGGCGGACTTAATGCCTTAGGCATTTTCTACCAGTCGACCTTAGGGTGGTGCAGAGACGGAACGTGGCAGGTGCAACTTAAGGGAAAGAATAAACGGAAAATAAAAATACAATAATAAATATATACATAAATACATACATACAACAAAATTAAAAATGTAATTGAGAAAAACGAAAACAACAAATCAGCGTTGTGACGATTTTTCGAACTCCTTGCGAATGTGTTCACGCGCCTTCAACTTAAAAGAGAACCGACTGGTTGCCGTCCTGATGTTCGGAGGGAGCGCATTCCATAGGGAGACCGCCTGGACACGGAAGGAAGAATGGACAAACCCAGAGCGGTGAGAGGGACATCGCAGAAGACGATTAGTGGTTGATCGAAGATTTTTAGCGTGAGTCGAGCACAGAAACTGAAAATGCGAAGTCAGATAAGAAGGAGAAGTGGGTTTATCGAGTAGAGAAAACAAAGTAGTCAAGACCCTTAGCGCTCTACGCTGACGAATGGGTAACCATTTTAAAATTAACCGATGCGCGGATACATGGTCATACTTACGCAGATTGAAGACAAATCGAATGCAGCTATTTAGAAGGCGGTCTAGTTTATTGAGAAGGTCTGCATTCAGGTCATAGTAGCACACATCGCCATAGTCGATTATGGGAAAGATTAGGGACTGTACAAGCATTGCCTTTATGTGAGCTGGTAGAAGGTTTTTCAGGCGATAGAGCGACCGCAGCGTTCCAATAACTTTTCGACTGACACTTGTGACCTGCTTCCGCCAGTCAAGGCAAGTGTCAACATGCAAACCAAGATCCTTAACCTCGGAGCCAAACGGAATTACTGTGTTGTCAAAGATTACGGGACGTACATTTAGGCAATCCAGCTTTCTCAGACTATGGGAGCTCCCAACTATGATTGCCTGACACTTTGTAGGGTTAACCGCCACCCCGAATCGATCTGACCAGTTTTTAATGACTCGTAAATCCCGGTTTAGCTCCTCGATCGCATCCGATAAATTGTCAACACCTGCCTGACAGTACAGCTGTAAATCATCGGCGTAGAGATGATACGCACACTGAAGCTCGGTAGTAATAAAATTTATAAAAATTGAGAATAGAAGAGGAGATAAAATACCGCCTTGGGGGACGCCAGCTACAAGATCACACCACCCTGAAGAAGAGTCTCCAGTATGAACTGACTGCTTACGCCCCCGAAGATAAGAGGAAAACCATTCCAGTACCTCTTGAGAGACCATGAGATAAGAAAGGATGGACAAAAGGACTTCATGACTGACGGTATTAAAAGCGTTAGAGAAGTCGATTAACACTAAAGCAGTAACTTTAGTGTCTTCCATTCCCCGCCTGATATCGTCAGTCACTTTAAGGAGAGCTGTCACGGTACTGTGCCCGGGCCTGAAACCGGATTGATACGGGCTAATGAGGGAGTTGTGATAAACGAAGTATGAGAATTGCTTGTGAACACAGGCCTCGAGCACTTTGGACAGGAAGGGAAGAATGGAAATCGGACGAAAGTGACTAGATAGAGTGGGATTGGGAATCTTAGCCAGGGGCCGTACATGGGCTTTACGCCACAAGGAAGGGAAAGCACCAGAAAATAGGGAAAAGTTAATGATATGGGAGATTGCAGGAAGGAGTTGATCCAGAGCCGACACGATCATATAACGAGTGATGTTATCGCAACCCACGGCTTTGGATTTAATGGATAGGATAATCTTTTTGATCTCTCCCGGGTCAACTGGAGTGAAGACAAAGGGGGCAATATTGGGACGCGTCAGACCAGCTAGATAGTCGATAGTTTTAGACTTGGTTTGACTGTCCAGTAAAGGGACAGTGGAGAAATAGTGATTCAGATCGTCCAGACCAATTGTGTTAGGAAGGTCTGAATGACGCGATTTGCCGATACCCAGCGTTCCAAGGAATTTCCAGATATCGGCAGAAGAAGAAGAAGTGATGTTATTTAGAATATGGCGGCGTTTAGCGTTGCGTATCATCTGGTTACACCGATTCCTAGAAATCCTGAAGAAGGTCCAATGGTCCTCAGAGCGGTCCTTTTTAAATTTCCGAAATGCGCTGTCCCTCCGTCGCATTGCCATCCGTATTTCCCCATTCATCCAGGGTGCAGGTGGACGCTTCAACTTTACTTTCCTGACTGGAGCATGCGTGTCATAAAGCATGGTCACAACTTTGTTGAAGACACAAGGATCTTTAATCCATTTTAAATTTTTTTTGTTGTCATTGTTCGACGCACAAATGTTTTGTGGAAATTATTAGGAGAATGAACCCACACATGTTGCCAAATACATAAATAAGATAGAATCAATAAATCATAATATTTGTAAGCACAATAATATTGTTAGGAAAACAGAAGTCAGTTTCCTGTTGAAGAAACATCTGTTTTTTTTTTTTAAAGTATCTTCTTCACATATTATCACACATTGATAGTTTGAAAACAAAGGCCATCGTGTAAATGGATCAAACCAATTACTTCAGCATTCAGCAGTCATCTGCAAAGCTTTCATATCCGCATAAAAGCAGTGTTGTTTGTTTAAGCATGTTTTATTTAAATTTAGCATCCCTACCTTGTTGCTATTCCACCAATTTGCACTAAGCGTTTCCAAACGTTTTTCATAATGCGCACAGCAAAAGAGTGGAACTCTCTACCTGCGTCTGTATTTCTGAACATGCATGTAACCCTAACTAATATCTTCAAAGTTATAGTGAACAGGCTTCTTCTGGTAAGCTCGCTACATCATCAGCATTGTCTCTGTCACCTCTGAACTAGACTAGAGTCAAGAGCAAACCCATTTAAGGTTCTATTAATTAGCTTGCGTGTTTTGTGCTGAGCTCACCTAACGCGTCGTTAGTCCATCCAGTAATAGGACTCGCCCATCAACGAGCGCTGTCCGAAATTAGACGCATTATTAAATTATTACACATAAAACAACAAGTATTAAACTAAAACACTTATACTAAATTATAAATAATTAAATGATATTTAAAATGGTGACGGTTTCATAAAAATACGCTTTGTACTTTTTGCGCGATTCTCAATTTTTTATCCACGTTAGGCATAACTTTACAAATTATTACACTTTATTATAAAAACATAATTTCAAATATTCTGAGATCAAATTAAATTATCTAGAATAACATTTTTTTTTTTCAAAGAAATAAGACTTGTCGTTAAGAGGTGATGTTCAATTAAAAATATTAGAAGTCGTATAACTGCGCCTTAAAATAAAAATAAAAAATAGCTACACTTAAATTACCAACCAAGTAACACCCTTTAATCTCAAAAAGCCACCTCCATAATCATAATTTAAACCCAGTACACACAAAGACGCAACAAGATTTCCGTAAGACAAAAGCCCTTATATTTTAGGCAGAGAACACACGTAAATCACGAAAACCATCATCGGCGTAAACAGAGACATTGTACAGAGCCAATCTCAGTGGCTGTTTGGCATTAATCAGACTATTGTACCGGTGACAATGGACTGCGGAGTTGGTACGAGGTTATAATAGGAGCGGAGCGAGCTGTCGGGTCGGTCGTTGTAGCGATGCTACGTGGGAGGGCTATGTCTAGTAGTCGACGTTTTTCAGCACAGAAGATGACGATGAGACCAACAGCTGATTAGTGAACTCTATCAGGAATAGTGAAATGCTGACAATGGAGGACTTCCTGATTTGCATTGTTAGGTACAAAAATTAGGTAGTGAAGTCTTAAATAGTAAAACGTTGTCCCTGTTAGTAGGATGTCTACACAAACGTGTTTTTTTGGCATGTTTTACTCGATCTTAATAATGGCAACAAGTGCCGCTTATAATCTTGACGGAACCTTTGACGCACGAGACCGACTCGCACTTGGTCGGTTTTATTCAGTCTTGTTTTTTTAGTGTCGTGGTACATTTAATTATTATGAACGAGTAGTTACACTGTTTGGGCCCAGTAAGTGGCAACGTTTGTAGCGGCATCGGAGGCCTTGTTCAGATCGTCTAGAGTGGAGGCGAAAGCCCATTTATGACAGTCCAGCAGATGGGACAAAACTGAAAGAGCAATTCGGATAGAATAGCTTATTTACCACCTGACATTTATTTTTATCTTGACCTGTTGAAGGCCGCTGCAATCCGCTGTACGCGGAAACAACAAGGTCGAATATGTGACGCTTAGTTGAGGCCTGTATCTAACAGGTGTGTTGTCTGAAATAATGTTTTTATTTTTTCTATTGATAGTCTCGCGTTTAACAACTATCTCACCCGATGATAAGCGATGACGTGATTGGCGACGGAGCACGCTTACTTGATGTAACCTATTCACTCTTGACTTAAAGACCCTCTGGCTATAATTATTAGGAAACACAAACCCCGACAGGGAATTCCACTCCTTAGCTGTAAGCACAAATAATGTGTTCCTAAAACGTTTTGTGATGATGTTTATCTTCGCTCAAAAAAATACATTTTTAAAGCCCGCTTTCAACATAACCACGTCCCAACCTCGCCCGCTAGTATTACTATTTGATATACCGTCTTGATTGCGACGAGACAATGTTTAATTAAAAAACTGAGCACAAAACAAAGCCACAGTGTACCACTTGACTAAGTAGGTCGATGCGTTCATTACGAGTCATGTGTGCCAAGCTTTAGACGTTTTTGCGATTCGATTTCGAGTACGCTGTGTGCATTTTGTTTTTGAAAAAAGTTTATTACATACTTGTCTGAGTAATTGTTCCTAGTAGAGAATTTTAATTACATTGTGTATTTTCTACTTAGAAGGATACGTCTCATTAGCGAATTATAAGGTTGAGGAGTATTTGAATTGAATAAGTCTTCATTGATAGTTTTTCCACAATCATTAATTTTGAGGTTTTAGGCAGTGTCAAAGTGTGTGTGTCAGTGATGGCGCTTATCGAAATGCCAAAACGAAAGACATTGATCACATGACATTTCTATAGTGTTTGTCAATTCCATACATTTTTTACTTTTTGACAATTCATAACGCTGATAGAATTTCACTTTGTCTTGGTCCTCTAGCTCCATACTACTCGGCACCCCAAATGAATACACGAGCTGTTTGATACTTTGCAATAAACTTGATTTTACCTGTCTTCTTCTTCTGCTGCTTCGCTGGGGTTGGGTACGTCTGCGCCAGCTGCTAAACATATGACGTCTTAGAACCATCGTGATTCTGGTTTAAGCGATTGAGCTGTACAGGACGAATAACACTAGGTATCAATTTTTCACGACGGAAAAATTATGGCATTAGCATTTTGTAGTATGAGCCCTGTTCTGAGTTGTCTAAGTAACCTGAGTTCTCTTTCTGAATCTCTTTTCACATACTTAACTACCAGGTTGCTAGCGAGCGACCTCTTCTTCGCGGTCGGTCGTGTTTGTAATAATTTATAACCTAAATATATAAGTATATTACTTTATCTAAATGTAATAATAGAATATTTTTTAAAATAGCTACCTACTTTTCAACAATAGATTTTTTTATTTTTTTATTTATGGTATTATTATTAACTTTTATTCGGATTTCAATTAAATTTTTATTTAAATTTTTAGTTTCTTCGATTTAGATTTTTAACATTAACTAAGTAATAGTTATAATAACAATTTAAAAAAAAATGCTGTACCCTGACACAGACACAGACCCTACAACGGGTCTTAGCTTTAAGCCTTTTGTAACATCCTATTTTACCTTGTGGAACGCAAATAAATGACTAAAAATATGAACGTCTTAGGATATGGCTGCACCAACGCAGGGTCCTTTATTTTATATATTTAACAGTGTACACATACAATAAACTGACAAGAAAAAAAAAAGAACCAGCGAATTGGTACAAAGGTGATGTTTATTTCCAACGATACATACCTCCAAAAAGACAATGGAAAAAGAGAAGTAAGCAACGTGTGTAAGAGTAATCTTACGGCTGTTAAAAATTGGTGCAGTTTACATCATACATGAACGATGCACGCCAGTATTTTCCATTAATTTCAAGCTCAATTTACGCCTGTTACGCAATAACCTTACTTAATAATTAATAACCGCTGCACATGATGCGCATTAAGTTATACTTTCGGCTCGATTCGAGTCGCGACCCGTAATTAAATTGGTACGATTAACACAGAATAGTTAGTACTACAGAATCCTTGAAAACAACGAGTAAAAACCGGTGCACACACACAGACCTACCAGGGTCGCGGTAGTGTTTAAAAGCGTAACCGTAGCCCTGGTACAGGCAACTGAAGGAACACATATAATTTAGTAAGAGTCTGACACGCCCGCTCCACCCATAGCGGGAGAAGTTATTTGACCTTTACGTACAACAGTGTTTAGGCAAGGTAACACAGTGTGAGCTAGCGTACGAGCTGACTATAGATTCAAGACAAAATATTGACTGTCTATCAGCGATAAAGATTGTCAAAAAATCCAAAATGTATTTTCACATGAGCTACCGAATTGCCACGTCTGTTTCGCAGTTCAATGACAGAATGTCACTTTGACAAAAGTGATTGCATCTCAGCTAAACTCCAATCTCTGGCTGTATTTACGTGGTGAAGTATGTGTCTATGTGTGCGTGCGTTTTTGCTCGTTGTTAGGAGCTTCTGGTTTTGAACAACACATTGCATGCAGAACGGATGTTTCATATTGCCGAAAGGTTCTAGAGTAGCGACCGCGTACCGAAAGAACCAGAGTCGAAACGCTTCCGACAAGTAAGAAATGACGTTGTGAGAGTCGCATCTGTCTGCTGGATACGAGAACTACAGTACTGGTCTATTTGGAGACGCTTGGGGTAGACCCATAATATAATATAGGTATTGTATATTTATTTTTGTAGGACAAGCCCACCACGATATTTCCAACTGTTGCAACTCTCAAAAGCCAGAATCAACAGTGGCGATCACCAGAAAAACGCCGAGGCAATGAAACTTGATGAGTCCAGGAGAAACGATTTAAATATGTTAGGTCCCGCAACGAAATTTATTAGAAAAGAACAACCAAGGATTAAGAAAAAACATAATTTCTACTTCCCATTCGTTCTTGATAATCACAATTACCACTTCCAGATGATACATTAGTAGTTGACGTTTTCGGATAACCAGTTATGATGTTAAAGCTTCTGTGGATATTATTCTGTGACATTGGTCTGGGAATTAATGCCCCAGCACTAAAGTGACGTATAGATAAGTTTACATGTTTATTTACTTTGTTTTATTTGTGTGGTGCGATGGAGTTTAAATTTTATTACATTAAGTAAAGTGATGATGGGTTTTGTCGTTGATAAGATAGATACATATAGGTTTAACTGCAGACATTTATCTATATCGCAGTAAAGTTAAAAAAAACTGTGGCACTCTGGGAGTGCCGGTAAAAGTGAAAACTTGAAAACAATGCCCAACGCGCCTCGCGATTCGCTACGACCACTCTCGTAGCGAATCGCGTAGCGGTGTCGGTGGCGGTGGCGCGAGTTCAATTGTTTTCCCATCTCAAAATTGCCCAACGCGACTAAAGAAGGTTTCACTTCAAAAACAAAATATCATAGTTTGACCCTTTTTTTGGGGTTGGAAATCATCAAATTACTTCTTCCGGTCTGGGTGGAGCAGGAGGGCGTATCAGACTAACTGACTAAAACGTACCCGTGTTTCTTCAGTTGCCTGCAGGCTTTTTTTTTTGTGGGGTGGGAAATCATCCAATGACATTTCCCGCTCTGAGTGGAGCGGGAGGGCGTGTCAGACTCTTACTGACTAAAACCCACCCCTGTTCCTTCCCTGCCCTGAGTGCCCAGGGGCGAGGTAACTCTGATTCGAATTTATCCTCAACCCCTGGGCAGGCATCGGCTATGACGGGCCCCGTCATGAATGCTGACAACTCTTTGAGACGCGCGTGGAACACTACGCGCCCTCGACTTTCGGGCCTGGTGCTGATCGGACGGCGGGCTACCCATTATCCGCAGGCCTGGGTTCAGTTGCCTGGCTGTTGTAACAATTTCAAACTTTTCCGCGACATGGTGTGACCTCTGAGTGCTAACTGTTAAGGTTTGATTCCGGTGTCAGGCAAAGTATTGAGTTTTTTTTATAAATTAGGCAAAACATTGTAATTAGCCCCTACTCTGGGTTTGTGCTCAGTGTTATTGGCAATATACTAGCCCCTGTTAAAATTCCACTTTGTCGCATAACTGGCTAAATTTAGAAGTGAATATAATAATAATAATAATTATTTATTTAATACATCTTTTGGTCCAGGAATATGTTGTTAAAAATAATACAACTAATAACATGCCACTGTCCACATAATATAATATTCTCTTCTGAATAAATTTCCACGAATTCAGTTTTTTTTTTTCATCGCACATTCTATTATCTCACGTTCCCGTTATACCTTGTATAATCTCAAGATAATTCTCGCATTCAGTTCACAACCTTGCAAGGTATCATAAGATTCCTAACTCTAACAAAAACTACTCAAACACCTGGTTGATGATTAAATCATAATTTCCGATTACGTGTAGGAAGTGAATTCTATTGTTATTTGAGATAGTTTGATTTTGCTCATACGATCAATTGTGGTGCAATTGTAGGTTGTTTATTAATTATTGCTTTTTTATTCAGCCTGTGTAGTATTAAAAACGTTTTGGGAAACTCTGCACTAGCACATGCATCCCACCCAGGAATGGGACAGCGCAGGCTGGGGAAAAAATCAAATTACCTTTTCATCTAATAAAATGAATGGCGTACTGCAAAGAAAAACACTATCAAAAATTGCTGTTCAAAAAACATCAAGAAATGATGAAAAGAAAGAATAGTATGTTGCGTAGATTTCTAGTAATAGCTGGCGCATGTTGGTTTTCTAAACGCACCAAAAGCATCTTCTAACAACAAAAATGATAGAATCTCTAAGTAGTCTGAAGGACCTACTTCAAGAACATTTATTTACTGACAACGATAAAAAACAACTCAAGTTTCATCAAACTGGCTCAGCAATAAAAAAACAAAATGGCGCGCACTTGCGACGTCAAATGCTTGGCGCTTTATTAGCAATGCCATAGAATAAGAAACAGGACAGATGCGATACTTACAGGCCTTGACCAGGGTGAGGAGTTAACGCGTGATAATGGCGGGCGTGAAATATTAGACTTGATAAACCGCCACTTACATCAATAGTTAAATGACTGTGGCTGGCCTAGCGCTATGTTGCGAAGTGGCCTCGCTAGTGAGCAATGCTCTCCTGATTTACACTGAGAAAACACGACCAGCCTCTACTACCCGCTACAAACTATTTGCGCTGCACAGCCACCGAATTGCGCTTGAACCCGCCTCACGTTCACTCTAGACCAGGCCAAAAATTTATTGTTCGCCAATGTTGCTAAAATGAAAATATACCTACCCAGTTACACGCTCTTTTTCTTGCATATTCTAAACGATGCAAACAATTATGACAATCATGTTTTATTTTAAGGTTCCTGATGTTCCATCATCGCTGTGGTGAAAGGATTAGTCAGCTAATTTCAGCGTTGCCGAGAGCTAGCTATCCAGGGTGCACGGGCATTTGTATCGCAAATGTTTAAATTAACACCCCATGGAAGCCTCTTGTACGCATCCCATGATGTGTTATGATATCCTGCAAGAGAACAAAGGTTAACAACATAGGCACATTGCTCACAGAACAGATGGTCAATGCAACCAAAACCTTCTGGAGTGGCGACCGCGTACCGAAAGACGCAACGCTGGAAGGACCTGGTGTGGGTCTTGGGTAGCCGATGGATGCGAGACGTACAGGACTAGTCGTTGCGGTGACACTTTCAGGCGGCTTATGTCCAGCAATGGACATAAGGACGCCTTTCGGCTGAAATGATGATGTCTCAAAACTTTAGATATTTTGGTTCCTTGTCCATTTGAGCAATTTTAGTTCCCAAACGGAGAAGAGCTAACTAGTATATCTTAGTACCTTGTCTAGCGGAGTTACTCGTATTGTCCATTGAAATGTGAATGACGTGAATTTGGAGGAATTTTATTGGCTAACCTTTTTTTTTAAGAGCTATTTCGACATAGCTCGTGTCAAGAATACCAGCAGGTGTATTCGCTAACTCAGTTGACTACGCAGTACATTGCTGCTTTGACGTACTCGTATTAGAAAACAAAAATTTACTACGAAGTGCTATTATAATCGATGTCCACCGAGCAATGTACTGCAAAGTGCCTATAAAATTAATCCACTGAGTTAGCGAATACACCTGCTGGAAGGATTTGAAGGAGGACTTCACCCAGCAGTGGTACAGTTTAGGTTATAAAAAAATCTTTTCTTAGCTCTGCCCGCTCAAATAAACGGGCAGATTCTCTTCTATATTATGTTCTTATTCTATGGCAATGCTAGGACAGTGCAGTTTTAAATCGTCCTGCATTGGGTTACAAAGCAAAGGGCGTCTGTTTTTAAGCCGAGTGAGAAGTTATTCCAATTTATTGTGGAGTTGTGATTGCATTGTTCAGTGTTGAATGAAGGAATGAATAGGAGGATTCTAAACGATCTTGTCCAGTTATTTATGTCCGACAACGGTTAAATTCTTGTGATGTTTTTTTTTTGTTTCCTGACTGGCGCGTGGCTGTTAGCTGAGTGACAGCAAGATCTAGAGTGGCGATCGCGTACCGGAAGATGCAGTCGAAAGGTCTAACACAAGGTGGACTGATGACCTGGTAATGGTCGCGGGTAGCCGATGGATGCATGACGCACAGGACCGGTCGTTGTGGCAACATTTGGGGGGGCCTTAGTCCAGCAGTAGACGTCTTGGGCTTAAATGATGACGATGATTGGTGCGTTGCAATCCTACTCACTTATTAGGTATATGTTAATGACAACTCTCATCGCAACGAGGCTTACTTGATGAGAGAAAATTATGTCTGTGAGTCAATTTTCAACGCCACAGTAAACGAAGTGGTTGAGCAATTGGCTGTTGCTCTGCTTGTCGCTTGTTTGATTCCCGCACGAAGAAAATGTTTTTATGGCCAACACATAGCTGTTCCGGGTCTTCGTGTCTTGTGTAGGTATGTGAGTATATTTTTTGGATGCTTTGATTTGCAGGAGTAATTCCTAGAATCTTTTGCAGGACTATAACGCGCTTATTTTATTATTTATACTAAATCCTGACAATCTACCTTATGTAGGGATTTGGTACTCATCATCTTCCTGCCCTTATCCCATGTTACTTGGGGTCGGCGCAACACGTTTTTTTCTTGCATTCTGTCCTGTCAGCCGTCACGCTATCACTAACTCCACTTTCTATCATATCACTCCTTACACAATCCATCCATCTTTTCTTTGGCCTCCCTCTCCCGCTCCATCCACCCACATTTATATTCATAACTCTTTTAGTTACATGTGTTTCATCCCTCCTCTTCACATGACCATACCAAGATTAGCGGTTCCCTTTCAACTTTTCTGTGACTGGCACCACTTTTAAACTACCTCTAATGTACTCCTTTTTTCAACAAAAAAAAAACTAAGACACAAAGAATATTATCCTTTCATAATATTAGGTTTAGAAACAACATAAACATAAATAAAAAAAGTAGTAGTAATAGTAGTTGTCAGTTGTTTCAAGTTGTTTATTCTGAGACTAGTCTTACCAAGGGGTATCGTCTTACCCAGATACTGGATTGTGAAAGTCAGATAGGCTATCACTCCATGTAAATTGCAGCTGCATCCTGAGTCTGAAAGTAGACCCTAACTTAGTTGGAGAAGGCACTGCAGATATCGTAGAAATAAAAACTTGCCGACCATCGAATGAGACTAATTAATGTTCACCTAATTTGAAAAATGTAGGGCTTTGGAACTAATTTAGTTAAATATGGTATCAATTGATTTAATTTTATTTTCCTTACTTATTCCACCAACCAATCAGTGCACCTTCGCAAGTCGTATGGCTAACAACTCACTGACAGTCTATCGAACTAACAAGAACTAACAAACAATACGTATCGTGAATCTAATCCTCTTTTTGTCTCTAACTATATCCCGACATTCTATACGTGCGTGGGAGAAAATACCTTACCTAACTAAAACGGTACAAAAAATCTAATTACTGTTAGCGTTCGAATAAGATAAAAAGACGAGTGATATAAATGACAGAATACCTTTATATACACAAAAAGTGATGACTATTTTAACGAGCAACGGAATGACGTGGAGCGAGGTCAAACGTGAGCTCAAGACTGTTCGCAATGTAGGAGTACTGTGGACACTCTCTGTCCCATCTTGAGGACATAGGACATTAAGTCAAGAATTTAAGACTAGCTTTTTCCGTGGCTCCTCTTTCGTGTCCTTTCCTAGAGGCATTTATTTTTTCTGTATAAAACTATTCCATGTCACTAAGCAATATCAAGGATTTTTATAATCATATCTAATGGTTCTTATAAAGATTATAGATATTAGCATAGCGTATCCAAGACAAATCCATAGGCTAAGTGAGGGTTGGTAGATATCACATGGCGTCGGCTTTTTAGTTCTAGGACATGCTGGTTTCTTCACGATGTTTTCCTTCACCGTTTTGAGTGCAGTGATGATGAAATAATTTACACGAAGTTAAGGGCCTGCTTGGGTTCCCCATCTACTATACCTAAGTCTACCATCACCACTGGGTTACCACTGGGCCACAACTTTTGCTAAGTAAGAAACAAAGAATATTATCCTGTCATAATATTAAGTTTAGAAACATAACTCATTGTGTTGACCAAGCAAAAATGTCATATTAAAGAGAGAAAAAAAAGTTATAGTCATAGCAGTTCTCAGTTGTTTCAAGTTGTTTATTCTAACTCTAGTCTTACCAAGGAGTATCGTCTTACCCATCTACTGGGTTGTGGAAGTCAGATAGGCAATCACTCCATGTAAAACATTAGTATTCAGCTGCATTTCGAGTCTGAAATTCAACCCCACCATAGTTGGAGATATCGTAGAAATAAAAAGTTGCCGACCATCGAATGAGCTAATGGTCACGTAATTTAATAAAGAAATATTCGATGCGGATAAACGTTTATTAGCCTAACAATCGAACACAAACCAACAATATTTTCTCCCCTCATATCTAAAAGGTGAAAATACCTGCCACGTTCTTGCTTGTTTAAACTGGCGACCTTGCGCAAAGCTAATCTAGGTTTACACCAAGGATTTAGGTCCGTAAGCGAGTTACCAAAATATACGGGTGTAAGATAATTATATTTATGAAGGCACGTGATAAAATTGAACTCAATTTTGAGATAAAATTAGACGGCAAAGTCTATTTAGAAAGGTAAATTAGGTTTGGGAGGTCGAAGCGAAAATAGTAGTCGAGATCTAATTTCATGATGATTTGTAAGGCGAATGAATGAGACCCTATAATGAAAATGCATTTATTTACGTTACACATCCATGTAAAATTTGATACACCCATGAATTTTAACTGAATCAGTCCAGTAGATTCAGACCACATTGGCTGTGACAGACCACAGACGCACAAGTGATAATAAAGAGGTTCCGTTTTTACATTCAGATATTTGGAACCCTAAAAAACAATAACCCAATCGTGTCATTTAAACAAAATTGTTTTAGTTGATTTAAAGGTAGGTAGGAATAGTAACCTAGTTCCTAAAACTTAACATGCAATGAACACCAAATTGATTTCAAACCTCATTTAAATAAAACGCAGCTACCATTGTCTCACTCAGAGAGCCATAAAACATCGAGTAGCAACTTGAATAGACGCCATTAATCGATTTTAAATCGATATAAACTAAACTTTAATCGTAAATTAAGGCACTGCACACTCGTAAATTCAATCGTAAAAACAAATCGAATCGGGATTTGATGTTCTAAACTGCGATTGGTGGAATTCGTAAAGATCCTGTATTTTCGAAATACCGAATTTCCAACGTAGTGGAATGTAATGTTCGATTTACAGTTTTTATTCAGAGTAATTATTTTGCATGTTTGTTAATTTTTGGGTGCTGACATAGGTAGGCAGGTTGTTAGGTGGTTACATGAATTCATAATTCAAAATAGTTTTAACGCATCCCCACCGATTGAAGTTTCAACTTTAGCATTGTGTGTTTTTAAAACCTTTTTCATTATAAAACTTTTTACAAAAAAAATAAAACCAACTTCCATAAATAGATAATACTAAAAAATGCAAAATATCTTTAATTTCGGAAGTTGGTGTTTCTAGATTGGTTTCTTCGTTATTTGACACCGACTTCCGAAATTAAAGTTATTTTGCATTTTTTTGTATTATTTATGGAAGTCGGTTGAATTTATTTTGTAAAAAGTTTTTTATTTTTCACTTTTTAGTTGTTTAACCCATTCTAAAACTGTTAATTTATAATCTATTTTATTAATTTATAATAGTAAAGTTATGCCCGAATTGATAGCCCCAAAAATAGGGAATTTGATCTAAGTTGGTGAAATAAGAGTGTATCAGAGTGAACTGTACAAATCTGTATACCCCGTCAGAGCGTATCAGCGTGATGTGTAATGTTGTGAAATCGTGAAAACAATATACAGACATGCGGTTGCAGCAATTCTGGAAGGTTTGCTATCATTTATTGAAGAGTTCCATTGTGTATCTCCGAAGTTCTTCATCAGATCTTAACCAAATTTAAATGGTACCACATGTGAAGCACCAGCTTTCAAATAAAAAAAAACATCAAAATCGGTGTACCTAGTAAAAAGTTATGACACAAAAAAAAAAGTACAGACGAATTGAGAACCTCCTCCTATTTTTGAAGTCAGTTAAAAAAAAGTGTGGGTTGCTAAAGATTAAAAATTTTGTCATGTATGACATACAATTTCTGTTCGAATGTTAATAATTTATATCGATTTTTTAATTCAAATGTAGTAAGTACAATTTTATTAATCTTAAGGACCAGAAGCGGTTATTATTTAAATGAAAATAAATGACTAATCAACCAAGACAGTTTTATTCCTTAAAAACGTTTTACAATAACAAGTACGTTCCTACTTCTACAACATTATAAACGCGATCTTTGAATAACATTATAACGTCTCTAAAATACGTCAGTCGCGTCCGGAGCCAAACGAAGAAGAGCCCGTTGACAGCGCGCCATGCATTTTTATACACTTCCACTCGTTCCGGGTAGGTTGGAAGGGAGAATATCTAACACGGCCGTTCCTGATAGCGTGACGTCCTCGACCGCAACTTTATTCCCATCAGATCCATCTCTCACAACCTGGCCATCATCATTATTTTGAACATCATCATTATCTGAAAATACATAAGAGTACATGAGTAATTAAATAACATGACCACTATGGTTTGAAGCTTATTCAGCCTGAAGTAGTTTCATAAGTATGGATTCACGAATTTGTCCAGTGTTCCAGGCGCAAGCATGCACTCATGCGCCAGCAACAAGGACCATCAATAGTGATTTTTAAAGTTGAAACAGCTTCAAACCCAAGACATTCAGTGCATAGCTAATGATAGAATCCGGATTTCCATCACTCGCAATACATTGTTATCGACAGAGGCCCAAACGTTCGCTTGTCGTTTTCACGAATAGATAGTAGAGGCCCAAAGGTTATGCTTACTATGAATTTGTGACACATTGCGTCATTGAGACAGAGGCCCAAAAGTTCTGCATGTCTCCACCATGACCGCAAAACAGAGCAGAGGCCCAAACGTTAGCATGCTCATCAAAGTTACCACGACAGAGGCTCCACGTTTGCTTGTCGTCACTTTACCAACCACGTCATAAAGACAGAGGCATAGAGTCCGCATGTCTCTCATATACCCGCGGTACTGAGCAATGCGTCATGAAGACACAGGCATCAAGTCAGCATCTCTCCACGGAGCGCAAACCATGCGCACCACGCAGCGCACGCCATTAACCGCACACCCAGCGCACCATGCAGCGCAGCACAGCACACCATATAGTGCATTCCATGCGCACCATGAAGCGCCTCACTGCGCAACATGGAGCGCACACCCAGCGCCTCACTGCGCACACTCAGCGCACCATGAAGTGGCCAGCGCGCACCATGGAGCGCACACCATGCGCATCAAGTGGCGCACGCCATGCGCATCACACAGCGCACAGCATAGCGCTTCACGAAGCGCACACCATAGCGCTTCACGCAGGGCACACCATAGCGCTTCACGCAGGGCGCCACCGAGCACCACGACGCGGGCCAGTGCGCATGACACAGCGGATGCAGGCAAGCACCAGCACCTCACACGCAGCGACTGCACTATCCTGAAACAGGTCCAATCCGAGGCACGGAGAAGTCTTGGTATGTAATAATTCAGTCACCCATCCACGGACCAACCCCTTCAAGGGTTGCTCAACCTTGAAAGTTGACCAGTGCGGCTGAAGTCACCCAACTCACACAACTCCAATAGCACTGGCATATGTATGAAGTTCCATGGGACACTGGTAACAAGTATTGCTAAAACCGGTTCGTTAGTCAAGCAGTTTATGTATGTGGGTAGTCGCGAGCATACTGCTTAGCGGCACGCAAAATAGGTTTACCCTTCCTCAGCAGGCTTGATATGCTTGCTGTCTTAAGAGGCATGGCCTGCATTTTAACAGCGAAAATAGCTTGCAAGCCCCAGAAACTACAGGACCGATAACGTTAGTAGGTTCCGATGATCGAAAGAGAGTATTCACTTTCCCTGGGCTCGGCCGTACCTGACCATGTACAATCAGTCGCCCCTGGTAACTACTGACTTACCTTCCCGAAAAAGGAATTTCAAACTCGCCAGAGTTAAAACTTCAACAGGTAGGTAGTTTTCAACTTAAAAAGTGTAGCCGCTTAAAACTTGAACATTGTTTGCAATCAGGGGTTCGTTCAACCGTATTTGATAAAAAATAACTGGCTTTCGGTATTTGAATGCAACGGACGTTCACTAATTGATACTCGGTAACTTACGCGCAATAACTTCTAACCTCATAAGAATTCGACCAAGAGCACCGTCACACAAGTCGTCAAGTTTTGCAATATCTACTTTTCAATACTTTTTAACATGCGACCAAAAATTGTGGCTACCTCCTAGGACCGTAACAATGCAGTGAGCGAGCGGGCGTAATGCACTCTTGTGATTTATTTTTAAACCTAAACGTCAAGTCAAATATGTTTCAAATGACACTATTTGCGTAACAAAACTACAACAAAGATTTTAAAAATATTGAAGAATTAACAGGCACTTCTATTGCAAGATTAGCAATCCCCGCTTTTTATTTTTACTTGGCTTGCGATCGTGACCCCCCAAGCAAAACTTTGGAACCCCCTGGGTCGCGAGTCGCGACCTTAAGTTTGAAAAACACTGATCTACAAGAACGAGAACTGCCACGAGTTCTACGCAAAACACTGATGCTTATAAAATCTGTCGCTATGGTCTATCAATCTATTTTGAGGGTAGTGCGTGATAAAAAGTGGCGTGTAATTAAAACTATCGCGGCGCGATTCATAGGAACTAAGACTAGCAAATTATCGCTCCAACGAGTCCTTACGTCCTCTGAACAGAGACACACTCAACATTTTATAAGGAAACAAAACTTACATACGGTTGAGAAGTCTGCACTTTACAAGTAAAACACTTCACTTTGACAGGATAAAATAACCAAGCACTTATGTATTTAGATGGCAAAAACGGCATAGAACGCGTGGTTATCCCACTTCTGATCTTAAGGACCAGAAGCGGTTATTATTTAAATGAAAATAAATGACTAATCAACCAAGACAGTTTTATTCCTTAAAAACGTTTTACAATCGTTTTACAACATTATAAACACGATCTTTGAATAACATTATAACGACTCTAAAATACGTCAGTCGCGTCCGGAGCCAAACGAAGAAGAGCCGAGGGACGTCTCGCAGGTCAGCCTCTGAGGCTGTCGTCTGCTTAACCGGGCTTGCCTGTGTAGGCTTTAATATATTAAAGCCTCCAGCCAGGACTTATTAAACTTACAAACTAAGTGACCACACTAAGGGCACCCCCTGCGGAGTACGGGCCTCGGCTTAGGGCGTCACTGGGGGGCAGCAAGGGAAGGCTGGATCTGGTTTCCATTAATTGGGGAGTTTACTGGCTCAGCGGCACGTGCTGGCGAGAGACGGGGAGGAATGACTTAGATTTCGCGACGGGCCTCGCCGGCGAGGTCGGAAAATCGGCGGTCTGAAATGTTTTCTGATAGTGCTGGTCTCCCTATGGCTCTCTTGGAGCAGGGATGTGGCGTCATCAGGGACTAAGAGGGTATGCCGGGGGCGGCGAATCTTAGAAATTTGGGAGGAAACGTATCGAGTAGCCGATGCGATAAGGGGGTTACGATGCTTAGCAGCAGTTTCAAGGAAGCGCTTGGTGGAGCGTTTCATGAACTGCTGCAAGGTGGGGATTTTAAGGTCAACATGCAGCTCCACTACCCTGCGGAGAAAGCGGTGCTGCAGTGTCGACAACTTATGGAGGTGACGGGGCTTGGCATGTGCGAACACTGGGCAAGCATAGGTCATGATTGGTCGGATGACCGCGGTGTAGGTACGCAATTTGCACTTGAGTGACAATTTGCTTTTACTGTTTAGGATGAAGTGGAGTCTACCTTGAGCAAAGGCGGCCCGCGAGCGAGCTTGCTTTATGTGCTCGACGAAGGTGAGATGCTGATCTAGGATTACGCCTAGGTACTTGGCCTGCTTCTCCCAAGGGATCGGCCTGCCGTACATGGTAATCGGACGAGGGGGTCTAACCGTATGTCGCGGTCTAGAATAGAGGACTGCCTGACTTTTCTTAGGGTTGACCTCAATTCTCCATTTCCGGATCCACTGGCCCAGCTGGGTAGTGTAGGTTTGGAGATTGAGACCTATCTGAGCGGGTGAGCGACCCGAATAGAAGATGGCCGTGTCGTCAGCGAATAATGCTAACTGGGCCTTTTTGAGTTTGGGGATATCGCTAGTGAACAGCGTGAAGGCTAGGGGGGATACCACAGAGCCCTGGGGGACACCAGACTTTATAGGGTGGGGGGAGGATAGAGCGCCCTCTACGCGATATCGAAAGGTGCGATCCGACAGGTAGTCACGCAAGATGAGTACGAGACGATCTGGCACACCTAGTTGATACAGCTTATAAATTAATCCATTGTGCCAGACTTGGCGGTCAAAAGCATAATAAGTTGTGCTGGGAAGAGTTTTATAGCTCTGTTGGATATGCCATCAGAGCCTGGGGCTTTTCTGGGTTGAAGTTTCCTGATGACGTCTTCTACCTCGTCGGGAGTGACGGGGGGTAGCGGGTCATCAGGATCTTCGACCGGGGGGAGGGAAGTTCTCCTTTCGACCTCAGCATCCACCATGTCTAGGTGTGCCTGGTCTACTGGTTGAGAGCTGGGAGAGCATTGGGACTCTAGACTGTCGGCCAGGCATTCCGCCTTTTCGTCGTTATCAAAAGCGACACTCTTGTCAGGACGAATGAGAGGAGGCATTGAGGCCTCAGACTTTGAACGTAGCTTTTTTTGGAGGTTCCAGAAAGCCAGGTGGTTGGGCTCGAGTTCACTCAGCGTCTTTTCCCAGTTCGCAGAACGATGCTCAGCAGTACGTCTCTTTACAGCACGCTGCAAGTGACGCATGTGAACCTTGTTTGCGTGACAGGGAAAATTGCTGTATGCACGAATGGCAGCGTTCTTCTCAGTCATCAGACTCCGTACATTCGCTGGGAGTTTCCAGCGACGGTCCTCCGTCACTGGCACCTCTCTTGAACAGTCGTTCAAGACGGTTCGCACCTGATCCGTAAGCGAGTCGATCGCCGCTGTCGTGTCAGCGATTGAGTTTATGTGGTCTGGGATAGAGTCCAAGTGAACCGACGTGGTAGATTTCAGACTTTCGCTTACTTTCTTCCAGTCAGTGATTACTTGGGTTGGGGGGGGGGGGAGATTTGGGTCGGTCTCACCTGAGCGGGAGCCCAGGTGAAGGAACACCGGCCGGTGGTCAGAGTCCAGTTCATGCAACACTTCCACCGAATGCAAACGTAAGTTTACATTCTTTAGAAGTGCCACATCTAGGACGCTGGGAGTGTAACTTACGGTGTGGGGGTAATAAGTGGGGCTCATCGGTACGATGACGTCGAAGTTGAGGGTAGATCTCAGATTATGTATGAGCCTACCCTTGGAATTAGAGTAATTGTGACCCCATATAGGGTGCTTAGCATTGAGATCACCTGCTAAGATGACGGAACTACTCATGCCGAAGAGTTTAGTGAGGTCGCTGGAGATGGCATCAATCTCATCAGGAGAAGATGCTGAGTCAGGTGGGATATAGGCGGAAATGACTGAGATTGGCTGATGGCCAGTCATGCCCAGCCGACAGGCAGAGTACTCGAGGAGAGATTGAGGGGCGGGAGGGGCGAGAGGGATACAGTGAAGTTCCTTCCTGTAGTAAATTAGTGTGCCTCCCTTGTGTTTTTGCAGTCTATCATTGCGAACTAAGCGATAGTTAGCAATTCTAGGGTCACTGCGGTAGGGCTTCAGGAAGGTTTCCTGTATGAGGAGGATATCTATTTGATGGTCGCGAAGAAATTTCGCGATCTCATCACGCTGGCTTTTGTAGCCGTTAGCATTAAATGTAGCTAACCTAAGGGATCGGGGTTTGAGACAACATATTTTTGCGTGCTTATCCATTACGGTGCGCAATTCATTTGTCGAGGGACTTGGCAATACCAGCAAAGTCGGACCATATTTTATGGGCCGACATAAGGTTGTATTGGCCTGACGCGAAGGCTTGTTTAAGCACTGCGTCAAGTGCTTTCGCCTCGGGGGTGAGGAATATGGAGTATGCCCTGAAGATAGTGCAGGCTACACTCTCATCCGGGGAGTAAGTGAAGGGGGTAACGGGGGAAGCTGCACTGGCTGCGGGGGCCTTGGGCCTCTTTGCAGCAGCTGCTGAGGCAGCAGGTCTTGGTGCTGTAGCTTGGGGGGCGATTGGAGTCGCCGGCGTGGGGGCTAGCGCTGCTGTGGGAGCGTCCATCAGCGCGGGGATATTCGGGGAGGGTGTAGAGGTGGAGGGGGCCGCTAAGGCTGGGAAGGCTTTTAGGTGTGTAAGCCTGTTCCACGGGGAAGGTCTCTGTGGCGCGAGACGGTTAGGGAGTTGGGAGGAGGGAGCTTTTCCAGATGGGCATTCCCTCTGTTGGTGGGCCTCCGCCCGCTTGGCCACTTTGGGGGCGATTTTGGGCGCTTTGGGGCAGCCCCGGTAGTTAGCCGGGTGCCCTGATTGGCCGCACAGCACACAGCTGGGGGGCTCTGTGCATTGCGCACGGTCCTTGGGTCGGGGGCAATCCGCTGTGCCATGCTCGCCTAGACACTTGACGCATCTAGGCTTGGCGAAACAGTTGGACTGGGAATGTCCATATAGTTGGCAGCGATGACACTGCCCAACTATGGTTGGCTTGTGCGGCTTCTCGATTGAGATGCCGGAATGCGAACATACAGCTTTTACCCCGAAGATGGGGTGATGGCCCTCCGTGGGTTCGCATACGACACTTACCATGTCGTACACTTCCCCGCCTCGGGCTCTGTGGAGACGGTGGACAGAGATCACCGGGACCTTCTGAAGAAGGAGGTCCTCTTTGATCTCCTCGGGGGTGAGTTCTTTAGGAACACGCCTCCTCACCACTCTGGTGGGCGTGTCCTCGGGAAGCGTGTAAGTATGGAAACTTACACTCCTTTCTTTAAGTGCGCAGGTCAGGCTACGGTAGTCGTCCGAAGACTTCACCGTCACCCTGATGCCGCTAGCGCAGGCAGTGGCTTTTGTGTATTGGATCTTACGATCCACACACATTTTGGACACCTCGGTCCATCGGGCTTTCTCCTGTATGTACAGGGGGGGAGGGACACGCTGCTTCCTCAAGGCAAGGAAAGCAGCTGACTTGGGGGGAGAGGTACTGCTGGTCTGTGAGACAGGGGCAGCTGTAGCGGGCTGTCTAGAAGACGAGGGGACTGGTGAGGGGGTGGGGGAAGGGACAGTGGCCTTCTTGGCCTTGGTTGGTTTGGAGGGCCTGGAGGCCTTCCCTTTCTTCTTTCTCTTCCCTCCGGTAACCGGAATGTAGTCATCATCCTCTGAGGAGGAGGTGACCTGGGACGATTCCGAGTCGGAGGTAGAGGGGGAGGGGGTGGGGGCGGACGTGTCCATCACTTCTTTCATTACTGGAGTGAGGTCACTATTTACAGCTAGGCTAACGCACGGTGTGTGCGTTACGCTAGCTAGAGTCATTATCGACGAACAACTAGAGTCATTATCGACATCTAGGGGGGAGAGAGGGGAGCCTAGGGCATCGGTGAAGGTTATGGCTGCGGTTTGCAGCTCCGCGTACCTTTGGCCGTACTTGGCCTGAAATTCGGGGTCCTTAAAAAGGACCTCTGTGACGAACGCAATAATTGCGTCCGTCATTGTAAGAATAGGCGATGACAATAGTAGGTTGGGGGCCTATCGCGAGGGGGGGATATCGGCAATTCCTAGGACTCACCCTAAGAAGAATTTGCCGGAACAAACTCAGGGGTCACTGTCTAAAATGGATGGGAGTTAAACTCCAATAAGAAATCTAAAAAGAAAACAAAAATCTTGATTATAAAAATCAAAGATTTTCTATTAATTTAACTAGGTACGTAAACGTACAAGCTAGTGCTAAGCACCTAACTAACTCCCCAGGTGGGCAAGCCTGGGGATGTGTAAACCCTCCCAGCCGGGATCAGCTGGGAGGTTGAGTGCCTACTGTGTGACCCTAAGCTTGGCTTTTGCCGGCTGCCAGTCTTAATGTGCAAGCCGGGTCCTATTGGGTCTGGTGCGAAGGGGTAGATACACCCAACCGACACCAGGTGTGTGCGCTGTAAGAAATGTAGCGGCTAACCGGTTGACTAGGGGAGCCCCCAAGGCCAAGCCCCGGCGCCCGAATCCAAATATATGCCTTACCCTGAAGGGGCTCAGCGGGTGTATTGGGTCAACACCCACTCAGCTTCGTTGGCACCGTGAGGTATCCAGCCGAGTACCACGAAACAGTGGATTTTCCCTGAGGGGGCAAGGGTGTTTTTGAACAGTACTACAAAGAAATACTATCGTCTGCTACCTTAAAAAAGGCCGCTTCGGATAATATGTGGCACGGCGGCCAAGAAACAAGAATTACCTCCGCTACCTTGATAAAGGCCGCTTCGGTTGTGACGTCACACGGCGACTCGGCGAAACGGAGCGACAATCACTTCCGCTACCTTAATAAAGGCCGCTTCCGATGATTGCTGGCGCGGCGACACGACGAACACGTAGCTCGGCGACTCGGCGGCTCGCAGTGACGGCGGCACACGTTTTTGACTACTTCCTTGAAAAAGAATAGCTTAGTCGTCGGCTACCTTATAACAGGCTACCTCAGACTTATCTGTCTAGTTGTGAAAACAACAACAGAGGGCCAACGACTGCGTTGTAACAACGCAGTAGTAGCGAGCGGGCTTACGAGTCAGAGGGCCTAGTGTGAGTTTTTTAACGCACTCGAACGCGTTTGCGTAAACGTCAATTTGTACTAAAACTGTATAAGCGCCGCGTGGTGGCAACAGCGGGTAACCTCTTTTTTTCTATACGATTTGACATAAGCGAACGTTTACGCAAACGCGTTCGAGCGCGTTAAAAAACTCACACTAGGCCCACTGATCTGTTATACTTGGCACAGAGCGTTTCCGCGTCCGTCTCCAACCACGATCGAGACCGTAATGTCAGAGCCCGTTGACAGCGCGCCATGCATTTTTATACACTTCCACTCGTTCCGGGTAGGTTGGTAGGGGGAATATCTAACATTAACTATATTGCGTGATGAATAATTAGAAGAAAACAAAATTATTTCCATTTGTTCTGTCTTTGTTCAAATATCTAGGTAAATATTGTTTGTTTTAATTACTGAAATAAATATTTATTTCAAATATAAAAAGTCTAAAATAAAGCCAAATGACCAACATACTCATTTACCGACAGTTCAATTTTCATAATGAATAAATACAGATGATTATTGAGTTTGAAACAGTAAATAGCAGTCATTACTGCATGTATAAACTTCACATTAACAAACGTTAGTTAAAAAAACAAATATCATACATTGCTAAAATAAAATTTATAAACACATCGTCAGTTTATTTTCATGAATGGCAACATTTGGCCCAGATAGCACGAACAAAATATAAAACCCTGTATAATTCGAATTTCAGACAGAACTTTTGGTGGAAATTTTTACCCTGGCAACTCTTAACACATTGCTAAGGCCGTGTGCTTAAAAAAAAACAATATTTTTCAAGTCAACGAATCTTTTAATTCATCCAAGTCCCTAAAGTTTTGCTCATAAAGCTTTCAAAGCATTTGATTAAGCCTCTCAGAGGGTTGGATAAACATGAAATGAGAAAACTTTTGTAAACAAGGTACAAATTACTTGAGCGGTGGACATTTGAAGAAACAAAGGGCAACACTGAAGTTATAATTGACGCTTTTGAAATTTCATTTCGTTGTTATGAAGAAGTTATTCTGGATCTTTCCCATTTCCTCGATGTTCTGGCTTCTTGTCAATTCGATTTGGGTACAGGAATCGGTAGGCTATAGGAAAGCTGGCTTACTAGCGCTGCGATATTTATTTTTTAAATATCATAGCATATATATGCTGATAGGCCTTTTTGGCTTCGTATAGGTCTTTTATTAGGGTTCCGTACCCAAAGGGTCCAAAACGGAGCCCTATTGTTGTCACTCACGTGTCCGTCTGTCTGTCCGTCCGTCGCCTATTTTTTTTTTTTTTTTGTAACGAATAATTTTTTAACTTCCCTTTAACCTGAACTTGAAATTTGGTGATAATGTTTATTATTACGTATACTTTACTAACAAATACCAATATTTGGTACGGAACCGTTAATGTGACAAATCCGACACGCACTTTGCCGGTTTTTTATTATTACTTAGCCTTGTAAATATTTGACCTTGTTTTGTGTTTTCTATGCGAATCACAAAATAAACATGGTTTCTTTCTTTTTCTTTACAATTTTAAATCTTTGAGATTGAAACAACGCTGTATTAAGTCGTAAAAAATTGAGAAAGTATGAAATCAAATGAACCCTAAAATATACTTGTTAAATAAAATAAAAGAGAAAAGGTAGCAGTTAAATAAAAACCAGCAAAATTTGAGTACGACTCGCACGCAAGGGGTTCCGTACAAATCATTTTTTTTTATCATGTGAAAATCTAATTATGAAACTATTTCCTGATTATTTTGCATAATTTTAGACTGTAGTTTTGGAGATAAGGCGGGGGAATGGTTAATTTTCATCTATTTTCTTGAATAAGATTAAACTATTTATTTTAAAATTATAAAAAAAAAAAAAACATTTTTGGGACCCTCATAGTGTGCCCTTTCATACACAAAATCAAATCAAAATGTCATTTATTCAAACTAGGCTGAGAACCAGCACTTTTTGAACGTCAAAGTTCTACATAAAGACAGTCCCCCAAAAAACGCCCGCCCGTCACCACTTCCTAGTGTTTTAGCTGTGAAGAAGAAGTGGCCAACAAACTCCCCAGCAACACATCTGTCTGTTAAGTTTTAAGAACTTGAATCTATATAATTCTAAGCAACAATCTTAACATTATGTCACAGATAGCATGGCATAGTTTGAAAAACTATATCTTTACCCGACTGTGCGATGCCAGGGAGAATGTATTTATCAGCCTATGTACATGTCTGCCCAGGGGTCGTGGATAAATTCGAAACAGAGTTACCGCGCCCCTAGGCACTCTGGGCAGGCAAGGAACAGGGGTGGGTTTTAGTCAGTAAGAGTTTGACATGCCCTCCCGCTCCACCAAAAGCGGGAGAAATCATAGAATGATTTTCCACCCCACAAAAAAAAGCCTGTGTATGTATATATGTATGTTTGTTCCTTCGTGGCACTATAGAGACCAAACGCATGGGCCAATTTTGATAATTCTTACGTCAGTTGATTCGTCTTAATCTAAGACATTACAGTAATCAAAATAGAATATGGCGACAAGCAGACGCCATATTGTGCAAAAGAAAAAAATTAAAGTAGACGAACTATATTAAGAGGCCTCTTACAGTCCACTAGCGCCGCCAATCGAAAAAATGTCATAACTCGTAAATAGAATCAAAAATACAAAATATGTTCTATTATTAGTGTGGAAAAGGCAATAACGTAATTGTATAACACCTTATCAACACTTGAAATATAGCTGTTTAGCTAAATCGTGCATTCAAAACATAAACGGCCGTTTTTGTCATGATTTAGCTAAACAGCTATATTTCAAGTGTTGACAATGTGTTCCTGCCCACCGTGTTCGTAGGGTTCATGGTTCGTTTGAGGGTCTCGGTATCGAATTTTACAATAAGCTACCCCGTTCTTTTCTTGACTTGCCTTTTAATGCATTTAAAACTAAAGTTAAATCTAGTCTCTGTTCGAAGGCATACTATTCCATCAACGACTACTTAGAAGATAATAATAGTTGGTCGCTGTGTTGAACGCAAGACAATGTTACACTTGATGTTCTTTCTCCATATTTAGCTTATGGTTATGACAGATTATATGAGTTCATATAATAATTGTCTACCAATTTTAGTGTGATGGCCCTAGTTCATCACTTGTGGCTTCGAATCACAGCCCGTTGATAGTTTCTATCTTTGTTCTTGTAAGCAGGCACACCAGTTATGTATGGAGGCTTCTTTAATTTGGTTTAGTGTTTATGCTAGAGTTTGTTTTAATGGCATGATTGAGTGTGCTAGCTGGCAAGTGGCGGATTATTTAATTTTATGATTATATTTTAGACGACATATATTTATTTTTCTGTTTTACATAATGTTAAGATTGTTGCATAAAATTATATAGATTCAAGTTCTTAAAACTTAACAGACAGATGTGTTGCTGGGGAGTTTGTTGGCCACTTCTTCTTCACAGCTAAAACACTAGGAAGTGGTGACGGGCGGGCGTTTTTTGGGGGACTGTCTTTATGTAGAACTTTGACGTTCAAAAAGTGCTGGTTCTCAGCCTAGTTTGAATAAATGACTTTTGATTTTTTGATTTTGATTTTGGTACAGTCAAAAGCATAAAAACTTTACACTTATACAAGATTCAAATGTTTCTATTCTATTTTCATGAGAAATTCGCAGTTAAGTTATGCATTAGTGTCAGGTATTTATGCTCGAGACTATACCTACCAGTAGGTAGGTAATACGAGGTGTAGTAACACGAGGTTGGCATTGCATTATTTATTTAATGTTAAACATTCTAATACCAAAAAGGTCTTATTCCTATTGTCTTTCTCAAAACGTGATCCCCACTGTGGCCAGACCAGTTTTCTTAATTAATATAATTAGTACTTTTCAAAGTCGAGGTCCCAACTGAGTCTAGAAAATTAACCTAGTTTTAGCAGCTCGTGTAAGAATCTGTTTATTCAGAGCGAAGTCACTTTGAATAAAGAGAGACCCCTAAAACCAAGTTTTTGTCATATTTAAACCGACAAAGAATTAATAAATTTACCAATACAATACAAATATTATTACATAAAAATGTATTAATTTACAACAGAATCTAACTAAAATACAACTAAATAACTTAATAGGTATATAAAAAAACTGATAATAATACCTTAAATTTACAATGCGTCTGAAAACAATGCATTATGCATCAAAAAATTCATCCACATTGCTGTCATTAGAAAGTCAATGAAAAATACTTTTACAAATTGTCAAAAGTCACACGACCTATCATCACGATTTTAGCCGAAAGACGTCCACAGCTAGACAAATTGGCATTCACCAGGTCATCTGTCCACCATGTGGAAGGCAATCTAATGCTGCGTCTTCTGATACGCCATCGCTATTACGACCCTATTGACCATCCGGTTTTTGCAAACTGCCACTTATGTTTGGGTATTCGATAGCAGAAACAATTTATTCAAACGGTATTACGCTAAAAATAAGGGTTCCGTTTGAACCTTAGGGTAAGACCGAATCCATTAAAGTACTGATGTACCTAAACCATAATAAACGAGAAAGATACCTGAGATCTTTCTCCAAACATAAAAGCCCGACTGACGAAAAACAACTAAAAAGTTCCTAACAATTAACTTTTCAAGCAGTCTGGTGCAGTTGATGGAATTTATCGTTTTTTGTCAGTCGAGTATTTTGTTTTTTTTTTTCCATACACTTAAATGAGTTATATTTTTGAAATCGCCTCTTCTAGTTATTTATTTTGATACTCCACATGATCATGTCACAAAAAATACTAAGTTTACGTATCTACAATAATGGCGGTCACCATTTTTACCTTTTCCTAAATTAATTTATATAGCCTATGTCACTTCGGGTTCAAGACCAATCTAATGATACCTCATTTTTAGGGTTCTGTACACGAAGGGTCCAAACGGAACCCTATTGCTGTCACTCACGTGTCCATCTGTCTGTTCGTCGTCTGTCACACTGGTTTTACAGCCAAACGCTTGGAGCTACAGTCTTCAAATTTTTACAGTTTAAGCATCTTGTTGACCCAAAGCCATAAAAAAAGTCAAAAAAAGATATAGTACGGGTCCCTAAATGTGCAAAGTACGACACGCACTTCGCCGTTTTTTTTTAAATCCATCCATCTATTAAGCTTATAGGGCGTTCTGAAGAAATAGAAATACATACATATTTTATGTGCATACATACATAAAAACTCTCGAGAATCATTACCCTCCTGGCGCAATGAGCGAACATGGCAACTCCTGGGTGAAAACAATACCAACTGCACAAACAAGAAACTGCCACCAATGAAATTGCATTCACCAATCGCACTTCCTTCGTCCCCGACACGGTAATTGAATTTTAGACTACTAGCGAACACTATACTATTGCGGCGACAAGCAATAAATTAAAAGAACCTATTTAAATAATCCTACAATCCTACTCGAACGAAATGGGAAATCTCGCCAGAATCAGTACAAAATAATGGGTAGATAAAACAGATCTATGAGGTCAGATCTGCTTTATAGATGTCTTCAGAATTAATAGATTCTTAAATAGAAATGGCAATTTTGGGTCTGTACAATTTTCAGGGTAGGTACGTAAAATGAAAGTAACTAAAATTCCGAAACGTGTTTTCAGCAGTGAGTGAAGCCGATATTAAAAATCATAATACAAATTTGTTCTCGACTAGTTTTTTTTTGCGATGTCGCTGCAATAGCCCATCTCACAGCAAGTTTTATTTTTTTCTGGAGAGATAGCCTAAGACACTCAGTGATCTTACTGACAGAAAGCAATGCCTATCAGAGAAAGAATTTTTGTGATCGGATCAGTACTTCCACAAATCAACTTGACAGCCAATTTTACCTCATAAACATAAGCAAAGAAAAAAGAATGAAAAAGTTTTTATTCACACAAAAGCCACATATACCAATTTATTGCTTTTTAGAAGCCTAAAAACTAAACAAGTGAGTATAGAATACATTTCTAAAGATGAAATCAGACGGAAATATGCGTCACACAACGAGAAACGGCTAACGCTCAGCATATTGCCGCGGCAAGTGCACGCAGGCACGAATCGATGGCGCTGGTTTTCAGCGCATGCAAGCATCTTTTTCTTCCAACTAGACCTTGTCGCGTTTTTTGGGGTCAGCCTTCTCTGTCCTCATTTTCCATTAAGCTCGATCTTGTGCTTCGTCTCTTTGTGGCTGAGTATCTGTCAGGTCTTTTTGGACCGTTGTCTGCCACGTAGCGGGTGGTCTTCCGCGCGTGCGTTTCGTTGTAGGCAAATCTAAGGCAAGCTTCACCGTATGGTCGTCTAGGCGTCTTTGTATGTGGCCGTACCACCGTAAACGCTTTTATTATATGGGGCAACCATAGCCGATACAATCTAAGAAAAGCGATCAAAGAAACTTTGCAGCTTCCTCTTATACTCCTACTCGTTTCGAATTTTGTCCATTTCTTTATAGTGTAGTTGGTTTACATGCTATTTGTTTGTCACCCAACATTCTGAACTATAGGTACAGAATCTAGGTCTAATCTTAAGGGGCATTTTTAACCTATTTCGAAAAAGGAGGAGGTTTTATGTTCGACTGTATGTATTTTTTTATGTATGTCCACCGATTTCTCTGTCAGTTGTGAACCGATTTTCAAAATTCTTTTTTTATCCGAAAGAATATACTCCCGAGGTCGTCTCATGTAAATTTTATTGATATTACTTCAGCGCTTTTTGAAAAATTTTACAAAACGAAAAATATAAATACATAGACGACGTTTTGGTTTGCTCCAATTACGAGTATGTTTAAATTCCACGTTCCATGCTATTGGGGAAAAAGTGAAAAATAATAAACTTTTTTTACAATAAAAAAACAATCGATTGCCAAAAAAGAAAATACACAAAAAAATTAAAAATAAATTTAATTTCGGAAGTCGGTGTCAAATAACGAAGAAACAAAAAAGAACATACATGCAGTCGAACATAGAACCTCCTCCTTTTTCGAAAGTCGGTTAAAAACTATAAACACCGACTGCCGAAATTAAAGTTATTTTTAAATTTTCAGTGTATTTTCTTTTCTGGAAGTCGGTTGTTTTTTTGTATCACGTAATGTGTCATACAAAAATTAGCTTAAGCCTGTAAGCTGTCTCCACTTCATCCATCGTGTTGTTGTCCTGTGAGTAACATAAGCATAATCAGTCATAAAATGAGCCCACTGCAGAGACTCAGGCCTTTTCTTCCACTACGTGGGTCTAGTGCGGGTTGGGGTATGTCACATGTCTTTGAAATTTTGGTTCTAGGACGTACCGGTTTCCTCGCGATGTTTTCCTTCACAGTTATACGATCAGTGGTGATGAAATACATTACACAAAGTAAAGCCTAGATTTGAAACCACGGCATACAACTGTTAAACCGCGGCCGTTATCACTGGACACATATTATGTAGGCACATACATCTTATTCTAAAATTAAACAACAAGATTTACTAAAACACCTACCAAAATATCTTAAGTATTTAATAATTTACTACAGAAATCACAGACCTGTTGTTACTAAATCATATCGCAAATCTCGAGAACTCACGAGCTTTATAATAGTTGTCATTAAATTTTCAGACAGCATCTGTTGTCTCAAAAGTAACATCTCAGAAATCTCAGCAAAGACTCTTGAATCCCGATAATGTCAGTAAATCCGGAACGAGAATATCCCGAGATTCTTGGTCGTCGGAAAATGCAGCCGGGATTACACCATAGTAATGGCTAGACTGCTGTTCCAGACTATTATCTTTGTCAGTGTTCAGCCGATCTGGCATGATTAAGTAAAAAACATTTATCCACCCAATTTATAATAATAATAAATAAGATTCATATACTCTCAGTGGTCCACCTTAACCCTGGATCGAAAAAGCTGGACCTCACAGGGGTCTTTAAAGGATGGTAAGCGATGATGTGTATGTAGTTAACGTTCGAGCATGCTTGCCTAGAAGTAACCTATTCACTCTTGACTTCAAGACTCACATCCAAGGTGTAGTTATCAGGAAACATAGACCCTAGCAGGAAATTATGTTCATTTTATTTTTGACAAAACATAATAGAACTCGTACACACATCAAGTACCTATTACGTCAAGGAAATTACAATTATTTTATAAACATTAATTCAAGTAAACACTATTATTTCCTAAATAACCTAACATTATTTGTCTCTGCATCACCTAAAGGTTTACTGTAGAAAATGCCGGAGACATTAAGTCCGCCTCTGTATATGTCTGTATGAAGAATCAATTAAATAAACAAAAACGAAGTCAATTAAAATCATCTCCGAAAGCGTTCACTGAAAGATAACAGACCTACAATCCTACATACAGAAAAACCCAGCAATTGATCGTAAATCACGGGGATGTCAGTGAATGCTGAATACCTCCGAATGCCGACGCGATACGAACTGCAGCCGAGTCGGCGTGGTGCAGCTATAGCAAATACAAACGACATTGATTACAACGTTCGCACTGCAATGGGGCTGGTTTATAGGAGATGGGGGCAAGAATTAAAACAAAAAAGTAAACGAAAATATTACCGTTTTGCTCTTCTCTTGTGTCGATATGAACTTATAAAGATAAATACAGGCTCTTAAAAAACATTCTATCATTTACAACGACGTGGTTCGTTTTTGCATTCAATTTCTATTAAGATATTAAATGCAAAATGATATTATCTTTATATAACAGGTACTTAACTAACTATTAATAAAATATAAACTAACTAAAGCTTAATAATTTAGGGAAGAAGATAAAATTAAAAGTAAGCAACAATTACAATAAATTATTTGTCAATATCTGTATTTACTTTTTTAACTTTAAAAAATGTACGAATGCAGTTACACAAAAAAAATCGTTATAACTAAAACCTTCAAATACCTCGTAGTATCTAAAACAAAAGGTCAACATTAGGAAAATATTTCAAACAAATTAATGATTTCAATAATTCCCTAACACAGAAAGGCCACGGTCTCCAAAAGTACAGTCTATTATTAAAACAATATCAGTCCCCGAAATTCCAGCAATTACACGCAAAAATAGTTAACTCCTACGTAATACCGTCCACCTTTACACAAATAGGAAGGCATCGCCCTACAAATATTAATTGTATTTAAGCCAAACGCAAATATTCGCAGCGGAAAGCATTATTTGGTGTTCCGATCGATTCGAGACTGGAAATGAATTTTGCTATATTATTTTATACTGGTTTTATTGAATTTTGGAGGTCTTTAGACGCACTTTTTAGTGTTCCGTAGTCATAACAAGGACAAGGAACCCTTATAGTTTCGGTCTTTCCGTCTGTCCGTACGAGGCATAGCGGAGAGACTGTTACTGTGGTACTAGAAAGCTGCAATTTTGCATAGGTATTATTAATCACGCCAAAAAAACGAAAAACACAATGCTCTCGTACATGTAAAGTGGGGATGTTTTTTTTGTCGCCTATCTTATATAATATAAAATCATTGTGGGGTTATAAATACTATTTTTCCATTCAGTGATACGTTTGCGAAATATTAAACTTTAAAGAAATCTTTGTTCGAATCGAGCGTTCCCACCATTAAAAGCTAAACTGACTTGAACAATCTGAAAAAAATCGTGATGGTAGTAGGTATATATAACTTTGAAAGAAAACTATCACGGATAAGTTAGCTCCGTTACTTTACGAGTAATAGTCGCCTAACTTATACCCTAGCCTAGGGATGTGTTACTAACATAGGTTTAAGCTTTATTTACTAATACTTTCTGTTAATAATATAGTTATATACTTAGGTTAAGGTATTTATCCATGGGTCTATGTAACCCGAAGTAAATGAATAATAATTATTGTTTGTAGTATTATTGTCTGTACCTATTGCTAGGATACAGACATATTTAAGGCCCCACCAGACAGGCACGACACGGCATTGCGACGACCATTTTTCAAAGAAATTATTATATTTCACACACACATACAAAGGTTGATAAACACATTACCCTCCCTTGCGTCGCGGAGTCAGGTAAAAAGGCTGTTTCATTTACTTTAACTATGCGATGAAAAATTAACCAACCAGCCAAACCAAAAAAAGCTCTTGTGGTTAATTTTAAAATAGATACAAAGATGAAATATTGCAATTTTTTTTTGCCTCTCAGTTATCATCTAGATTAAATAAAATAATATCATCAAAAATAAACGCATTCAAATTTTAAAATAAAAATATAAACCCCCGAAGCGATGGACTCAAAAATAAAATTATATAACAGACATTAAAACGGTCCAATTTACACCCGGTCCAATTAACACTGTGGTTCAATTAAGACCTGCCAAACGCGCAAAAATAACTGAACTTTTCAAATATGATCCGTGGAAATACCTTGAAGGTATGGTAAGGTTGTTATAGGTGGACGTGGGGTATTCCAGTTTTATCTGGCGGACATTTTGTCCCACCTGATCGTAAAAAATAATTGAATGGCTCAGGAAATGGTCCGTTATGCCTGTTACCTCCTATGAAGGTTATAGTTAGGTCCAGAAATTGGGTCTACTGTTTCAATTAGATTCAGTGTCAACTGATTCATTTTTGAGATAGGATAAGCAGGTAAATTTGCATAAGTAGGAACGGGGTTTGGTCAAGGTTAATTAGTTTAGGAGAATTGTCTGATAATTATAGCTAGATTGTGTATTATACAAACGGAATACATTCAGTGAAGATAAACTGATTTTGACTATACAGGCTGACGTTTAGTATGGCAATCTTTCAGGGGGTGCAAAGAACTTAAGAGTTTGAACAACTGTTACTCTAAAAATACCCTAAAACCGCGAATAATAATCACCTGTTTTCAAAATTTTGTCAAGTTATGCGAATATAACATAGAAGGTTTATTTACGTACCTACTAAATGATAGATTCTTTTCACATTTATTCAGAACTAGATTTGCCCCGTGGTTTCACCCGTGTATAATTTTCCAATTTTTGTCATCATAAGAATCTTCCTGAGACTTCAACGAATAGTTTAAAAAAATCCGGTCAAGTGCATTTCAGGCCCCGAGCAATGTAAGGTTCTGCAGACCGTACTTCATCAAAGTATTTTTTATTTGTATTTTACGTTTAACAAGTAGAAACATATTTTATGTTGGGCGACTATTACCACTCTACAACTTACAGAGCAGCCGTTATAGTTTTACTTTTAATTTCGTTATATATATACTACTCCCGTGATGTAAAAAACATATCCAAAAGCAACCATTTAGCTGGCAGAGGGGGGACACTTGACCCTAACAAAAATTTGCAATTTAAAGCTTAATTTTACGCAAACAGATCCCTGAATCGAAAAATGGTTTTTACAGACACGTAATATTTTTAAATGGCCTATCATGACCTAACATCATGGGAAAGGCGAGCAAAAAAAATATCCCCACTTTACGTGTACAGGAGGTACATAACCTAAAAAAAAAATAGTTTTTCATGATTTTATTTTATCAATTGGACGGCAGCGTGATTAATATGTATATCCATGCCAATTTATAGCCAAATTATAGAGTCTCTGAGCTAAGCTACGGACGGACGGACGGACATGGTGACTAACTGAACTGAACTGTAAGGGTTCTTTGTGGACTACGCAACCAAAACATCCAAATACGTCCTGCCGTTCTCGAGTTCTGCGCTTAGCAACACACTTAGCCATTAATTTTTATTTTTAAAGAAGATTAAAAGTTTTCAAGTTAGAAGATTGTATTAGGCTTACTAACAGGTGAAAATAAAAATTACCAAAGTCTGCAACAATAAAAGCGGAAATATTTCTTACTGTAAAAACACCATCTTGTACTCTCCACAATTCAAGTAAAACAATCAAAAAGAAATGTAATTATCAGAAGCAGTAAAAAAAATATACTTAAAGACTTTTCAAACTAACACGAATGCAAGATTTGTAAGACTAAGAACGTCAAAAGCTAAAAAGTACTAAAAGGAACTAGGATTCCACAAGTTGGTAAATTCTTGAAAATAACAGTGGAATTAAGTTTTTTATCGTTGAAGTCGAAGTTCAGACGGTATTTAAAGACGAACTTACAGGCTAGATATTATACGATTGGATGTGGTACAAGTTACAAAAGGTTGCGGTGAAGATAATGATATTATAAATGTGTCAAAATAAGTCTATATTAAAAAAATGGGGCAAGCCCTCCACTCTATTCCCACCTCCACCGCGGTTCTTGGCGACTGACAAAGACGACCTTGCTTTGTTTTATCTAATAATTTGATCCAAAACAATCATAAGCAAGAACCATAAACAATAAAGTAAGAACACACTAACAGCGCCCCCACAACAAAAAAATGGTTTAAAGTGAACAAACCGCGCGAATCACCTGGGTAGGTTTGACGTACCTGAGGACAATTTTTTGAACCAGCTAGGCCGCTGGGACGTATCAGTGGCTAGAAAAGTATAAAAAAAACTTGAGAGGTGTCAAGGGACACCCGGATGGAACGAAGTTCCTTTCGATTAATTAGTGAAGGAATTGTAATAAAATTTTATTTCTTTTTATTTTTTTTTATTATTTTTTTTTTCACTGTTCAGTGCGAAATAGAAAGACGAAACGAAAATAACTGGCTTGCTCTCTATAAGAGAGAGAGAGACAGACAGAGAAACACGCGCACGCCACACGGCTTACAACTATAGCAAAAAGTGTCGTTACAACTTTTGGTCTTAATTTTTTCCGTCTAGCCCCCTTTCGCAACGCGCGATAAGGAACTTCGTTTCAATAAAAAATTACCGTAATGAATGTCTGAGTAAATATTAGCACCAGCTTATATACAAGACAGCCTAATAATTATGGATTTAAATAGTTTAACTTCCGAACGTTTGTTTATACGCGTTCACCATACAAGAAACACAAGCGTCACTTTTTAGAACTAGGATGTGTCGTTGCGACATAACCTTGCAAGAACGGCTGATACTCGTACTATCGAGGTTCATTACGACCAAAGCGCGCCGCTTCATAGTTACGTCGCACAACCGGTAGCATGGCTTAGCCTTTTTTTCGAGTCGGGAAATCATCAAATAACTTCTGCCTCTCTGGATGGAGGGGGTGTCAGACTCTTGCTGATCAGAACCCAACCGTGTTCCATCAGCTGACTGTGCTGTGCCCAGATTCGTCTATGAAAATTTAGACTGTTACTAAAGATGGTCGGCAATCTTCTTCGTCGGCTAGCTCCCGAATATTGGAAACCAATGCACCAATTTTTAAAACCAGAAAAACTTGCGCTCAGTCTTGTCTATACTATCATCTCAATGCTAATAAATATTTAAAAAAAACACCAACCAAACTGTTTTACTTAGTATCCACACACACAAGTTACCACAAAAAGCAGATTCAATTCCTTTGGAGAAGCTTGGGGGATATTATGCATCAGTGGACGTCTTTCGGCTGAAATTATGATGAAATTCCTGCAATGATGCAAGATTAAGTCAAATTAACACCATCTTTCGTAATCCCAAAAATCTTACATTTCAAACCACACCCAAGTTAAATAGTAGGCGCAAAACACGCAATAGGCCCCGTCACTCCACAATTACCTCAGCTTACAAGGAAAGTCACTCCGCCAAATTTCCTCTAGCCAACATTCCCCTCAATTAGCCAGTTTTAATGGCAAATTATGGGCAAACATGGACCCGGCTTCCCGTCTGTTTAGTTGACACATTTTTATAGCAGAATTGGGACAGGGGATAGTTCGTCGCTCCCTCTGTAGTCCTTCGCCCGAGATCTTTGCATAGTTGGTTAATGGGTCGAAGGTAATCCTTAAAAGAGGGATGGGTCATTTGAATATTGGACACAGAGTAACAGGTCGGGTTATTTTGAGGTTTATCCAAATAATGAAGAATGATACAATAGTTGCTTGCACAATTGCCCTAATTGTAATAATTTCAAAAGAAGCCATTTTTTGTACCAACGGATTCTAAGTACTATCTATTGTAATTCCTCAGTTTTTAACATATGATCTTGTATAAAGATGATCTGACTCTTATTTGGATTGATGATTTCTTGGCTTTTAAATGAAATTGAGAGTCCAGGAATAGAGTGTATTGGTCTTGTGGTCAATCACTAATACAATGCTATGCAATGGCTGTACCTACTTATTACACGGTTATTTGTATCAAAACAAATATTATTTCAAAGCTTAGATTGCTCACAGTACTGTAAATACAATTGTTATACGGTCAGATTAGAAATTATTATAGAACTTAAATATGGGACTGTCTAACAGTGAATGGTGATAGAACCTAAATGCTCAGGAGTCAAAAGACAAAAGTTGTCAGAAAATAAAACGATAATTATAGGTAATAATAGACTGATGTTAGATGCTAATTAAAATAGCTAATAACTACTAATAGAGTAACAATGAATGAAACTCTACTTATCCCAGTTAAGTGCTATAAGCTCAATTGTGTCATTCGGCAAACTGATTGCTACCACCAAATTCAATGCAACCAGATCTATTTTGGAGCAACATCGCACTATGTAATTCCAAACCTAATCTAAATGGAATTAATTTACTAACTGGGTTCAAATTGGTTTATTTTGAAACATTTCGTTCGCTGGAATCAAATGAATTGAATAGAAATCAATTAAATTGGTTTTGACAATTGAAACAAAATCCGTACGAAAATTTGGAACTTTTAAAGAACAGGCTATTCTGGGATGAGCAATGAGATAAATGTCTTGAGGAAAATTTTCAGATTTTGGATGAATATAAGAAGAAGGACGACTAAGACACGATGGATGGACTGTGTGAAAGGCGATATGGCTAGAATCTGATTGAAAGCTGACTGCCTCGTTGATCTCGGGGTCAGAAGCGCAACTGCTGAGCGTGAGGTCCTGGGTTTAATTTCCAGGTCGGGCAAAAAATACTATTGATTTTTTCCATTAGGAATTACTAATGGCTAATTACTTTGTCAGGGTCAACCCAGAGTATAAAAGTTGGTGGTGTGTCACCCATGTTCCTCGGATAACACTTAAAGCAGTAGGTCTTGTCGGACGGCCGTCCTATCAGATAATGAGAATAAAGGAACAGAAAGTGCACCTGTGTTTGCGCACACGCTTGTGCACTATAATATTTCTTGTGTACCTACTTTTTTTTTTTTTTTTGTGGGGTGAGAAATCATGCAATGACTTCTCCCGCTCTGGGTGGAGCGGGAGGGCGTATCAGACTCTTACTGACTAAAACCCACCCCTGTTCCTTCCCTGCCTGAGTGCCCAGGGGTGCGGTAACTCATTTTCAGAATTTATCCGCTACCCCTAGGCATGCAGGCAGCGGCCACGATGCGCCCCGTCAGTGGTGGCTGACTACATCTCATTGAGGCGCGTGGAACACTACGCGCCGTCGACTCACGGGCCTGGTGCTGATCGGACGGCGAGCTACCCACTGCTCGCCGTCCGCAGGCCCGGGTCTATTGTGGCCGGAAATCGTCTCGCCACGTCCTACGCCTGGTACGCCCAGTACCTCTCCTGCGGTGGTAACGGCCGGGGCCGCGAGGTCCACTCCGTTGAGCTTCCCTCACGCGTCCCGCCTCCGCCTTCACGAGCATTACTGCTTCGCAGAAGGCGGAGACTGCCTCCCATTCCCTCTCGCTCCGTACCATGGCCTGAACCAGGGCCGGGCGCGAGAGGTCGCCGCCACCTATCGCATCTACGACGACACGGCGCTGTTCCGCCCAAGCGGGGCAGACCTCCACCGTATGCTCCACCGTGTCCTCTAGGCGATCCGCGCAGTGGTAACACCCAGGCGTTTCCTCCCGCCCGTTGCGTACCTACTTGGCTCATCTCCGTTGAGAATTTGCCACCGTGATTGAAATTCGGTCGGGAGGATTATTATTGCTGGAAAAGGAGTAACTACTGAGATGATGACGAATTGAGAAGTTGGGAAGAAAAAGAAGATATGTTGTGTCGACCAAAAATAAGTTGGGATAAGGGCAAGAATATGAAGAAGAATATATAAGCAGTGGTGGCCCAGGCAGCAGTGGTGGCCCAGGCAGCAGTGGTGGCCCAGTGGTAACTGCCGCGACTTACATGTTGTAGGTTGTGAGTTCAAACCCAGGCAGGCGTTTTACTTCGTGTAAATTATTTCATCACCACTGCTCTCAAAACGGTAAATGAAAACATTGTGAGGAAACCGGCATGTCTTAGAACCAAAAATTCGAAGACATGAGATACTTGGGCCCGCGTGGTGGAATACGGTTCACACCCTCTCACAGAGAGGAAGCCTGTGCTCCAGCATTGGGGACATTAAAAGGCTGATGATGAAGGGCAAGAAAATGTTAATGATAAAGGTATGTTCTCCATACTCGTGCACTTTCATCTTCAACTTCCAATAAATATTTCGTCTAGCTCTCATGCATGAAGCAATCAGCAAACTGAAAGTGATGGAAACCATTACGAGCAACCGAAAATTCAAATACATGTAACGTCTCACAATCCGCACTTGGCTCGCGTGAGGGATTTCAGCCCACTCCATCTCGCAGAAAGTAGGCCTGGGTCCCAACTGTGGGAGATTTGATGAAATTTACTTTGATTTTGCATTTGGTATTATGTATTACAGTTGCAGTTTTTTTTAGTATTTAAATACGAAGACATGTGACATCCACCAATCCGCATTATGCCTGCGTGGTGGATTACGGCCCACTTCTCACAGAGAAGAGGCCTGTGCCGCAGCAGTGGGGGCATTAAAAGGCTGATGATGATGATAATTATGTATTTATTTATTTATTTATTTTACACTTCATGCACTCAAGTAGAGAGGTGGACTTAATGCCTCAGGCATGTTCTACAGTCAACCTTTGGGTGATACAGAGACAAATAGTGGTAGGTGCAATATAAAAAACAATACGATGAATATTTATGTAAGTATGTTGGTATTATAAGGTAATTATGGTAGACACATTTTGATGCAAGTGAACAAATTTTGTCACTGTAGTCGAGTTGGAATACACGCCCGAGTCGAAAAGCGAGGTTAGAATAGAATAGAATAGAAAAAGGACTCCATGGTCCGCACTTAGACTCTCATTTGGTCCGTTGTGCGTGGGGGTCCTGGCTAACATAGCTAGCCTAACTCTGCCCAGAAGCACAGAAGCTTCCTGGGAGCTTCGCAGGCTCCGCGGAGCGACCTCAGTGTTCCGAGGACTGGTTCACGTTGAGCAGCCACAGCCTCGCATTCCAGGATGATGTGGGCGGCTGATTCTTCGGCGTCCAAAAAAGCGAGGTTATTTTGGAGCCAAGAAAATGCAACGATAATTGTTATTGACCAAGTGTATCAAACAATGTTTTCCAAGACATAGGCCGCCACAGACGGACTGCTTAGAGCAGTCGACGCCAACTACACGAGAGCAGTCGGGTTGTGGTCGGGCCTCCTTAGACGGACTGTTTGCAACAGTCAGTACATTTTTAGCTGCAAAAACAAATGAACTGCTTGAGTGGACTGCTTGTGATGGTGAATTTTGTATTGAAACTGCAGATCGCCTAACAGCGATCGCTTGAAGGAGTTGGCACTCGTCTATGGCGGGCCTTAAAACTACACTCGAAAATAATTAGTAAAACTTCGTAAACCGTTTTTCATGCGCCTTGGTGGAAGCTACCCTGCGATCAGTGGTGGCTATAACGTGACCGGCCCGATACAATAAATCTAATAAATTGTATTGAAGGTTTGCCGCTGCAGTTTTCCACATTAGTGCGAAATACACTAGATTAAAAGTCTAAAATCGGTAGAGGTAGGAGCGGGCTTTCAAGTGTGTTGAAAAATATAAAGCGTACTAATGTTATCGTATTGCCGTCAGGCCCTGCGCGCGTCAAATGTCAACATCTGTCAAGCACCGTTGACAGTCGGCCGTCGTGTAAATACAGACTATGTCATGTTCCGGGTGTTTAACCCTTGCCACAGGTCTAAAGACCGTGGGTAGTAATAACAGCGGTTTAAAACGCGTGAATTGGGTTTTTGGCTATTTTTTTGGCAAGGCAAACGGAATTTTCCCACTGGCACACCGGTGTGCCGCTAGACACTGAAATGTTAACGACTGAATTGAATAAAAACTTCGAGCAGCCACGTTTTTTATAGAAGCAACAACTAAAGATCTTAGATAACGGTCCGTAATGTCTCTTTCAGGACTTTTTTGGCGTTGTCTAGAATTCTTTCCAATTTATTTGAAAGTGGGAAATGTTCAGTGCAATCTTGATTCCGCTCGCGATTCATTTTGAGATATTAAGAGACACTTAAGTGATTTTATCGTTGAGTGTTGTGGCACAATTTTGTAGTGGTTTTTCTTTGTTTTAATAGTGCTTAGTTTTTGTAATAATAGACTAAGTTAATTCTGCCATAACTGTAGTAAGTACTGCTCCATAAGCGGTGACGGATAACATCGTGAAGAAACCAGCATGTCGTAGAACCAAAACTTCAAACACATGTGACATGCAAACCCGCATTGTGCCCACGTCATGGATTACGGCCCACACTCTTTCACAGAGAGGAGGCCGCCTATGAACAATCTTAAATTTCCATATTTTTGAATTCCATACTCTTGATTTTGCTTTTATCAAACGTGCATTTTTTACCATAGCCATATTAAAAATAAAGAATAAAGAAAAATATTCATTCAGCGACAGTCAACAGGCACACACAAGATAAATAAATTAAAAAGTGTAATCTATCTTTATATCTAAAATTCAAAGTCCTGACTGACTGACTGACTGATATATCAACGCACAGCCCTACAGACTTAAAATATTGCACATAAATACCCTATACAGTGTAGGCATCCACTAAGGAAGGATTTTTGGAAATTTCAATCTTAATGGGGTAAAATGGTGGATGGAAGTTTGTATGAAAAATCTTACTGCTTTAGTTTAAAAACTTAAAACTTAGCAGAAACGTGTCTCTAAGTAAATAAAAAGATTCAACATAATTAGTTTGCCAAAACTACCCCCAAATTGGAGTTTAGAGGGTGTTAAAGTTTGTATGGTAGATTAACTTAACGCTTGGTCCGATAAAGTTAAAACTGGGCACGAATAAGACTGATTAAAAAATGAGAATTATTTATTTCTTAATTTTTCAAAATTCACCCCCTAAAGAGGTGACGGGTGTTGAAGTTTTTAGGTTTTCTATAACGGAAATAATTAGGGTTTTTTTTTTACCTTTCAATATTTATCTAATTGAGCACGGGTGCTTACCACATGTTACATTCTGGAGGTCTGATGATGACCAGATAAGTGCTTATCAGTTCTCAATAACGGAAATAGTTAGGGTGACCTAGCTTTCAACATTTATCTAATTGAACACGGTTGCTACCACATGATACAGCCTGAAGGTCTGATAATGACCAGTTAAGTGCTTATCGGTTCTCAATAACGGAAATAGTTAGGGTGACCTAGTTTTCAACATTTATCTAATTGAGCACGGGTTCTACCACATGATACAGTCTGAAGGTCTGATGATGACCAGGTAAGTGCCGATTGGTTCTCAATAACGGAAACAGTTAGGATGACCAGCCTAGCTTTCAACATTGATCTAATTGAGCACCGGTGCTACTACATGATACATTTGGAAGGTCTTATGATGACCAGGTTACATGCTTATTGGTTCCCAATAATGGGAATGGTTAGTGTGACCTAGCTTTTAACATTTATCTAATTGAGCACGGGTGCTACTAGATCAATTCTGAAAGTCTGATGATGACCAGCGAGGTAATTGCTTAACACACTATCAGTCGGAATTGTTTTCATTTTGAGAGTTCAACATCATTAATTGCATTTTTGAAGTTGTTGAGCAGACAAATTTTTCGATCATATGAAGCAATGGATTAACAATATCCATCGAAATTATTTATAATAAAAAGGGCAGTAGTTTTGGGACTGTCTATATGTAGAACTTTGACGTTTAAAAAACTCTGGCTCTCAGCTTAATATTAATGTTAATACTTTGGATTTTGATTCCAAGTGTTTTTTTAATATGCTACTCTCTGAAAATACAACTCAAATTTATAATTAAAATTTTCACGCGGGCAAAGCCGCGGGCGGAAGCTAGTCATTAACAAAAATAACATAGCGTGTGCCTCAGAACTGCGCCAAAAAGATTTACGGAACGAAACGAAATAAACGGAATTCACTTATAAATCAAATAGTCCAAGCATCACTCACTCACAAGAGACTTAAGTATTCTTTAACATAACCCAGTAAATGCAAAAGTAACTAAACTTTTCAAGAGCTGCAAATCACATCTCCAATTTATTTTTAATAAGCTGCTTCGTCTAAGGAAATGTAAAGCAAACTTACTGTTGGTAAGTTTTTTATTTCTATCTGAACCAACTCGGCCACAGTGCTACCCGTGTTCCCAAGAAAATTAATATTTGTTTTATGAAATTAAACATTGTAGTATGTGCCTCTGTCATCATTTGGTAGCCAGGATAACCTGGTAAACGTGCAGAGTTAAAAGATTTTTCTGTAAAGTTTTACAGTTTTGAATTTTACAAATGAAAATAAATACTTTTTAAAAACTTTTTAAAAATGTCCCCACTGCTGGGGCACAAGCCTCCTCTCTATAAGAGGGAGTGGGCTGTAATCCACCACGCGGGCCCAATGCGGATTGGTGGAATATTTTAAAGTTATTTTAAAGAAAATTCCGCCACTCCACTCGACTCAATCGCTATGATAACGAAACCCTGACATGCTACAACTGTCAATTTTATTGGTCAAGTAAAAGGACTTAGAATATAGGGGTTGAAGTTAGCAGTAGTGGGGCTATGCTCGCAGAAACTGATAACTGAAAGCAAATGGCCTCCTTTTGTGAGACCGTGATGGACCAGAAAGAGGCAGCCGAACGTGAATGTGAGAGGGCCGATCCCGCTCCGAGAAGGTTGCCGGGAAGCAACCAACTCGTTGCCTTAATTGGCGAAACCCAGCATGCATAGTTTAAGGCAGGAAGGACTACAATATCATGGGCGCACAGAGTTGGGACCCCGTCTGCCAACCGAGTGATCCTAGGAAAGACGGAGGCACAGCGATTACATACGGCCATGCACAGCTAGATTCAAAAAAGACCATTTTACAGTCTTCCAGTCTTTCCGGGGGTACAGATAATATTCAGGGGTATGCACAAATAGATGTCGCAAAGAGAGGGTTCGGGGGTGGTCTTTAGGAGGTCACGGAGTCCATGTGTTTTCACCGGGGTAGTTTTAGTGACATAAAAATCACACACGCCCTGGTCTTTTTCCCAAAAGTCTAGGCACCTTTTAACGGTTTCCCCAGTAAAGAAAAATAAAAAAATGGAGATAATCTCTGGAAGGAATGATTCGATTACGAAAGTATTTTCATTCATCGAAAATTGCACTATTCCTTAGTGCTTTCCTGAGTACTTTTATCACGGAAAAATTAACGATTCCTGTGAGGTAAGCCACGATAGCTAAACCAGGAAAAAAGTAGAAAATGAGGCATTCGGTCTGCTTTTGTTTCTCACCAAACGTAATACTGTCGAAAAATACCAAGAAATATTTAAATCCATAATCAGCATTATAATGTTCCCAATGCTGGGACTCAGGACTCCTGTACCTCCAGTGAATGGGCAACAATCCACCACGCGAGCCCTGTGCGGGTTGGTGAATGTCACACGTCCTCGAACATTTTATTCTGGGACATGCCGGTTACCTCACGATATTTCCCTTCACCGTTTTAAGAGCAGTGGTGATGGAATAAATTACACAAAGTGAATTGCCTGCCTGAGTACGAACCTACAACTCATAAATCGGGGCAGTTACTACTTGGCCGCGCTGTACCCTCGTATCCAAAGTAAGACCCGACTTGTCGCTGCCAGCTGTCGCTCGTTCGATGGTTGGGAGCGCCGAGTCATCGGATGCGGTGATCGCCGTCTGTGAAGCCATCATTTTGCAGAAGCAGGCCGTGGAGAGGGGGAGAGAGGCAAAGACTACTCTCCCGATCCGCAGCAGGCAAACCAGGCATCAGTCAACCCCCGTAAACAGGTCCGGAGGGAAGGCGGACTCGGGGTCATCCGCTGCCCCCATCTAGCAGGATCAGAGGTGGTAGCGCGTACTGTTTCACGCGCGACCCTATTGAACGTCGCGGGGGGAGTCATACACCTCACTGCTCCCGCGGGCTGGCACTAGCCAGGGGATCGTGGAAGGCGCACTAGTTCTCATCATCCCCGGTCCAAGTGTGCAAAGTAAAACTGGAGTGGTTTTTAGTCAGCACGATTCTGACAGACCACTTCGCCCGCCCCTGGCGAAGGTCATCCATTAGGATTTTCCACTCTAGCTACAACAAATAAAAAAAGTTACCACTGGGCCACCTTGACTCCAATAAATATTTGTCCGAAGATAATAACAGCTAGTTATTATTTGTTTGTCTTCGTTATTGGATAAGTAATAGATATTTCTTTCAAATCTTTGCCAATATGTAATCTAAGATGGTGTTCTAAGAAAACCCTTATCCTACTAATATCTTAAATGTGAAAGTCGGTCTGTTCAGATGTTTGTTACGCTTCAACGACGATTATTTGTATGCTATGGATCATGCGTGAACCATGACCTTTGTTTTTTTGGTGGGGTGGGAAATCATCCAATGACTTCTCCCGCTCTGGTGTCAGACTCTTACTTACCAAAACCCACCCCTGTTCCTTCCCTGCCTGATTTCCCAGGAGTGCGATAACTCATTTTCAGATTTTATCCGCTTCCCCTAGGCATGCAAACACTGGCCACGATGGGCCTCGTCAGTGTTGGCTGACACTAATTTCTTTGAGGCGCGCGTGAAACACTACGCGCCGTCGACTCACGAGCCTGGTGCTGATCGGACGGCGAGCTACCCACTGCTCGCCGTTCGCAGGCCCGGGTGGGTGGACAATGACCTGGATTAAGACATCAATCTGCCTATCCCTTTGTCAATTATGTCGGGGTCGATTATGAGGTGGTCTTTGAGTCCACGTGCGCATGGTGATTGACCCGGGGTAACCACCCCGGGTCAGTGAGGTAAAAATCCCACATTTTCTGATCTTTTACCCAAAAGTCTAGGCGCCTTCTGAAGGTTTTCCACTGCACAAAAAGAAGATAATCTCTGGAACATTTGTTAATCAATCACGCTTCAACGACGATGATCTCTTTACTATAGAAAAGAAGTAGACCATGGCCTAAATAAGGACATCAATCTTGTTAGCCTTTTCCCACTATGTTGGGGTCGGCTTACAGTCTAACCAGATGCAGTTAAGTGCAATTATTTTACATGGAGTGACTGCCTATCTGACCTCCATAACCCAATAACTAGATAGCACGGTATCTACCCTTGACAAGACGTGTGTCAGATTTTCTGGCTTCTAGCTATCCGTAATGACTGACAAGGATCTACAAATTACATCCGGGACCAACTGGTGAACGTGCTTTCCGAGGCATGGAGAAGTCTCGATATGTAATGGATGGTTGCATATCCACGGACTGATCACCTATACTTGTGGCTTTAATTAAACCACGAGCTTTTCCTGGATTAGGACTTTATTAACCACTAACTAGCCTTTTTTCCCACTGCTGATAAAGGCTTCCCAGTCCCTCTTCCACATTACTCTTTCCATGACTAGTACGGGTCAGCCCCTACGGTAGGAGTCGAGCTCGTCCCACCGTCTTTGCATTAGTCTGCCGCAACTTCGTCGTCTGGAATTTAATTGGACCCGTTTGGTGGTTATTTTTGCTCATTTCTCGTTTGACATGCGTTACACATGTCTAGCCCAATCTCACTTAAGCTTAGCAGCTTTATGAGTAACGTATATGATCTTGGTTTTGGCGTGCAGCGTTGCGTTCCTTATACGGTCCGATAGGTGGACCGCTTTTTTTTGTGGGTGGGACACTCTGGGTGGAGCGCGAGGACGTGATACACTCTTACTGACTAAAACCCAGCCGTGTTCCTTCAGTTGCCTCTGCCAGGGGCGCGGTGATTCTTTCAAACACCCGCGACCCTAGCAGAAAGGTGGACCCCTAGGATTCTAAGCTCCATGGCAAACCTCGAGCTTGGATCTCTGCTCAAGTGTCCAAAACCAGGTTTATGCATCGTACGTGAATATGGGGACAATAATTCTCCGTTTGAGACACAGTGAGTTCTCCTTTTAATAGATCTTTTATTTCTCAATAGGTCCTCCAGTTGTTTGTTCTCGGTACGTTTTTCTTTTTTCTTGGATGGTGGGAAATCATCTAATAACTTCTCCCGCTCTAGATGGAGCGGGAGGGTGTGTCAAACTCATGACTAAAACCCGCCCTTGTTCCTTCAGTTGCCTGCCAAGTTCTCGGTACGTCTGGCAATTTCTTTGTCTCATCGTGCTTGGAAGGATACTAGTTTGCCCAAATAGATATAGTATTCTGGGTCGAATAATATCCTTCCAGATGCGATATGATTGTGATACTATTTTATATATGTTCGTTCCCATGGGATATTTTTCAACATTCACGCGAACGAAGCCGCTGACAAAAATAAGCGCATAATTTCTTATTATCTGGAAATTACTGCGCCATCTCGATTTATTATGGTTCCAGCAATTTGGATTGGAGATCAAACCGAGATGATTGTGTGTGTCTTCATTTCGTATGAGTTAGAAAGATATTTGCTTGAAGATAAATAGCATTTTTTTGTGATATATTTATTTGCAAATGAAACGTTTACGACATAATTTGTGTTTGTACTAGCTTCTGCTCGCAGCTTTGCCCGAGTGAAAAAAAATTTGCACACTTTAAAATTGTCGTGTTTGGATGAAAAAAAATTAAATTAAATAAAACTTTATTTCAGACGATGTCCATAATTTAGTTAATATTTTGGTGTTAGTAACTATAGTGCTTAGCAAATATGTTAGTATTGTTAGTTTTCCCAAATTACTTAATTATTTAACTATGCAGACCTATGACTCTCCCCATCCAGTGTGATTGTGTGTGTGTGCTCCGCTCTGCTAGCGATAATTTTTAGAATGTCATTGTCACTACCATGCAGGCGCTGTAGTCAGGAAGCTGCTTTTTTTACATGATGGCGTTGAAAGCATCTGTACGAGCCTCCGCGACCATTCCCGAAGCGCTACAGCGCCATGGCAGTCCCAACAACATCCTAAAAGCATTATTAAATTGGACCCGAAGAAAAAAAAAAAACAAAAAGGACGCTGTATGCTCGGCGCGTGTATAACACCCACAGGCACTCGTGTAAAACGATTGACAGAATGCCCTAAAAAGGGTTATCTTGACAACTGTTGTACAGCAAGCGAACCTGCGGGCAAGCAAATTGCTCCTCACAGACAAAGAACTTTTTTTTTTTGAGTGGTGGGAAATCATCCAATGACTTCTCCCGCTCTGGGTGGAGTGGGAAGGCGTGTCAGACTCTTACTGACTAAAAACAGACAACGCCCTGCGTCGGGAATGCAGGGCGTTGTCTGTTGTCTGTTCTCTATTTATCTGCGTCATGCCTTAGGTCGCTCGTGACAATGTGGCCAAGGTACTTAAAACTATCGACAACCTTTAGTGCTACGCCGTTGAGACATATAGGGGGAACACTGCGTGGCTGCTACCTAGGCGCTTTAAATATAAGAAGCTCACACTTCTTCGAGTTGTATATTAAGCATTGCTCCTCCGCATAGGCTAAAAAAAAAAACGACAAAAACTTATATATTATTGCTACCGGGATATAAAGTAAACTAGGTAAGGTATGTCCTAATCCAGATCACTGTCTATCTGTAAAATTGGCACACAGGCACTGTGTACCTTGGTAACTCACAGGGTAAACGAAAAACGGCTGAAAGGACTGTTCTTTTCAGTCGTTCAGTGGGCCTAGTGTGAGTTTTTTAACGCGCTCGAACGCGTTTGCGTAAACGTTCGCTTATGTCAAATCGTATAGAAAAAAAGAGGTTACCCGCTATTGTCACCAGGCGGCGCTTATACAGTTTTAGTACAAATTGACGTTTACGCAAACGCGTTCGAGTGCGTTAAAAAACTCACACTAGGCCCTCTGACCACTGCTTAACAAACACACAGAATTTTACGAAACTTATCGTCATTCAGACGATATATTTTAAATGTTTTTTGAAAATTATTTATATGTTAATGGTTTTTAAAATTTTATAATAATATACTTACTCGTATGAGAATATTTCTAAAAGGCCTACATTGACCTAATTTTCAAGAAAAAAAGATGACAAAGTACCCAAATCTAATTTATCGAGTTCCATCCGAAGTTTAACATCAAAAAGGCTTTAAAATTAAACAAACGAAGTTTTCCTTAACGAGAAAAAAGGGAAGTCGGGATCAAAATGTTTGAGTTATTATATAACATGTGCTTTTTATAAATAACTCGTAGTAAGCTTATGATGTTTTAAGAAATACCATTACATTTTTTCTTTTAGTATTCATGTTGTTTGCTTTTCTGTTACAGAATGTTTTGAAACCGAAATTGAATGTGAACGTGCACAAAATAGCCTTCACGAGTATAAAACTTAGCATTTTTTTTGCCAGTTTTTACTCAGCGAATTTCATGAGCTTTGGTTATTAAATAGCAGCAAAACAACAAAAGATTTGAGCATAGTAAAATCAACATAACTTCTTGGACCAGAGCCCGTACATACGGCGATCTAACCCCTGGTTGTAAGGCCTCATCACCTTTTCTGATAAACACCGCCTTGTTGACGAGGTAATATTTTTGATCAAGATACGGTATGAACTTTATATTTCGTGATGATACGAGAATACTAGTCAACAGCAACGAGAAAAAAAAAACTAGAAACCTACAAATTTAGATAATTCTATGAAATAAGAAAAACACCCAAAAATATACCACAAAATATCATAGAAAACCCATTGAAATACAGCAAAGAGCGTACACCAATTAGGCTCCCCAAAGAATCCAGTATTCAATACAGTTTATCGGTTTGTATTGATAAGGCAATTATCATAACGATTTATAATACGGACGCTATTAAAAACGGGTCTGTTCGCCCGAAAATTTGTTTTCTACCCATTTATCTCTGAGTAATGGTGGAAAACGGAATTATTTTGGAGCGAAACGAGGATACTGGGAGGATGAAAGGTAACAGGCTTGATTGGGAGTTTGATATTTAAATTAAATGGGCTTACTCATAAGACTTTGTAAGGTATCTGCACAGGGATCTTTGCTTTATTCTATTAGCATTAAATATCATAAATTCTTAAGTAAACATTGGACGGCAATTGGGAGGACTATGCTCGGAATTTCTTTGCGTTATTGAATCAGAAATTAATATATCCACAGGAGAACCATCGTGGCCGGTGCCTGCATGCCTAAGAGTCTGACACGCCCTCCCACTCCACCCAGCGCGGGATAAGTCATTACATGATTTCCCACCCGCCCAAAAAAAAAAAAAAACAAGGTATATACTGACATAGTAGTGTGAAAAATCCAAACTTGCAGTGGGCAGAACACATTGTTCGCAGAAAAGGTAGTCGATGGGGCCGTACAATTCTAGAGTGGCAACCACGTACCGGAAGATGCAGCATGATGCGTCGATGCAGCTTCCCACAAGGTGGACTGATGACCTGGAAATGTGTACGAGACGCAAAGGATCGCTCGTTGTGACGACACTTGAGACAGGCCTATGTCCAGCAGTGAACGTCTTTCGGCTGTAATAATGATGTTAAAGATAATGAAAATGATCCTAACCAGTCGCGCTAAGCGCGCAGGCACAAGGTGCTAAGTAAGTCACCTGTCAATACGCTTCTGGCCTTAGACCATTGTCGCGGGTATATTTTAAGAGTCACCGCGGCCCCTGACACAGGCCACTGAAGGAACTTGGGTGGGTTTTAGTCAGTAAGAGTCTGATGCGCCCTCTCGCTCCACCCAGAGCGGGAGAAGTTTTGAGATGATTTCCAGCCAAAAAGAAAAAAAATAAAAGACCATGAATTTATGAGCCCGTTAAAACATGCATCGTTATTCAACACTCAAAAAATCAAAAAGCCCTCTATTCAAACTAGGCTGAGAGCCAGCACTTTTTGAACGTCAAGTTCACCGTCACCACTTCCTAGTGTTATAGCTGTAAAGAAGAAGTGGCCAACCAACTCCCCAGCAACACATCTGTCTGCTAAGTTAGAAGAACTTGAATCTAAATAATTATATGCAACAATCTTAACATATTTTTATGTAACATATGTAAAACAGAATAATAAAGATATATCGTCCAAAATATAATCATAAAATTAATTATCCGCCACTTGTTAGCTAGCACATTCCATTATGCCATCAAAAACGAAAAAAAACTCAAGCATTAACACTAAACCAAATAAAATAATAATAGCCTCCATAAATAGCTGGTGTGCCTGCTTACACCTGCAATGGTATAATCTATCAAAGAGGGCTGTGATTCGAAGCCACAAGTGATAAACTAGGCCCTAGTTCACACACCTAATCACAGTAAAATTATTATAATATAAACTCATATAATCTGTATAAGAAATAATAATAATTTGGCTATAAGAGTAGGGGAAGGCCAAAGAAACGATGGTTGGACTGTGTGAAAGAGGATATGGGTAAAAAGGGGGTGACTACAGAGATGACGACTAATAGAAGAGTATGGAAGAAAAAGACATGTTGCGCCGACCCCAAATAAATTGGGATAAGGGCAGGAGAATGATGATGAAACTCATATAATCTGTCATAAGCTACATAAGGAGATACAAAACAGCGACCACCTACACTAACACTGTTTCTAAAAGTAGCAGAATTTGAACTATCTGGAGACTATGATCCTGCCATTTGATTTATTTACATTCCAGGCACTAACTTAGTAATCCTAACACACTAGTTTAGTTTAGTGCCCTCGTTCATAACAATACATTCTGACAGGAATATGATTATGCTCATTAATATTTATCAATAGTGCATAATTCATGAGTTCCTGTGAATTTGCGCGGTAAAATTTATTGACCAAACACATTACTGGGGTAATGTTAAATTATGTGTAATAATTTTGGAATGGCATATTTACACAGAGTTAAAGGTTTTGTGTTGCACGTTTGAAATAGCAGTGCACTAATTAGGAAACAAGTTCGTGTCAGGCCACGCGCGGTGTAGGGTTCCGTAGTCGCTTGTAATGACATGCAGACTTAAAAGGGGGCTTTATGTGTATGTGAATGTCTAAATTACAAAAAAACCGGCTAAGTGCGTGTCGGACTTCGCACATTTAGGGTTCCGTACCAAAAGTATTTTTGATTATTTCTAAGGCTTTGGGTCAACAAGATGCATATACTGTAAAAATTTGTAGACTGTAGCTCCAACCGTTTGGCTGTAAAACTTGTGTCACAGATGACTGACAGACGGACACGTGAGTGACAACAATTAGGCTTCGTTTGGACCCTTCGGGTACGGAACCCTAAAAAGGAAAAAAGTTTTATTTTTCCAAAATTTCACATGTTTTTACTACCCGTTTAAAATATTAAGTAAGTAACAATTTCAGCTTCGTATTTTTTTTATAAGGATTTTGTGTTTTGAATGAAATTTTCTAAATATGTACATTTTATATCTCGGGCGACTCATAAATAAAAAATAAATTAAAAAAATTAGTACATTAAGAACGTTCGCATTCTAATCTTGGTGTCAATTTGACTAAAAAGCGTCATACAAGTTAATAAAATTAAAATTTAAGAAATAACGTAACATTGATTAACACTGAGATGGCATTACGAATATAATTTGAACGTTTCTTAGGTACGATAGCTTTCAGATTTCTTACGTTTGTAACGTCACAAATCTAAAACTATTTGGTTTTTTGTTTTTTTTTAATTTTTGTCATTACGTGTTAAACCTTTTTCTAACTCACTACAAGATAATTTAAATAAAATTTCCACAATTAAACTAATAAGTAACCTAATAGGTACATAATACAACAATTTGTATAAAAAAACTAGACCAAAATCGGTTCATTCGTTTAGGAGCTACGATGCCACAGACAGACCCACAGATTCATACTGAAAACTTAGAACACTCCTCTTTTCCGTCGGAAGTTATAATGTTTTTCAAAATGGCCTACGAATATCAAAATTCAACCCTAAAAAGAAAAATCGCTTAAGCCAAACAAAAACATTAAGCTGACGATCTACCAATCAAAACGCCCAAAATCGAAGCAGATAATCGCCAATGATCAACTCAGCCCCCAAACCATTCTTATAGAAAACAATCTCCCATTGACAAAAAACGGAAAATACACTCCATTTATCGTTTTACTCCCAATTTACATAATCTTACCTTAAACTCAGGGGAGAGGGGGGAACTAAATTGATAAATTCCCCTTCTTAATAAGACGAAAAATTGTTTGTTGATCGGCACTCCGTTGGACCACACAATAGATAACTCCAGAAGGTTGATTTCATAATAATGGGTGAAAACGCACGCACGATAGACACGCTTCACGTACAGCGAATGCAAGCGGACTCGCGACTGCCATTTGTTTGTGATCACCGCACATACGCGCCTCTATGTATGTTCGGTTAAAAATCTGTCGCAAATAGTCTATATATTCATGTGTTCAAGTTAGTCATTCATAAGTAGTGTCCAATAGATTTCTGCATAAACCACACGTCGTTTCATTCAAAATTCTAACAAGCAAACCTCAACCTTATCTCCTTAACAGTGTCCATGCGCATGTTTTTACAAGCTTAAACTTGCAATGTTTGTATGTATGTTTAAGTTAAATCTTGCAAGCTGAAATTAGAACCACTTCCTCTAATCTTACGGAATTGAAATTTTACATGGTGGTACAGTTCCAATGACAATGCATTTTTATGGTAAGCATGACCAGAATCGATATCTAGGATTAAGGAACCTCCAGATAAAGAAATTCTTCAATGCTCAACAGCACAGACACGAAATGTTGTATATGAATTTAAAAGCTTGTTTAAAATAATGTTTTTAACAACTAACTTATTACTTGTTGTATGGAGTCGACCTTCTGTACTTTAAATTTTGTGCTTTCACAGTCCGTTTGAAATATGGGAATAGGGCATTGTTGAAAATTCAAAAGAGTGAAGGTTTTTTTTGTGTAATTTTGTTTTGAGCTCAAGTGGGGTGCAATAGGTAAAAGGTTGATTTATTTTGTTTGAAATTCGATATTACATTTGGAATTCGTGAAAGTTCGTTTTTGGAAATCTAATTATGGAGTCGAGTAATATGCTTGAGTCGCACAAAAAATGGAGCAGTATTTATTTTTATTACTTAGTAAAAAAATTCCTCGTATTGGTCCAGTTGTCAGAAGCGCTACTTCATTCAATTTCCAAGTTGGGAGATACCATAAAGTGTTATTATATTTCAACCTGAAGCTTAGATTTGTGTCCGCTTGGTGGAAAAAGCTCTCCCTCCATTATAGTATTCGTCAAACTTAATGGCGTGTAGGAATACCACCAAATTCCAAATTGGCAAATAAGTATTATTAACAAAAAATATACAAAATTATTTACATAGCTTCCACAGAGTTATAAAAATCATTAAGGTTCTACTCAAGGTCCGGTGGCGCCCTCATTGAACAAAAAATCGTAGCATGGCACAGAAAATAAATATTGAAAAATCCAACTTCACGTTTGTTACAAAGAGGATAAAGAATTTTTACGTTGTTAAAACAGGTCTCAAAATGTTTCGTATCCAAATTAGTAGGCAAAAGTGTCAGAAACGGCCGTTTTTGGTACTTTTGTCCTTTATCCTCTTTGTAACAGACGTGAAGTTGGATTTTTTATATTTATTTCCTGTGCTATGCTACGATTTTTTATTCAATGAGGGCGCCCCTGGACCGTGAGTAGGACCTTAAATAGCCTAAATTATTGTCGAATTCACTGTACCTGAGCGCAGTTGCAATCGCACCCAACTTTGCACGCGCCATTAAGATTGACGAATACTATACATGGAACTTATCATAGCTGACGAAAAATTGGTGTTTTAACTATACCGCCGTCCACAAGTTATACTGCCGTTATCTGTCAAAATTAATTTTGATTTACGTAATAAAATCAGCATTGAATTAGGTACATTGCAAACAAGGGAACTTAACTGTGATTTTATTTATTTATCTGAGAATCGATTTATTATAGAATAATACTGCTTAGACAGATCAATCGAGAAATTTTGGCTAATTACTGTGGCATCAAAAAACCAAAACCCACCAAATGACAGATTTTGAAATGGCACTTTAGCCTAAAGACGGCACTGTAAGCACACCTTCGGTCAATATAGGCATGATGTCATGTTAGTTAGTGCCAAGTGCATCTGTGTAACACTTAAATTCAAGTACCTAGTGACCTATTAAGGTGTTCCTTATGTTATGCTCCTCTATAAAGGTTGCGATACACTTGAGCTTCATGAGCGTTGCATAAAAGGTCGCACATTATGCCGCTTAAAACCGGCGATAGCCTTTACAAATGAATAATTTTATTATACTTCATATAGTAAGAAATGCCTGTCCATGTTAATTTTCATGTCAATTGACCCCATCAAAAAAAAGGCTGGCCAAGTGCAAGTCGGACTCGCGTGAAGAGAGTACCGTACGACGAATTTAAAAATTAAACGTCTTATAATAATTAAATTCAGGCTATAAAAGCCCATAAAGCTCATAAGACTTGAAAATGTCAAGAAAAAAACATTGAATAGAAAAATATAAAAATAACAAATTTCATAAAATAAAAATTTAAACGAGAAATAATTTCAATCATCTGGATTTAAACAAAATTATGGTATTTAAAATTAACTAAGTACCTGCTTTTTTTAGAAATATAAAACAAATTTAATTTGTTTGTGGTAACTAAAAAATGTATGAACGGTACCGGCTTGTAGCGGGAAATTGCTGAATATATTATCTAGTGTTGTATTATGTCTGGTCGTACATTCTTGAATACGTGGACTAATGCCGAGCGGTAACAGGTATTCTAATATTTCATTTTTAACCGACGAAAAAAAAAGGAGGAGGTTCTCAATTCGACCGTATATATATATATATATTTTGTTGTGTATGTTCAGCCCTCATTCCGTCATTTCTGAACCGATCTTAATTATTATTTTTTCGTTAGATAGGGTATACCTCAAGGGTGGTCCCATGTCAAGGAAATCAGGATATGATAATGGAATCCTGATAAAATAAAGAGAAAACCTCGAAAATTGTGGGCACGTTTAGCGTTTCTGTACGTATGTTCGGTCCTCACTACGATGTTCATGAACCGATTTTGATGATTCTTTTTTTCTTAGGTAGGGTATATCTTAAGGGTGGTCCTATGTCAAGAAAATCAGGATTTGATCATGGAATCCTGATAAAATTGAGAGAAAACCTCTAAAATTGGGCCCGAATATTGTTTCTGTTTACTTTTCATAACTTAATCAGGTATTTGCATTTAGGAATCATCACATCATGAAACTGAGCTGATGATAGCAACCATACCTTTCCTAAACAATAGAATTTACATATAATAAACTGCTTTTAGTGACAGATACCACTTAATATGCTTTGAGAAAAGACGTCTTCAGAATATTGGAGGTAACCTCAACTGGTCAATATCCTGGGAACCTCAGTGCCAAGAGTAATGATGAAGGATTAGAAATTAGCCTCAGAGAATTAAAAGATGATGCGAGTCACAAAAAATCATAAAATGAAAAACTTTTTTACAAAAAATTCAACCGACGAAATAGAACTAAAAAGCAAAAAATAATAATCCTTTTAAGTCTTGAGTATTGAGCTTATTTACCTACATAAAATATCAAATTTTATGTAAACTAATTTTGCGTCGGCGCCATAATAAAATGATTAATTACCTACATCTAGCCTTCTTTATTTCTACTTACATATAAAATTTAGATATTTAATAATCAGATTGTTGTTTGGCGCCGACTCAAAATTAATTTACATAAAATTTGATATTTTATGTAGGTGAATAAGTTCAATACTTAAAGACATAAAAGGTTTATTTATTTTTTGCTTTTTAGTTTTTTTTCGTCGGTTGAATTTTTTGTTAAAAAGTTTTTTGTTTCATCATTAAAATTAATTTTAAAATCTCCTTCTATAATAATATTTTCATGTGTACTGAGAGCTTTCTTAATGCATTCGACGGCCATTTTCAGAGCACATTTTGGTGATTTGTATACGGTTAAAAATTGAACACTAAATGCTTTGAATTGAAAGCATTCACAATGCTGACCTCCTGGACTATATATTTATCTTATATTTTATAAATTTATGGGACCACCTCTGAAGTATGACCTATCAAACAAAAAAAGAATCATCAAAAATTTATGCACAAATGGCGGAGATATCGCGTAACAAACATACAGAAAAAAGGACATCCAGACGAATTGAGAACCTCCTCTTTTTTGAAGTCGGTTAAAAATTGAAATCAACGAACTATGTTAAGTTAGAGGGTAGGAGAGGCGATTCCAAAAATATCTCACTAAAATTTAGAAAATAAAAAAATAAAAGATTCCAAAAAACCCGACTGTAAAAAAAAACAACTAAAAAGTTCCAAACCAGTCGCTTTTCAAGCAGTCTGATGCAGTTGATGGCATGAAATCAATATTTTCATTATCATCATTCTTCTGCCCTTATCCCAATTTGTTTGGGATTAGCGCAACATGTCTTTGGCATGAAAACAATAATTGAAACAAAGAAATAACTGCCACCAACTGCATCAGACTGCTTGAAAAGTAACTTGTTTGAAACTTTTTAGTTATTTTTTACAGTCGGGTTTTTTGGAAATATTCTTCTTTTATTTTGCCCCCAAAAATTCACTCCCTTGAAATTCATTTATTTACGATACACGTCCGTGTCACATAAATTTATAAGTAAACCAAATTTTAACTTGATCGTTACAGTAGTTAATTGGTTGTGACAGACGGACAGAGAGATACGTGAGTGATCCTATATGGGTATCGTTTAAAAAAAAAAAGTGCAAAATAACTTTAATTTGGGAAATCGGTGTTTCTGGTTTTTTTTCTTCGTTTTTTTTAAACCAACTTCCGAAATCGGTTCTATTTTTAACCGACTTCCAAAAAGAGGAGGTTCTCAATTCGTCTGAATGTTTTTTTTTTTTTGTATGTATGTTACCCGATTTCTCCGTCAGTTGTGAACCAATTTTCAAAATTCTTTTTCATCTGAAAGAATATACTCCCGAGGTGGTCTCATATAAATTTTATCGAAATTGCTTCAGCACTTTTTGAGAAACTGAACAAAAACGGAAAATACGTGTACCTCGATGACGTTTTGGTGTTCTCCAAATGTTTAAATTCACGTTCCATTATATTGGGGTTTTTAGTTCTGGGGTATAACAACTAAAAAGTGAAAAATAAAAAACTTTTTTCCAAAAAAAACAACCGACTTCAAAAAAAAAATACACTAAAAATTTCTAAATAACTTTAATTTCGGAAGTCGGTGTCAAATAACGAAGAAGTAAAAATACAAACACCGACTTCCGAAATTAAAGTTATTTAGAAATTTTTAGTGTATTTTTTTTTGAAGTCGGTTGTTTTTTTTTGGAAAAAAGTTTTTTTTGTAAAAAAGTTTTTAGTTTTCACTTTTAAGTGGTTCTCCATTAAATTATGATAACCGATCGCAGTAATCGCGAGTCATTTGCTTTTAGTTATTGAAGAGTTCCACTGTCTATCTCCGAAGATCTTCATCAGACTCTAATGTATTAATTATACTAAAACTTTCCATGAAAAATATGCATTTGAATTACGAAAACTTTATCCAAATCGGATCAACAGTTTTCGAGAAAATCGCGGACAAACAAACATACAAATGGGTCGAACACAGAACTTCCTTTTTTGAAGTCGGTTAAAAGGGCCCGAAAACTGTAGACGCAAGAAAAAAATGCCATTCTCTATTACAGTACTCACTTTCAAACAACGATAATCAAGAAGCTGAAGTACACTTGTTACACCATCTTCTTACTCCCCCAAAAGCCGAGACATCTCATGGTCCAAAACAAAACCAAAAAAAAAATGTCCCCTGCGAAAGGTGGGGTAACTCGGGACAATTTCTTCTGCGTTACCCCTCCCACTTTTTACAAGGGTTCTCGAGCCTTCTAAAGTGCCCATTGTTCTATGGTATAATAAGAGACCATTTTGTGTTAGTCCGTAACGTTGGCAGTTTTTGCGGGGTAATACCGTTTTTATGGGTAGTTCCGTCATATTAACATTATGTTCATGAATGATGTATGCTTTTATGGTGCTGCTCTGATTTTATGAGTATGTTCGGCGTGTGAAGGCATTTTTGTGTTTAGTTTTTATTGTGTTGAATATTTATTTGTGGACAGGCGTGGAAACAAAGCCTTTACATATTATATATCTACAGGTTGTAAAAGAAATGGGTAGATCTATTTTAGATAGTGCCTCTGCCCATGGAAATTACTAACTTTCTTCAAAGAATTCATTCTCAAAAAATATATTTTACTTTTCGTACAAAGACACCTAATCAAAATAACAGTCTGTGTTTCCTGATAACTACAACCTGGGATGGGAGTCTTTAAGTCAAGAGTGAATAGGTTAATTTTAGGCAAGCGTACTCCATCTTCGACCTCATCATCGCCTACCATCAATTGCGATAGCGGTCAAACGCGAGCCTATATACGAAGAAGACTATAATGCCTATATAAAAAAAAAATAGTTTGGGAGGTCCAATTTTTTTTAAAATTAATTGTAACAGACATAATAATTATATTCCAGATTATAATTAATATATTTGTTGCACTCACCTGACGCACTGAGTTCGAGCAACTGTGCATGTACCCAATACACCACGATAGCGCAACATGGCTTAAATATCTCTAATGACCTTCAGTATGTCGTTGATGCTCCCATGCACTCTGCGCATCATAGACGCAGTCCTTTTCCGAAGGATGTTGTTACTTGGTATAAAATACTGGTATTCAGCTGCTTAGCTGCACAAAGAATCGCCAAACTGAAGTGGCAGTGGGCAGGGCACCTTGCTCCCACCGTAGACCCGGGCCTGCGGACAGCGAGTAATGGGTAGCTCGCCTTCCGATCAGCCCCGATCAGGTCAGGCCCGAGAGTCAACGGCACGTAGTGTTCCACGCGCGCTTCAAAGAGTTGTCAGCATACATGACGGGGCCCGTCATGGCCGATGCCTGCCCGGGGTTGAGGATAAATTCGAAAGAGTAACCTCGCCCCTGGGCATTCAGGGCAGGGAGGAACAGGGGTGGGTTTTAGTCAGTAAGAGTCTGACACGCCCTCCCACTCCACCCAAGAGCGGGAGAAGTCAATGGATGATTTCCAACCCCAAAAAAAACAAAAAAAAAAGGGCATATTGCTCGCAGAACAGATGGTCGATGGGGCCGAAAAGTTCTAGAGTGGCGACCGCGTGCCGAAAGACGCAGCATTGGAAGGCTTCCAACAAAGTGGACCGATGACCTGGTGAGAGTCGCGGGTAGCCGATGGATGCGAGACGCACAGGACCGATCATTGTGGTGACACTTGGGGGAGGCCTATGTCCAGCAGTGGACGTCTTTCGGCTGAAATGATGATTCAGCTGCATCCGGTTACGCTAAAAACTGGTCTCAAAATAGTTGGAAAAGGGTTAGTCAGATGATGATGTGATAATTTTATAAAAACACTTTGTTTAGACAAATTTTATCTCCAAGTCATTTCCTCTATTCCATCCACTAATACTATAAATGCGAAAGTTTGGATGGATGAATGTTTGTTACATAATCACATCAGAATGGCTAAACGGATTTGAATGAAATTTATCGCAGAGATAGATTATAGTCTGGAATAGCACATAGGCTATGATTTAAAATGGAAGGAATACATATAATTTCACGCTGACGAAGCCGATGTCAGAAACTTGTTTTATAATAGTTATTTACACCGCGCACCATACACAAGTACCGCCTACCACTTAATTTATCCAACTTTAAATCCATCAAAACATTTACACAAAACTTCTAGCTTTCGCAAACTTTTTCTGTGTCCACCGCACCACTTTATGGACACAATCAACTTTGCGCCGATTTTTCACATATCGCTTCCGCAGTAGGGACCTCTCTACGACACGTTATAATGTGATTTATAACAGTTCCGTTGTCACCGTGACCTGTTATTTTGTTCCTAGTACGTTCCTAGTGTTATTTTTGCCAACTTCAGATTTTTTTTTGTGGCGGTTACTTTGGACTAGCTTTTTGGTATATTTTTATATAGATGTCGTCCATTCTAGATAAATTTTGGTGTTTTAAACCGCGAAATTGTTACTACTTCGTCTGGATTTTATTTATATTTATTCGATGACAGAAAATAACAAGTATTTTTTGTTTGCAGTTTTACTGTTACGTTACCTTTTTTTGTACCTGGGTATCTAAACCCTGACACAATTGAACTAAACAACCTTCAAATAAGCTTCATTTTTTTTTAAATTTTGCTCCATCGTCAGACACCAGTCGAAATACAAATCAAGTCAAGTACCAACATACAGAGAAAAATCCGCCGTAATTTTCCGTAACGTCTTCCTATCCCTTCAGTAAAGCCTATATTATGTAGCTTCCGCACCATTATTTTTAACTCATACAATCTACATGACGTCAACCAGCCCACACTTTGCCAAAAAAGTGCCTTATTACGAAAAAATCTACGATTCTTCTAGAGCCAGGGTAATTTCGATTCGGAACGTTTCGAAGCCAGGGTAATTCAACTCGGAATTTGCCGACACCCTTACGAGAGGAATTGATGCCATAATTGTATTACACCATTACTTAAATTGTTATTTCTGAGGCGCTATGTAAGGGTGTCGATTTTTATGAAGGTATAAAAACGCCACTCCACATTATTATTGACAGAAAATTCAGTTTTCTTCGGTGACGAGGAACAATTAATTGGTAATTTTGCTTCCAGTTTTAGTGCTAATTTGAAGACAAAGTAAAATATACATGTCTTTTTGATGTACCTGGGTTTATCTGTATCGTTTTTGGCTTTTTTAATTATTATATATTTAATGGCATGTTTCTGATGCACTCATTTAAGTAATTAACAAATCATTGGTGCGGATTCTGTTGTGCACAAACTATACTTAATTTAGGCTATTCCTATCTTTTTCTTTCTAATAAAACAAGTAAGAGACGATCGTATGCTTCCAGTTTTAGTGCTAATTTGAAGACGAAGTAAAATATACATGTCTTTTTGATGTATATGGGTTTATCTGTATCGTTTTTGGATTTTTTATTTTTATTATAGTATATTTATTGGAATATTTCTGATGCATTCATTTAAGTAATTAACAAATCATTGAATCATAATTTAATCAATCATTCCCCTTGATTCTGTTGTGCACAAACTAAACTTAATTTAGGCTATTCCTATCTTTTTCTCTCTAATAAAACAAGAAAGAGATGAACGTAAATTAGACCTGTCAAATTTAGTTGCACTTATATTTCCATACAAATTATGGGTTCACGTAAAAACATGTCAGTTAAAAACACGGTGAAGCGGAAGGCGTAAACTACGTAGTTTGACATCTCTAACTTAGTTCATAACTTTAGTCGCCCTTTTAGTAAAAGATAGCGATGCTCTAATTTTAGTTTAGTTATTGAACAAGAAAATCGGCACCAACATCTGTCAGCAGCAGAAAATATACAGTCATACTAGCCTACCAGCGGCTTCACCCACGTGGTATTAATACTTCTCCCAGTTTAAACTATAGCTCATGTGCTGTTCTAGACTATAATAATAATAAATATGTTTATTTCTCACCACAATATTGTACAGTACATCATTGAAAATTTTATGATAATAGCTTTTATATTGTGGGAGACTAGTGCCTATTTCAGGACACCAGGACTCCGCCTTTTACACTGTAATTATCTCGAGACATTAATATTAGGTAGGTATTGAACACTGAACGGTGACAAGTTTTAGTTAGAATAAGTGTGTACTAAAATTTATCTCTGTACCCATCCAGATCAGTTCAGACGCTCTGGCATGATAGAGTAACAAAAATCCATTCATACAAATTTTCTCATCTAGGATATTAGTAGGATGTAGGATAGGCTTATGGTATATTTTTTGGTTAATTTCTTATGCATCCATTTAACAAATGATTTTTTTATAATTATTTATTTGATAATTATTAAAAACCAATAGTGCACATATTTCTCTGTTTCCTTCTTCTTGTCTGTTTTTTTTTGTATGTGTGTACACTAATTGTTAAATAAATAAACTGATAAAAATGTACGTGACGCAGTTACTTTAGGCGGTTATCACACTGCCACGCATCACGCTGCATGTTGCGTGTCAACGCACCTACGCGCGTACTTTCGGGAGTGTTTTCTATACAAACGGAGATTCTTACAATCAGTTAGAGTACGTATTGACGCGCTACGCTGCGTGGTGCGTGGCAGTGTGTTAATCGCCTTACTTGACTTACCAAATCATAGTACATGTACCTACATGTCTACAGGGTGTAACGGAAAGGTGTGATCATATTTTAAGAACTGCATCTGCCCATTGATATGAACAACTTTATCCGAGAAAAAGTGAGGAAATTATAAAAAAAAAAATAACCCCCTATACAAATATTGATCAGCTGATGATCACTTTGTATGCAAAGTCCAATTTTTATTTTGGGAGTTTTTTATTTTTTCTTATAGAAAGTTGTTCATTTCCGTGGGCAGAACCGGTTCTTAAAACATGACCACACCTTTCCGTTACACCCTGTATATGAATGCACGCCTTTTTTATTTGTGTTTAGTCTTATTTTATTTATTTTCTGTTAGTAAGATTAGTTTTCACCTCATCCCGTGAATGTATCCGTGGCATCACAGCGGGCCCTACAGATTACCAGCGCTGCGTTATTTATTTCATAAATCTCACAGCGTATGCTGAGTTAGGCGCCTTTTTGGCCTGGCACCGTCTATTTCTATTTTTTATTTGTATTATTAGTATTAAGTTCTTCTGTAAAGTTTAATAAATATTTTTTTCAGTTCATAATAATTGGAACACTTTTTTCACAAAAGTCTTTTTTGTATACAGTAAAATTTATTGAAAAGTCGATATTGCGATCCAAACCTATTTAAATATTTAGTAAACAAGTACGCGTTAAAAGTTATTTCTAAGAAAATATTCGTAATTTATATATTAAACGCAGTAAGATTTTACTTTGAATTTGATACTCAAAAGCGTTTTACCGGATGCGATGGTAACGTCACATTTTCCCCGAATCTTTGCTCTTAAACTCATATTTTTATTAACTGGAATAGTTTCCAGTTCCGAATAACCTAAGAGATTAGTATGCATCTCAACTGTATCTTACAAGTAGCTTCTTTGATATTTCAAAAGCAGACGGGAGGATACTGCTATAAACCAGTGACATGAAAGTTATGAAATACACACTTCTGTAATAATATTACAAATGTGAAAGTAACTTTGTTAGTCTGCCTGTTAGTTACTTATTGGCGTCGTAATATCTGCACGGATTTAAATGAAACTATACTAATAGAGTAAGATCACAGAGCTGCTAGACATTGACAAAAATGTATAGGATTAACGTAAGCAAATCTAGTTACTACAAGCAGTGCCGGATGAAGCCCAGCGTTTTGTAAAAAGATAACGAATCAAAACGTCTTTCGCTTATTTTTTTCACAGGCCGCGGGAGCCGTAGGTATCGATGAGCCCATAGGCCTACATTGTTTTTACGGATATGGTGTATATATCTTGATTTCTTTGGTTCGTCCAAGCAGGGGCCCACAAATACGTGGGGCCCGTAGCATTTGCTACTCTTGCTACGTGGCTAATCCAGCACTGACTATAAGTATACATGATTCCATAGTCAACTTTCCTTGTCCACAGACGCAATTTCAAAAGCAAGCATCTCTTTGCCTAAAATACCATAATACAGAGATTCAAATCAAATACAGGTCCGAGTGCTAACCAATTTTTCGGAATATCAGCAAAGAGTTAGTCGACTCTTCACGTGACTAGAGAGCTGAGCTTTTCATTGGCCAACGAATCAGCATTGCTATTCAACGTAGAAATGCTGCAAGCGTTCTGGGCACTTTTCTCATTGACAACGATGTCGGTGATTTGTTTATGCTCATTGAAAGCGTTGATTATACGCGTTTGTACATATTTTATTATTACTAGTGGTCGCCCGGTGATCAATTTTTATTTTATTTTTTATTTTTGATGGGTTTCCTCTTGACTCTAGTCTACGTCAGAGATGAGACAGAGTCGACGATGGAGCGAGACTACCCAGAAGAAGCCTGTTCACTCTAACTTTGAAGACATTAGGGTTGTATGCGTTCGGAAACACAGACGCAGGTAGAGAGTGCCACTCTTTTGCTGTGCGCATTATGAAAGACGTTTGGAAACGCTTAGTGTGAATTGGTTGAATATCAACAAGGTAGGGATGGTAGCTTGCCGTGCGTCTAGAAGTCCGATGGTAGAAGGGGGCCGGTGAGATGAGGTCGTGGAGTTCTTGGGTACACTCTCCATTCGACCATAATTAATTTAAATTTTCAGTTCAAACATGACATGACATGACTGTGAACCATAAACAAAAGATTATTTATACAAATACGTGTCAAAAGCATGTTAATGTGTGTAATGTTTTTTTGTTAATTTTATTTATTTATTTTACTTATTATATAAAAATGTTAGCTTTCTGCACTCCTTCTTCATATAAACTTTAACTGTGCCAAATTTAATTCTCCGCGTAATTTTCGTAAAAAGGGGTCAAAAGTTTTTTCTTCACATATTAATATTATTATTATCAGTTTATAGTAGTACCTATTCACCGCTCAACGCCACACCAGTGAGGCAACGCGAAAAAAAAAAATTATTAAAAATTATTATTATTTATATTAATTATTATTATTAAAATCGCAAAAAAATAATAAATATTAAACACCGCGATAACTAAGAGGTTAAGTTATTTATTAGTTCAGTTTCGTAGTTTTATTAATATAATATATCACTCCTTTCGTAAATCAAATACAGGAGAAACTCAGCCATCAGGAAACTATGAAGTATGATTTCCCCCTTTTGACAGTCACTTGTAACGTGATTCGCAGTTATTTAATAACATTTTCCTGCTAGAACTGAGTTTTTTTGTACTGAATAGTAGGAGGAAAAGTTAATATAGTTAATATTATTCGTTCGCCATACGATCTGTCTGAGAACATAGATTTATGAAGACTGCAGAAGAGAATGTGATGACATTAGAATAATGTTTATGTTTTTTCTTTTTTTTTGGCTTCACACACGGCTTTTGCATGCAGGTAGTGTCAAGTTTTGAAAGTATTTAGTTTTTAGGGACATAATACAGTCACTTCATTGTCAATGTGGATACATTCTAATGGACGACGAACGAAGTGACTGTATTTACGCAAATGTGTGTTGTTTACGCAAATGTATCAAGACAAGCCCGCCACACTATTCCCAGTGGTTTGGGAACCACTCGGAATAGTGTGGCATGGGCTTACTCCTGTAAGCCAGAATCAACAGTTGCGACCACCAGAAAAAACGCCGAGGCAATGAAGCTCGACGAGTCTCTGAGAAACGATTAAACTATCTGGGTTCCCGCAACAAAATTAGTCAGAAAAGAACAGCGGAAGAGTAAGAAACACATAATTTCCACTTCACTATGATTAAGAAACGAAGCAGGAGACAGAACAAAGCCCTAGCTTTGTGAGATTTAACGCTAGCGCTAGCTTTCGCGTCTCTCGTCCAGTATGGTCTGTGCACTGGTATGGGAACAGCCACTCCTGATGGTGGGTGTTGAAATCCCTCAGTTACATCAATTGAGCAGAAGGGTAGGTACCACTGCTGAGCCGCATCCGTCGCCTCACTGAGGTGTTGTATGAGCACAGTTGTCTCCAAATAACCGCTGTGCGAACTGTAGACACAGGCGTAGATAATTTTATGCAGGTCTGTGTTCACTAGGACCCAAAGCGTTGAGAACCTGGTCCTTAAGGTTGTGGAGACGCCGATAGCAGCAGATGTCGTCCCGGGCGTACACATATACCGGTGCGTGGCTTCCCTTTGTGCCTGGCCCACCATTAGGCACAAAGGGAAATTTAAAACTAAGGTAAGGCCAGTTGCCGGGCACTACGGATTAAAACATTAATATGGGACCTAAAATATATTGAGTTAGCCCTCTCGGCAACCTTCGCTGAGGTAGTCAATCATCATCATCATCATTTCAGCTGAAAGACGTCCACTGCTGGACATAAGCGTCGCCCAAGTGACGCAACAAAGACCGGCCCTGTGCGTCGCGCATATATCAGTAGTAGGTAGTCAATACTACAATAAAATTCTCAGCTTAATTTTTCCGAGATCGCACCTGTTTCAATGATTACACATATTGTCCAGTTGCGTAGAAATTCGAAAAATACGACATCAATTTTGCATAACAATATCCATCCGGAATCGAGGAAAATGCCAGTGAACTTCACTGAAAAAAATCCTTCCGAAAACCCCCTGTATGTTTTATTTAGTAGGAATATTTTTACACAAGTTTTCTTCTCCGTATTACTTCACTCGTATGGCCTCAGAAATCTGGCCTTTTGGGATAAAATGTAACTTTCATTCAGTGAAAGAGTTCTCGTTATCAAATACGAATTTACAAAGATAATCTCCTATAAACAACCAATGCAGCAATGTTACCTACCCGGGCCTGCGGACGGCGAGTAGTGGGTAACTCGTCGTCCGATCAGCACCAGGCCCGAGAGTCGACGGCGTGTAGTGTTCCACGCGCGCCTCAAAGAGTTGTCAGCAAACATGACGGGGCCCGTCATGGCCGATGCTTGCCCGGGGGTTGAGGATAAATTCGAAAGAGTTACCTCACCCCTGGGCATTCAGGGCAGGGAAGGAACAAGGGTGGGTTTTAGTCAGTAAGAGTCTGACACGCCCTTCCGCTCCGCCCTAGAGCGGTAGATGTCATTGGATGATTTCCCACCCCACAAAAAAAAAGCAATGTTACCTCTTTATAATAGAAAAAAGACTTTTGACTTCGTCAAAGTCTGTTAAAAATATGTTTAGATGAGAAATTTATTTTATTTACTCTTCAACTTGTTTTTATACATATTTTAATGGAACAATGTTTCATTTAAATAAGCGTAGCAACGCCCTGATTTCGTAGCGCAGCCGCGTAGCAAAAGAGCGTCGCGTAGCTCGTGCGTGAAGCATCGCAGGCCTACGCAGCTACGGTACTACGCACGAAATATAATTTGTGTTTTAAAGGGATCGAGAATACATTCTACATTTTACTGCCATGAAAGACACAGGGTGACCCCCAAACAATAGATTTTCAATTGTGTCTGTTGTCTGGCAGTCAATGTGTTAAGCACCGTGAGTTCTTGTCGACTGAGAGGCGACCGACTAAAAACTGCAAGCATTTTCTAAATGTTGTTTTTTGGTATAACAACACATTTGTGTTATAGAGAAATAGCCTGTTGGCAATCATTCGGTTCCTTAACGTTTGGCGAGGGGACCAAAAAAAATACCTAGCAACTACTTTCTAAAACTTGAAAATTAATTGGAGATATTCCTTGTAATCCTTCGAGGACTACAGGCGTGACTTTATCACGTGCAATTTCAGATATATACATTTTTAAAAAGTTTTAAAATATTTTTCACAAAAAGCTAGAAAATGAAACATCACTTGCTCTTTTCAGTCTTTCACGAAGTTGCAAAGCGTAAATGAATGACAAAAAGTACCATCAACCTTTTTAACATCCATTATGCGAGTTAACCCTGGCGACGCGAGACATCTGTCCTTGGACATGCGCGACCACTTCCCCCGAGTGGCGGCGGAAGGGTTAAGTTCGTCGCGGGAATCGTTATACATTTCACTTTTTAAAAGTTCCGTTTTTGTCAAAGAAATTGTACATTTAAGGAATTTTAATGAGTGAGGCCGGTGAAGATGGGGATAATGGTTTAAGTTTATTTTATTTTCAACCTGGGTAGGGGTTATTTTAAGAACATGTTATCAATTCTTTCTGTGTTAATCCTTCGTTGGGAAAAGAGCTAGTCAACAGTGCAATGGTTGGGTAGATCAAAATCAAACTGCTAAATATATTTTTAGGCACTTTTGAAACACAAAGAAAAGACAACACATTCCATAATACGTTTGCTTTGTACAGAGTGACTTTTAATTTGTCAACAATCTGTCATGGGCTAAAGGTACTCATAAATGTGCAGAAAACTTCACTATGGGATCAATATTAATTTCGCACAAAAAAAATTGTGCCATTTTAACTCATTGAATGACTTCGTACTGAAAAGGTTTGTTTTTTTTTTAATTTTCAGGGTTGATTCCATATTAAATTCAATCGTGGATCTTTGACAGTCGTTACGGGTCGTCAGAAGCCCGAAAGTCTGACATCCAGTCTTACCAAGGGGTATCGTTTTACCCAGTAACTGGGTTGTGGAGGTCAGATAGGCAGTCGCTCCATGTAAAATACTGGTATTCAGCTGCATCCGGTTAGACTGGAAGCCGACCCCAAGATAGTTGGGAAAAGGCTACGCAGATTGATTGATTCCATGTTAAAATTGTTTTTATTTACGAGAAATTTAATTCTCTGTACGATGGCCAACGAATTAAAAGTCACCCTATATTATGCCAGCTACATAATGTTTCCTTTTTACCTACAAATAACGTAAGAAACCTCCACCTCTGAAGGATGCGTTTTATCTTTGTAATTTTTTATTGATTTGGTAAAGCCACAAAAACGTTTCCATTATGTTATGAAAATTTAACTTACGGACGAAACATAATTAATATTTTTGTATAAGGAGTCATTCCTATTGTTTCTGTTTTCTTCATTATAACCATACCTTATTCATTTAAAATCGTACCAACTAAAGCGAAAAGCAGAAGACTTTTCGATCATCTTTTATGTATTCTAGCGAACGCCATCTGTTACGAAGCTAACTGCTAGCGATACAGAATGCTTTACACGTGAGATTGTTCCTAATATCCTTTTAAAGAAGCGTCGGTTTCTGAGAGAGAGGTAAAATGGAAAACGGGTTAAAGGAAAACTCAGAAGCTTGTTGGTTGGGTTGACATGGTGAACTTGTATTGATTGTATTGTATGTGTTAATAATATATATTGATTGAGTATTTATTATTATAGCTTAAGGCCCTTCCCCCGCCAAGTGGCCTCATTGAAAAAAAAATCGTAGCATAGCATAATGTAATGTAGTAACCAAAAGTGTCAAATGGCCGTTTTTGACACTTTTGGTTACTACATTGGACACGAAACATTTTGAGTCCTGATTCAACAACGTAAAAATACTTTATCCTCTTTTTAAAAAACTCCACGAAGGATTATTTAATCTTTATTTTCTATGCTATGCTACGATTTTTTATTCAATGCGGGGGGAAAGACCTTAAATTGTCTCCATGCCTTAGTTAAGGTACGAGTAGTTAGTATATGTATATGGATCAATTTAAACTTAAAATCTGTACCTACTTTCTGTGCAAATAAAGAATTATTCTTAATTATATAGTTAAAAAAAAACTAAAAAACACGCTTTTGCTATTTCATTTTTCCTAGTCTCCTCAGAAAACCCTTTCATTAGATACAGATATCATGGGAATGCATCAAAAATAAATAGTCCGCCATCTTTGGGAGTCCACTATATTTGACTAAGAATGACGCCACTTAGCTAACCATTCAATGCTGCCGATTCTGTTATGCACAAACTAAACTTAATTTAGGCTATTACTATCTTTTTCTCTCTAATAAAACAAGAAAGAGACTGACGTAAATTAGAGCTGTCAAATTTAGTTGAACCAATATTACCATACAAATTTAGGGTACACGTAAAAACATGTCGACTAAAAACACGGTAAAGTGCAAGGCGTAAACTAATTTGGCATCTCTAACTTAGTTCATAGCTATAGCCGTCCTTTTCTCGCACTGCCTTTTAGTAAAAGATAGCGATTCTCTAATTTTAGTTTAGATATTCATCAAGAGAATCGGCACCATTGTCATCCAAACTAAATATGTATGCAAAATTTCAGCTCAATCGGAAACCGGGAAATGGGTCAAACTTCTAAGATATTTTTACATACCTAGTTAAAGGTGAAGCTAACAAAAGCGTGTTAAAAAGGCTTTTTATTTCTTAAATTTTCTGTTTTAAATAGAAAATACATACCTAATATAGCTGCGTTTAGTATTATTTTACTTGTCTGTTACCTTCTTACATTTTGACGGTTTAACGGATTAGGACATTGGATACTTTTATCGCAGGAGTATGTTTCCTTGTGATGATTTCCGACATTTACGCGTTCAAAACCACTGCAAAGGCTAGTTTCAAATAAAAGTCATTTAATATTTTCAAATATAAAAAAATAAAAACATCATTTTGAGAATCGCCAACTAACAGACTATTCACTGGCAAACAGTCGGGAAACGAAAATGTTAATTAATTGGGTGGGCATTGGGTCAATTCTTAACTAACACACTTTTCACCTCACCACACCTACAAACTTACTTCACTCACTCACTCACTTTTTTTTGCTTTACCTCTTACTTTGTAAAAACAAACGAAAAATCTTAGAAGTAAAATTTGACCCACTTCCCGATTTCCGATTGAGCTGAATTTTTCCATACATGTTTAGATTAGATGACAATGCATGGTTAGTTAAGTGACGTTATTCTTAATTCAATATGACGGACTCCCAAAGATGGCTGACCAGTTATTTTTTATGCATTCCTGCTATGGGTATCAAAATAATGTGTTTGCTGCGAATAATATGAAATAAAAAGAGTGTTTTTTAGTTTTTTTTTTTAAACTACGTTCATACACAACAAATATTATCAAATTATTTATTAGAATTATTTGCTTCTACAAACTATTTACAAACTTCTAAAATACTTCGGTTTAAAGACATTTTATTTTCTCAAAGAACAAATTACAGTTCACTTAAAGAGAAACTTAACTAAATTAACAATAGGTTTATAGTTTACTTTACGACGTTCAAGCCATCCAAGAAACTGAACACCATAGTTTGATTTTTTATAAAACATAGCTACTTAAGTCCAAATCAGATAACAAAACAGTTCAAGCCAAACTTATGTGTCTATATAACGTAAAAAACTAAACTGACGTGTCTAATATATAATTCCTTAGGATTTTTTTTAAATGTTGGTATGCTTAAACACTCTCTGACTTTTTTAGGTAATTTATTGTATAGCCAAACCCCTTCATCCTATATAATTTTCCTGCCGTACTTTACAAATATTTGTTTATAAATGACATTTCAAAGAACTAGCAACCACTTGCCATTTAAAATAAGATGTGCATACACAACTTCCTTACATAGTCTTCTATTTCCAGTCAATACAGGAACTGAGTTACTTGAACGGATATTACTAACATACTCACGTGGAAAGCGTAATGTCTAGTAAACTTATGCAGTTATAGCCAGGAAATGTTGGCTATAAACATTTTGAAGCAAAGTGTTCGATTTTTATGCACTGGAGTGTTCCGGTGTGGCTCTTTTAATGTTATTTGATTGGGTTGTTTTAGTCTGTGAAACACTGCGAGAAATTTTGAATCTGCTGGATATAGAAGGTGCAGGACCATTCGTTAGGCGATCTATTGGTCTTGCCTGTCTGTCTTTTGAATGAATGATGAGATTCTCCATTTAAAAAGCATCGCTAAGAAACCTGGATTTCATGTTGTAAATTTCCATAAGCAATGTGTCTCCAAAACTGCCTAGATTTTAGGATTCCGTACTGGATGGTTCCAAAGGGAACTCTATTGCTGTCACTCACGTGTCCGTCTGTCTGTCCGTCGTCTGTCACACAGGTTTTACAGCCAAACGGTTGGAGCTACAGTCTTAAAATTTTCACACTATAAGCATCTTGTTGACCCAAAGCCATAAAAATAGTCAAAAATACATTTGGTACGGAATCCTAAATGTGCGCAGTCCGACACGCACTTGGCTGGTTTTTTACCTACTGCGTTGGGGACGGCTTCCAATTAACTTTAATAAGTCTGATATGTATTCATCACCTGTGGCTTTGAAGTTGAACTTAGTAATCCTTTGATCAATAGCTCCGGAAAATTGCACTTTGCAAGTCCTACACCCCAGACAGGTTTTCGACAATAGATCGACGCGGGGTCGGATTTGTCAGTTCCTCCGATTGATCGTCGAGGATCTGTCTATCCAAAAGAGATTGAAGGTTTCAGCCCTAGAATTTTGTGTGAATTTTTAGCGGTAGTTTCGAAAAGTGATTTTTTTTTGTATTATATTCTAACTTTATGGATTAGCTTCGCATAGACTCTAAAAATAATGGCGCGCTCTTAAAGTTACCTATCATGCTTGTTAAAAAAAAAACTGGCATATTAAGTAGGCATTCATTCAGCAATAGTGTATAACAGTAAAAGATTTTTATTCATAGAATCAGTAGGTACTTACTGTCAGAGATTAAACTTTTACAGTCATGTTATTATGTATATATAAATCAATTTTACCTCTGTATAATTATTATTTTTATTAAGAGGTAAAATTGATTATTTCTTTCTACTCAGGTCTCGCGGCGACCTGGGTCGCCAAAGCGAAAATGCCGTTTGCCTTGCCAAAAAAATTGCCAAAAAACCCGATTCACGCGTTTTATACCTCTATTATTACTATGACGTAAGGTATTTTATCCTGTAGCAAGGTCCCTTACAACTATCATTACAGGTGTATACCTAATGCGATAGCGCGGTCTTAAAACTAACTTATTTACAATAGAACTATGAAAAACGTAAAAAAAACTGGTAGTACTTACAATAACACCTAATAATAATAACTTCTATACTTACTAAGTTCCCTAAACATAAAATCACAATATTTAAAATATAAAAACAACAACGTAAAACCTACTAAAATCTACACTGTAACATAAAATAAACAACAATAACTTTGCGAATTCACTCAAATGGCATGTAAATATATCGATCTTGACGTGAAGATCATTAATAACCCGAATTGCGCGGTTAAATGGTGTTTTGGTGTGTTTGAGTTTTGAGTTGGTCCTGGCAGCCGGCACAGCCAGCAGCGGCGGGCCTCGCCGTTTCCACACATAGCGGTCCGGTCCACATAAACTCAGGCTCTGCAGCACTCCCAGGTTATGCTCAATGCCACGAAGTAACCTAACCAGATACGAAACAAGCGCTAATTCCCGTCGTACCCTTAGTTGGTTGTACCCGACCATATCGAGCACAAACAGTGTGTCTGCAGTTGCACGATGGCCGACTGTCAACGGGGCTTGACAGCTGTTGACCCGCGCGGGACAAATATCGGCGCTAATCTAAAACCACGTAAGTACCTATTGTTTTGACAATATACGTTATGTAGACACACTAAGTATTTTTTTATTTTTCGGTCTCTTCACAGCAAACCCATTCATTAAATACCCATAACATGGGAATGCATACAAAGCAATTAGTCCGCCATCTTAGGGAGTCCGCAACATTGGATTTAGAATGACGTCACTTAGCTAACCTTGCACTCTCATCCAAACTAAGCATGTACGCAAAATTTCAGTTTTATCAGAAACCGGGATGTGGGTCAAACTTAACTTTTAAGATTTGCTACTAAACAGTTTATTTGCTATCCTAAATATTTTCCGATTTTGACTTACATGAAAATTATGCGACGATATTTTATTTACTCAAAATGCGAAATTGTTACTGCATTTCACGTTAGTAATATCTTTAGGGATCAATGCTCCAGATTACTAGACAAGGTTTGTTATGTACAACCACTTAAAAAATTATAGAAAATCCAGCTTAAATACAATAAATTGAAACTCTAAACTCCAAACTCCAACAGTACATTGACAACGCGATTCCATTCACAAGCCAAATCGAATCTTAATTGATGTCGACATACAAAAACACGATCTCATTCCCTAAAATCACTGATTTAAAACACAGTGGAGCCTTTCCGCCTCATCGCCCAGTGCTACAAAACCGAACTTTTACAGAAAAAAAAAATTGAATAGATATTTAAAGCTTTTATAGTCATATCTTTGAAAAATTGCAGCCATTTTATCATTGGGACCGGCATAATGAATTGGAAGGGAAATTCTTAAGGGTTCCCTAAAGGTGATAGATTAGGTGTCAACTTGATTAAGTGTCCCATGGAAATGGTCTAGGTGAATGGAAGGTAGTGGCCTAGATACGGCCGAATGTAAAATGGCAGGGACCCACTTTGATAAGTATGCAAATTGGAAAATTTTAATTATTCTTTGGCTGTTTTATTAATAAAGCTTGTCGTCGGGTTTTGTTATTAACAATCCTTAATATAAGAACGATTTTCTATTTATAGTTTCGTACTAAGAACTTTGTGAGTTAGTGAAATTGAAGTTGTTAGTACTTTGTGAGGAATTAGATCATTTCGAAGGGAAATTTCCTTTGCTAGGTTAATGGAAAAGACTAAAAATAAAGTTCTAATCTAGTTTTGCTGAGTAAAAAAAAATGTGATAAGGATAAGTTTTAACTATCAGGCTATCTGCAACTGAGACTAGACTAAATAAATAATAATGAAGTTAAAAGATTTTTTTTTTGTAAAGCTATTAATCAGCCATTTAGGCGCAGTTATACGACTTTTAATGGTTTTGAAATGAACATCACGTCTAAACGACTTGTCTTATTTCTTTTAAAAAACTATAATGTTACTCTAGACAATTTTCGTCGCAATTTGATCTTAGAATATTTGAAATTATATTTTTACAACATAGTGTAATTATTACAGTTCCTGAAAGTATCATTAGCTTTGCGTATCCCAGCATAAAAACACTTTGGGGATCACACCAATGGAAACTATGTTTAAAAGCAACAAATCCTATTATATTTCCAGTAAAATTTGCCAGTTTCTCAATTTTTGCTGTGTGTAAAACATGCATTATATTAGTTAACAGTAATTTTTTCGGAGGTTGTGAAATCATCGAATAAGTTGATGTTTGATGTTTGTACTGTTTTTTTTTTTTTTGGTGTGGGAAATCATCCAATGACATCTCCCGCTCTAGGGTGGAGCGGGAGGGCCTGTCAGACCCTTACTGACTAAAACCCACCCCTGTTCCTTCCCTGCCCTGAGTGCCCAGGGGCGCGGTAACTCTGTTTTAAATTTTTCTACAATCCCTGGGCTGGCATCGGCCATGACGGGCCCCGTCATTATTGCTGATAACTCTTTGAGGCGCGCGTGGAGCGCCACGTGCCGTCGACTCTCGGGCCTGGTGCTGATCGGACGGCGAGCTACCCATTACTCGCCGTCCGCAGGCCCGGGTATATTTATACTGTTGGCGTACCTATTTTAAATAAGTAAATAAACTTTAAACTGTCTTACAAAATAACTAACGGTTTGCTTTCTATAGAAGTTGAACGTAGTGACCTAAATAATATTTCTATGACTATTCTTGCAAATGTTTTTCCCTGCAAAAGCAAATTTTATCCCAGGACCAACAGTCCAAAATCAATAAACAAGCAAATTAAATCGATCTATTGGATAAATTTTATCCAATCTGTTAACGCTTATCCTGCTAGACGTTGTTTCAGAGAATTACTTTCAATCTCTTCGCTGATAATTAGAAGGCTGCGTAAATCAATCCCGGTGGAGTGGCTGGATCTATTTCTTTGGACATACGACTTCGAAAAACTTCGAGCTTCATCAAACTGAAAGGTACTCGTAAAGACTGTTATAAGTCTTTTAGTTCTAATTTATTGATAGGCTCGGTTTTGACCACAGGAGCTCATGCACTTCATTCAGCATACCACACCATACCTACATGGGTAAAATTTTATGGTTAAGTAATGCTTGAAAAGGTCGGTCCGTAGATGGGCGATCATCCATATTTTTTTTTATAATTTTAGAGCGCCATCTTTGGCAATACCGATCATACATTCACAACATTCATCAAATCTCTATATGCCATGAAAACGCCCTGTTACTGTATGTTTTTGTTATTTACCCAACCAATCAATCCCAACAGCATCTGACAGCAGATTTACTTAACTTCAATTCAATCTAGATTTTAGGATCCGTATAACTGTATTTGACTGGGCTTAATCCAATCTGTTAGATCAGCGTCCCACCCGTGTGTCCCTTTCCAACTTCATTAACTCCAATGTAGAAAGGATTGCCGGTTCATTAATTATAAGGGTTCTACAGTACTTATCTAGTACAATCATTTGTTATAGAATTTTCACTTATTATTTTGATTGTTTGTTGTGCCCGATGAAAGGATTCAGGGATTATGTTTCTTGGAAGTTAATTTCAATGGGTTTGGTTAAGAGCTTGAGATGGGAGGATTTTGTGATTGGTTTTGTATCCATCAAGCTATAGTGACAATGGGCCGGCCATATTAGCCGTAGAACCGATGATCGTTGGGGTAGATGTGTTTTCGAGTGGAGACCGCGAATCGGCAAACGTAAGGTAGGACGGCCTCAGGCTAGGTAGAGCGATGATCTTCGCAGGATGGCTGGTAACAGCTGGATGAGAGTTGCCGAGAACGGAGCAGAATGAAGTGCAATTGAAGAGGCCTACGAGTATGTCGCAGCAGTGGACTGCCATAGGCTGATGATGAAGCTGGACTCTAAAAAAGTAGGTAGGTAAATTTAGTTAGTTTTATAATATTTCCATGTTGAGTAGAAGTTGGTCAGCACGTAAAACATAACGACGCCTTGGAATGAAGAGGTAAAAATACAGAAAGAAGAAAAAATTGTACACTGTTGAATTTTATTACAAATGCTTCAAATTTATGAATTGTAGTTTTCAATTTTGATACTTTTTCAGATACATAATTATGACATATATTTCAGGTTAAAGTCGTAAAAGCGTAAAATGCTACTTGCGAACTTTTCGTAGCACTCGCGAGTTTTTACGAGGTTATCATTAACCGACATAGATGACGTTACAGGTTACTAAACTTTTTGTGTGAAAGGTAACAAAGTACAAGTTAACAAGTAACTAAAATTTTTCTTCCCAAAATGTGTAATAAAAAAAAAATAAATGACCAAAATTGCATTCCCGAGCTTTTCACTCTAAGGCAATGATAAAATATGAGGAGTATTTTCCGTCGTGATTAACTCGGTTTTGGTGCGTTACTGACATTTTGACCGACTGAAATCACACACAAGCCTAAACTGCTGAAGACGGAAACGTTAATTTTGTTTTAGGTAACTGTAAGGCTGTAAATATTGACATCTAAGTTTGGACTAAGTGGTGGGGCCGGAGTATATACTCGTATGTAGATAAAGACTATAATTAGTTCGAAACATTAATTATTGCTTATCAAATTGACATACAACGTCAATCTTCCGTGTTATAATCACCAAAGATTAGTAGTTGTGGTTTGAAATAAGTATCATCATCATCAGCCTTTTAATGTAAGGCATGGCAGTGGGGGCCAGCCGTGGGGACATTAAAACCCAGGGCACAGGCCTCCTCTCAGTGAGAGGGTGTGGACCGTAATCCAACACGCGGGCCCAATGCGTGTTGGTTGATGTCACATAATTTCGAATTTTGGTTCTAGGACATGCCGGTTTCCTCACGATGTTTTCTTTAACCGTTTTGAGAACAGTGGTGATGAAATAATTTACACAACGTAAAGCGCCTGCCAGGATTTCAACTCACGACTTGTAAGTCGCGGCCATTGTCACTGGGCTACCACTGCTCTAATAGGTATGGATACGAACAATTTAATTTCGTAAGTAGTCAATTTGTTAATTCATTAATTTTCCTGATTTTCCTTTTTTAGGAGAAATGATCTAAAATTGAACTTTAACCATGTGTTTTATACAAAGTCATGAGTAGCAGCAACTACAGAAGATATTGTCGACTAGCTTCTGCCAGTGGCTTCGCCCGCGTGGAATTAGTACTTCCCCCACTATAAACTATAGCCTATCTGCTATTCTAGACTGTAATCTATATCTGTGTCAAATTTCATCCAGATTTGTTTAGAAGTTCTGGCATGATTAACCTGTGAAGCCCCGCGACTCACCGGTGAGTCGGACAAAAAAAAAAAAATCGGCTGTCAACCCGGGTTGTCGTCGGGGTTCAATTTGACAACTCGGATTTGGCCGCGGGGCTTCACAGGGGAACAAATATCCATCCATTCATCTAAACTTTCGCATATTTTGTATTATTTTGTCGGTACAAATATGACACAAAAACAATAAAACTCCATAACAACCTTCAATCTCTCTCCCATAAACTTTAACGCCCTCAAAATTACTGCAAACTGTGCCAGTTATGTCACAAAGTACAGAACGCCCTCTAGCGACAGTGACAATAAAAGTCCTTCCACACAAAGAATGGATTATACATGTAACGCGCCTTCACACACTGGCTGTAAATTTTACTTAGCCCGATTTAATGGTTGGGGTTTTGATAAAGGGTTACTGGAAGAGCTTACACAATATGTCTTTTTTTCAGGTCTTGTCGTATCCTGGGTTTTGAACCCTCTGTCATGATGCTACCACAAAACGTTTTGGGAACTCATTCATTGTACGTACAGCTAAGAAACGGTACTATGGTATCTTCTCTGCCATTTGACAATCAAGTGTCAGCAGTAGGAACCTGACAAGGGACGTCGGGGCCGATGCCTGCCTAGGAGTTGTGGATAAATTCGAAAGAGAGTCACCACGCCTCTTGGCACAGGCAACTGAAGGAACAGCGGTTTAGTCTAGTTTGGTTTTAGTCAGTAAAAGTCTGACACGCACTCCCGCTCCACCAAGAGCGGGTGAAGTCATTGGATGATATCCCACCCTAAAAAAAGAAGTGGAAACCACTTAAAATTTCTTAGTATATCTATATCTGCCTAGCCTTTTCCCAACTATCTTGGGGTCGGCTTCCAGTCTAACCGGATGCAGATGAATACCAGTATTTTACATGGAGTGACTGGTTATCTAACTTCCACAACACAGTTACTTGGTAATACGGTACCCCTTGGTAAGACTGGATGTCAGACTTTCGGGCTTCTGACGACCCGTAACGACTGTCAAAAATCCACGATTGCCAGCCGAGACTAACGGTTTAACGTGCTTACCGAGGCACGGAGGAGTCTCGGTATGCAAAGATGGTCAACCATCCATGGACCAACCCCGGCAAGCGTAGTTTAACCTGATGGATCGCACCCCTTTTTAAGTTTGGGAAATCATCCAATGACTTCTCCCGCTCTGGGTGGAGCGGGAGGGCGTGTCAGACTATTACTGACTAAAACCCTGTTCCTTCCTTGCCTGAGTGGCCAGGGGAGCGGCAACTCTGTTACGGATTTTTGCGCTACCCCTAGGCATATAGATCTACCCCCGCGGCTGTGTTTTGCTTTCTTTTTTTTTGTTTTTTTTTTATATTTTTTTTTTAAATTGCTTAGTAAAAAATGTAAATAATCTTTTTCTGATCAAATCTGTAGATTTAGTTAGTCGTTTGCCATTGATTTTTCTCTGCAAAGAAATTTTAGGAATTTTTTTTGGGCGAGTGTGACTGAACTTTTGATCCTTGACTGTACATTTTTTTTATATATAGGGGTTTTTTTATTTTTATTTATAGGGTATAACAGAAATGGGTATTTCAATATTTAAAATACTGCTTTTTCGCAAAGTTCAATTTTTTTTTTTGGAAATTGATTCTAGCTTCTATGAAGAAAGTTGTTTATCTCCATGGGCAGAAGTAGTATTTAAAGTATGACCACGAATTTCCGTAACACTAAGCTCCTTCCATTATCCTTACGTCTGTAACCTGCTTGATAACGTTAGCATGTCAGTTGTTTCACGTTAAGTAAAACTTTCCTATCTGAAACCTACCTGAGGCGTTTTGAATTACTATGAGCATGTGTTCGGAACACTGGTGTTACTGACAGCTAGTTTAATGTGTTTTAGTGGTAATCCGGGACCTTATTTATAAAAAAAACGGCCAAGTGCGAGTCGGACTCACGCAAAGGGTTCCGAACGAATCACATAATAATATGGCTCATAAAAAAAGTAAAAATCTTTTAAGACAAACTTTTAAATGAGCTTAAAAATACTAATTGAAACTTAGTAAGTATCTAAGTATCAATTAGTATTTTGCGTACAACAATAATATATAAGGCTTAACCTTAAAACAGTATAAAAAACGTTCACGCGTCAAGCTTCAAAGAAAATGTTATAATTACAACTATAACGTTTACTATTTTCTAGTTAACGTTTTTGTTTAAATAAAGCTTGCCTTAATAAGATTTTTATTTATCTATACTTTATTTAAGAGCGTATCAACTAAGGCTGAAAGAGTCAGTACTTGGGGCAGCAGCAATCTGACATTATTCTTCTAGCCAGCAGCCCTGTAACTTCTTGTCAGTCAAAAGAAAATCTAATCTATACGACCAGTGTGCTATAACTTGTCAAGACAAATCTAACAAGCCTTACCATATCGGGCTACATTGTAAAGTTGAGGGTTTCTTATGGTGACCTCCCAGATCCAACATTTGACTGCAATATACCTGGAACTATAGTTTTAGTCAAGACAAAATCGATGAGACTAAACAATACAGCACTTTCTTGTTTAGTGTTTATGGTAATCTTCTGGCTCTATCATCAGACTCTAGTCACCACCTAGTTTAATGACACTTGTCAGAAAGGACATATTCAATGAGTCTAAGCACGACGGTGCTATGTTTTATGGTTACCTTTATAAATATATAATCAGACCTTGCTCACCTTCTGGTGTAATAAAACTAGTCAGTACGAATTCAATGTACCCAAACACGATAATCTATCTTCTTTAGTTGAGGACTTGTTATGGTCACTTTCCGGTTTTATCATCAGATTCTGGGCAACACCACCACTAAATGTAATATTGCTTGTTAATACATATCCAATAAGCTCAAACACGATGGTGTTATCTTGTATGATTGCGGAGATACAATAGCCACATTCAGGCACCAACATTAGACCCCAGGCACCTGCTAGTAAAAATTACTTTTCAATACGAATCGAATGAGCCCAAACGCGATGATGCTATCTTGTTTGGTTGCAGAGATCCTTTGACCACCTTCCGACTCCATCATCAGACCCTGATTACTACCAAATGTAAAATCACTTTTCAATATACATCAAATGAGTCCAAACACGATGGTGCTCGTTTGCAGAGATCCTATGGACACCTTTCTGCTCCATCATCAGACCACAGGCATCACCTAGTCTAACGTAACTTGTCAAAACATGCAATGAGACCAAATGCGATGGTGCCATCTTGTTTGGTTGAGGAGATCCTATGGCCACCTTCCAGCTCCCTCATCAGACCAGCTTCATAGTAGGTATTGCTGCATTTTAAAATTGTAGTCTCAGTAGATTCGGAGATAAGGGGGGCGGGGGAAATTGGCCAATTTTCGTTTATTTTCTTAAATAACTTTATAACGATTAATTTTAAAATTAGCAAAAAAATATTTTTGAGACCCTCACAGTGCGCCCTTCCATTTCATAATTATGTCGTACGGTACAGTTTGACAAACTTTATTTTTAAATTTTCACCCCAAAAGTGAGCCCCATATTCCAAATTAATATATTTACGTTACTCGCCCTTGTTTGGAGTGGAGACTGTACGAGGGCGAGTGACGTACCGCAAGATGGACTGCGGGAGGAGTTCGCTGAATGCGAGATGTACAGAACAGGTCGATGTGACGATGACTGGAAGATTCTTTCTGCTTTTCTTTCAAGTAGAATATTAGCCTCTCCACCGGATTTTGGTCACGGTGGCCAAGCTCTACGGATATTAGCCAAATACGCAGGAGATATTATAGTGCAGAAGTGAGTGCGCAAAGCAAACAAAGGTGCACTCTCTGTTCCTCTACTCTTCTAATCCGATGGGACAGTGATCCGACAATACCGGGAAAAGATCAGGCGCAGAACCAACGTTTAACGTGAATTCAGAAGCATGAGGGTGTCATACCACCAATTTCCAAACACCGGGCTACTGAGAAATCACTCATTTATTGCCCGACCTTTGAATTTGTAGGTAGTATATAAATGAGATACTACTACTACGCTACACGGGAATCTAACCCGTATAGTAAGGTCGTTAAGCACTATAATGGCAAGCGAAGCTTAGCAGGAATAATGAGTACGAAAGGCGAAGAAATCAAGAATGTTATTATAATCGGATGAAATGAATATATTTAAAGGTGAAGTAAGATAACAGAACTAGTACTAGCAATATAACAAACAATATGAAAATAAGCAACAATTATTATGAGCGTGGCGCGAATCGGACAGTAAGGTAGGTAGACGAATGACGACTGAGACGCGTCGCTCTGCTCGCGCGCCGGTCGGTGTTCGCAAGCCGCTGACGTCACATCGAACAATGGATCACCTGATTTTGGGATCTGGCGCAGAAACATAAGCGACAGCGATTTGCTCCAAATTGTAAGGTGGTGGTCCAAGTACTTTCCGCCACATATTCCCCCCGGCCAGACCGTAACTACGGTCGATAATAATCGGGGAACCGTACTTGCCGCCCGCTTCTCGTCCTCTTTTCTTGACTTGTAGGAGGAGCGGTGGTGTCAGTAGTTGGTGCAGGTTTTTCCTCTTGAACTTCTTCACGCATCATGTAGGCCGGTTTGAGACGATCAATCGACACATTATTCGGCTTCCCTTGTATGTCAATCGTGAAGTATTTTGCGTGTCTCTGTAAAACCTTGTAGGGTCCTGCATATGGTGGTTCGAGTGCGCGCCGTACGTAGTCTCTCCGCAGGAAGACGTAAGAAGAAAAGTGCTGATCTCGTGGCACGTAGAAGGGCGATTTACTCGTAGTATGCCACTTAGTAGTTTTTGGAGTCAGCTTGGTCATGTGACATCGCAGACGGTTTGCGTACTCGGTGACGTCAGCTGCAGTGTAGTCTTCTCTCGAAGATAAGAACTGGCCTGGTAGTTGAAGTGCTTCTCCGTAGAAAAGTTCGGCCGGCGTAGCCTGGATGTCTTCCTTCCACGAGTTACGCATGCCGAGAAGTACCAGTGGAAGAGCTTCCGTCCACTGTGAGGAGGTGTGGCACATGATGGCGGCCTTCAACTGGCGATGCAGCCGTTCCACGATGCCATTAGCCGCTGGATGGTAGGCAGTAGTGCGAAAGTGGTCTACCCCCAACAAGGCAGTGAGAGCCTTGAACAAGTGACTCTCGAATTGGCGACCACGGTCGGTGGTTATCCGTGTTGGACAGCCGAACCTGGCCACCCAACCAGTCACCAGAGCAGCAGCGCATGTCTCCGCAGTGATGTCCTTTAGGGGGTACGCCTCAGGCCATCGGGTGAACCTGTCAATGACGGTAAGGCAGTACCTGAAATCAGACGAAAGGGTTAAGGGCCCTATGATGTCGAGGTGGATGTGGGAGAAACGAGAGGATGGAGTCAGGTAAGAGGAAAGTGGAGATTTAGTGTGACGTGTGACTTTACACGTCTGGCATTTTAAACATTGCCTTGCCCACTCTCTACAATTCTTGCGAATCCCTGGCCATATATAGTGTTTTGTCACCAGTCGCACTGTAGCAGATTTCCCAGGGTGATGTAAATTATGCACTGAGTTGAAAACTTCTCTACGCAGTGTTGGTGTTACATAGGGACGTGGCACCTGTGTGGAGACGTCACAGTACACGGGTAAGTTCCCACTATGTGTTGATGCTATCTTTTTTAATTTAAGCGTCGTACCATGGAGTATGAGGTCTTGCAGTTCTGGATCATCATCCTGGAGTCGTGCAAGGTTCTCGAAGTTGATGGCAGCAGATACCTCTTCTACGCGTGATAGAGCATCTGCAACAATGTTTTCTCTGCCTGGTAGGTACCTTACGTCTGTTGTGAATTGGCTAATATAGTCTAGGTACCGAAACTGCCTCGGCGAGAGACTCTCCCTGTTTGACTTGAACGCGAAGATTAGTGGCTTGTGGTCAGTGAAAATCGCGAATGTTCGAGCTTCAACCATATGACGGAAGTATTTAATTGCTTCATACACTGCTAGCAGCTCTCGATCATACGGGCTGTACTTCTTTTGAGCATTGTTTAGCTTGTGGGAGTAAAAAGCTAGTGGCTGCCAGCTCTCACCTTTGCGTTGTTGAAGAACAGCGCCTATAGCTGTATTCGATGCGTCGGTTATAATCGCTAAGTCTGCCGATGCATCTGGATGAGCCAAGAGTGTTGCTTTAGACAGCGAGGACTTGCAATCGTCGAAAGCCTTCAGCATCTCTGGAGACATTTGAACTGGATGAGAACCTTTGATCTTAGGACCAGCAAGGGCAGTGTTTAACGGTGCTTGTAGCTGGGCTGCGTTTGGGACAAATCGGCGATAAAAATTAATCATGCCCAAGAATCGTCGCAGCTCCTTGACGGTTTTGGGTATCGGAAACTCCTGGATGGCCTGCACTTTAGTCTGTAGTGGTTTTATGCCCTCAGCTGACACACTGTATCCTAAGAAAGTCACCTCTGGTTGTCCGATGTTACATTTGACTGTGTTGATGACGACACCGTATTTATTCAGACGTTCGAATAATAGGCGTAGATGCACCTTGTGGTCTGCCACCGTCGCTGAGAACACTAGGATATCGTCGACATATCCATAGCAGAAGTCTAGGCCGAGTAGGACTTCGTCAATGAACCTTTGGAAGGTTTGAGCCGCGTTTCTCAAACCAAAGGTCATAAAGGGAAACTCGTAGAGACCGAAGGGGGTGGTTATCGCGGTTTTAGCTATATATGTTTACTGCGAGCTGATTATAGGCTTTCACAAGGTCTATAGTGGAGAAGACTGTGCAGCCTGCTAACTGATGGGAGAAGTTCTGAATATGGCGGATGGGGTACCTGTCAGGTATTGTTCTGGAGTTAAGTGCCCTGTAGTCGCCACATGGTCTCCATCCGTCGTCCTTCTTCTTCACCAGATGCAGTGGCGCCGACCAAGGACTCTCCGAACGCCGTGCTACTCCGCTTGCGAGCATTTGCTCAAACTCCTTCTTAGCAGCCTGCAGTCGAGTAGGGTCTAGGCGTCTAGGCTTACATGCTACAGGTGGTCCTGGCGTCGTCCTGATGAAGTGCAGCGTATTGTGATTGCCCGGGACCTGTTTGCCTGGAGGACGCGTTATCTCCGGATACTCACGTAGGATTTGGTGGTAATCCGTGTCACCTACCACCGCTTTCACTGAAGCAATGTCGACTGAATTGCAGTGTACTGCTGGTACTGACAAAGAGGTGAGGTGGTCGATCAGGCGTTGATTCCTGCAATCTACCAATAGATTGTAAAAGCTGAGAAAGTCTACTCCAATTATAGCTTTTGAAACGTCTGCAATTGTGAAGTTCCAGGTGTAGTTCCTCCTTAGTCCTAAGTTTAATTGCAGTTGCAGAGGACCGTAAGTGCGTATTACTGTGTTGTTTGCCGCTACCAGGTCGTAATTGGATTGTTTGCAGGGCGTTTTGACAGCAGACCGAGGAAAAACACATAGATCTGAGCCAGTGTCCACTAAAAATTGCATTTTTGACGTCCGATCCGTGATAAATAGACGGCCTGAAGAAGTAGGGCAGTCGTTGGCCGCTACTTGCGACCGCCCTTCCTGTTTTCCTCCGCGAATGAGCATGGTTGCTTACATTTTTGTGCCTTGTCTCCATATGTGAAGTGGTAGAAACAGTGTGGGTGGTTCTGTGGTGGTTGCTGCGGTCGGGATTTAGAGTGGTCATACCTTCGACGGTTGTTGCGAGACCTTGAGCGTGAGCATTGCCTTCCTCTGTTATTGAAACGTGAAGTGAGCGCGGCCACCTGCTTCGTGAGCTCGCTCACCTGCTTGGCTAGGTCCGACGTAACAGCGCTGGTGGAAGCAGACGTGCTCGTGATCTGTGGTGTCATCGGGGCGATTTCGTACACCCTGTCCGCTATCTCCGCTAATCTTTCCACCTGTAAATCAGCAATTTGAGAAGCGATTACCGTTTGTATATTTTGGGGTAACCGGTTAGTCCATATGCTTTTGACGAATTCAGCTGCACCTGATGGCCCTGCTAAATTTTGCAAGTGTCTCAAGAATTGTGACGGTTTGCGATCACCTAATTCCTCGTGGAGTAATAGCTGTTGTATTCGTTTTTCTTGTGACGCAGACAACCGACTTATGAGTTCTGATTTTAATTTCTCAAACTTATTAGCCCCTGGAGGGTTGGTAATGATATCCCTGACTTGCAAGGCGTATTTAGTCTCAAGTTGAGTCGATGCAAAATAAAATTTAGTTGAGTCGCTGGTAATTCTGGACAGAATAAATTGGCCTTCTAGCTGGGCAAACCACAATGCCGGCTCCTCTGGACAAAATGGCGGACAGCGCAATGGCATTCCAATCGCAGTTACCTCTCCTGAGGCAGCGGGAACATCCTTGCAGTCGACGTAGCTGTCCGACTCAGTCATTGTAAAATGAGTTAAAATCGCTCACTGCTAATTCCTTGTACCAACCACTTTCTGCTTTTGAGTCAGCCACCAATGCAAACACAAAGCACACTCTTCTATTGCAGGTCCACCGGTATCTTGAAGTCTTGTAACGCGGTAGTCGAGGGTCACCAATGTAGGTAGTATATAAATGAGATACTACTACTACGCTACACGGGAATCTAACCCGTATAGTAAGGTCGTTAAGCACCATAATGGCAAGCGAAGCTTAGCAGGAATAATGAGTACGAAAGGCGAAGAAATGAAGAATGTTATTATAATCGGATGAAATGAATATATTTAAAGGTGAAGTAAGATAACAGAACTAGTACTAGCAATATAACAAACAATATGAAAATAAGCAACAATTATTATGAGCGCGGCGCGAATCGGACAGTAAGGTAGGTAGACGAATGACGACTAAGACGCGTCGCTCTGCTCGCGCGCCGGTCGGTGTTCGCAAGCCGCTGACGTCACATCGAACAATGGATCACCTGATTTTGGGATCTGGCGCAGAAACATAAGCGACAGCGATTTGCTCCAAATTGTAAGGTGGTGGTCCAAGTACTTTCCGCCACAAATTGAACCCAGGATTCAAGCTCGGCAGTCGCACTTGCTTCTTTTCTATGATCATCATTATCATGTCTTTTAATGTCCCCACTGCTGGGGCACAGGCCTCCTCTCTGTGAGAGGGTCTGGACCGTAATCCTCCACGCAGGCCCAATGTAGGTTGGTGGATGATACATGTCTTCGAATTTTTGGTTCTAGGACATGCCGGTTTCCTCACGATGTTTTCCTTCACCAAGTTACACAAAGTAAAGTGCCTGCTTGGATTTGAACTGACGACCTACAACTTGCAAGTCGCGGCCGCTACCACTGGGCCACCACTGCTCCTTTTCTTATTTACTATTACAAAAACTGTCAATCGTGGGTCTTTGACACGATGGATGAGACGTATACGATCTTTTGAATTTAGAATCCGTTAATCAGTGAAATAGAATTAGAAATCATTGATTTGCCAATAATGCAGGTAAACAGATAACAGCCACACGGGTCGATCTGTCAGGTTAAGCTACGCTTGCCGGGGTTGGTCCATGGATGGGTGACCATCTTTACATACCGAAACTCTTCCACGCCTCGGAAAGCACGTTAAGCCGTTGGTCCCGGCTGTCAATCGTGGATCTTTGAAAGTCGTTACGGGTCGTCAGAAGCCCGAAAGTCTGACAACCAGTCTTACCAAGGGGTATCATATTAACCAGTAACTGGGTTGTGGAGGTTAGATAGGCAGTCGCTTCAAGTAAAATACTGGTATTCAGCTGCATCCGGTTAGACTGAAAGGCCAACCCCAAGATATTTGGGAAATGCCTTGGGGTAGCGGATAAATTCTTAACAGAGTTACCGCTCCCCTGGGCACTCAGGTAAGGAAGGAACAGGGCTGGGTTTTAGTCAGTAAGAGTCTAAGACGCCCTCCGCGGATGTCATTGGATGATTTCCCAACCCAAACAAAATAAAATGATAGTTGGGAAAAGTCTAGGCAGATGCAGATGCGGATGCATAAAAGCAAAGTCATACATAACCTTTTTTACGCAGGTTGTTTTTACAATACTTGGTTCTTGGTTTTTAACTCCAAAATTCCAAATCAAATATCACTTTACGACTTTATTCTTATCACGCATTCTATATGCACGACACTCCCAAATTTAGGACGAACGATCCCAATTCCCGAATCACTTCCAATAAAACCGTAGAACGCGATAAAGGCGAGAATCGCTTGCGTTCGAATCTAATCGGCTCATCAAACAGAACGGCGCGGCTGATTCCGAGCTCATGCGAAATAACACTTTATGGCGCATAAGCTTGTCCATTACTACATTTTATAGGGCTATGCACCACGGAGAGAGTATAATGCAAATTAATGCTCCGTGTGAGACCGGCTAGAGTAGGGTAGACGATGTTATAAAAGTTCATTAGGGACGTTGCAATATAAGATTAAAAAATCTAACGTAGGACGCCTGTATGAAGAAAATAGTTTTTAATGAGGAAATGTTGGATAAACTAAGCATTATTTTGTTTGGTCGTATTTCCTTGTAACTGACCAAAAAGACCACCAACTCGCACTGGACCCGCGTGGTGGATACGGCGCACGATGAGGCCTATGCCCCAGCAGTGGGGACATTAAAAGGCTGATGATGATGACCAAAAAGGTCAATATAGTCTCGTACTTAAATCATCATCGTCTCAATCAATGTAAGAAACTTGTCAAAATTTAGGGAAGCTAGAGGTGTTTTTGACTGATTAATGCGAATGTTTCTTAAAAATAAGAGAATTGCCCTTAAGGTTTTTTTCCAGGGTTTTTGTTTACTACTGATCTACGCAGTGGTGGTCCAGTGGTGACCGCTCCGACTTACAAGTTGTAGCTCGTGGGTTGGCACCCTGGCAGGCGCTTTTCTTTGAGTAATTTATTTCATCACCACTGATCTCAAAACCGTGAAATAAATTATCGTGAGGCATGTCCCAAAACCAAAAATTTGATGATACGGGAGAGTGGGGCTTACCCCACTCTCCCGTATCATCAAATTTTTGGTTGTTTGGCCGACATTCACACTTATGTGAATGTCGGGTAATTAGGAACAGTGAATTTTTGGGTTTATATCGCGAAATTATTTCAGAAAACCTTTTGACTGTATTTTTGCCATAAAACGTTTTTTTTTTGTTTTTTTTTTTATACTAAAACGTAACCCACTTTCCGGCAAATTTACAATACACTCGGTTACTACTTTTTTTTAAATAACTAGGAGACCCGGCGAACTTCGTACGGCCTCAAAATCAATAAAAAGCAGTTCCATACAAAATGTTTATAAAAATTAAAAACTTTTTTACAAAAAAATAGAACCGACTTCCAAAAAAAATGCAAAATAACTTTAATTTCGGAAGTCGGTGTTCTTGTTTTGTGTCTTCGTTTTTTGACACCGACTTCCGAAATTAAAGTTATTTTGCATTTTTTTTGGAAGTCGGTTCTATTTTTTTGTATAAAAGTTTTTTATTTTTCACTTTTTAGTTGTGGTGCCCCATTAAACTGTGTTAACAATTCATAAACATACGATAGCAGCAATCGCGGTTGATTTGCTGTAAATTTTTGAAGAGTTCCGTTGTCTGTCTCCGAAACCCATCATCAGATCTTTTTGAAATTTAAATGGGACCATTTCGGAATAAACCCCTTTCGAACAAAAAAAGAATTTTGCAAATCCGTCAATATATGACGGAGTTATCCCCGAACATACATAAAAAAAAAAAAAAAAAAATACAAACATCCGAATTGATAACCTCCTCCTTTTTCGAAGTTGGTTAATTAATTTTCTTCATAGGTAACTTATTTTTCGTGAATTTCTGCGATGTTTTAATAGTTATTCTGCTATTCAGGGCGGCGACAAATCCAATAAATCAAAGATCATTAAAATCTGTCCAGCCGTTCTTGAGTTTTAAATGGTGTAACTAACCCGACTTTGTTTTATATAAAAAGATTATTTCGGGTCTTTAATGAGTTTGTTATCAACAGCATTTCGCTAGAAAAAATGGTTAACCTGGGAACAGCATCATTCTAATTGTTCTTGTTTTCTCAAATCTTGGTGCTTATATTTTAGGATAATTAGGAACGCTGCATTTCTCATATGAATCAATAAGTGAAAATTAGGAAAATAAAACCACAAAAAGGATTTATGTTACATACATATTATTTTGGCTATATTATAGTAACATATGTAATAACGGAATTTAACCATCTGTTTCTAATTACCCCAGCAGGTGCAGGGTAAATAGGAACGGAAGGGTTTTGTTTTTCCTTAAAATTTTATTGATCCGTGTGATTTTTATGTTATTTGTTAAAGTATATTTCTTGACAAAAGGTCAAAGTTTAGTTTTCAATAAAAATTGACAACAATTAACATGGTTTTGCTCTTATTATTCTTCAGTGCCTTTAGGTGTTCCCAATTACCCCACTTCCCCATAAGTGACATCCACCAATCAGTACTGGACCCGCACGGTGGGTTACGATCCAATCCCTATCTTTTTTTTTTTTTGGAGGCCTTAGTCCCAATAGTGGGAACATTTTAAGGCTGATTTTACTTAGGATGACAGTACTATGATAACTGATAAATGATTTTATTTTTGTAAATAGGTTTTAACAACACTTTTACACGTGAACATTTTTTTTTGTCAGTTTTAGCTAGATGAGGCCGATGATTTATAATTTTTTTGCCATGTGAATTAATTAATTTTTAAGATTTTGAAATCAATACTTACAATTCCATTTTAAAAAAATCGCCGATACTTCATTGCATTACCTACCAAAAAATCTATTCTCTGTGTGAAAGTAGGTTAGTAACCAAAAACAAATAAGTAACACAGCCACAGCCCTACCAACCACGCAATATCGAGCGAACTGCAAAGCTCTAAGGACCGTCGTGTATTACTACCGTTACGCGATCCAATTAAGCCTAGGCTAGACTGCAAATACTAGCTTCACTTTTACTAGTTAAGGACCTGGCTGCATGGTTCACTTGGAAACCGATACCTTCGGTGACACGTGGTCTTGTGAGCCAAGATTTAGTGGAGGAACATTAGTTGCTGTATGTTACATACAGGTAAGTGTTACACCGATTTTTAATATGTCTATATAGATATGCGGAACCGGGTGTAAAGTCCCGTAAATCTCCATTGAAAAGGGGGGAGGATCCTTGTCCAACCAGACAGGTGTTATGTCTGTTTAGGCAACTGTCCGATGGTTGATTTCGGACTGTTGTATATGTTCAAATCGCATGGATAACTTTAATTGCTCACCATTTGGAGTTCTTGACTCAACAGGTCTCAACAGCAGTAAAAAATTGGTTTTTTAAAACAGCCATTTTGATGAAGTGGTAGTCGCGGGTGCTGCTCCAGCGTACGCTGCTAATTTTTGGTTCGCACGTATAGCAAAGAATCTCGTTATTCTTTTTCACACCAAATCGTTTGAATTTATGAGGTGCATTGAGAGTTATAGCCTTCTGACACTGAGATTGTCTTTTGGACATAGACCCGGGTGGAAAACATAGTGCTATGTGGAATTTTGCGACTCTACTAAAAAATTTTAGTCGAGTTACAAAGTTGGCCCCATAGTAAAAGTTGCTCTTATTCAGGAGTACTTTCGGCCTTTTCCTTGTTTAAAACGAATAAAAAAATATCTTGTATACTAGAAATCAAATATTAAATAGATTAGCTCAAACATTAGCAACGACAACAACATGCATAACATAACATAAGCTTAACTTTGAGTTAAGCTCGCCTTTGTACATTAACTGTGTAATGACTGTATTTTATGTTAAGATGTGATGTACAATAAAGAATTAAGAATTAAAAATCAGACATACTACTACTAAAACCTTCCTTAAAAAAATATGCATTTAAATAACGAAAACCTCGTCCAAATCGGATCAGTAGGTAGTTTTTGAGAAAATCGCGGACATTCAAACATTAATATGTACATACATATCATGTATACCTACATACATACGGGTTGAACGATACGGGTGAGTTACATTACCAGTGCACTGTCAATCACATCAATAAACTCAGCCTATTGCAGTCCACTGCTGGACATAGGCTTCTCCCAAGCTGCGTCACAATGCTGAAATCCTGTGCTAACACCAACATAAGTTGGGCATAAGTTAAGCAGATAACTTAGGTACTAATTAAGACCAATCTCACAACAAATATGAAATAATCGCTTCACCGAACAAAGACCACACACCAAATAATTTGCAAGCTAGGCTAGACTAATCAAATATCTCTAGGAACTTAAACTCCTTAGGCATCTGTTAGAACGCTCACGTAATAGGGGAACGCTAAGCAAACAAGATTCCTACTCTAAATAATAATTTCACATAGACAAAGGAATGGTTAGGCCTCGACCAAAGTGAGTGCGGTGACTGGCGCGGAAGCGGGCGACTACTAGCGACCAAACACAACGTCCACTACTGTCTAGAATATGCACGAAAATATTTGCCATGTTAGCTGTGGTTACAATAGAACAGATGGTCGATGGATCGAAAAGTTCTGGAGTGGCGACCGCGTACCGGAAGACGCAGTATTGTAAGGCCTCCTCAAGGTGGACCGATGATCTAGTGAGGGTCGCGAGTAGCCAATGCGAAGCGAGACACACAGGAACGGTCGTTGTGGCCGACACTTGGGGGAGGCCCATGTCCAGCGGTGGACGTCTTTCGGCTGAAATGATGATGATGATGATGATGATACTTGAATACCGATGCAATGCAGTGCGGACGAGCCCACCTATGCTTAAGTACTACGCGTGGCACGGGGTCTCATCTCAAAGAAAGAAGATTTAGTGTAGATATATTAAAATTTTCGTGATAATATGTATCGATTTCTTATTGAAGTACCATGTATTATGATTTTGAAAAAAATGCTGATAACAACTGTATGTATGTTCTTGTTTAATAAACTCCTCTTAGCACACTATTGTGAAATAATGGGATTCCAATTTAAATTTAGTAGATTATTGGAACAGAGGCTATCGTCCAATACATTCATACAATACATACAAGAGAAATTTAAAAAGTCAATAAAAACCAGTAACCATAATTCTAAATATGTTTCAGGGTACCTACCTAAAAATCTAATGTTTTTAAAAGTGCCACGTTTCGGTGTATTAAATGTTGGTTTTCAAATGGAACACACATGTCACAGAGACGTGCACATACATTATAAACATAGTATCTACTATAAATACTTAGTAATCAGCAAAACTACAATAAAAAAATTCTGTGTTTTTAGCTCAGATACAGACTTTACGCCCACGTTTCTATGGACGCATACATCGGGTTCAAAAGTATGATATAAACGCGCCCGCCTCCGCTCCCACTCAAGCCCATCACGTTAAACTCTCACTCAAAATTATTAGAAGCACTTTAATTAAATTCTGTGAAAAGTCAAAACAGTTTCAAAGAGATAGCGATGCTGCGTTAATAGGATAGTTACGTTTAATTTAACTGGTAATTATTGTTTAACATAAATTGTATCCTATGTAACTAATACCTTAGCTGAGGATGGAGGTGCTAGTTGATGCCTTAATTTTTGCGTTTCAAACCAAATATCTTAGTTGGCTGCTTGTTGGGAAATCTCTGTGTTATTAGCATGTTGAGAACTAAAATATGAAACGTTTTGCAAGTAATCCTAGAATCTAAATATGTTTAGTAAAATTTAATTTTTTCTTTTTTACTTTTAAACTTATTTTTTAGGGTTCCGTACTCGAAGGCTCTAATTAAAATAAAAACCGAAGGGTTAAATTCACTTCAAAGAGTTCAAAATAAAATAATTAAAACTCTGTTCCATTATCACCATCTCACTCCGACAAAGACCATATACGAAAAAACGAAACTATTAAATATTAGACAGCTATACATTTACTACACTTGCATTCTTGTCAAAAACATAACTACTAACTCAATACAAACTAACATTCAACTAAAGAAAAAAACAATGTCATATAACCTGAGAAATAGAAATAAAAGCAAACTTGAAGTCATCAGCGTACGCACTAATTACGGTAGAAAGACATATAGTACATATTATACGAAGGAGCACAGCTGTTCAATGGTAGGAATAATGCCGGACGATATAAAGGAATGCAATAACTTAAATATACTTAAAAATAAGTTTAAGATACATGTATCTAACTTCTAATACTCTGGAGGAAATTATAATGTACTGTATTATCTTACTTTTTAAGTATTTTGTATCTCATTATAAGTGGACTGTAAGTTCTTATGAGAAATCAATTTCTTTAAACCGAAGGGTCCAAATGGAGCCTTATTGCTGCCACTTTCGTGTTCGTCTGTCTCTCTGTCTGTCGTCTGTGACACAGGTTTTACTGCCAAGCGGTTGAAGCTACAGTCTTTAAATTTTCACAGTTTAAGCATTTTGTTGACCCAAATCCATACAAATAGTCAATAATATTTTTGCTACGGAACCCTAAATGTCCGAAGTCCGAGACGCATTTAGCTGGTTTTTTCAAAACCATTTTTCATTTAAACATGAACACCACATCATATCCTTTATTTCCCGAAGGGTGAGGCAGAGAAACTTAAGAGTAATATTTAAGTCCCTTGCTACCTGTCGCGCGTCTAGTTAGCAGACACAATAGATTTTTAATTGTTTACGGCTCATGCGCTGTCCGTCAGACACGCAAGAGGCTAAAGGGGCGAGCCTATTACCGTCAATCGGGCACAAATCACGACTGCAGCTCCAGATGAAAATTCTTAAGGCGCTTAGCTGACCCGGATATTGTTCTTTGGACGTCATGCCAGGAAGTAGTGTTTGCGACAATCACTCGGTCTTTTAAATTAAGTCTCTCTCTCTCTCTCTCTCTTTGCCCTCCTATTCTTTGGGGTCGGTTCTCCTCGTCATTCTTCGCCAGCCGTGTCTGTGCTAGCTCATCAAAACAACCTAATTACCTGCTTTCAGATCGTTATTTACGACGGACATCCAGGATCTTCCACGATTTTGGGACCAATTTCGATGCTCAGGACTCGTCTGGTCATGTATTTTTCGAGTTTTCTCAATACTCAATATCTTTATTGCTTTTCCATAAAATATATGCTTAGGTGGTATGTGTTTATAATAGGGATTATTATGGACCCTGTCGGGCACAGCAAAAAGGTAGAAGAGAGGAAGCTCTATTTTAGCAAGTTATTAAATTTATATGAACTATATTGTAACTTAAAAAAAAATTAATTAATTATTAAATTTAATTTTATAACCGTTGCTGGTATAGGTTTTATTTTTAGTAATGGTTGTATGTAGATTAATTTCAATTAAATTCTATTGTTTATATTACTATTATTTACAAAATATTCATTTATGGAATAATAACATTTGTTATACTAATATTTAAATGTCATTCATTTTAATTCTATTATTTTTAAGTCAATTATGTAATAACACTAATATTTAAATCTCATTCATTTTAATTCTATTATTTTTAAGTCAATTATGTAATAATACTAATATTTAAATTTCATTCACTCTCATTCTCTTTAAGTAAAGTCCTTTTAAATCATGTAACACCACGGCTTTTAAGCTGACACTGAAAAAATTGTTTCTGAAATTAGCCCCTACTATATCCTAGAAACAAAAGATACATAGGTAACTGCTTCATTTTTCCGTCGACCAGGCATTGAATGTAACATTATCTAGTCTATCGTCTACAATACGAACAATGCGGTATTGTGAGGCATCCGATACTAGGACTATTGTACTCCAACAATAAGGTTGTGCGCTGAAAATGTTCTATAGACTAGTGCAGACATGCGCAACTTTGTGGGTAGGCTGTACGTTGTCAGAATTGTACTTTTATTCTGGTTTTTATAGTAAGAAAAGACTTATAGGTGTGATAGTATTTTTTTTTATTTGTGACTGAAGACACAAATTCACCATAAAAAAATCCTTAGTTAGGTCTTCACAGTCACACATAAAAAAATCCTTAGGACAATGACGTATTTTTATGTTATTCTAATTAGTCTATATACGTTCCGCAAGTAAGTTTGTGGAGTCACCGCGGGCCTTAGCAGAATACTAGCGTTGTGTTATTTAGTATTTTTAATTTTACTGTCGCAGCATATGCTGAGTTAGGCGTCTTTTTGACCTTACACAATTTTTTCTTACTTTAATTTGTATTCTTAGTTTTAATAAGTTCTTTCTTTATTTTGCGAATGTGTTGTCACTATTAAAAAATACAAAACTATAAAACGTCTCTTAACCCGGCGAGCGTATGATTGGCTGTAATGTACCCGGTGCAATTTATTTTGCTTTATGATGTGAGGCGCTAAATAATTCCGTACCTCTCAGACAGCCGGTACCAACGGCTTAACGTTCTTTCTTAGGCACGGAGGAGTCTCGATCAGGGATGTTATGGGGCTCCATAATCGTAACCAAAATTATCGGATATCTGAAATAAAATGTATCTGTAACCGAACCCGATATTTCAAAATAATAATTTCGGATAGGGGCGGAGTCTAAATGATATAATTATGTTATGACAGGTTTTTTTGCCCGAACGAGCCGATCACAAGCCACGCGTGATAGATAATAAAAAATATAGATATCTATGTCAAGCTTTAAAGTCTAGATGATCACTAACTATTTACTGTGTATGAAAACTATGAATGTGGTGTTTAAGGAAGGGGTTTATTAAGAAAAGCATTGCAGTTGCAGCAGTTGTATTTTTGTAAAAATGTTTTATTATTTTTCACTTTTTAGTTGCTATATACCCCAGAACTAATACTACATAATAAAATTATGCCCAAATGGATAATCCCATGGAATTTGAGCATAATTGGAGACAACCAAAACGTCATCGACATCACTGATCGACACTTCATGAAATACAGTAACGAACCTACAGAATTAAAATAACCTGTTCGCTCTTGACCTAAATTTTATGGAGATTAATTGCTACCAGAGCAAAGGTTTTATGATTTTCTCATCTCACAAAATTGAGAATCTTATTATTTTGTTAATTCCCTTTGATATGAAAGTAATTGAAAAATGTTTTTGTTGATGTTTGTTATATACGACATGACATGTTCAGAGGGAGATAAGAAGCTGACATCATTAAGTTTTTGAGAAACTTTTACGGTAGGTATTCTTTCATCCATTTTATGTACCTAGGTAAGTCTTATATGATTTGGCCTTTATTATGTGGGGAAATGGCATAAGCCGCACAGAAATCCAGACACCGGGCTACTACTAAGTAATTCTTAATTGAGTAACCGAATTTTATTAGAATAAACAGACGAATACATGCATGTATGCGTCTCCCAAAATCGGTACAAATAGAAAAATCCGTGTCTAAATGATGAGCTAAATCTATTGGGACACGCTTCACTACAGTTTCTAGTACAATCGCATTCAAAACACGTTACATGTGGAACAGACGTGACTTTTGTTCGCGACTCCCAACTAGAGCGCAACAATGTTCAAAATATTTCTGGTAGATTTTTTGATTTTGATTCTGGGTACGAAAATGAGAGACGGGTTTGATTTTTTCTGATTGGAAAAAAAGGTTAAAAGTAATTTTTTAAATTTACAAGGATAATACCATACCTATATACAATATGCCACAAGAAACCACGATATAGCAGTAATTCCTAGAGTGGGGCAACGTTTAAAAAATCGGCTAAGAGCGAGTTGGACTCACGCGAAAAGGAATCCGAACAAATAATTATTTTTCAAGTTTTCTACAGGAAGACCTATTGGGAGGAGGTAGTTTAAAAAGAAAATCTATTCCGTATATAAATTATCCTATTCTATATATACTATTTTTTATTTTTAATTGCGATATATAAGGCTGTTACACATAATTGCTGCGCAATAGATGCGCATCTCTGCTACACCGTGTTTGCGCCAGCCCTAACACCATTCTTAGAACGTTGGCTGATAGGTGGGACTCTCCGCTCTTGGGGTGGTGGATACGACTGCATGCAGTCAAGTAGACATTCCCAGGATCGGCGTGCCTCACGCAGCTTAGAATGACCCGATGGATTTCATGGGAAAGCCTGGTTCCTGGCCTTGCAGGAGGCTCTCGGGCCTCGACTCAGAGGGCTTCTAAGCGCATGTTTGGAGAGGGGCCAGTTTCCGCTTCGTTGAAAGACGGGGAAGCTGGTCCTGATCAAGAAGCCGGGGCGCCCCGCGGACTCTCCGTCCGCTTATCTGCCCATTGTGCTGCTTGACGAGGTGGGCAAGCTCTTCGAAAGAGTTATTGCAGACCGCCTCGTCGGGCAGATGGTGCGGGTGGGGCCGGATCTGGCGGAGAGCCAGTACGGCTTCCGCAGGGGGCGCTCCACGGTGGACGACATCATGCGTGTATGAGCCCTCACGACGGGGGATGCAGTGGCCCGGGGTAGGGTCGTCTTAGCGGTGTCTCTAGACATCACCAATGCCTTTAACACTCTGCCCTGGAGTTGCATAGTGGAGTCACTCCGGTATCAACGGGTGCCGCCCTACCTCCGTCGCGTGGTCGAGGCGTATTTGACGGACAGGGCCGTCATCTACCCCGGTCACCAGGGAGAATGGAAGCGGTGAGAGATAATGTGCGATGTTCCACAGGAATCGGTCCTGGGGCCGCCTTTGTGGAACATCGGGTACGACTGGGTGCTGTGCGCCGACCTCCCCATTGGCGTGGCCATGTGTTTTCATGGTCCTCGGAACGCGCCACCGATGTGTTCCCAGATTACATTAGGAGGGGTTCACATCGGCGTCGAGGGGACGATGAAGTACCTAGGACTCGTCGTTGACAGCCGGTGGAACTTTGTCGAGCACTTCCGACGTTTGGCTCCCAGACTGGACAGGGCCGGGGCTGGCTTGAAGCGGCTACTGTCACCATGGGATCTGGAGGCAAAGGTCCTCGCGCACCTGTATGAGTGGCGCGAGGAGGCGAGACGCCGGGGCAAAATTCTGCTGCCGCGACATCACGCGGCTCGGCGGACAGAGCTCCGGCAGGATCTCATGGCGACATGGAGACAGTGACTGTCGCAACCCAGCGCTGGGCACGCCACCATTGTGGCGGTAGTGCCCCTCTTTGAGGAGTGGCTGAAGAGGCACCACGGGGTCCTCACCTTCCACCTGACGCAGGTCCTCACCGGACACGGCTGTTTCGTGAGGTTTCTGTTTTGGATCAGGCGGGAGGACACGGTGGAGCATACGGTGGAGGTTTGCCCCGCTTGGGCAGAGCACCGCCGTGTCCTCGTGGATGCGATAGGCGGCAGCGACCTCTCGCGCCCGGCCCTGGTTCAGGCCATGGTACGGAACGGGAAGCCGTCTCCTCCTTCTGCGAAGAAATAAGGCTCGCGAAGAGGGAGGAGGCATGGGTGAGGGAGACTCAACAACGGAGTCGCCCTCACGCCCTCAGCAGCAGCCGCCGCAGGAGACGCCAGGAGCATCCGGCGCCGCGAGACGATCTCCAGCCACCGTAGACCCGGGCCTGCGAATGGCGAGTAGTGGGTAACTCGCCGTCCGATCAGCACCAGACGTATATAAGAAGTAAACTTTAATTAAATTTACCATCGCAAAGCCTCCTATGCACCCCTGGGCGGAGGACGCACGGAGGACTACTTAGCCCTCTCCTCTCTTCTACTTTGCTGTGCCCGACAGGGTCCATATTGATATTTTATTATGTTATACCACCTATTTAACACATATGGAATGCAATAAAGTACTGAGTATTGACGTTGCGAGATGATCTCCGACCACCGTAGACCCGGGCCTGCGGACGGTGAGTAGTGGGTAACTTGACTGGCCTGTTGGTCTAGTGGTTAGTGACCCTGACTGCCATGCCGGAGGTCGTGGGTTCGATTCCCACCCAGGACAAATGTTTGTGTGATGAGCACGATCATTTGTTCTGTGTCTGGGTGTAATTTATCTATAATATGTATGTATTTAGAAATATATAAGTATGTTTATCAGTTGTCTAGTACCCATAACACAAGCTCTGCTTAGCTTGGGACTAGATGGCGTTGTGTGATAGTTGTGGAATATTTATTTTATTATTATTTTATTAAAACTCACCGTCCGATCATCACCAGGCCCGAGAGTCGACGGCGCGCAGTGTTCCACGCGCGCCTCAAAGAGTTGTCAGCAAACATGACGGGGCCCGTCATGGCCGATGCCTGCCCGGGGGTTGAAGATAAATTCGAAAAAGTTACCTCACCCCTAGGTATTCAGGGCAGGAAGAAACAGGAGTGGGTTTTAGTCAGTAAGGGTCTGACACGCCCTTCCACTCCACCCTAGAGCGGGAGAAGTCATTGGATGATTTCCAATCCCCCCAAAAAAAAATAACGCGGCTTAGAATAAATGTTAATATCACTAGTTTATAACTTTACACGGTTACCAAGAAACATGGAAGTGATTCTGAAATAAATGTTTTTATTCCGTTTATTCGTTTGTATATACACAACATAGATATTATTTTTAAATATTTCAATAAACAAGATAAAAAACATTTTGAAATATAAAAAAGTATCCCACCAGAATCGTAAACAGGGTCCAAGCTACCGGCGGTCAGGGCTCCAGAGAAAAGAACCACCTGACAATGCGAGCCGTGTTCACAAGTACAGCTTTCTGAATCAAGCCCATGATCCAGCTGCCTAATGAGTGCCTCCTGAGGTGTTGGTCGAGGCTCATGGCTATAAGGCCATTAGCTGTTACGTCTATCGGTACCTACAATGATCGCTGAGTCCACATTCCACATGTTGACAACCTCGCGAGCCAAGTCAAGATACGTTATTTGCTTATCTTTCTCAGCTTTTACGAGGTTCTCGTCATGCGGGACGGTAATGTCAACGATCATTGCACGTCTCTCGATCGATCCACCACCACTAGGTATATCAGGTTTATGGGCTACAATAATCCTGTAAGTCATGATGGACTGATCCCAGTGAAATGAGATATGACCATTATCGAGCCAACCCAGGGGGTCCACTCGAAGTGTTTTTACGAAGTATCGGCTGAATGTTCGGACATATTTGTCTGAAGTGTTAAAGTGCCATACCTAAAATTGTAGCTCTTCTCTGAGAGCTTCTTCATCCAAAAACATTCATAATGCCATTTCGCTACAATTTTACGTATAGCACATTCACTTTAACACTTCACACAAATATGTCCGAACATTCGGCCGATACTTCGTAAAAACATTTCGAGTAGACCCCCTGGGTTGGGCCCATATCTGTAGTACAGCACTTCCAATTCCACAAGAGAGTACTTCCGAGCAAGTCGCTGATGGATAATCCTGGCTACTTGTAGCCAGGATTATCCATCAGCGACTTTGGTTGTGCCTATGAAAATACTCACTGTTAGCTAGACGAGATCAACCAGAGATTATTTGGTGGATTGATTCTGCCGGAATAAATCTCCGGTAGTTTTTCGTCATGATAACTTCGTCCATAATTGCACAGACAAAACCTTCGGTTTCCCCAAAGAGGTGACCATAAAAGTCATCGTCATTATAAAACAAAGAATAAATCATAAAACAAAATAAAACATGGCGTTTAAAATCTCCTCATCGCAATGTTCACAAAAAACTGGCGGAATTGAAAATAAAAAGCCTTAAATCCTCATTTTGTCCAGTGATGGTCAAAGGCCTCCCTCAAGTGCTGACAAATTGAACGATAACGAATATCGAAAAATCTGAATGTGTGGGATTGGCCTGTGCTTTCGACTATCGTTTTCGCCCATAAAATGCCTCTTTATCTGAAGCCTCTGGTCCTGTCTTTTCGTATCCATTGGATTCCGGAGAAAATGAGCACTATCCTATTAATATTATAAATGCGAAAGTTTGTATGTTTGCATGTTTGTATGTTTATATGTTTGCATGTTTGCATGTTTGCAAGTTTACATGTTTTTGTACGTTTGTATGTTTGTGTTTCAATCACGCATAACCGGCTGAAAGGATTTAAATGAAATTTTGCAAACAGATTAAAACATGCGGCCACTTGCTAGTGGCTGCTACTAACTTCTATTTTTTTTTTATATATCTATACTAACTTCTGCCGAAGTTAGTATAGATATATAAAAAAAAATAGAAGTATTATAATATTATAGGATCTTACATGGTGAGTTTTCAAGAGTAGGTACCTATTACAACAATGAAACAAACTTCTGAACTAATGCTTAATCTGAAAAGGTTGATGGCCCCAAGATAATTATGAAAGTGTAAACCAAGGTTACCGGCATAGCCCGAAGAATCGCCAAACTAAAATGGCAGTGGGTAGGGCACATTGCTCGCATAACAGGTGGTGAATCCCAAAAAAACCACCCCAAAAAAAAAAAAAAGGTGGTGGATGGGGTCGAAAAGTTCTTGAGTGGCGACTGCGTACCGGCAGACGCAGCGTTGGAAGGCCGGGAAAGGTGGACCGATGACCTAGTCAGGTTCGCGGGTAGTCGACGGATGCGAGACGCACAGTACCGGTCGTTATGGCGACACTTGGGAAAGGCCAATATCCAGCAGAGCATCTTTCGGCTGAAATGTTAATGGACAATGCTAAAAGTCCAAAAAAAAAAAACACTAAATTGTTGAGGCCTTTTTTATTTCAAAGGGTAATAATGAAAGTGATGGAGAAAATATAATTGAGTTTTTCTGAAACAAAAGTTTTGAACGATAACCCGAAATTGAATGACATCAGATAAATTTTAATGAAGATGGGTTTTCTCGCCATCTCATCATATTTAATGGCAACGTTAGTGGACCGTTGTTATTGTACGGTGAAATGCAAAGATGTTAAGAAAAACCTCCTGATCGAATTTCAGTTATGGTCAATCTCAACAGAATTAACCAAGTGCGCAAGTCATATTCAACCTTCTTTATACAACTCGCTACCCTTTTTTTGTGAGGGTGGGAAATGATCTAATGACTTCTCTCGCTCTGGGTGGAGCTCGGCGTGTTAGACTTTTACTGACTAAAACCTATCCCTGTTCCTTCAGTTGCCTGAGTGGCCGGGGGCGCGGCAACTCTGTTTCGAATTTATCCGTGACCCCTGGGCAGGCATCGGCCGTGGCCGGCCCCGTCAGGAGGAGTTGCTGACATCTCTTTGAGGCGCGCGTGGAACACTACGCGCCGTTGAGTCTCAGGCCTGGTCCTGATCGAACGGCGTGCTACCTACTACTCGCCGTCCGAAGGCCCGCGCCTACAGTGGCCGGAGATTGTCTCGCTACCCTCGACACCCAGGGCGTCTCCTGCGGCGGCTGCTGCTGGGGGCGTGAGGGTGACTCGTCGTGTTGAGTCTCCCTCACCCGTTCCACCTCCTCCTTCATGAGCTTTACTGCTTCGCAACTCGCTAACCCTAAGCTTAGTTTAAATACTTATTGTTTTTTTATTTTTAAAGGTCTTGATTAACAGAAATGTGTAAAAAGTTAACAGAAAGATCTTATTCTAAATGTAAACAAACATAATCCAAGTCATGTTAAGTACAAAACAACACATAACAAAACAATACAAAAACTAATTAACAAAACATTAAAACAAATTTTTATTATGTAGGGTTTGCAGATCCACATTTTTAAATAAAAGTTACCACCGCTTATTTTTATAATAAAATAAAAATGTATGATTTTATAAAGAAAACGAATAAATAACATTATTTAATAGGTCTTGTTACTGATATTTAATCACCAAATTATTTTGGGAATGTATACAAGAACAATTTACACATTAATAAGGTCAGTTAAGGACAGCAATTGCGCTGGTAAGATGGTAAGTGAGCTAGCGTCAAGCAACTAGAAAATGATGATGAGCCAGTTTGTACCTTTTGTAAGTCCTGGCATAGGGCAACCTGGTAGATCTACTCTTACCAATGTCTGAGACCAGATAATTACGATGACATGGATTGGTGAAAAGGAAGAATTTACGGGGTGTTTTCAAAATGAATTCTTTAATTGGTGGAAACTTGATGTGATGACGTAGTTTAGTAAGGTTTCTGTAGGGAAATATTAATAAATATTGATTAGTGGGTTCTAAATTCAACATAACAACGTCTAATACATATTCAACTGTATATAGGACAAAACCTCCTTCCAATGATTAGTCAGTACTAGACGTGAACAGAGCAGTTTCTCTGTCTACGGTACTAAACCACCTACATCTATCCTTCTTCCGGGTAGGAAATTTTGAATTAAGAACCTGATAATCAGTCTACGTACGTACATTTTTTTAATAATTAGTCCGACATATAGTAAGCAAGCGCAAGTGTATACACCGCAATAGAGATAAGTAACCAGGCACGCACACTGCCACACTATCGATGAGTAACAAAATGTTATAGAATAGAACAGAATAGAATACTATTTATTATGTACACGGGAGTGCGCTAATCATGGTGACGTGACAGTACAGTGACAAATAGTCCCTAGGCGACTGAATTTTGAAGGATACTGACGTAGTTTAGAATATAGAGTGTTAAATTTTCCTTAAAATAATCTTTCAGTGTATATTGGATGCACCCAGTAGCGTCTTTTTCGTTTAATTTTTCTTCTTCTTATTTCAAGAGCACTTATTACAGCAATCTGTACGAAATCCATTTCAAGATTGAGCGCGTTTTGTTGCTAGTTGTTGTACTTTTCATGTGGGCGCATCGTGGGTGACAGTAGGTGACAGTGACAAAAACCACAAGTCAGCCTTACACTGTCCTAGTCCGATGGGACGGTAATCCGACATGACTGGGGAGAGATTCCGCAGAACCAAAGAGACACGAGGGTGTCACACCAGCAACTTCTAAACTCCAGGCTACTACTGAGAAATTTCTAATGGATAAACTCATCATCATCATCATTATTTCAGCCGAAATACGTTCACTGCTGGAATTTGGCTTCCCCTAAATGTCGCCACAATGACCGGTCCTGCGTGTATCGCATCCTTTGGCTACTAACGACCCTCACCAAGCCATCGGTTCACTTTTTGGGAGGCCTTCCAACGCTGCGTTTTTCGGTACGCGGTTGCTACTCCAGAATTTTTCGCCCTCACCGACCATCTGTTCCGCGAGAAATGTGCCCTGCCCAATGAATAAACTATTCTACATGAAATTAGTTTTATTATAACTAATTTCATTAGGATAACGTTTTGTTAATCCAAAACTTTATAAACCATGTCCAGAACCAAAAATTCGAAGACAAAAAAAAATGAAAAAATGTGAGATTCAAAAAGCTGAACTTGAGGTCCATGAAGTCGGATTATAAGATATTTTGATTATGTTACTCGTATGCTAAAACTTTAACTTTGGTAAAGCATAATTTTATTTTTGTTGTAAAACCTTTGACAATTTATTTAAAGAGCTATCAAAAATTTCATATGCAGTTACGAAACCCATCTTGGAAAGGACTCTCAAAAATATAGGTACCAAATAAAAATATTATACCCACAAAAACATATTCACTTTCAGCATTCAAAACTCTGAAAACTGAACACTGAAAATAATTACAGAGAAAACTGTACGACCTACATTCACATCAAAACTGTAATTTTCATGTCAGCTAAACCTGAATGTATTTTTTTGCTGACGACTTAAAATGCTTGGGTTATGTGAAATAACGATTTGAAGGGGATTCCGATTGGATCGCGTTTTTTTGCGAACGATACATCGTTTTGTGAAAAGTATCTTGTTATTTAAAATGGGTTTTGCAAGTCGTGTTTTAAATAAATTGATTTTAATCATTTAAGATGTTGAATTATATGCTAAAGAGTAATATGTAGCCCGTGGCTACATATTACCAGGCCGTAGGAGACGCCCCAGGCATCGGGAGATAGTAGTGTTCTACGCGCGCCTCAAAGAGAGGTCAGCTGTATCTGACGGAGCTGGCTAGGGCCGACGCCACGGAGGGTCACGGATAAATTCGAAAGAGAGTTACCACTTCCGCGCCCCAAACTCACCCTTTGTTCCTTCAGTTGCCTGAGCCAAGGGGCACAGGCAACTGAAGGAACAAGGGTGGGTTTTAGTCAGTAAAGTTCCACTCCACCCAGAGCGGGAGAAGTCATTGGATAATTTTCCACCGTCCAAAACCAAATAAAAGAGGTGCATACATTCGTAATAAGTGCCTACCTTTTGGTCAATTATAAAAGTACAATAAATATAAATCTAAGCAAAGTTTTAAATAGAGTGACAGAATATTTATTACATTCCTGAAACTCATTCGTACAGGTATATCAGGTTAAAATCATAACCACGATGGTTTATATTCTCGGCAACACGAATAAGTTTTTTTTAAGTTATTTTGTTCAAACTAGTTTGATAATTGCTGGTGAGGGCCAAAGAGTGAAAACATTTTGTGAGTTATTGATCAAAACATTTTTTTAAGATTTATCAATATATTTGAATTGCTTAAGGGACTCTGTTGTGACTTATCCCATTATACTACCCCATTGAAAACCCATACTAACTTTAAAATTTTTAACCCTCGCTGTTATACCCAAAACCTTTCATAAGAAGATACTGTTTTATAAACATCTACATCGGTTACACTTGACCCTTTAATCTGAATACCATCGACTGTGATGCAAAAACAATAAAGTTTCTCATGAACTATGCTGGGTAATTGTTATTCATGTGCTCAAGACGTGGCAAGACTAGATGTGGCATTTGAAATTCTACATTCTCATTTTCATGAACAAGATAGTCATCATCGATCATCAATAGGGTGGTGAAACTCTAAAGTAGCATATCATAGTATAATCAGTTTATAATCCCACTGCTGGGGACCAATGAAATAATTTATACAAGTAAAGCGCCTGCCTGAAGTGAGTATTCCAGATAGTATTAATAAAAACATAGATGAAAAATTTAGCATACTTGAAACGAGACTACAACAGTTAGAAAAAACTACAGAAGAACAAGCACAAAAAATTCAGAAATTTGAAACAATTTTAAGAAAGAAAAATCTGATTTTTTTCGGAGTAGAGGAAACGGAAAATAGCTACCTTACCTTACAAAATAAAATTTTAGATATAATAAATAATATTATGAAAATAGATTGCCAAAAAGGAGATATGGAGTGTGTTTCGCGCTTGGGAAAAAAATCTGAAAAGATAAGACCCATAATTGTTACTTTCACTACTATGGGCAAAAAAATAGAATTACTCAAAAACAAGAAAATGCTGCAAAAAGCCGGTACTCTTTACATTAAAGAAGACTTTCCGCCGGAAATTCTTGAAGAGAGAAAAAAGCTAAGTAGCCAGCTACAACAAGCAAGAGAACAAGGAAAAAAGGCATATATAAAATATAACAAACTAGTAATTCTACCAGAAAAAGTAAACACTCAAAATGAACGTCAAAAAAGAAGTCTAACGCAGTCCCCGGAAGCAGGGACAGTTGTTGAGAGAGAACAGAAAAGTACTTCTAAAAATCCAATTAAGAAAAATAAAATGGATCTATACCTAGTAAAAAATAAACCCGTAAATACAGAAATTAAGTCCCCATCGCATCAGCTGTTATCCAAGAAATGACGTAGTAAAGCGACCTCTCTATGCCCCCCACCACGGCCGGTCACCGCGGGGGTCACAGACCAAAACCCTCCACTCCACCCTATGTATATATGTACATACAATGCTCGGTCATTACTATCAGATGAAAGGCTACTAGAGTTCAAACAATCAATATCAACCATTAAGTATGACATAATTGGTCTATCGGAAATCAGACGGACAGGTTATAATATAGAAGAAAGCAAAGACCATATATTCTGCTACTTTGGTAAGACTAAAGGCCAATATGGGGTAGGTTTCCTCATAAAGAAGCACCTAAAAAACTACATAGAGAGTTTCACTGCAATCAACGAACGAATCTGCATACTACACTTGAAGTTTGAGAATACAAATCTATCCATCGTCCAGGTTTATGCGCCGACTTGTGACGCAGCCGAATTGGAAATAAAAGAATTCTATGATCAAATACAGAAATCTCTTAATCATTGCAGTAAAAACCTTATAATCATGGGTGACTTTAATGCACGAGTTGGTCAAAAAATGAAAGGCGAAGACAAAATATTGGGAAACTCATGCTTCGGAAAAAGGGACCATAGAGGTGAAACCCTACTTCAGTTCTGCTGGGAAAATAATTTTTTCGTTATCAATAGCCTATTCAAAAAGAAACACAAGAACATTTGGACATGGCTTTCCCCGTATAAGAATAAAAGCCAGATAGATTATATACTGTCAAACCTAAAAAATAAAATTACTAACGTTGAAGTGATAAGCAATCTATCGTTCCCGAGCGATCACCGACTTGTGAGAAGTACTCTATTGTTAACCAACACCAAAAAATCTAGAGCCACATATAAAAGTAACACATCTTCACTAAAAACTAAATATGAGCAAGAGAAATACATTGAAGCTTTAGAGTTGAATATTTCAAACACAAAACTAGAAGAAAATGATGACGTAGAGACTTACTACGAGAAAATTAAGCAAGCAATTGATAAAAGCTTAAAGTCTATACGTCATATTAACACAAATACAAAACGACACTACATTATCTCAGACAGAACAAAAAGCCTCATAAAAAGAAGAAATGAATTAATAAATAAAAAACAATTAACATTAGAAGAGAAAAATGAGAGATGTTACTTGTTTAAAAACATTCACAAATTTATCAGAAAAGAATATCAAGACTACAGATTAACAACTATTGAAAAATATCTAAAGAAGTCAGGAAGTTTGAAAAAAAGTTTTAAAGAATTAACAACATCGAAAAAATGGATTCCTTGCTTGAAAAAGAACTCTACCTGTAACAAGGAAACATTCTCCAGATCGGGAATAGTAAAAGCTGCCACTGAATTTTATAAAGATCTCTATGCTTGCAAAATACCATCGAGTATAGAGACTCTACTACCTCTACAGGAAAATGACACTATATTGCAAAGATTCTCTGCTCAAGAAATTTTTACAAAAATAAAGTCTTTAAAGAATGAAAAAAGCAGCGGTCCAGATGGCATAACAAACGAAGCCATTTCAACAGGAAAAGCTCTCCTAGTACAACCTTTAACCACCCTGTTCAATAAAATACTTGACGACAGAAAAATTCCTACTGAATGGGCAAAATCAGATATAGTGCTGCTTTACAAGAAAGGAAACCCTACCGACATAAGTAATTATCGACCAATTAGTCTACAGTCAAATCTCTACAAGCTACTTGCTTCATGCCTTGAGAAACGCCTTGCGATATACACCGAAGAGCACCAGCCAGTGGAGCAAGCAGGATTTAGAAGTACGTTTTCAACTATAGACCACATTCACTCATTAGAACTGATTATAGAAAAATACGAAGAAATGAAACGCCCGCTCTACCTAGCGTTCATCGACTACGCTAAAGCATTCGACTCTATATCCCATATCAGCATGTGGAGAGCCTTACAGGAATGTGATGTACCATCAGAAACCATAATGCTTATACAAGACATGTATAAGAAAAGCACAAGTAGAGTAATATTAGACAAAACAGGCACGGAAATTGATATATGTAGAGGCGTTCGTCAAGGGGACCCCCCCCCCCCCCCTCTCTCCCAGAATTTTTGTTACTGTTTTGCAAAACATCATGAAGAAGCTAAAGTGGAAAAACAAAGGTATAGACATAAAAGGTCAATTTCTAAGTAATCTCAGATTCGCTGATGACATCATACTCTTCGCAGAAAATCCATCGCAATTAGAGTCAATGATAAATGAACTAAATTATATTAGCAACGAAATTGGTCTAGAACTAAATACAACGAAAACAAAAATTATGACAAACAGCATAAAGGCACCAATACACATTAACAGTGTCCTACTAGAATATGTCCAAGAATACACATATCTAGGCAAACAAATATCGTTTAAAAAGTCTAGACACCAAGATGAGCTAATGAGACGTGTAAACATGGCCTGGAATAAATTTTGGAGCCTGAAAGAAATTCTAAAGTCAAATATTTCAATGAAGCTGAAGAAAATTGTGTTGGACTCTTGTATCTTACTATCTTACCTTCTCTCACCTATGCATCCCAAACATGGATTTTCAACAAACAAACCAGAAACACAATAATAACAACCCAAAGATCCATGGAACGGAGCATCCTAAATCTAAAATTGAGACACAAAAAGAGAAGCACAGAGATAAGAAAGGCAACAAAGCTGATTGATGCTCTAGAACACTGCAAAAGACTGAAATGGAAGTGGGCCGGCCATATCGCACGTATGAACGAAGACAGGTGGGCCAAAAAGATATCTTCATGGAAGGGACCTGCAGGCAAGAGAACTAGAGGCAGACCGGCGGAACGATGGCTCGATGAAATTTTGAAAACAGCGGGCAAAGATTGGATTGATAAAGCGAGTGATAGAAATATGTGGAGAAAAATGGAGGAGGCCTTTACTCTATAGAGAGGTCCTTAATAAAAAAGTCAAAAAAAAAAATTATATATATAAGTAAATAAATAAAATAAATATAATTATGAAATAAAATTGAATTGAATATTATAAATTTAAATTAATTAATACGTTAATTGCATGATCTTTAATCATATTGTCTCTGTAAAAATATTTTAATTTTTTTTATTAAGGAAATAAAAAGGCTTAATTATTATTATTATTATTATTAAAGCGCCTGCCTGGGTTTAAACCCACAACCGTCAACTTGTAAGACTTGGCCATTACCACAGGGCTATCACTGTTTTCTCTGAAGCCCTAAAGTATTCAAATTTAAATCGTGATGACCCTAATCATCAGGCAGTAAATAGATTGCAATATTGCCTAGATTTTCTCTTTTATTTGAATCCTAGATTCGATTCGAAGAGGAGCTCATGGCTAAAGTAATAACAGCCGCACGGATCGATCCATCAGGTTAAGCTACGCTTGCCAGGATTGGTTAATGGACAGGTGACCATCTTTACATACCGAGACTCCTCCGTGCCTCGGAAAGCACGTTAAGGCTTCTACTACGGGTCTACTACTAGGTCTCAGAATGTTTCGTATCCAAAGTTGTAGGCAAAAGTGTCAGAAACGGCTGTTTTTGGTACTTTTGCCTACTACTTTGAATATGATACTTTCTGAGACCTGTTTTAACAACGTAAAAATACTTTATCCCCTTTGTAACAAACGTGACGTTGGATTCTTTAATATTTATTTTCTATGCCATGCTACGATTTTTTATTCAATGAGGGCGCCACTTGGCCGGTAGTACGGCCTTAAGCCGTTGGTCCCGGCTGTCAATCGTGGATCTTTGACAGTCGTTACGGGTCGTCAGAAGCCCGAAAGTCTGACAACTAGTCTTACCAAGAAATATCGTATTACCCAGCAACTGGGTTGTGGAGGTCAGATAGGCAGTCGCTCCATGAAATATACTGGTATTCAGCTGCATCCGGTTAGACTGGAAGCCGACCTCAAGATAGTTGGGAAAAGTCACAGTAGACTTGTCCGGAGTAAACCAATTAATGGAAGCGTATAAACCCTATGTCACCTGAACACGTCCTGACATTCTCAATATAGTTTTTACTTCAGCTTGAAAAGCTGTAAAAAGCGTGCACAAAGTGATACCCCATTGCGTCTGCCAGGGTCATAGGAGTGATAGAGTCAGCGCGGCCCTGGCATAGGTAACTAAAGGAACACGAGTGAGTTTTAGTCACTAAGAGTCTGACACGCCCTCCTGCTGCACCCAGAGCGAGAGAAGTTATTTGATGATTTCCCATCCTATAAAAAAAATATATTTTATAAAAACCCGACAGTAAAAAATAACTAAAAAGTTCCGAACAAGTCACTTGCAGTCTGATGCAGTTGGTGGCAGTTATTTGAGTTCAATTATTGATTTCATGCCAGCTCATCGGTCCTAACGTGCCCCGTCAAATACTGCTGACATCTCTTTGAGGAATCATTGTATAACCTAATAGGTCGACCTCACGCCCAATGGTCTACCGTAGCACCGAGCGTAAACCACATCCAGTCGCCCTAACACCGCTACCAGCCGTTCAACATAGAGACATATTGTCGTGAATTGTGCGAGGGTATGATACATCACTGATTGTGTTAACTCGGTATATTATTGTAGTACAGATAGTGTTTTGATGTATAGTGATGGGTTAGTTTACTATTATGTATGGAGGTTGGCGTTTAGGAACGATTTATGCTAAGTGTACGCGTTTTAATTGATCTATCATGGATTTCTATGGATGTTTTTTAGCATAAAAATTAAGTGGTTTGGCGTTATTTATTTCAGATTTTACCAAGATGAGCCTAAAGAGATAAGCTAATATACCCGATTTTACATAGACTAGGTGTCACCTTTTTTTTTTGTTATCGAGGGAATCCCTTCAAAAGGCGCCTGGACTCTTGGCGAAAAAGACCAGGTATTGTGGGATTTTTACATTATTTAAACCACCCCGGTGATCACCATCTGCACATTTAAGGGGTCCCGTGACCTCTTCAGAGACCACCCGGTGTCATCTGCCTGAATAAATGAGCATGCTCGCTTAAAGCTTCACTCATCGAGTATTACAAATGAATCGGTGCAATAATTTAAGGCGTTCATTTAGAGGTAGCAAAGTTTTAGCAGAACGGGCGCTATAATCACGTGATACTTAGTGTTACTGTTGTCATCCAAATCACTCTCTAGGATATTTATTAAATAATAGGCCCTCAGGATTGTAGTACTTTTGAGCAAAGTACATAATATACTATTCTGCTGACCGAAAACATTATTTTTTTGCCATCTTTCCAGATTAACTGGATATAGCCAAATTATAAATACCTTGCACGAAATGAATATATTATACCTATTTGTCGACAGCCCAATATGTTGACGATGCTTTTCGCGATAGGCGCGAGGGTTGAAGGATTTGTGTGTGACTGGCGTATTGTTGTCTCGCGACACTCACGTGTGATGAATTGAGCAAGTGGGTCAATCAATTGATACACAGATTGAAATATAAAATGGTATAATGGTACATAAAATAAAGGTAAATGGTAAAAAGTCAAATGAAGCACAGGTTTACACAGAATTACGGTTGAAACACAATGTGAATTACTGCCCCAATAATGGACAGTAACAACAGTCTGTACAAGGAGTGGTACAAGACACTTTAAACCGCCGTACAAGGTGTGGTACTAGGCGATAGGAGCGAAGCCAGAGGCCTACGAGCTCACTTGAGTCACTAACGCTGAGAGACTAATTTTGACTGCCAGGGGTGCCTATATATATTACCCAAATACTATGGGGCACGTAGTGCAGCAAATGCAGACCCGGACAGCCAATACATTTTGTTAATTTTACAAATTAACTTGAACATTAACTTTCGACCAATCACAGGCATTCCGACATTCTAACGATAACCAATCAGAGAAGTCTTACTTATCTCTTATGTAATGAACACCTGCATATTTACTTTTACATATTTACTGGTCTTACTAACAACAAAACTGACATTTATACATAATACAAAGTATGTATTCTAAAGACAAACTGAATCTACGTTATACTTTACTATTAGATTCTAAATTCACATTCTCACAAATCTACAAACTACAATAAAAACAAAGGAACTTTACATATGTATTTCAATATGTACATAAAACAACATGGTGGACTCCGAAAACTTTCCACTGTCTGTAGCCAATCATGAGAAGCATGAATATGATCAACCAATCGCTGACTAGCCGAAATTCCTTACTACGGACTTTAACACAATTGGTCAATTTTAGCGCTGTGGCATGCACTACTTGCGCTATACAAAAAAGTTACCTCATAAACCTTAACAATGGAACATATTTTTACCTTTATTCTTAGGATATTTAAAACATAATATTACGTAGTTAAAACATAATAAGACATACTTAGGACATAATAAGGCATACTTAGGACATAATAAGGCATACTTAGGACATAATAAGGCATACTTTAAACATTATAAAACGAACTTATGCTAGCTATATTTAGCTATGGTCAGAGTGATGGCGCCATTTTCAACACCGGGGTGATGGTGGATCCTCTACATACCACCCCCCGTGAAAGGCTTCAACCGATCACGCTACCGTCGGTAGGAAGCACAATCACCCTGACCGCAGGTCTACGTAAGACCCCCGAAGTCGTTTCCACGTCGACTACCCTAACTATAGAGTCCATCCCGGGACTTACATTTCTAATCACCCCTTTTACCCACTGATTGCGTGGCCTATTCTGATCCGTTAGCAACACGACGTCGCCGACCTTCACGTTGGGCTCGTCGCTCGTCCACTTCTGTCGTCGCTGCAGTGCCGGCAGGAACTCACGCAGCCACCGACGCCAGAAGATGTCAGCCAACGCGCTGACACGACGCCACATGCGTCGCGAATCGACGTCGCCCGGATCAGGGCGCACGTACGGTGCATCTCCCGCGGCTGTGCCCAGCAGGAGATGATTAGGCGTTAACACGACGGGATGACTCACGTCGTCAGAGACGTAACATAACGGCCGGCTGTTCACTATCAGCTCGGCCTCGGTGAGGAGGGTGTAAAGGACCTCCTCACGTGGGGCGCGCTCTCGCAGCGTCGCCTTGAGGGCGTTCTTCACTGAACGCACTAGACGCTCCCAGCAGCCACCCATGTGTGGGGCCGCGGGAGGGTTGAAGTGCCAGGCAATACCCCGGCCGACGGCTTCTTCTTGGACCCGGGTGTGGTCCAGGTCCCGCAGCGCAGCACGAAGCTCGGAGTTGGCCCCGACAAAGTTAGTACCCTTGTCGGAGTACATGCGCCACTAGGCGCCGCAGGGCGAGGATGGCTGAGTCGGCGCTCAGCGAGGCCGCCAACTCCACGTTGGCAGCACGTGTGGCGAGGCGCGTGCACAACACGCCCCACCTGGTCTCCCGGCGCCTTCCCATGCTGACCTCCATGGAGCCGACACGGTCGACCCCGCAACGCACGAAAGCGCGTCGCGTCACCTGCAGCCTTGCGGCCGGCAGGTCTCACATAATTTGGTGCCGCTGGCTTAGCTCGAGCCAGCCGGCACACTTGACATGTCGTTACCTCGGCATGCACATTCTCTGCGGAGTGTGTGGCGTCCCGACGCCGCTTACGTCGTCTGCCGAACCAGGCTAGCACTCTCGCTAGTGAGCGCTGCTTGTGTCCACTTGTCGACTTTCTGTCGCGGTCGACTACTGGCTCTCCACGTATTGCCAGTCTGTGGGTACCCTGTACCCGCTCAGCGTCGGCACCTCCTGACCTCAAGTCGGAACATGCCTGCCGCCGCTCCTGTGAACAACAAAGAAAGGCGGGACCCAACGGCCATGCGCCGCTGCTAGTTGGCCATGACAAGCTGGTTGCCACGTCAGCTGGGTTCTTCGCCGAAGAAACCCAGCGCCAGTCCCCTCTCCCACTCCGCGAGTACATGTCACCCAAATGGTGAGACACGAACATATTACATCTGTACATCCAACTCATTACCCCTGCGCTGGATATACTATTGGGTGGAGCAGCAGCACAGCGCGCCAGTATCTTTGGCGACCTACGCGGCCTTACCTCCTCCCTACGAGTGAGGCGCCACACTGACCTGGCCGCCATGTTACCACCCACCAAACATCGACATACATACATATCCGTACCATTGATAGGTACGGCAGCATGATGAGACGGGTACCACCCTGGATGGCCCACTTTGCCTCCTACCTTGGAGGCATACCCCTCCTCGAGTGACCTGTCTATCTGCTTACAATGTGCAGCTGCGACATCAACATCACGGTGCAGCTTGCACTCTACTCCACCTACTATCCCTAGCTTGCCATCTGTCGACTCTCTTGGTGTCGACCCTAAGATGGCAGCGGCTTGCATGACTTTACATTTCATACCATCCTTCGACCTGAAGGTGGTAGCAGCTTGCTCATTATCCCGCTGTTTACCCGGAGCCAACCCTATTGGCCCCAGGTCAAACTGTTGCTCGACCCTATCAGGCAACATGGGCAATGAGCTGGACATACAATTTACATAACATGTACTGTTGGCGGAGCACACCCTCCTAAGAGGGCCATGAACCACCCACCCTAACTTTGTGAGAGAGGCAACCGGCTTACCAGACTTTCCCCGGCGTGTCCTCTCACTGGCGAGTAGCTCCCAGTTGTCCTGCCCGATCAGCAGCAGCGGCTTGGCTCCCAACATCTCTTTGCAGCCCAAGTCACGGAGGTGGCGATGCTCCTCCATGATGCCAGCAGGCACCGACTGCGCTGGCAGGTCCAGGTCCTGTAACGTGCGACATAAAATATTAAACGTTTTGTTTGTAGCTCCGCGTACTGACAGTTTAATAACTTTCGAACTGGAATCATACAATTCGATACCACGTGCGCTTTGGATTCTAATTGGTTTTTGGACACCTTTAACATTTCCAATTAGACTCTTGTCCACCAAAGACACAGTGGCCCCGTCGTCCAATAGGGCGTAACATTTCTTAATGTTGTTGCCAACTTTTACCGTCACTGGTATAACTTTCAAGAGAGCACTACCTACATTACTTCGCATGTTGGTTACCGATTCGTGCTTCTTCTCCTGATGTAACATTACATGATGTGCCGCGTTGCATTTTTCACACCTTTTACCTCGACAGTGGATACGTGGGTGATCTTTAACTAGACATTTAAAACATACCCGCGTACTTTTGACGTGTCTCCACCTCTCTTCACTATTTAATCTAGCGAATCTCTCGCAATGCAGTAAAGTGTGCGCTTTCTGACATAAGGAACATTTATACTCATTTTTAACATCAGCTGTTTGTTTGTCAGCATCAGCTGTTTTTCCAATTTTTTCAATTTACTCCCCCCCTTGCTGCTGATGTCTGCGGACCAGCAACCTCACGAGTTGGCGCTGCCAACACTGAATCCGCAAACTGCACTGACACTGTGGGTGGTCGTCTTTCTTCACTGGGCACAAACCGTAGCACGGGCGCTGTCGTAGCGCAGGACACAACTTTCGTCGCCACCGCGGCACTTGGCGTCGCGGCGCGTGTAACATACGTCGCGGGCAGAGTGATGGCGCCATTTTCAACACCGGGGTGATGGTGGATCCTCTACACAATAAATAACGTATAATGTAGTAACTCACAGCCATAAGATATTTATTTCTAAAACGTTTGTTACAAAACACTGACATAAGTATAACTCTCAAATACCTAAAAGCTTGCAAACTACACTCCAGACAAACACACTTATAAGTCCTTATATTTATAAACAGCACTACACAACGAGACTCGGAAACAAACAACGAATAATCGAGAAGTGGAATCGATTAGAACAATCGTTGTCTCAGCGAATCGGTGCTAAGGGTCTTCTCACAGCGAGATGCGACTCGACGCGACGATAAATAAATAAATAAATAAATAAATATTCCACAACTATCACACAACGCCATCTAGTCCCAAGCTAAGCAGAGCTTGTGTTATGGGTACTAGACAACTGATAAACATACTTATATATTTCTAAATACATACATATTATAGATAAATTACACCCAGACACAGAACAAATGATCGTGCTCATCACACAAACATTTGTCCTGGGTGGGAATCGAACCCACGACCTCCGGCATAGCAGTCAGGGTCACTAACCACTAGACCAACAGGCCAGTCAAATGACTGAAAATATCATAATAAGCGTATACACATACACATGACACAGGCCTCCTCTCTCCATGAGGGAGTAGGCTGTAATAAGTACACCACAAGTCTTTCTAGGGCTCAGTGCAGAATGGTAGATGTCACATATCATGGAGTTTTTCTTCTGGGAAATGCCAATTTCCTCGAGATGTTTTCCATCACCGTTGTGATGGCAGTAGTGATGTAATCATTTTCACTAAGTAATGCGCTTGCTTGGATTCGAACCTACGACCCTTGACTCATCAATCAGGGTGGTGATCTCTGAGCCACCTCTGCTCTGATGCATGACGAGGAGAGTTTTTTTGAGTTGTGCAGCGCGGCGCCCTGAAATGTATCGCGACGTTGCGAGGCGTGTTTGAATCCGTGAGGCGAGCACGGGCAAAGCATCGTTGCGTCACTCTGTACTTCGAGACGCAGCTTATGAGCCACCAGCTCATAATGCCCTTATGAAGAAGACTTAAAATAACCCAATGGGCTTAGAAGTGAGCTATGCTCGGAGTTTCATTGCGTGATCTAATCACAAATTAGGATATCCGCAGGCAAACCAGGTTACCGACACGTAGCTCCAAGAATCGCCAAACCTACGAGTATTTGATAGTGGGCAGGCACATTATTCGTAGAGTAGATGGTTGGTGGGGCCGGAAGGGTCTGGAGAGGCAACCGCATTCCGGAAGACAGCGTTGCGAGGCCTCCCACACGGTGGACTGATGGCCTGGTGAAGGCCGCAGGAATCCGTTGGTTGCGAGACGCACACGACCGTTTGATGTGCCGTCATTTGGAGAATGCCTATGTTCAGCAGAAGACTTGTTACAGCTGAAATGATGACGGTGATTACTTCCATGGAAATGTGTACCTTTTCTGGTAAGAAATAAGGTTCAATTTATTATAGCTATCTTAAAGAGTATGTGCCTCGATGTGAGTTGACCCTAACTCGTTATTTACGACTGGCAGTTGTAGCTTCGCTCTATAATTCAGAGCCGCGAGGATATTCGATTATCGTGAGATATGTTCCGAATAGTTTTGTATCGATTTATTTGCATAATGGCCTCTGAGGTTTATTCGTGTGCATTATTCTGAGGTAACGGTAGCAATGTTATATTTAGAAAACGAATACTTTTTTACATCAAAAGTGGAAGGATAAGTTGTGATTTTTCAATTATTTTGCCAGATACGCCGTTAATAGTCAGTTGCCGAAACATACGAACTGTTTCCTTGCGAAGTCGCACAAAATCTATTCTCAAAGACAAAATAATAAGAAGAAATAATCTGATGTATAGTGTCCACGAGTCAGCCATATTAGTTGTAGAACCGATGACTGTGGGGGTAGACGTACAAATCGGCAAACGTAAGTTGGCACACCTTTGTGGTGATGGATAGGTGCGGGGACGATCTTCACAGGGTAGCTGGTGACAGTTGGATGATAATTCTCGAGAAAGATTCAGCAATGGACTTCTGAAGGCTTGATGACGTTGATATCGATGCACTCTAAAAACATTCGCCTAATTAAAAACCCATTATTATAATTTTCGCACCGTTTTCCACAAAGCTTTTACAACAATACAATACAAAGCCGTGCACGGCAAATCTGATGCAAATTGCATTTGCAAAACGACAAATATTTCGCTGCGTGAATCGATAGAGGAATAATTCACAAACATGCATACACCTTTGTGTACCTGTGTTACTGGTTCCGTGTGAAAAATAGGGTAAAGTTGCGAATGACTAGATCATTTTGTGGATACTTGCGATTACTCTTGCATCGTCACGCATTAAAAGAGATGTCATCGTCATCATTTCAGCCGAAAGACGTCACCTGCTGGACATAGACATCTTTTGGTGTCTTTTGATACGCGATCGCCACTCCGGAACTTTTCGGCCTTATCGACCATCTGTTCTGCAAGCAATGTGCACCTGCCAACTGCCACTTAAGTTGAGAATAAGAGATGTGTGTATTCTGAGAAATCTACAGACAACTAGAAATTACTTGCAGCAGAAATGTCATGTTAATAAGGTGTACGTGGGTCAGTATACACCAAAAATCTCGAATCCTTGTAGTCTTTTCTTCTGTTTCATCAAATAAGGACACGACAGTAAAACTAAAGTTGATAACAATCCTCTGCATTGAATTTCGATCACGTAGGAGATATTATAGTGCAAAAATGTGTGCTCTTATAGTCTGATGGGGCGTTAATCTGATACGACCAAATTGAGATCATATTTTTTTTTCAGGATACGAGCTCACCGCCAAATTTAAAGCTCCGAGCTGCCATTGAGAAATGCCCAAAACACTTATATGAGTCAGGACATTTTCACTTATGAAACCCACAATCAACAGTGGCGACCACCAAGAAACGCCGAGACAATGAAACTCAAAGAGTTCCGGAGATACGATTATACTGTCAACAGAGTAGTAAAAAGAAAAAAAAACATGATTTTCATTTCCCTGCTTATCCAGCAAGAGACAGAAAAAGTTAGGCCAATAGACACAAAAGGGATATTTACAACTGAAGTCAGTCCAGCATCAGGTACCACGAATTAAAACACTAATTAATGGGTCCTAAATTGTAAGCTGTTACATTTAATTCCAATATTATGTATGGCACAAACACTTGAACGCGCGAAAATTGATTCTAGTTCACCACACAGTTACATTTGCGACAGCGAGATCACCGAGATTATCTAAATGCTATAGCGTGAATAGAGTTTTGACATTTCGAACTTTTTTTTTGTGGTTTGGAAATCATCAAATGACTTATCCAGCTCTGAGTGGAGCGAAAGGAAGTGTCAGACTCTTACTAACTAAAATCCCACCCATGTTCCTTCTATTGCTCTATGCGTTACAAAGGGCCCCGTGAATTATACTGACAGATATTTCAAACTACAGACAGATCTAGTACGTTGGGAACTTTACTGAACTTTCCAATAATACCCGTAACCTAAACATGCACGAATGTATGTATGTAGGAGTGTCTGTGTATCGTTATTGATTGGCAGTTCACGTGCGTAGGTACGTCTATATCTGTCATCCTAATACATATTTTAGATAGTTTGGTTCGCCATCGGTTAGCATGAAAAGGCACTATCAGATTGATATGAAAGGATTCAAATTCATTCATTACCCTTTCATGCTCTTTCTGTCAGACTATTTTATGTTGAATTATTCTAGTCACTTCTGGCATGGCTATAAATAATACTAAAATAAAACCCGAGTAGATTGTTACTTATTTTTGTAACAGGTGGTTTAAAAAATTAAAGCGGATTATAAATTATTGTTACGAGCTGGGTATTGAATAAATTATTTTACACCGATTAGCTAATTTACAGCGTGTATATCTTGCTGCCAAAAGATTCTATACTTTAAACCACGCAAGGTTAACCAAAAAGTATTTATAAACACCTAAATCCCGACTAAGTGGCTTTAAAAAAAAATCCTGCAATGCAATGGAAGGTAATTTCTGCCTGTTTTGCATTTTCTATTTTTATATCCTCCTCTGCAATGCACCTTCGGGAAATAAGATGCTGAGCATAAAAGTTTTTATGTTATTTCTTGTCAATTGTTTCATGCTGAAGAGTTGTGCTTTTGGGGATACACTTTGAATCGTTTTTAAATATTAACAGTTGATCTCAATTGCAGGTGAATATTATGGTTTTATTTCGCGCCTGTCTGTATTATTCTGTTTACGTCATACAAAAATATTAATAGTCTACGTTTTTGGAACTGCTTACTTTTATGATGGATAAGTGCAAATGGGTTATTCTTCTTTTCTTGCGACAATTTACATGACTTACAAATCAATATTTAGCATTTATATAACGTGACCGTACCTAGTGATTTGTAATATGTCCTAAATATTGGGTGAGGTACCATTTTACAGATGGACTATCGTACCATGTAAAATTTAATTTATTGGTAATCTTTTGATCAAAATGTACACCTCTGTCACGGTCCCCCAAAATAGTATTACTGACATCTCCGTCAAGCGTTGTAACTTTTTTAACAAGTTAAAATAATGAAGTAAACCTTCAAGATGACAATACAATTCGCTGTGGTAGATTAGGACGATTTTGATAGTTACAAGTACTTATATTTTTGTTATATAATTATGAGTTCATAAGTTACTCAACTGGGGACAACTAATTGTCGATAGAGAAGAAGAGGGACCCATATAGGGCTTAAGTAGATGGTAACCGATTGTTAAAAAGTCGGTATCAAAGAACATGGGGCATAATGAAGCCCACAGTAGGTAATGTAGCACTTTCTGACCTGATTCAAATCAATTGAATAACATAGAAATTTCAAAAGTTCAATAATTACTGGTAGGAATGCTAATTAATATTAGGATATTAAATACTGTTTAAAGAGAACTTTATGTCAAAGGAAAGATTCACTCTTCATTCGCCAATCTACACCAATCACATCAAATCTAGTAACTAAGTTCATAATAAATAGTATATAATGAATACTTAATGAACATATGTCTGGAATAGTGCGACAATGCTGAGAACCAATTCAATGAATTATTTAGTCTGAACGTGGAGTATATTGTTGGTATAGACGGGAATTAAGTGATAATAAGTTTGCTTAAAACAAGCGTAGTGATAAATGCTGATGCGTTCATCGTAGGAATAGAGATCTAGAGATCTTGCTCGGCAGATCGATATACCGATGTGATACTAGTATAAGCATAGCCCGCCACACTATTTCTAAACAAGAAAAGAAGCTACAGTTAACTTCTGTAAGCCAGAATCAACAGTGGCGACTACCAGGAAAACGCTGAGGCAATGAAACTCGACGAGTCCCAGAGAAACGATTAAACTGTCTTGGGTCCCGGATCGAAATTAATCAGAAAAGACAGCGGAGGTGTAAGAAAAACATAATTTTCACTTCCATCCTAATCAAGCGGGAGACGGAACAAAGCTAGGCCATTAGGCACAAAGGGGCATTTTCAACTGGAGTAAGCCCAGTTGCCAAGCACCACTGGTTAAGACACTAATATTTATGGGTCCTAAAATTGTGAGCTGTTACATTTGATTCCAATAATTTGTATGGCAGTTGAACACACGGAAATTCGTTCTAGTTTCCACAAGGTCCGTGTAATAGACAACTCCAGACGTAGGCTGAATACTATCTGTTTGCTATAGAGCACTCCCATAGGATATGATGTGCGGATTGTATATAGCATAAGCATAGCATAATCAGCTTATGTTCCCACTGGGACAAAGGCCTGCTCTCTCTGAGAGCGTGTGGCCCGTAATCCACCACGCGAGCCCAATACAGGTTGGGCATGTCCTTTAAAGTTTTGGTTCTAGGACATGTCGGTTTCCTCACGATGTTTGCCATCGATAGATATAGTGTGCAGTGCTGATGAAATAATTTACACGAAGAAAAGCGCCTCTTTACATATTTCCAGCCAAAGGTGCTATAGGTGACTTGTCACATTTTTAGCCAAAAAAAACTAGGAATCTATTGAGCCTATTATCAGGGTCATATCGCACTAACCCTTCACAACATTAACTAGAAAACGGATTAATGGATTCCTGCCAAACCCAAAGCCATATCCATAGAAGTTAAGCAATTAGGCTTCTGATTTATTACCAGCGTGTAATATCGAGCACTTGAGGGCACCATTATAACTTTTTTTTAGTATTCACACTCTTGAACGTTAATCTATTGACTTAGGTGGGTGACATGGGCGATGTGAAGCGATGAGGAAATATAAAATGCGATGCGTTTATGCAAATTTTTAAAGGGTTTATAGTACCTAAACGCAATTGAACGCTAGTTTTATAATGCTTAAAAGTATATGATCTACTGCAATAAATAAAATCAGAAAAAGGATATTATCAGGATATATGCTAGTTAGATAAAGTGCTGAAAATGTAATACAACTACCTTGATATAAAAGTAAAAAAATCACAAAAATAGGTACGTCTGAAAAATTGCATGAAACATTTTGATGTTTTGTCAGATTATTCTACAAGCAACATATTCCCGTAATAATGTTTTAATTTTTTTGTCCAATCAATAGTTTTTTTTTTTTTTTTGTAAACAGATAATTGCATCATATTTTGAAATTAATTACCCACAAAAAAAAGGGTTGTGTCATCGAGCTTCATTTCCTTTTCTATGCAGTTCGACAGTGACCGCGCTTTAGGTCCATTGAGATGACGCTAATAAAAACGTTTTTATTAGCGTCATCTGTAACGGGTGTACTATGCCAAATCGAATGCCAAATAATCGAATATCAATTGATCGTCCACTATACATGGTTGTCCTTCAATGTTGTTTTGAGTTTTTGTATAAAAAAAGTACCTATACAGTATATTGATATTTCGATAGAATGAATACCTGATGCTTTGAATGCACGATCAAACAAACATTCGATATTTTGAACACTCGATGTATTGAGTGTACGATATATTGAATGTTCGATTTATTAACCATTCGATATTATTAACGTTCGTGTATTTAGACGTTCGATGTATAGTGGTCGATCAAATTGATATTCAATTATTTGGCATAGTACACCCATTCCCATGGGTTAAACAGGTTTGCCGTGTTTTTTAGTTTCTATACTACAATATTTTATTGAGTCGCACAAATAATGGATCATAATATATATTACCTAACTTGAAGGGATGCGATACTGAAGTGTATTGTTATTCTATCTCATCAAGGTGGGTTGGTCTTGGATGTGTGTTTGTAGATGCAAGTGCACATTTTTTTTTGGATGCGTAAGTTGTTTTTTTTTGGGTTAGGAAATCATCTAATAACTTATCCCACTCTGGGTGGAGCAGGAGGGTGTGACAGACTTTTACCGACTAAAACCCACCCTTGTTCCTTCAGTTGCCTCTGTGCCAAGGGCCGCTCTATTTCGAATTTCTCTGAGACCCCAGGCAGGCATCGGTCCTAACGAACCCCGTCAATATGCGTAAGCCTGGAGCGCTTTTGTCATAGAAAATAGCTTACTCACACTGAAACAATGAACGTGAATGCCATTTGCCATCCATCATACCACAATGTACACAAGCAAGACCTGCCTTCGTGAAATAGGGAGTGAATAAGCTACTAATTTTTGTGTTTTGTAGTAAGTTACAGTACACAAACATAGATTACTAGCGTCTGCAAGCAGCTTTGGGATAATACTAACTACGGAAATAATTGTCGGGATGAAAAGTAACAAAAATCATTCTCCTATCTATCTCCATACGAAAATTCATCAAGCGTTACCATAAGCGGTTTAGGTTTGAAACGTAACAAACAAACAAGGACTACATTCGCATTTATAATACTGGTACGAATTTACATTTTTTTTTTTTAATATTGACATCTTGTAAAGCACTTCAGTATAACATCGCTTAATACCGCGTTAGTCACTCGCCCAGGACGGTGGATTACCCCTTAAGATCGGGGTATTATATTTTACCCGGTGCTTCGCACGGGGCTAATGAAAGCGTTTGCAGTGTGCGGTGATTTTTCATCCTCCACGTCAATAGTTACCTGTCGAATGCCCGTTACACCGTAGCGAACCAGTTTAAAACTCCTTACTGTTTTACTAGAATATATTTCCACAATTTTTGTGACTTTCATGCTTTCTGGAAAGAATATCTTCGTAAATTCAGCCGAAAGACGCCCACTGCTGGATATAGACCTTCCCCAAGTGTTGCCACAACGACCGGGCTCCGGATGTGAGATACACAGGAGTGCTCCATCCGGAGTTCACTAAGCCTCTCAAGGTCATTGGTCCACCTTGTGGGAGGCCTTCCAACGCTAAATCTTCCAGTACGCGGTCGCCACTCAAGAACTTTTCGGCCCCACCGACCATCACTCTGTTTTGCGAGTATTAAATGGTGCCCTGCCCGCTGCCACTTAAGTTTGACGATTCTTCGGGCTTTTGTCGGTAACCTTGGTTCGCTTGCGGATATCTTCATTCCTGATTTGATCACGAAAGGAAACTCTAGTCAGGGGGTTATGCTTGGAGTTTCCTTGCGTGGGGCAATAGAGTGCCATCCCGCCAATATATGAAATGAATTTGAAATATTAGCAATGAATCAGTGACTGCGTGGTAACTAGTCGATCATAAAAACTTTAGTAGATTCGTAATACTTTTAAACATCGTATCTGCATGACTTCAAAACAATGGCTATTAAATTACCCTCCTTCCCCTCCAGCCTGTTGCATCACTTCAGCCAACAATTCAAAGATTCATAAAATTGTTTACAAGTAAGATACCGACTCCTGTGTAGAACTGAAGAATGTTTGCTGCTATCGCAAAAATGTATGGCGTGTGAGGGAAATCACATTACAACTATATGCTATAAAGTCTTGAGAATTTTAGTGGATCAAGTGGTGAGAAAGTTTAAAACTTGGTTGGTGTTGCAAAAATACACGTATGATGGATTGGAAGATGCTACATAATCGGTAATTTTTCGTTGTAATAAATTTTATTCTACATCACAGTTTCGTTCATGGTCAATCGGTTGTCACGGTAAGGGCATGTGATGTGATGCGGCGGAATGAGGAACATGTCGTAAGAAAAGATTTGAGTAAAAATGTGGATGATCACAAGAAGAGAAAAAAAATAAGATACGTTTTAGTAACTTATATTTTTAAATTCGCCTCCTCTAACCCTTTATTTTGATATCCCACATGACCATGTCACAAACCCGCACTGGAACCGCGGGCTTACGGCGCATTCCCTCTACTAGACAGGAGGCCTAAATCCCAGCAGTGGGGACATTATAAAGTCTGATTAAGCTTATGCTAAGCGCAGAGAGAGGTATAAAGACGATGTTTTGGTTCATGGCAAAAATACACATTACAAACTGTGTGTAATAGGATTTTTTGTTTTACAAAATGTCTTTTTCATTTAAGGTTGAACTAGTCGCGGGCTCGAACACACTGGTGACTACAGCGTGCTTTTTGGCCACGCTGTTTCACCTGGCATCGTGTCCGACAGAGAAAATATCAGTGATGAGCAGTTAGATGCTAGCCTGTGAGCATCCAATGGGCCGCAGAGTGCCCAAAATCGTAAATAACCGTCAACGTTCAATGGCACACAGGAGGCCCCGCCGACTCGCGCGGTTTCAACCACTATTATTAAATAACTAAAGGTCATATTCCTGTGGAAATTTTTATACACTCGGAGAGTGATAATATCGTAGTTTTACAAACATTTCCATAGACAAATACTGTTTCGAAAAAAAATAAAAAAAGTTTTTAGTTGCATGTTTACGTTTGAGAATGGCGGACGAAATTTTGTTAGAATTGTGTGTTTTAAACAGTTTTGTGTTTGTTTATGTGTTATGTTTAGTATATATTTATTGCTGTGTTATTATTACGTCGATATAACATCGGTTTAGATAAATATTTTGAAGAAATATTACGTAATAACATTTTTATCAAGGTCAACCGATTTTATTCGTATTGTTATTGTGAGCGTGAATGATGTGAGCTTGTATGTGTTATTCAAAGTTTGAGGGTATGTATTTATTCTAAGGTAGTTATTTCATAGTATTAGAAAAAAAACGCAACACAAAACGCAACGCAAACGCAGAAACGCAATTTGAAAAAGCAGTTACTTTGTTTTGTTTCCGTAATATGAAGTTTGAGTATGAATAATAGGAAAATATTTTATCGGATTGTACAAAAAAAACAAAGTTATTAGATTACTTGTCTATTCATAGTGTAACATGCAAAATTTCGTGTAGATCGATACAGTGGTTTTATCAGAAACCAACTTATCACGTGAACAGACACTATTCCCGCCAAATAGTTTATAACAGTATTTGATTAGAATTCAACTCTCGTAACACAAGTATTGTTTACATTTTATTATAAGGTCTGTTTATTCAACAACCCAAAAAAAAATACTTCAAGTGCCTCGCACCAATAGAAGCGTCAGCGACCCGTTTTATGTAAACAAAGTCGTAAACATGTCAATGGCGGGAAACAGCGTGGATGTTGACGGATGTGGCGGTTTCGCGCGTTAGGATGTTTACAGGCTAGTCTACATGCATTATCTCTAGTTTGCCGCACACAAACATTGCTGCACCGTTCCAAACTAAAATGACCGCGCAAACAATTACGAAGAGTCCTTTGCAAAATTGAGTTTTATGAAAAAACCCACTGCATAAATCAATTAAAAATTAAGTTTATTAAACTCTTCTATTCAGTAACAGCCGCACCGGTCGATCAATCAGGTTAAGCTACGCTTGCCGGGTTTGGCCATGGATGGGTGACCATCTTTACATACCGAGACTCCTCCGTACCTCGGAAAGCACATTAAATCGTTGGTCCCGGCTGTCAATCGTGGATTTTTGACAGTCGTTACGGGTCGTCAGAAGCCCGAAAGTCTGACAACCTTTTTCTTATTGTTGATAGGCACGCGTTTGACCACTATCTCACTTGATGGTAAGCGATGATGTGGTTGAAGGTGGAGCACGCTTGCCTAGAAGTAACCTATTCACTCTTGACTTAAAGACTCCCAGGTTTTAGCTATCAGGAAACACAGACTCCGGTAGGGAATTCCACTCTCTAGCTGTACGCACAATGAATGTTTTCTCAAAACGCTCTGTGCGTATGGGTGGGATGTCCACCATGAACCGGTGGCAATTCGCCGTACGTCTTGTGATCCGTTGATGAAACGGGCTTGGTGGAATCAAATTATGCAATTCCGTCGCACACTCCCCAAAATGTAACCGATAGGAAACCGACAGGCTAGCAACTCGGCGTCTATGTTCAAGACTTTGGAGTTTCGACTCAACGAGCCTATCATTGCCGATGATTCTCTTGGCTCGTTTCTCAATTGACTCAAGGGCATCAAGCTGGTATCTGGCAGATCCGTCCCAAAGATGAGAACAGTACTCCATACACGATCGAACTTGTGCTTGATAGAGTTGGAGCAGCTGTTCCGGCGTGAACTACCGTCTCACCTGTGCGAGGACCCCCAAATTTTTGGCAGCCACTTCAGCCTTTGCCTCTATGAAGGGACTAAAATTGAGGGTAGATGTTAAAGTAACACCAAGAAGATCAAGTTGGTCGGTTATCGGCACGGTCAGACCTCGGAAAGATGGAGCCGGGTGAAATTGGCTCCTCTTAGCGGAAAAAAGACATGCCTGGGTCTTAGCAGCGTTGAACTTGACCAGATTGGCATCGCCCCAATCTGAGACAGCCTGTAAGGACAAGTTCAAGCGCTCAACCATAGCCTCTCGGAAAGACCGGACCTGAGACCCACTAGCTCGTGCGTCAGGCACATATCTCTCGGCAACAGTGCTGTCGTCTGCATACCCAAAGGTTCCGGGTTTTAGCAGATCGTTAATATGCAGAAAAAACAATGTTGCCGAGAACACCGACCGCTGAGGAATACCGGCATAAATAGCCAGCAGTCCGGATGAGCAGCCATCTATGACTACTCGGATAGACCGATCCCTCAGGAAATCTGCAATCCAATCACACAAACCAGCGGGCAGACCGAAGAAAGAAAGCTTGCCAATTAGGCTGTCGTGCCAGACCCGGTCGAAGGCCTTCGAGATGTCAAGGGAGACCGCAAGGGCTTCCCCTTGTTTGTCGATGGCCTCACTCCAGATGTGAATGGCATACGCTAGAAGATCCCCAGTTGACCGATTTCGGCGGAAGTCGTATTGTCGGTCACTGAGAATATCGTTAGCTTCTAGGTATGCCAGGAGCTTGCCTTTTTTACCGTTACCGAGATGGGCCTATAATTTGCTGGGTCAGCTCGACTACCCGTTTTGGGCACGGGTTGCACGTTAGCTTGCTTCCAAGCTATCGGCACTTTTCCAGTCTCAAACGAAAGGCGAAATAGGAGTGTCAAGATCGGAGACAATATAGACGCACAAGTCCTCAGTACAATTGCCAGTATCCCGTCAGGGCCACTAGCCTTGTTCACATCCAGGTTACGCAGTACCCTTCGGACATCCTTCTGATGAATGCGAATGTCTGACATAATCGACTCGGATCCACCAAGAGTACCAGGGAGCCTCGCGCCACCAGGATTTAGACGCGAAGATTCCGCAAACAGAGAGGCAAATAAGTTTGCTTTCTCCTCAGCGGAGTGGGCCAGCGACCCGTCAGGTTTCAGCAGTGGAGGTAGTGAGGGGCGGCAGAATTTCGATTCAACCGACTTAGCCAGGGACCAAAACGCCTTACTACCAGCTGGGTATGAAGCAAGTTTGTTCCCAATTCGGCTAATGTAGTCAAACCGAGCCCTCCGCAATACCTTCTTTCAGGACTTGGCACCAGTCAACCAGTCCTACCAAGGGGTATCGTATTACTCAGTAACTGGGTTGTGGAGGTCAGATATAAGGCAGTCGCTCCATGTAAAATACTGGTATTCAGCTGCATCCGGTTAGACTGGCAGCCGACCCCAAGATAGTTGGGAAAAGGTAAGGCAGATGATTAAACTCTTCTATAATTGAGGTTTGTTGGTGCCGACTTTGTTTTCGAGATTTTGCACTTTTTCATTACTTATTTACGCCCAAAGTTGCGTTAAAATTAGCAAGAAAAACGAATCTTTGTTGGCTTAGAACTTTTTAATGGCTTTTTATTTTACAATTCTATTTCCACACTGACAAAATTAATAATGAGACAAAACGATATCATGTTTAACTTTGGCTGTACAATGTCAAACAGTGGAGTAATACCCGCCCGAAATTTTTATGGACAAAATATCGACTAGTGCAACCTTAAGGCCATTCATTAATAGCTGTTACATTGCGGTGTGAACGACGGACATCTGTTACCTTTAATATCAAAAGCATTTTTACTCAAGTCATCACTTAAAATGATGATGTAAATAGGATAAAAATGTTGAACGACTCGGAAAAAAAAAAAGTGCTTTGAAATTATGTAATACCTACCTTGTTCGTCACGAGCATGACGTAAGTGATTTTAACCTCTTTTATTTTAACCTTTAACTTCGGAGTTTGGCAGTGGAACTTAAAGTTGGTTACATCTATTCTTTTAAACCGACGAAAAAAAAAAAAAAAGAAGGAGGTTCTCAATTCGACCGTTTAATAAATAAGTATATAGTATGTTTAGCCCTCACTCCGTTCCTGCCCGGGGGTGGAGGACCTGCCCGGGGGTGGAGGATAAATTCGAAAGAGTTACCTCGCCCCCGGGCACTCGAGGCAGGGAGGAACAGGGGTGGGTTTTAGTCAGTAAGAGTCTGACACACCCTTCCGCTCCACCCTAGAGCGGAAGAAGTCATTGGATGATTTCCCACCCCCCAAAAAAAAAAAAAAAAAAAGCCCTCACTCCGTTATTTATGAACTGATATAGATGATTCTTTTATTATTAGATAGGGAATACCTCAAGGGTGGTCTCATCTCAATGAAGTCAAATTGACAGAAACCTCGAAAATAATGTCTCTGTTTACTTTTCATAGCTTATTTGCGTTTAGGAATCAATATATCATGAAGCTGAGCTGATGATGGAAACCATACCTTTCCTAATCGATTAAAAGTTAGATATAAAAAGACGATACGAGTAAAAAAAAATCATAAAATGAAAAACTTTTTAACAAAAAATTAAACCGACCAAAAAGAACTAAAAAGCAAAAAATAAATAAACTTTTAACTCTTGAGTATTGAGGTTATTTACACAAACTATCAAAACGTATATAAACTAATTTTGAGTCGGCGCCAAATAATAAAATTACTAATTACCTAAGTACAAGCTTCTCCATTTCAACGTAGATACATATAGAATTTTGATAATTATCAGTTGAACTTGAAACTAATCGTAGATATTGTATTATTAAACAACAGAAACTTTTGTTTCAGGCTAGCTACTGCCAGCGGCTTCTCCCCCGTGAACGTCGACAACCATCGTAATGGAATTTACTCTCGGGATAAAAATGTCCTACCCCAAGACATGGTCTACCCAAGTGCCAAGTTTCATCCAAATTCGTTCAGCCGTTAAGACGTAACAGACGGACAGACAGACAGTAACTTTCGTATTTATGACTTTCGAACCATGTTTCGAACCCTCAAGAAAACAAAGCAAGGAAGGTTAGCAGGACTGTAAATCTTCGCAAAGCAGTTGCAAAGGAAAGTTCGAAAATTAGCGTGCGATTGGGGATATGCTAACTGTGAACTGATTTAAGCTGGTGATAAACTTCAATCACCAGTCCCTCTTTCATCTGCCAGTCCCATTGGTCGTGGGAGTGTTCCTGCCAGGGTCGCGGGAGTATTATTGCCAGGGTCGTGGGAATGTTCCTGCCAGGGTCGCGGGAGTATTATTGCCAGGGTCGTGGGAATGTTCCTGCCAGGGTCGCGGGAGTGTTATTGCCAGGGTCGTGGGAGTGTTCCTGCCAGGGTCGCGGGAGTGTTATTGCCAGGGTCGTGGGAGTGTTCCTGCCAGGGTCGCGGGAGTGTTATTGCCAGGGTCGCGGGAGTGTTCCTGCCAGGGTCGCGGGAGTGTTATTGCCAAGGTCGTGGGAGTGTTCCTGCCAGGGTCGCGGGAGTGTTATTGCCAAGGTCGTGGGAGTGTTCCTGGCAGGGTCGCGTGAGTGGTATTGCCAGGGTCGCGGGAGTGTTCGACAGAATCACCGTGACTCTGGCACAGGCAAGTAAAGGAAGACAGGTGGATTTTAGTCCCTACCGCTCCACCCGGAGCGGGAGAACTTATTTGATGATAACTTCTCCCGCTCTGGGTCTTACCCCAAAAAAAACCCTGTTTTATTCCTTTGTCTGGGCTGTAAATTAGCGCTGACCAGCGTTGTGGCTATGCCGCACACTGAAAGAAAGAAAAAGAATTTATTTGCCACAAATTAACGACATACACAACAATATGATTTTGCTAACTTAAGTCTTAACCCTTATCGATAGTGTTGGTAGATCTTATATTTCTATGTTAGTAACAAGTTTAACAACAACAAAAAAAGGAAAGAAAAAAAAAAGTTAACTAAGTACTCGTAGGTAGAAATAAATAAAAAACAGATGCATGTCGTGGCTGTGGCAAGAAGGCTTCCACTCAGCATAATGCTATACCGTGGGGGACCCACAGCACGGCGCTGATTTTCAGTGGTTGCCTATGACGTGACGTACGGAAACCAAAACCTTTAAATACTTAAGTCAGGATAGTTAAAAAAAAAAAGAAAAGAAAAGAGAAAAAAACTGAGGTAAAACAAATACAGTGAGATAATAATAAACTACTTAAAATATGATGTGTGCCAATAAAACGGAGCCTACATAAAGTCGCGCTCGTGCACTCGTGCTGGGTGGCGCCAAGACGGTGGCGGCGGCGGCGCGCGTCTTGTACGTAACAGCTCGCATGACGTCAGGTGGCGCACGAGTCCCGTGCTGGCATGTGCCGTGGGATTCGCTTGTGTGGTACGATCATCGATGCCTGACAACAAAACACAGGAAGAAGAGAAAATGTGGCACTGCTCAACATTTACTGAGCCCACTCTTTTTGCCACACAGAAATCAATATTATGTTAGTGTTATGAGTCTTTTGTGTTGTTGTTGATGCTATGATTGATCAGTGTTGACAATAAATGTTTCTTTCTTTCTTTCTCTGCTAACCGAAGATATTGAAGCTTCTGTTCTGCGATGATGCTTGGTTTGTGATTATTACTCATGCGTTTGTCTGTCTGTTAGATACGACTAACTTTATACTAAAGGGTCAGTCCACATAGGCCCATATCTTCTTTGTTTATTCTTATTATCTAAACATAAATAAAACTCGACATGCGATTTTTACAGTCATCTAAACTTTATTTAGTTAGTCCATTTAAACCAACTTTTTTTTTGGTAATAAATTACAAAACTGACATCTTACAAAGTTAATCCCACTTGGACTTCTTCTTCTCAAAGTGCTCTAGACCATCTTGGTCCGTAGTAACGTAATACCCCAGAGATTCGTACTTATATTTCATATAGGCTATGTAACCAATTGCCGCACTAAAGCAGGTCAGTCCAAACGCCATGATAAAAACATTTGGCTTTACATACAGCTCGAAGTTCGTTGCTCGAAACACTGGCGAAGTTTTCAAAGATCGAATGCCATCACCTGGTTGTTCTGTCACGATTGGAGAGTTTCGTTTTTTAGACATTTTTATGCAGCCGTAGATCGATTTTCATATGTTTACAAAATCATGGCTGTTCTTCAATTGATGACCACGTCGAGGGTTCTTTTAGCAAAGGCACGAGGTGAAGCTGGTTGGCTGTGAGTGACTCAGCCAACCAAAAAATGGTGGCGTTTTAAACCAAGCGTTATTATAGTACGTGAAATTTTATCTCTGATGAGAAAGTTTCCACTGGCCAGTGTAAGATTAGGGGCACCATTAAAATTGATATTAATATGTTTAAAATTAAATTTAGTTATATTTTGTTGACACTTGCTTGGCAGATGGATGGTGTTCTTGCTGTCAGAGACATTTTTTTGTAATAGGCACAAGAAATTTGGCAATGTTTTTTTAAGCCATAAAAAGTTTGTACTTATCTTCCAACCAGTAACAGCATTTAACTAAAAGAGGTATCGTATACCTACTTACCTATTGTAAATCGGAACTGTACGAAGGTTGTGTGAAGTCGATTCGGGTTAACCCGTCGAATCCCGCGCGCGCGACACTCGCGCATCCGTAAATTCCCGCGCGATTTTCCCGCCATTGACATGTTTACGACGTTGTTTACATAAAACGGTTCGCTGACGCTTCTATTGGTGCAAAGTACTTGAAGTTTTTTTATTGGGTTGTTGAGTAAACAGACCTTATCATAAATTGTAAACAATACTTGTGTTACGAGAGTAGAATTCTAATCAAATGCTGTTATTAACGATTCAATACTTGTGTTACGAGAGTAGAATTCTAATCAAATGCTGTTATTAACGATTTGGCGGAAATAGTATTTGTTCACGTATTAGGTTTATTTCTGATAAAACCACTGCATCAATTGACACGAAATTTTGCATGTTACACTATGAATATACAAGTAGTTTTAAAACAGTGTTTTTTTGTAGAGTCCGATATAATATTTTCCTATTATTCATTCTCAAACTTCATATCACGAAAACCAAACCAAGTAACGGCTTTTTCAAATTACGTTACTGCGTTTGCGTTGCGTTTTGTGATGCGTTTTTTTTCTAATACTATGTAACAACTACCTGACAATAAATAAATAACTTCAAACTGTGTTCACACACACAAAAAGTCACATCATTCACCCTCACAATAACAATGTAAACAAAACCGGTTGACCTTGACAAGAAATGTTATAACGTAATAATTTTTCAAAATATTTATCTAAAACGATGTTATAATGACGTAATAACAACATAGTAATGAATATATAAACACAACATATCACACAACTCACAATACACACACTCACAATATCAACAAATTGCCGTCCGCCGTTGACAAACGTAAATAATTATGCAAATAAAAACATTTTTTTTTAATTTTTCAAAACAGTATTTCTCTATGGAAATGTTTGTAAAAGTACGATACTATCACGCTCCGAGTGTCTAAAAACAGTTTCCACAGGAATATGACGTTTCGTTATGTAATCATAGAGGTTGAAAGAACGCGTGCCACCCGCGGCCCGAAAGGGCCTTACGGGTGCTGCGTCGTATTCTATGTTTGCGGGCCTTTAGGGCCTTACGGGAGCTGACGGGGGATTTTTCTGTTTTTTTTCAGTTTCAGTCCGTAGTCTGGATTAATGGAATAGTGTTGATGGAAACAGACTCTCCCCTGATTATGTCATCATTTCAGACAATAGACGTCCATTTCTGGTCATAGGCCTCCTTCAAGTGTCGCCACAATGACTGGTCCTGTGCGTCTTGCATCCATCTGCTAAACGCAAACCTCTCCAGGTCTTTAATCTACCTTGTGGGAGGCCTTCCAACGCTGCGTCTTCCAGTACGCAATCGCCATTCCAGAACTTTCCAACCATCTGTTCTGTGACAAATGTACCCTGTTATGTACCTAGGACAAATTTTTTTGTAAATAAAGTGGGTGAACTATAGGCACGTCTCAGCCGAATCCTTCGGGCAAAACTGGCGTTATATTAAGCTTAGTACTATATTACGCACCCCTTCAACCTTAACCCGCCATTTGTGACGTGTATGTCTGTAAGACCGAGTGGTTCAAAAGAGTCGAATAACTTTTTTTTCCGCCATCGAATTGAGTAGTGATTTCGTGTAATTTCCCACCGTTAATCCACCCCACACCAGAGACGCGGACGCAGTTTTTGGAGTTCTGGCAACACATGCGTGAGACTGGGGTTACCTACAGTCTACGTAAACCAAATAGTCATATTTTAAATTTTGAATTTTAACCTTTTGATATGTTTATTTATACATTTTTTGTTTTATTATAATAGTATAATTATTGTGATAATTATTATTCTGTGATCAGTAAACTTTTGCATAATTTTATCAATATTTCACTGAAATACTTAGGTATTTAACTTACCCAACCATGTTTTAGCATGTCTCACGAACGTGAAACTCGTCGTCTCGAAGCTCTTTTACTAGAAGAACTGTTATCTGATGACGATTTAGCACCAATATTATCGGTCAGTGAAGCTGGAATTGATAGCGAACCGGCAATCCAACTCCAGATCAAATACAAAATTCGGACAACGAAGAGGATTTGAGCTATCGTGAACCGTCAGGTAACAGTAACTCCTAGTTTTATTTGGGAAAGGACAATCTACAAAATAGAGTAACGAACCTCTTCGTCAATCTGGCCGGAGTAATAGACCCACATATCAGAGAATGATAGGTTCAGTTGAACTTGCCTCGATTGATGAGAGAAACTTGCGGAAATTTTGAAAATTGATGGGGTACCTGGGATAACCGGTACTTCCAGAAATGGTCGGTGTTATGAGTATAGATGCCAGAAAAACCAAAAAACAAGATACACTTGCTACCATTGCAAGAAATATTTATGTCTAGAGCATGTAGTGCTGCTAACATGCAATAGCTAGCTGCTTGACCCTTGAAAAAGATTAATTTTTGAGGGTTTTTTTTTGTGTTTGCTAGTTGGAAGCAGTTCTTTTTTGTTTGATCTTTATAGTTCCTACGGTCATAAGACGTACTGCCAAAGTTTGTTGATTTAGCTATAAAAAGTATGTGTGTACTTATATACGCACGTAAGAAGTTATACTTCTTTGGCGTAACAAGATAAAATACCAAACTGTTACAAAGTTTACAAAAGGAAAACAATCATTCTTCATGAACCACAGACCATAGCCAACTTCAGGGTGGATCGGTTCTAACTAACTTCAACCTGTGAATTTTGTGTGACAGTGATGCGCGCGCATCTTAAAATTTCACTCTCATCATCTTTTCATAACGCGCCTAAAGAAGTATAACTTCAAAAATTATGACTATTACAGCTTTTTTTTTTAGCATCACAATGTTCTCGATAATTTCTAATGTTCTAAGTGCATAAGTGTAAAGATTAATAAACTTTATATTTTTTTCTGATACATCTTTGTACGGAGTATTGCTTATAAGGAAAGTCTTAGGTTAAAAACCTGGTGCGTAGGACCAGTGTCACCAAAGATGTAAGTGGAATTCACGCCACAAGTGGCGGGTTAAATTCACTTAAAGTCGTATGAAAAACATTTATAAACGGGTTCAGCTTGTAATAAATAAGTTGAAATAAAAGCGTGTGTTTGTAATTTATGTTCATACATCGCTCAGTTAAAATTTAAGCTAAGCCCGAGAGACGTACTGAGCTAGACTCTTCATCATCACTACGTAACTGCGACAACGAACTACGAATATAATTATGTAATTGAAATTCTTATTCTAGCCTTACCCAAAGTGCTGCTTGAATGTTAGTTTACTAAACTTGTAATTTGTAAAATAAAGTATTTATTACTAGCAACACGCCTCGACTTCGCAAGGGTGCAATATTTTTTTTTTAGATTTTCTATAATTTTCTCTCATACAAAACATTGTTCTAGCAATTAAGAACACTACAAAAATACCAGCCAAGAGCGAGTCGGACTCGCGCGCAAAGGGTTCCAAACAAATCATATTTTTTTCAGGTTTTATTTAAACTGCCTCCACCTTATAGGTTTTCCTGTAATCTATAAATAAAGAACCAATTTCTGTATTTTTTTCAAAATGGTAATTTTTCATCTATTTCCTTACATAACCTCCGCAGATATTTATGTGTGTACCAAATTTCAACTCTATCGGTCTAGCAGATTCGGAGCAAATTAGCTGTGACAGACGGGCAGACGGACAGACGGACAGACAGACAGACAGTCAGACAGACTCACGAGTGAGGGTTATAAGGCTATAAGGATTCTGTTTTTTCATTCGGATTTTCAAAACCCTAAAAACCGGCCAAGTGTAAGTTGGACTCGCACACGAAGGGTTCCGTACCACAAACTGAAAAAAAAAACACGTTTCTGGAAACGTGTTTTTTGGGTTTATTTTTTTGGCTGTATCTCATGATCCGTAATAGCTACACGGATGAAATTTTGACACAGCATGTATTTCTATAGCCGCTATAACAATAAACATTAAAAATAAAAATTATTGCGTATTTAAATTTAAGGGGCTCCTCCTAAATTTCAACTGTGTAGCTATTACGGATCGTGAGATACAGCCCGCTGACAGACAGACGGACAGCGAAGTCTTAGTAATAGGGTCCGGTTGGTTACCCTTTGGGTACGGAACCCTAAAAAGGAATTAACGAAATAGGTGCAGCCGTTCTGAAGTGCTGCGCTTACATACTTTCGGCAATCGATTTATATTTATTTACATAGAAAACAGTCGGGTTGATCTTCTAGGTTAAGCAACGCTTGCCCATGTTGACCTATGGATGGGTGACCATTCATTACATATTGACACTCCTCAGTACTTTGGAAAGTCTGCTAAACCGTTGGTTCCGGGTGTCATTATAGATCACAGACGCCAGTCCCGCAACCCAGACCAGACCTTGTTATCGAGTTACTATGGGTCGTAGAGGTCAGCTAGGCTGACGCTCTTTAAAATACTGGTATTCAGCTGTTTTGAGTTTGACTGGAAACCGAATCCAACATAGACTGGAACCAAAGCTAGGCAGATTGATTCATGCCTAAGGGTAGCGGATAAATTCTGAATATGAGTTACCGCACCCCTGGGCACTCAGGCAGGGAAGGAACCGGGGTGGGTTTTAGTCAGTAAGAGTCTGACACGCCCTCTCACTCCACGCAGAGCGGAAGAAGTCATTGGATGATTTCCCACCCCAAGAATACTTCACATCATTTTCAAGAATACTTCACACCATAACTACATAGCATACATCAAAGTCGCTTTCCGCGTCTGGTTGTTTTCCACTAACTCCTCCTAAACTACGGTACGAAATTTAATACGGTTTTCACTAATAGAAAGAGCGATAAACGAGGAAGGTTTGTATGCATAATTTGTTCAAGTGCGGAACCGGGCCAGATCACTAGTGCTACATAACCTAGCTAGTCTCAAACAAAAACTTAAGCCTGTTGTGCATGCGTGTGTGTGTAAAATCATAATAAGAGAGTTCAGGAATTTTCACTTGAATCCTTGCATCTTGTTTTTAGTTTGGAGGCCATCCAACGCTGCGTCTTCCAGTACGCGGTCGCCACTCCAGAACGATGGATGGAGATGGAGATACTTCATCAACTCGTCTACAAAGTGTTGCTTTACCGTATGTGCACGCAGTGCCACGAATAAAGAGTTAAAGAAGTCTCGCAAAAGTCGCAACTAACCTATCAGACGAGCCATGACCACAATAGATAGTTCTTCTTAATTCTACACCAGAAACCTTTTAGCCACAGCCTTGATAACACACATTACTCAATAAAAATCATACTCCATATACTTACCATCCGAAATGAACACGTCCAACTCCAAACACAATAGTTATTCGTAGCTCAGTGGTCCCGACGTTTGACAAACGACCTCTAGGAATGGGATAAGGACGGCAGTTGACCTTTGCGCCTCAGGGACTATGCTGGATCTAGCCCAATGAAATATTCAGTACAATTGTATCGCTTGTGCAACTGTTTTTGACATACAATCTTATACATTAACTTGGGTCTTAATTAGGGTGAATTTGGGGATTTTCTTTGAAAGAATATGGTGAAGACTTTAGAGTTTCGACTGTTATTAGTAGGTCTCTATATCTTTGAGTTCCGGAGTGGTCTTCTAAGAGATAACGGTAACTCTTTCCATACGCTGATGGTGATGTCGGGGATGGCGTCTTTTTAAGGTTTAATTAACCACGTAAACTAAACGAAAGGTCTCTATTTCTCTTGTCTAGGATCTGACCTATTTTGTAAGTCATCAATTCGTCCTATTCCTACATTTACAAAAAGAAACGCCTCCAACTGTAGGGATTGCCACCAGAGATGTGATTTAGGACCCCTTGTTGCATAGCTCCCCTTCTGACCCAAACTAGTTGGGTTTTTTTTTTTTGGGGGGGTGGGAAATCATCTTATGACTTCTTCCGCTCTAGGGTGGAGCGGAAGGGCGTGTCAGACTCTTACTGACTAAAACCCACCCCTGTTCCTCCCTGCCCTACATGCCCAGGGGCGAGGTAACTCTTTCGAATTTATCCTCAACCCCCGGGCAGGCATTGGCCGTGGCAGGCCCCGTCCTTTGCTGGCAACTCTTTGAGGCGCGCGTGGAACACTACGCGCCGTCGACTCTCGGGCCTGGTGCTGATCGGACGGCGAGTTACCCACTACTCGCCGTCCGCAGGCCCGGGTCTACGGTTGCCGGAGATCGTCTCGCGGCCCCTGGCGTCTCCTGCGGCGGCTGCGGCTGAAGGCGCTAGGGCGACTCTGCTGTTGTTGAGTCTTCCTAACGTATGCCGCCTCCCTCTTCGCGAGCATTACTGCTTCGCAGAAGGAGGAGACGGCCTCCCATTCCCTCTCGCTCCGCACCATGGCCTGAACCAGGGCACGGTGCGAGAGGTCGCTGCCGCCTATCGCATCCACGAGGACACGGCGGTGCTCTGCCGAAGCGGGGCAAACCTCCACCGTATGCTCCACCGTGTTCTCTGGACGATCCTCGCAGTGGAAACACCAAAACTAGTTGGGTTATGTTGATACTTGGTTACGAGTATATTGCTTCTTGCATTTTTAATTAAAACGAATTCTACGGCCATTATAGTGTACCCAACAGTTTTATGTTACCAAAAGTTTTTCCAACTATGTTCAGGTCATCTTCCGATCAAACTGGATCCAGTAGAATACCAGTGTAATACATGTAAGTAGTTACTGCCTATCAGACCTTAACAACTCAGTTACTGAGTATGAGTATCTCCATTTATATTGCCATTGAATCAAAGTAAGTTACAGTTTATTTAGCTAAAAGGTTAGCGTATTATAAGTGTTGTTGTCATGTCCTGCATGCTAGGAAAATTTTGTATCTTGAAAACCTGTTTTCTTTAAGTCAAGAGAATTCTCTCTTGACTAAAAGAAAACAGGTTTTCAAGGTGTGATGATGGGTGTGTGTGTGTGTGTGTGTGTTCGTGTGTGTGTTCGTGTGTGGTGTGATGTGGTGAGATGTAATGTTAATGTGAGGTTTTCGAGAGGTTTTCAGGTTTCTATGCAAGCGTGCTTTACGTTGACCACATCATCGCTTACAATCAGATGAGATAGAAGTCAAGTGCCATGATAAAAAAAATTGATTGACATTTTATAAACATACAATATTTTATGATTTAGCACCTAGTTCTGATAGTGTAGGGTTAGTCTAAAAGTTGCGTGTGAATGCAGTGTAGCAAAAACAGTCTTTTTTTTGTTTTATTTTTTGTTTCATCGTTAAAAGCGTTTGAACAAAGCCCATGTTTTGGCGTACAAACCAAAAACACTCAAGAAAATACCAGTACATTTCTTACTCCCAATTAGTCCAATTTTTCCAATTTATAGCTTCATTCCGACACATCTATATAACCAACAACTTGCAAATTGTTTCTGCTCAAGTTCGAATTTAATATTGCAATAGTTCATGGCGTAACAGGTGCAATCTCTGCCGAGTGGTGCATTGCAAATAAAGCGAACTTAATTATCGCTTTTGGAGCCCATTTGGAAGTCAAACTAAGTATTGAGAATGCATAAGATGCAGTTAAGGATGGAGTTGGGAAGTTATGAGCTTTTGATTGTTGGACACGAAGTATTTAGGGCATACTTGCTGCTTGCATGCTTTTTCTAGGCAAGCATGCTCCATCGTTGATTACATTATCGCTTACCATCAGGTGGGATAGTGGCCTAGCGTGAGCCTATCAATGTAAATAAAAATTAACAGTTTTATAAACCACCTGTAAAATAATTCAGAACCTAACTTAAGAACAAAGTGAGCTAAGGGAAAAGTAAGCTATAAAGTTCCAAAGCTGAACCTAAAACTCTAAAAAAGTTTAGTACCCTCACTATTTCAACAATAGAGTTGTCAAAGACAAAATTTTATCCGATTAAAGTATGGAGAGGCCCTCACGTTTCTGCTTTAATCTACATAATTGCATCACGTACACACATAAATTTTATCTACGTGCAATGTTTACGTAAATAAATAATAATAAATAAGTTGATAATAAAGTTTTCGGCGAATTGTCGATGTTTTACGTTGGGATTAACTTTCGTTGAAATGAGCTAAGGTAGCCACGTCCTGAATATACCTATAAGACATGTATAGAATGAAGACGATAAAAAACTAAACCTAGTTTCATTTTAACAACCCCGTATTTATAAAACTCGCTAACCTGTTAGTTTAAACAAACCGCCCCCCCCCCCCTCCTCTCCTCAAAATGACCATCACAACTGTTTACCTGCATTCTTCTTCTGCCTAGCCTTTTCCCAACTATCTTGGGGTCGGCTTCCAGTCTAACCGGATGCAGCTGAATACCAGTATTTTACATGGAGCGACTGCCTATCTGACCTCCACAACCCAGTTACTGGGTAATACGACACCCCTTGGTAAGACTGGTTGTCAGACTCTTGGGCTTCTGACGACCAGTAACGACTCTCAAAGATCCACGATTGACAGCCGGGACCAACGGCTTAATGTGCTTTCCGAGGCGTGGAAGAGTTTCGGTATGTAAAGATGGTCACCCATCCATGGACCAACCCCGGCAAGCGTAGCTTAACCTGACAGATCAACCCGTGTGGCTGTTATCTGTTTACCTGCATTATTGGCAAATCAATGATTCTAATTCTATTTCACTGATTAACGGATTCTAAATTCAAAAGATCGTATACGTCTCATCCATCGTATCTTAGCTGCATGTAGAGCAAAACCTCCTTCAAATAATTAGTTAGTACTTTACCACCCACATAAATCCTTCTACCGGGTAGAAAATGTTAAAATAAGAACCTGCTAAACTAATCCATAGAGTAAACGGGCCACCGGCGTACCGGAGAAACTAACCACATGGTCATTTTTTCATAATTTTTTTGTGTCTGGGTGTAATTTATCTATAATATGTATGTATTTAGAAATATATAAGTATGTTTATCAGTTGTCTAGTACCCATAACACAAGCTCTGCTTAGCTTGGGACTAGATGGCGTTGTGTGATAGTTGTGGAATATTAATTATTATATTATATTTTTAGGGTTCCTAAAGTCCAAATAAAAAACGGAACCCTTATTACTTCTAGGCAAGCGTGCTCCATCTACGACCACATCATCGCTTATCATCGGGTGAGATGGTGGTCAAACGCGTTACTATTAACAATTTAAAAAAAACACGTGTGTTTGTCCGTCTGTCACAGTCAATTTTCTTCGAAACTACTGGACCGATAGAGTTGAAATTTTATACACACATGAATATTTGTGACCTGAACATGAGCGTCTACCCTTAAAAAAATGCATTTGGAGTATGGGGTCACTTTTAGGGTGAAAATCGGAAAAATTAAAAAACAAACAAATGTTTTGACAAATAAATCATCTTTATCTTTTTTCGAACATCTTCAAACTATTCCCTGCGGTATATCAAATGAAAGGGGCACGTTGCAAGGGTCTCGAATGTATTTTTATAATAATTTAAAATATTTGTTTTCAAAGTTATTTAAGAAAATAAACGAAAAATTACCATTCCCTCCCCCTTATCTCCAAAACTCCTCGGCCTAAAATTTTGAAAAAAAAAAACAGGAAGTCCTTTACTTACCTATAAGGATGCAGTAGTTTAAAAAAAACCTGAAAAAAGATTGTTAGGAACCCTTTGTGCGTGAGTCCGACTCGCTCTTAGCCAGTTTTTTTTATAAACAAGGATATCATAATAAAAATACATTCCCAAACCACTAATTCGAAGACATGTTATTGTGTTATTCACCAACGAGTAGGTACCTATTGGGCCGGCCTGGTACGTTACGGTCCATACCCTCTCTCCCAGAGTGTACTTGTGTCCAGCAGTGGGAATATTATAGGCCGATTATATTGTTTTCAATCTCATTGAAATAAATTAATACGATTTTAACTATTTTCATACGACAAACAACAATTGAAACAAACAGCAACAACAAAACAAACAACAACAATTGAATTGTGACAATTGTGTGACTGTTTTGGTGTACAATAAAGTTTTATTCTATTCTTTCTATTCTAATATTATATTATATATATTTTTAATTATTGTTATATATATATTTTAATCATAATTTTTTATTCTATGAATGTAATAGGATGATGACATTTGTATTTATTAATTTTTAGTTTTCAATTGTTAACTTTGGTTTTTAATTTTTGACTTTTTGTCTAAAATCTTTTAGTTTTGGATTTAAGTATAATTTTTGACCTTTAATTTAGATTATTAACTTTTAAGAATATATTGTAAACCTGATTAGAAGCATCTCGTAGCATGTATTTTGGGCTACATATATTGTCTATTCTCGGTGGTTTCGCGCTGTATGCCGAGATACAGGATCCGTCCTAGTTCGGCTACAGATGCTCCTATGTAACGTAACCTTTAGAACTTGCCTTTAAGAATGCGTAATCTGTTGTTGTTTTTGGTGAAATAAAAAATATTATTATTATATTATTTTTATTAACGTTCAGTTGATTGATTGATTGAGATTTCGAAGGTCATACTTACCATAAAAATGAATTGTCATCTGAACTGGCCCAACATGTAAAAATTCAATTCCGTAGAATAAAAGGAAATGTTTCTAATTAAATTAGCAAAATTGACCAGGACAAAAAACATTACAAATTAAATAAAAGCTCGTGACTTGTAAAAAACTAGCCAAGTGCGTGTTTAAAAATATTAATAAATATTTGCTAGTAAAGAAATGTTGCGCCGACCCCAAATAAATTGGGATAAGGGCAGGAGAATGATCATGATAATTGGTATTTGTTAGTAAAGTATACGTAATAATAAACACTATCACCAAATTACAAATTTATAGGTCAATGGGAAGTTAAGAAATTCTTTGGAACAAAATTTTTTGACAGACGACGGATTGACAGAGAGACAGATGGACACGTGAGTGACAACAAAAGGGCTCCTTTTGGACCTTTCGGGTACCCAACCCTAAAAAGCAGCCGGAGTATAATCGATACCAAAAACCCCTGTCCATTGAATGGCAGGGTAAAATCCCGTGTAAAAAATAAGCTAGTCAAATGGCAGTATCTGTATATTATCGTGAAATCCCAAATCCAGCCAATAAAATTAGTCCGTTCTTCTGTTCATAGTGTTGTAGGTGTGTCGATGAAATTTTTTAAATTTAATTCAATTTTACTGCCCTGAAAACTGTGATTTTTCATTGAATAGCTTTTGAATGCCTAAGTGATTATTAAATACAGAAATTAATTGAAGTTCTGACTGTGACTGTTGTGATTAATATTGTTTTATATTATGATTTTTAATTTAACTTCTACAGTAGTACTTTTGTAGTAGTTTCTAATAGTATTTACCTACTACTAGAAATTGTTTTATTTTTAGTTTGCTATTTTATTTATTTTTAGTAAGTCCCGGTTTTATTTATGTTACTATAAAAGTTTGGTCTGGCCATTCTAGAAATATCCAAAGTTTCATGACAAACATCAAAGTGGTACGCCTACTTTTACATTACTTTTAACATAAAATAAAGGTTAGTACGTATAAGGGTCTACTACCGGCCAAGTGGCGCCCTCATTGAATAAAAAATCGTGGCATTGCATAGAAAATAAATATTAAAGAATCCAACGTCACATTTATTACAAAGAGGATAAAGTATTTTTACGTTGTTAAAACAGGTCTCAGAATGTTTCGTATCCAAAGTAGTAGGCAAAAGTGTCAGAAACGGCCGTATTTGGTATTAACAAACGTGACGTTGGATTCTTTAATATTTATTTTCTATGCTATGCTACGATTTTTTATTCAATGAGGGCGCCACTTGGCTGGTAGTAGGGTAAACAAAACTGGTAAAACTTTGGCATAAAAACCTACTACAGGCAAAGTGTAATGTTATGTTATCACAAGTTTAAGCCTAGCCTTTTCCCAACTATGTGGGGGTCGGCTAATCGGATTCAACTGAGTATCAGTATTTTACATGGAGCAACTGCCTATCTGACCTCCACAACCCAGTAACTGAGTAACACTATAACCTTTGGCAAAACTGGTGGCATATGGTGGCTTCTAGTTACTAGTAACGAATGTTAAAGATGTACATATTGGCAGTCAGGACTAACGGCTTTTTTTGTGGGGTGGGAAATCATCCAATGACATCTCCCACTCTGGGTGGAGCGTGAGGGCGTGTCAGACTCTTACTGACTAAAACCTACTCCTGTTCCTTCCCTCCCTGAGTGCCCAGGGGAGCGGTAACTCTGGCTTATGGTGCTTTCCGAGGCTTGGAGGAGTCTTATCGGTATGTAATGGATAGTCAGACATCTACGCACCCCGGGCCTACGGACGGCGCGTAATGGGTAGCTCGCCGTCCGATCAGCAACAGGCCCGAGAGTCGACGGCGCGTAGTGTTCCACGCGTGCCTCAAAGAGTTGTCAGCAAGAGACAGGGCCGTCATGGCCGATGCCTGCCCGGGGGTTGAGGATAAATTCGAAACAGAGTTACCTCGCCCCTGGGCACTCAAAGGCAGGAAGGAACAGGGGTGGGGTTTAGTCAGTAAGAGTCTGACACGTCTTCCCGCTCCACCCAGAGCGGGAGAAGTCATAGGATGACTTCCCACCCCAAAAAAAAAGAGACATCTACGCACAGACCTCGGCAAGCGTTGCTGTACCTCGAATATTGACCTGTGCAGATGTCATCGTAATTAAGTTTAATATCCAAAATCGACCGATCGATCGTTTTGTTTTTATTTTTAAAACTCTTTTCAGCAACGCCTTTCATTTGATAGCCTTAACATGGGAATGCATAAAACATAATTAGTCTGCCATCTTTGGGTTTCGGCCACATAAAATTTAGAATGTCGTCACTTAGCTAACCCTGGATTGGTGTTGATTCTCTTGTTCAATAACTAAACTAAAATTAGAGAATCGACATCTTCTACTAAAAGGCAGTGTGAGAAAAGGACGGCAATAGCTATAAACTAAACGTAAGAGATGCAAACTAGTTTATGCCTTGCGCTTTAACGTGTTTTTAGTTGACATGTTTTACGTGTACTTACCCTTAATTTGTATGGAAATATTGGTTCAACTAAATTTGACTGCTCTAATTTACGTCCGTCTCTTACTGGTTTTACTAGAGAGAAAAAGATAGTAATAGCCTAAATTAAGTTTACTTTGTGCACAACAGAATCGGCACCAATGTCATCTAAACTAAACATGTATGCAAAATATCAACTCCATCTTAAACTAAGAAGTGTGTCAAATTTATATTTCTTAACATAATTAGTTACAGGTGAAGGCAATAAAAGCATTTTATAAATCACCCAAATCATCTCTATCGATATTTTCTTCACGCACTTCAGTCCCCTCACTATTCCTTTATCGGAGCGCAGCCAATCGGCGCAACGTCCCTGTGACGTATTACACTACATTCTTCTAGCTCAAGTCCCTGATACCTATTTATTTTGGACACCCAAATCCAAGTGGATTTTCGGCCCCATACGGTTATTGTAATTTCAGTTGCTACTGCATATCTTGGGGGAGAATTCTTTGCAGGGGATGGATTGAGGCAATTTTCTTGGAGATTTATCTTTCTTTTTAACGTGGTGCAGAATTTAGGGGCGATAACCTAATTGGTGCAGTTAATTTACTTAATTGAGTGCCGTATCCTTTGTGGTTTATTACTTTTTAAGCTAGGTTAAGTTATATTTTTCTTGTGTATTCCAGATATTTAGTGATTTAGTCAATTTATTTATTTGCAGCATTGGAAACGAACAAGGTGAACCGAGACCTCATGAGGGCAGCACTGCCGTCCTTACGAAAATTGCAATAACTCGAGTTTTGCGCTGAATTGAGTTAAGCACATATTCGGAATTTGCAGAACGAGATCTATATTATTCTTTTTAGACAGTTTTTACGTATTTATGACGAAACCGGTTTTAATGCTAAGCTTAACTACAATATATAGGTCGGAACTTAATGATTTACTTAACAAGACCGAAATAACCATAGATAGGAATAGCTTACTTACGCCAATAAGTAATTTTACTAACTATATCTGCAATAAATACAATTACTACATTTATAATAAAATTATCACATTTCGTCATTTGTAATATTCATTTACTAGTTCTAAGTGCAATATGTTAGAGTTATTGCAGATATGATATGGAAACTTATATACGCTATTAAATAATGTACTATTTCTGCAATAAGTAGAGTTACTGCATTTATAATAACCATATTTATAATAATAATAATAATCTTATATTTCTCCAAAAAATTCGTTTACATTTTTTGATCGAAGAATGTCCTAAACTAGTGTTCCAGAGTGAAAATCCCTGACTTCTAAACTAGGTTTATGTACCTGTATCTTAGAAGTCAGTGTCCCTTCAAAGTGATGTGCATATAAAAAATAGGACAGTGCAAATAGAAAATAGGACACACATTATACACAAAAATCCATTTGGACAAGACCAAGAGAAATAAAAAATAAAATAATGAAAGAAATATAAAACGGAATATAAGAACAAACTACAATTACAACAACGTATACGTGTATGTCTCTAATGTGTTTGTATGTGTGTGTAGATGTCTGATGGTGTGTGTTTAGTTGTGAAAGAGAGTGTGTGACTGTGAGTGCAAGTATGAGTGTGTGTGCGAGCGTATGCAAGAGTATAATAATTATCGTAAATTACCGTTATATATATAAAAAAAAAACTATTTATTTATATTTCTAAAATTTCAAATTAGAAGATCCTCCGTATTGCGATAAGTTAGTTTTAGAAGATATTCCTGTAACTTAGATTTGAACTGATATTTAGTATCAGGAAAGATTTTTAGTACTTTCGTGTTTTCGCGTTTCGTATTTCGTTACGTGTTATTCTCATTTACTAGTTATAAGTACAATAAGCCTGAGTTATTGCAGTTATGTTAAGGACCTTATTACTAATTATGGGAAGAATACTGAAATTTAAATAATAAGTAGTTATATTGCATTTATTTATAGGAAGATTAAACGAATACAGTATACCTGCGCGAAATAAATTGCAATAAATTCACCACTTAATGTGTGTAATAACTAGCACCAGGGAGTGACGGGGGTTGAAATCAATTTAAAACTGCGATATTATGTCTTCAATTGGAACGAAACTTTCATTACATTTAATGAAAGTTTCGGTCCACTTGGAGGTAGTAATGGTAATCTTCCTTATGCAGTGCTTTGGAACGAAATTTGTCTCTGGTAGAAGCCAAAAAGACATCATTTCTGCATTCAGACCGTTTTTATGTTTCCGTACTCAAAGGGTAACCAACGGGACCCTATTACTAAGACTTCGCTGTCTGTCTCTCTGTCAGCGGGCTATATCTCACTACTAGCTACACAGTTGAAGTTTACACAAAATGTGTATTGTTGCCACTATAACAACAAATATTTAAAATTAAATTGAATTAAACCTTAAATACTTTTTTAAAAAAAGCAATCGACTTCCAAAAAAAAAAATCTACACTAAAAATTAAAAATAACTTTAATTTTGGAAGTCGGTATTTGTAATTTATTACTTTGTTGACACCGACTTCCATTCTTTCCACTTTTTAGTTGTTATACCCTAGAATTAAACACTCCAATAACATGTGGAACGTGGAATTTAAACATACTCATAATTGGAGAAAACAAAAACGTCATCAAGATATACGTATTTTTCGCTTTTGTTCAGTTTCTCAAAAAACGCTGAAGCTATTTCGATAAAATTAATATGGATGGTCCCATATTAATTTTATTGAAATAGCTTCAGCTCGAGAGTATATTCTATCGGATAAAAAAATAATTTTGAAAATCGGTCCACAACTGACGGAGAAATCGGCAGACATACATAAAAAAAAAACGTACGTACAGACGAACATAGAACCTCCTCCTTTTTCGAAAGTCGGTTAAAATAATTAAAAACAAATGCTTTCCTAATTTTGCAAACAAGAATTCATCATTATCAAAAGAACGAAAAGATAGAATAATAACAGACTTAGTAGGTACCTTTGATGCCTGAAACCAGGAGAGGCTTTTAGTTAAACTTACCTGAAGCATCCCGAGCTTTGAACCTAGACTAAAAATATTTAATTAGTTATAGGTGTTATATCAGACTGATGAAAACATAGATCTCAAATTGTGCCTTAAAATAAAAATAAAACTAGATTACATTTTTTAAGTTTATTTTTACTTTAAGTACTCTACACGATTGTGTACCTACTTTAACTATTATTAAAATACTAGCTGCGCCCCGCGGTTTTACCCGCCTAGACCGGAATATAATGTAGCCTATATGTTAATCCAGGCTATAAGCTATCTACATACCAAATTTCATCCAAATCAGTCCAGCCGTTTGAGCGTGAAGAAGTAACGAACATACACACTCAAACTTTTACGTTTATAATATTAGTAGGATTTTAACAAATGAATATATTTTTTACATGTGTGTGTTAATATTGTGTGCCTTAACCTGGGTCAAATAAATTTATTTTCTAAGGTTTTGAGGTTTTTGATAATGGCTAAAATATTAATTTTTTTCATTATTTTATTCCCAATACTGACATTTATCAACAATTATTGGCAAAATGTAACATGTACCAAACTTTGATGGTATAAGCCCGAAAAATCATCTCTTTTTTACATTTACCACCCCGTGTTGGTAGCTTTTAGGATTTACCAGTAAAATCTAATACAAGTTACAACTTTTTAGTTTTAAACTTGTCTCTTACTAATGAAAATCGCAATAAATAAGAAACATAATGCACCTTTGGTTAGGAAACGTTTCATAAAAAAATATTAATAAATGCTACTCAAAAATGCATTATGTTGGTTTCCTAACCATTAGTGCAATAAATAGGTTACTTATTGCGGATAAGACTAGTAAACATTATTTCTACATAGTAATAATACCTAGCATAATAGTATTTATTGTTTCTTACAGCGGGAATAATTGCAGGAACAAACATTAAGTACCATATAATATTTTCTACATTGTTATATAAAATATAGTGAAAGTTTCAACTCGATACCATGTAGGGTGATGGAGATACAAACAAAACAAAAATAAAATCTTTACCCGCGTTTTTCTCGAAATCAGGTTTAACCTAGTTATTGCACTTTTCGTAAGGACGGCAGAGCAAGACTCCGTGGAATGGCGAAGCTTGGGGGAGGTCTATGATATAATAATAATAATATTTTATTTCACCAAAACAACATTAGATTACAGCAATCTTAAAGGCTATAAGTTCTAAAGGTTACGTTACATAGGAGCATCTGTAGCCGAACTAGGACGGATCCTGTATCTCGGCATACAGTGCCATACAACCGAGAATAGACAATATGTGTAGCCCAAAATACATGCTAAGAGATGCTTCTAATCAAGTTTACAATATATTGCTAAAAGTTAAAAATCAAAATTAAAGGTTAAAAATTATACTTCAATCTAAAACTAAAAGATTATAGATAAAATACCAAGAATTAAAAACGAAAAGTTAACCATTGAAGACTAAAAATCAATAAATACAAATGTCATCTATGTCCAATATTGGACGTCTTTCGTCTGAAATGATGATGATGATAAATTTATTATTTGTTATTATACTTTCATAGTGTTTCTATAAACCGTTGAAAATTCTGCAAACAACAAAATATATTTCATAATTTTTCGTCACATTTTTAATTTCTACGAAATCCCTATAACATTTTACTACAATGACGGCCAAAAATCTCGACCACACTGAGCTATTAATTTATGCCAGAAATTAAATTTTACTACGTACAGACGAGCGGACAAAGGATTAATAAGGTTTTTGGACGCGAACCTTGGGTTGCGCCTGAGGGACCATAAAAAACCGCAAGTAGGTTGGTACTAGCCAAAGGGGACCAGGGAGGAAGAGGGGGACGAATTAATATTTTACGTTCGTCTTAAGGTGAGTGCAAGCTTGAGCATTCCTATGAAGTGTAAAATTCGCGTAAATGTTCACATCATTAATATTTTTGCAGAAAAGTAAATTACTGTTCATACGAATAAAATTTGAATAGAAGTTTTTTTTTAAATAGCTTGTAATATTTAGATTAATCTGACTAGCCCTCTCCAAATTATGGGGTCGTCTTCCAGTCTATAATACAACTGAATACCAATATTATACTGCTTGCCCGAAGACGCAGCGTTGTAATGCCTCCCTCAAGGTAGACCGATCACTGGTAAGGGTTGCAGGCATCCAATGGAAGCAAGACGCACAGGATTGGTCGTTTTGGTGACACATTGGGAAGGCCTTTGTCCTCCCCAAAATGTAGGTCGTGAAGTTCAAACCCAAGCAGGTGCTTTGTTATTATTATTATTTCGTATATTCATTTTTATACATATTATTTACATTTTTAAATATTTTTAAAAGGAAACATTTAAAAATATAAAAAATAGTCATAAATATTATTATTATTATGAGCCTGTGCTGTCCCACTGCAGGGCAAAGGCCTCACTTCCCTCCTTCCACTTTTTCCGGTCTTCTGCAATTTTTGGCCAGTTCTCAGAGAAGGAATCCAAATCATCCCGCTATCTCTCTAGGCCTGCCGCGAAGGAAAAGGTGCTTTAGTTTGTGTAAATTATTTCATCACCACTGCTCTCAAAACGGTGAACATGCACTAACCCGCATTGGGCCCGCGTGGTGGATTATGGCCCACACCCTCTTACAGAGAGGAGGTCTGTGCCTCGGGCCCTGGGCTGATGATGATGATGACTGCATCTCTAACTTGCCCAACCCAGTTAATGGGTTTCACAATACACCTTGGTAAGACTAGTGGCTGGGGCGTTGGCTCTTCTGACTACCCGTCGCATCTGTCACATACCTTCAAATGAAAGCCGGGACCAACTACTTAACGTGCTTTTCGAGGCATGGAGGAATCTCGATATCAGTAAGGGATTCGTTCTACAGCGTACATTTTGTTTCTAAAAACTGTTAAGATAATGAAATGTTCCATTTTTTTTTTTTTATAAGATTGATTGGTTCGTGCTTGACCACTATCTTTCCTGTTGGTAAGCGATAATTTGGTCGACGATGGAGCACGCTTACCTAGAACTACCTAATTCACTTTTCAGTTTGAATTCGCCCTAACATCAGAGAAAATTCATAGTAGAACAATTTTTTTTTACTTTTAATGTGATGTGAAAGAACTTAAAAAATGTATGTGGCCAAGTTTTTTGAAAGAACGTGAAAAAACAAATGTTTAACGAAGAAAAAATTTAGGATCGGACCAAAAAGAGATGAAAACTAAACTAAACAGTTACCAAAATGGAAAAAGACTTGAATTTTAAAGTACCTTAGTAAATTGGACTAATTGAGAATAATGGAAGGGATGGGTAATGAATTAATATTTTATTTTAAATGTAGCCCATTTTATCTTTGATCTTTGAGTCCTCTTATCCATTTATTTAAACCCACTTAACTGTGCTCTGCTCAGGTGGACTAATCCACTAATAACTTAAATGACGTATTTCGCAAAATAATAACAGGGTTCTAGACTCGGTATACCTAAGTATAAAAAGTATGTACCCGACAAAATCGAAAAAGAAAAAAAACCAGCCGTTTATGCACGATATCGCATTCTGTCAGTGAACACATAATATGTATGCAATAAAAACCAAAAAAAAAAATGCATTATGAAATCTAACAAAAAAATTACTCAATGATGACAGTCTGTTAAAAATCTGCTTAAACACATTCTCAATAATCTTAGTCTAAATATTGTTATAACTTGCTGAGATAATGGTCAAAAGCGAGCCAATGCTACATCCTACAAAGATTATATGCGAATGTTTGTATGGATGGATGGATGCCAAACCCGCTGAACGGTTCTGCTTGAAATTTGGTACAGAGATAGGTAATAGTCTGGAATAGTACATAGGCTATAATTAAAGTAAATACTAATTGCACACGGGCGAAGCCGCTGGCCGAAGCTAGTCAATAATTAAGAACAGGTAAGATTGTTTATTTTTTGGAAGTTATCTGATGAAGCACTGTCGCTAACTGCCATACGCTTTTTTATCTCAAAAATGCTCGGTTCCTGTCGCACAGACCACAAAAAAACTTTTTAACAAAAAATTCAACCGACGAAAAAGAACTTAAAAGCAACAAATAACCTTTTAAGTCTCGAGTATTGAACTTATTTACGCTACTACTAGCTACATAAAATGTAAAATTTTATGTAAACTAATTTTGAGTCGGCGCCAAACAATAATCTGATTATTAAATATCTAAATTTTATTTGTACGTAGAAATGTAGAAGGCTAGATGTTGGTAATTAATCATTTTATTATGGCGCCGACTCAAAATTAGTTTACATAAAATTTTATATTTTATGTAGGTAAATAAGCTCAATACTCAAGACTTAAAAGGTTTATTTATTTGTCGCTTTTTAGTTCTTTTTAATCGGTTGAATTTTATGTTAAAAAGTTTTTTATTTTATAATTTTTTGTGACTTGCATCATCTTTTAATACTTTGAGGCTAATTTCTAATCCTTCATCATTCCTCTTGGCACTGAGGTTCCCAGGATATTGACCAGTTGAGGCTACCTACAATATTCTAAAGACGTCTTTTCTCAAAGCATATTAAGTGGTGTCTGTCACTAAAACCAGTTTTTTATATCTAACTTCTATTGTTTAGGAAAGGTATGGTTTCTATCATCAGCTCAGTTTCATGATGTGATGATTCCTAAATGCAAATACCTGATGAAGTTATGAAAAGTAAACAGAAAAAAGATTTGTGCCCAATTTTCGAGGTTTTCTCTTAATTTTATCAAGATTCCATGATCAGATCCTGATGTCCTTGACATGGAACCACCCTTGAGGTATACCCTATCTAACAAAAAAATAATAATTAAGATCGGTTCATAAATGACGGAGTGAGGGCTGAACATACAAAAAATATATATATATATACGGTTGAATTGAGAACCTCCTCCTTTTTTTTTCGTCGGTTAAAAAAACAAAGCCGCAAGCAAAAACTAGCCATCAATACTAGCAAAAACGTCACCAATCTCTTTTTTATTGCTCAAACTCCAGTTCTACAGGTATTAATGACTTCCCATTCAGTCTAACACTTCAGTCCCGATCATTAAGGCCGTCTAAATCTTCTCGGAGTGAGGACATATCCAGTGTTCACTGGTCACCGATTGATGGCACTCAGCAGTCACCAAACATTCTCGGTGGAAATATTGAGGCTATTTATAAAACGGAGGGTCCGATTCAAGAGCGAATGGACAATATGGATTAGAGGGGCGATTGCTATGATTTTAAGGAACCTTTTAATCTCAGTCTCAGTCTCAATCTGTCAATACCTCTCAAATTTCCCAACATTTTGACGAATTTTTGATATTGATCGTTGCCGAGATAAGATTGTGATTACAAGCCTATCTTATTATATCCCTGCCCAGAAGTTGTGGATAAATTCGAAACAGAGATACCGCGCCCCTCGGCACTCAGAGCAGGGAAGGAACAGGGGTGGTTTTAGTAAGTAATAGTCTGAAACGTCCTCCCGCTCCACCCAGAGCGGGAGATGGCATTGGATGATTTTCCATCCCACGAAAAAAAAAAATCTTATTATATTACAATTAGTGAGGTATTTTATGTTCAGCGGAAATTGAACACAAGGCCGTATGCGTACTTAGCTGGCTGGGAGCTACCCCAAATTTCCAGGGTTTAGTTACTCAACTATTCCACAAGCTGTACTAAAGGCAAGGTTTATCTTTGAAGACAAGGCCCGATCAATCCTGAGGCGTCCAGGTCCTGCTGTTGAAAGAAGGAGCAACTTAAATCTGTAAGAAGCCAACGTTATGTTGTAATGAAAAAAAAACACAAAAACGTGAGAGATCTGTTCGTAGTAATAATTGAAAATGCAGTGGTAAAGGCTACGGACTTCTGACTTCAGCACTATTTTATTGAAGTGTAGTCAAGAATACTAATACAAACTCAAGTCTCAAGAACCTTGTAATGCATTCAGAAGTTATTCTCAATTCCGCATTTTTTTCTAACTACGCTACCGCTCCTACCTTGGAACTTGCCAAAAAAAGTCTCCACGAAAGGGTTCAGTAATCCTGAGCGTGTGTGTTTTATTTGATCGCGTGTCACATAGCTTATGGCGAATGTTTTACAAATATCGGCGTCACCCTGTAGGTAACTCAGACTTTCTACGAGTAGTAGTGATGTGAGGGCTTTGAAAAATTGGGGGTCCTGAATTATTTTGCTGCCTTGCTTAAAAGTAACTTGAAGATTTTTCGATTGTTAGCTTTGTAAGGTCTATTTGCCATTACTTTAGAATAAGACAAGTAAAACTTAGTCTCTTGTGTATACATTTCTCTAAATTGATTTTTTAAATATCTCACTACCTTCGATATTACAAAATATTAATATAAAATATTAATCCTTCGTTTTAATTAGCAAGGTTGACTTAGAAATTTTTATTTTATCTTTATAAAATGTGAAATAGGTACCTATTTACTTAAATAAATCGGGGTCTCTAGACAAAACGATATTTTAAGACAAGTGCTACTAAAATATCGTGGTAACCCTTAAATTTTGGACTTTTTTAGCAATCATTTTTTATTATTCACACGCTTGTAACTATGTTAAAAAATCTTAGAAATTAAATTTAACTCACTTGAAGCTGTTATTTTACATAATGTTTAGTATGGATGACAACGCATAGTAATATGAGTGACGTCATTCTAAATTTTATATGGCGGGCTCCCAAAGATAGCGGACTATTTATTTTTGATGACAAGAATATGAAAAACGTATTTTTTAGTTTTTTGAACTATTACATTTTTATTAGCAATCATTTTCACTGATAAACTGTCTCTTTATCAATACCCTCGAATGTGGATAAATAGATAAATAAGGTAGAATTTAAATTAAGACTCCCAAACAATTTTTCATAAACTCAACAAAATAAAGAATTTGTTGTCAAAGTCAAACCCCAGACACTTCACTTCACGCTCCCTCCATTACCCAAAATCGCTAACCAGTAGTGTAAAACAGCAAGCAATATATCACCTCTGTTAGACCCGAACTACAAATCCACTTAATATTAATCGCTACCACAAATTTCGTGTTGGATCCTAAGTCTTTCATGTCTAATATTGGCCAAAATTGCCGAGGCTCAGACGGTTTTCGCTAAGATTTATGACCAATAAGATGGGTTGTTCTATATGTCTGGTTTGTACTTATACCTGGAAAGTAGTGGTGATAAAAGCAATTAAGTTAACACAAGTCGAGTAATTGGTGTTGGAGGGATCAGGTTTTTTCTTTTTCAGGATTCTGTTGTTGGATTTTGGTGTTGGTTTGCAATTCTGAATGGATATAGTGAAACATATAAATTACGTATTTTAAAGAGATACAATTTGTTTGTATGTTTAGGACGTTAGAACTATTATTTATTCTGTTGTTTTGGGGTAATCTCCGGAACTAATGATCCAATCCAAAATTGTTGTTACTGGTGGAAAGACTACTACAGGCTATACATTATATTTAGTTATATGTTGCGTATTTGGAATTCACGCGGACGAAGTCGCGGGCAATGTGCTAGTCTTGGATAAGAAGATTTCAGATTTTGACTTACTATAATTTTTATGCTAGAGCTGTTGTATATCTTCTTATTTGTTAATCTAATGTAGCAAAAAGAAAACAATCGAAAACTTTAGTTCGAAACTACTGCGAAGGACAGCCCAAATATTTGGGCTTTCCTTCGCCTTAAATGTCCTTCACAGTCGACTGCTAAAGCATATAAAAAAATGGGAAAGACGCTTATGTTTTGATTCACTGATTGAAAGGAAAAACATGTTCATTTCTACTAGACCATACAGTTTTTCTTCCAACCCTAAAATCCCAGCCATAACGGATCAAATGGATGAAAAAACTACTCCTACGATTGGTAACGAGAACCAGGGCCCCATATATAAAAGGAGGCTTTCACACTACAACTCACAACGAAGCATCAAAAAATTTCACTACTCAATTTCCTCAGGCTAAAAAGTAAAGTAAGTTTTCCTTCGTATGGTAACGAAGGTAAAACAAAGCAGTCCCAATCACGGCTACAAGGGGAAGTATCGTCTAATTGGTCACGTGTTCCCTCTCGTTTTGAGGGTAGGGGTAGGATTTCATGTACCTACGTTGTTAGTAGTGGTATGTTTATGATATTTATTTCTAATTTTCCTGTTTGGATTTATGCCTGTTCGATTACTATCGCAAATAATTTGGATAGGGACCTACGTAAAGTTACGGTTTTGAGGGTAATTTTCTGTAAAATTTATTAGGAGATTACTTCCATTACCAACCTAAAAATATTTACATCCAGACGAAAAATAAAATATTCTATCAATAGGTATGAAAACAATACGTATAATTATGTTGTCCAAAAAACGGAAAACACATATACCTAAGTCGTTTCCTCCACATGAGTCAGCCACCCTTGTTTTGTCTCTAATTGGCAGACAGCTTGTAATTTATTGACATTAATGGAGAGTTTTTTACTTTGCCATGGCGTGTCTGTGTCGAGTGGAATAGAGGAATTTTCCTTTAAAAGGACTAAGAATATAGGTTTGTAACACATGTACTTCGTACTTAGTGTTATGAATACAGCCTGTCAAGTAGTATATCCCAAGGTCATCTATTATATAGTAATAGTCCCGCCAGACGCTACGAGATGGCGCTGTACAGATACGTCACGATCCTGAATCGCGTTGTTAAGATTCTCCGCGAATTAGTGACCCACGACAGATTAATTATAGCTCCTCGACGCTAGATGGAGCTGTGCAATAACGTCATGATCCTGAATCGCGGTGTTAAGATTCTCCGTAACTTAATGATCCACTAAGTAAATTGTAAATCTAATCAAGCTATTTCGCCTGCTGTCAGCGAGGTGCATTCGCGGATCTCGTCCTACTTGGAAAGGTCACCTAGAACACTCCTGATAGTTTGGTGGAGTAGCCGTGCTCTTGTTTTTTTGGGTTAGAGGACTACGTCCCCAGCCCTCGTCCGAGCGGACATTGACTGTGTGGAACTGCGCCTATTTTATTATAAAGTTAATCATTGTTTAAGTAAACACTGTACAATCCTGCTGCTAAATTAAACGTCTCAAGCCATCTTCGAGTTTGCTTCACATCTGTGACGACATCGCCCAACTCTCCTGCAGGTTTTATTTATTTAACCAAACGACAGTTAGACACATTACAAATTATACCTATATAAAGCACATCACTACATAGTATAAAACTAAGTCGCTTTCTCTGTCCTTATATCCCTATGTATGCTTAAATCTTTAAAACTACGCAACGGATTTTGATGCGGTTTTTTTAATAGATAGAGTGATTGAAGAGGAAGGTGAAGGTGATGTATAATTTGTACCCGAGTTAAGAATAAAATATCACAAATACGCAAAATTAAACTTAAGCCTTTCACTCTGTGTTTTCGCAAATCGTCAAATATTCAGACAGTCTCCTTCCATTCATCAGCGAACAGTTCTAATCCAGGACTGAATTTCAGGAGAGCGTTGAGTGCATTAAGCATTCGCGGAATGGGTGACATGTACGTCGCGCAACCATTAAAAATTTTTAATGCCGTTACTCAAAGGTTGACTGATAGAAAGTGCCTGAAGCATTAAGGTTCCGTACTCGAAGCGTAACCAACGGGATCATATTATTATTACTAAGCCTCCGCGCTGTACGTCCGCCCGTCCGTTGGTCTGTCTGTCAGCGGGCTGTATCTCATGATCCGAAATAGGTAGACAGTTGAAATTTTCACAGAACGTGTATTTCTGTTGCCGCTATTTCAACAAATAATAAAAATAAATTAAAAATTAAAGGAGGCTCGAGAAACGTGTTTTTTTTAAATTTTTTTTTGCTCGATCTTAATAATGGCAACACCTAGACGCGTATAATCTTGTACGATGGTACGGAACCCTTAATGCACGAGTTTGACTCGCACTTGTCCGGTTCATTAACGTCGCTTCGGTCGGAACTACTATCGGATAGTTTAACACAGATTATGTGCAAGTCACTGTCCCGTAAAGTTCCGTAGACATAAAAGCATCAACCGCGATTCTATCAAACCTTCATCATAATAAACCAGTCTTGATAACTTTTACTTTATTCTGTTTCAACTTACCTAAGTTTTTTTTTTCTACTATTACAAATGTGCAAGTTTGGATGGATCAATACATGGATGTTTGTTACTAAATCACGCCAGAACGGCTGAACGGATCTGGATGAAATTTGGCAAAGATGTAGATTATAGTCTGGAACTGAATACATGCTATAATTTATAATGAAGAAAGTAATAATTCCACGAGGGCGAAGCCGCTGGCAGAAGTTAGTTTATTAAACAGCAACAAACATAAAGAAAAAAAAGAATTGTGCAGAATGATGCAATAAAATTGCGCATTCAGTTGCATCTATTTCTGCCAGGGTCAGTCCCCAGGGGTCTCGGATAAACACAGTTACCTCTCCCCTGGGCACTCAGGCAACGGAAGGAACAGTGGTGGGTTTTGGTCAGTAAGAGTCAGACACGCCCTCCCGCTCCTCCCAGAGCGGGAGAAGTCATTGGACGATTACCCACCACCACAAAAAAAGAGCGTCAGGGCATGATCGAAGGAGTATAGCGGCCTTGGCACAGGCAACTGAAGGAGCACGGGTGGATTTTAGTCAGTAATAGTCTGACATGCCCTCGCGCTCCACCCAGAGTGGGAGCAGTTATTTCATGATTACCCACCCAATACCTAATTTAAAAAAAATCTGCTGCATCTTGGGAAGAGTTTAGGCAGATTGATTGTTACCATGTTGGTTACCAGCAAAAATAATCATCGCTCAATAAGGGGTGAGATGGATCTTTAATTATCAATAAGGTTTTACTCAATATTGTAGTGTCAGGGGTTCTGTAGTCGGGTGTTTCAACTGCGCGGATCGACCGAGGACACGGTGGAGCATACGGAGGAGGTCTGCCCCGCTTGGGCGGAGCCCCGCCGTGTCCTCGTGGATGCGATAGGCGGCGGCGACCTCTCGCGCCCGGCCCTGGTTAATGCCATGGTACAGAGTGAGAGGGAATGGGAAGCAGTCTCCGCCTTCTGCGAAGCAGTAATGCTTGCGAAGGCGGAGGCGGTACGCGTGAGGGAAGCTCAACGGAGTGGCCCTCACGGCCCCGGCCGCTACCACCGCAGGAGAGGTACTGGGCGTAGGATGTCGCGAGACGATCTCCGGCCACCGTAAACCGGGGCCTGCGGACGGCGAGGAGTGGGTAGCTTGCCGTCCAATCAGCACCAGGCCCGTGAGTCGACGGCGCATAGTGTTCCACGCGCGGCTCAAAGAGATGAGTGTCAGCCACCACTGACGGAGCCCATCGTGGCCGGTGCCTGCATGGCTAGGGGTAGCGAATAAATTCTGAAAATGAGTTACCGCACCCCTGGGCATTTAGGCAGGGAAGGAACAGGGGTGGGTTTTAGTCAGTAAGAGTCTGACACGCCCTCCCACTCCACCCAGAGTGGGAGAAGTCATTGGAAGATTTCCCACCCCACAAAAAAAAAGGAAGTGAAAGACTACATGAAGGAAGTGAAAGACTACATCGAAGGCTCCCTATTTCATTGCGGTCTGCACTAAGGTTTGTATTCTTGTATTCTCATAATTATGTCACAATATCTTAATCGGGTTCCTTTTTTTTTGGAGGGTGGGAAGTCATCCAATGACTTCTGCTGACATCTTAGTAGCAAAATTTTATGACATACTCGTACCTACTTCATTTCTTAAACTAGCTAAATAAATTAAACCATTCCAGAAACATACTTACAACCCCCTATCCCCAATAACTTCATACAAGTATACCATAAAAGCATCATTACGGTACCATATCATCCGTCCTCAATATTGTCCTGTTCGTCTGAAGAGGGTGAGTCAATGGAAAATCACCGAATGTCACGTTTTGATTGTCATGGGGTAGGAAGAGTCCTCTGCTGCTACTTATAGCCCCAATAATTTGAAGGATTTTTGGGGCTGGCGCAAAGTTGTGAGAGAAGCGGAATTCATATAGTATTTCTTTGGCTTTTTAAAGTGTAGTAGTAATTGAAGTATAGTTGTAGTAATGATAGTAGTATTAGTGGTAGTAATAGCAGTGGTAGTACTAGTTAATAAGTGTAGTGGTAGTAGTAAAGTAGTAGTAGTAGTAGTGGTGGTAGTAGTAAAGTAGTAGTAGAGGTAAGAGTAGTAGTAGTTGTAAAGTAGTAGTAGTAGTAGTGGTAGTAAGAGTAGTAGTAGTAAAGAAGTAGAGTTATAGTATCTTTCCGTTGTCTTGTTTATTATTTACTAGCTGTTTCAAACGGTTTCGCTGGGACCTATCCTACAGGAACTAAGTTCAAGTGCTTTGTAGTAACAAAGCACTTGCACTTAGTTAAGCCAGGATGAAAAATTAATCGACGTTTATAAAGTCCACGGATTACCAGTGAAGGGGCTGCAGAAATATCTAAAGAGCGTTATGAGACTTCGTTCTTTATTTCTTCAGACATCATCATTTAGATTCCAATCTTATAATTCTTTATCATCCGCGGCAGCGGCTGGCGAGTGCCAGATCACATGGTGGTTAGGTTAGGTAATTCATCTCTCTTTCACTTTTTGTGCATCATGAAGCACGGAATCACCACGTTGGCAGTAACTATAGACGCTGTAATTGCTAATCTGTGCTAATACCTATTATTTTTGGCTGTGCAATAGGGTATATGACTAAAAACTATATTTGGTCCGTCAGTTAGATACCCAAAAACTATTGGTCACGTATGTTTTATTTTGTCACGTAAACAGGACGATACGTGCGTTGAAATTTCGCGAGACATCACACCAACGTAAAAAAATTACCACTTTTTAGCTACAAGTGACGTAACAACTCCTGAACTTTGAAGCGTTTTATCTTTGTATTTTATTATTCATTTGGTAAAGAAAAAAATATGTATCAAATATTTTTTTGCTAACTTACGGGCTGAGTAGAATTATTATTTTTTTACCTAAGAATTATCCCTATTGTGCCCAGCACAAGTTTTGGTTGTCAAACTATATTCAGAATTGTCACAGACCATACATTTCTATTATATTTCCATTCGACTTATTAATCTTTTGGAGAGTAAAAAAACTAGTAGTAGTTATCATCAGTGCTTTGTGGACAGTGGAGTGGTCAACTAGTCCAAACTAAAAAAAAAAGAAACGTATTAAGTTTCTACTTTGCACCACAAAAGTCAAAGATCGCTGTTTTGTCGGGGATTCTGTTTGCGAAGCCACGGTGGCTTTACCACTGATTAGTAGGCTGCCACAGATTCCCTACAATCCCCTTTTTTATATGTTTTCTATAGGAAAATTTTGATTGGCTTCCCATCCAAGGTTTATTGTGAAAGAAAGTTTTATTTTCTTTGGATTTCTTAGAAACTAAACGTGTTTTCTATTGTTTTTGTGCTGTTTATTTTGTTATTCTGTTATCCATCTTGGGTAGCTTATTCTTTGCGCAGCTACTGATATACTCGAAAATATCGATACGATGTCTTGGCACTTCGACATTGTAACCGAGCGCATAATTACAATACCGAAGTCATGTAATGTGGTTGTCAACGAACTTCTTGCGTTTGTACAAAACAAAAGAGAGCTCAGTGCTTATCTACAGCCGCAACTTCAAAGCTCCTGAGATTCTACCAGCACAGGTCCTACCGTACGACATTAAAGCTAAAGACAAGCGCCTAAAGTCCAAAAGGATTATAAAAATATACACAGCAGGATGAAAGACATCGTTGAATTTATAAGTTTATAATAAAACTATAGTCTTAATGTTGGTGATAGCTTATAATTAAGCTGTCACCAATTACAGTCAACCACAGAGATGCAACTCGCCTGAATAAAGATCTCGTATCCTTGAAAGTAGACGTAGCTTATTTCCCCTATATCTCAGTCACAAAAGATCATCTCGATGCAGTCCAGCAGGAAGTTACAATGACACGAGAAAGCACGCACCCACCGTCAGAGCTGACTAATGTCGTCCACCAGTAAAATTAAAGAAGTACCACGCAAGGCGTATGTTACCAATCTAGACAGCTCTGTCACTACCTAGGATCTAGCTTACTACATGCTGGACAAAGGTGAACACAGAATCAAGCTACCTGATAATAAGAAGATCACATAGAACGAATATAAAATCATTCCCTATGGAACCATTCATCGGTGACCAAAAAGGAATGCATTTATGTTTATCGCTACCACGAAAAGAATGCTCGCAACTTCGCCAAGGCATTAAGAAAAATATCACTAATTAACATGGATTTAAGTCTAGTAAAAACTACAAACGATATAATCCTATTCCAAGAAACTTGGTTGCTACCTACTGATCTATTATATTCTTAATACTCTATCTATTGGATTTGATAGTATTGGAACGTCAGCTGTCGACACCTCAAAAGTATATGAACGGGTAGACCGTACGACGACGTCGAAATACTGAATAAAACACCTTAAAATGCAAGACAATAGAATGTGAAACCATAATATATTTAATATTTACCCATGAATTTTCCTGTGAGATTAGCGATCACTCAGCACCATGGTGCCTATGTATGCAGATTTTCTTACCCCAAACCGCACTGCAAATCTTACCCTTTCAGGATGGGGAGAGACATAATCCGCCATCAATCACCATGAAAAATGTCCTCAATTCCCCATGTCTGCATATTGCGGTGGTAGTTCATATTCTTTGACATAGGGGCGTCACTTGCTGTGCTTAAAAGTTTCTAAAAAAACTTCAATGCAAAATTGGGACCGGCTTTGCCAGCGTGGAGTTAGTACTTCCCATCATCATAAATTATAGCCTATGTACTATTCCAGACTACAATCTTTATCTGTGAAAACATTTCATACAGATGCGTTCAGTCTTTCTAGCATGATTGGGTAACACACATCCATCCAAACTTTCGCATCTACAAATATGTATAACCAGGATGTAGAATAGTACTTATGTCTAGTAGTGGACATTGTTATATCCACGACACAGAGGTCTTCCTTCGTGGGTTTTAGGCTTTTTTTTTTGTTTTAAACTATGAAGAACGTAGTCATTGACGTATAGGGTAAGAATTAGATACATAGTAGTCGCTTCATGTAAGGAGGAGCTCGTGGCTAAAGTGATAACAGCCGCACGGGTCGATTCATCAAGTTAAGCTACGCTTGCCGGGGTTGGTCCATGGATGGGTGACCATCTTTTCAAACCGAAAATCCTCCGTGCCTCGGAAAGCACGTTAAGCCGTCGGTCCCGGCTGTTAATCGTAGATCTTTGACTGTCGTTACGGGTCGTCAGAAGCCCGAAAGTCTGACAACCAGTCTTACCAAGGGTATCGTATTACCCAGTAACTGGGTTGTGGAGGTCAGATAGACAGTCGCTCCATGTAAAATAGCTTTTCTGCATCCGGCTAGATATTAGATTCAGCTACATCCGGTTAGACTGGAAGCTGACCCCAAGATAGTTGGGAAAAGGCTGGGCAGATTGATTATTAGACGCTTCATGTGATGTAGTTTTTTATTCATTTTTGGATTCATAGAAAGCCAAAACAAGTTTGGAATAAGACATGACGTAGCCGATGATTACTCATCGGTATGCGTAATTTATTATTGTGGTAAACGTTATTTAAATCGCTTCATGTAAGTAACTAACTATAACAATATGTAACCTAAACACAAAAACTAGCCAAGTGCGAGTCGGGCTCGCGCATGAAAGGTTCCGTACCATCGTACAAGATTATACACTTCTACTTGTTGCCATTATTAAGACCGAGCAAAAAAAGACAAAAAAACACGTTTCCCTACTGGAAACGTGTTTTTTTTTTATCTTTTTATACCTTTCATTTTCACTTTATTTTTATTTTTATTATTGGTTGTTATAGCGACACCAAAAATACACTTTCTGTGAAAATTTCAACTGTCTAGGTACCTATTGCAGATCATGAGATACAGCCCACTGACAGACAGACGGACGGACGGATAAACAACGGAGGCTTAGTAATAGAGTTCCTTTGTTAACCCATCGGGTACGGAACCCTAAAAATAACTGACTAAACTAAAAATAATGGAAAATATGGCTTCGAAAAATTCCTCTGCATCTCTGTCGACTGGTAATGTGGGCCCACAAGACTAGCGGTATTGTTACGTTGTATGCCAATACCTGTCTGAAACCTGGCTGAAATAAAAGCCAGCCCTGTAATTTATTTTAGAACTTTGAATTGAAACCAACCGCTTTAATCCAACATCACAACAACAACAGCACAACAACAACATTCACCCTGCCTTCAACCTTTCCTACCCAAAATCTGGAACACACACCGAACCTAAAAATGAACCTTAACTGAAACTTCGCTCTCAATCTTAAGAAGAAGGGGAGAGTTGTAACGGCTTCAACTATTAACCTTGCAAACTTATCGATATATTTTGTGGCAAGATAGTGGGAAAAAATGCTTATTTGTGAAAATTCTAGATTTTGGTTCCGTACATCATCATCAGACTTTTAATATCGCCATTGCTGAGGCACAGGCCTCCTCTCCGTAAGATTTATTACGGTGCACACCCTGTGCACCGTAATCCACTACGCCAGCCAAATGCGGATTGGTGGATGTCACATGTCTTCGAATTTTTGGTTCTAAGACATGCCGCTTTTCTCACGATATTTTCCTTCACCCGTTACCATACGTCCGAATGAAAATAAAAGGAATAAAATACGGAATACTTTTAGGGTCAATAGTCCGTCACAACCAATTTTCTCCGAATCAACCGACCAATTCAATTATTTGGTACAAAAATTAAATGTAAATGTTTATTATATTAAACATATTTAAAAATTTGGGTCACTTTTTGGGTACTAATTAGAAACTTTTTTAAAGTTTTTCAAACTATACCGTGTGAAAAGAATGGGCATATTGTCATAGAGTCACAAATATTTTAATATTAATAGTTTTAATGTTATGGATAAATATTGCTTATTACAGAAAAAAAAATGAGAAAAGTACATTAGGGATTTTATTCTATGGTTTTAAAATAACATGGAAAAAGTCATGTTGGTGTGGCGAGTTGCCGCCACTCTGCAAGTTGGATGGGGTGTGGTATCACGACGTGTGTGTCCTGCTTTAGCATGTGAGGCAGGTGTGTAGCCGGCTTTATGGGAACCATAGGCAATCTAAAATGCAGCAATCGACGTCACGTCAGTGCGCCTTTCGCCGCGAGGCAAAACGCTTTCTCCGCAGACTAAATTAATGTCTTATTAACATCGTCCCCGCAAATACACAAAAATCCCGAGTAATATCCCGTAAACGTTGGGCATCTCCACATGTCTTTGTCGTTCAAAAGCCTTCGCGCGCGACTCGCATTTAGCGTAATTTGGTATTATACAGAGCTTTCTATAATTTATAATAAAAAGTTGATTTCCAAAAACCCTGGAATGTTCTCAAAAACCGCGTTTTCAAATTATCCTACGACATATGTAACAAGTAAATCTTACATAGCCAAGTCCGAAGAAAGTTGGTTTAAAACAAACTGCGAACAGGGGCATTAAATTTCAATCACAACACAATATGGCGACCTAGTTCCGGATACCGACTGTATCCTTAAAGCTGGCTACGGACGTGCGATTAGTCGTTGCGATTGGTAGATTAATTTTAGGGATGGCTAGGAACAAGAGACATGGTTTGGGAGTGTGGTGCTCAAAAGATGACCATTGATGATCAATAAGTAGTACTTTTATATTCCAATACAAAAAAAAATGATAGAACCGAAAAAAAACCTAAGGTATGTAGATACTTGGACCTCCTTCATTTAGAATAAATTAGTAATAATATTTCTACTACTTTGTATGAAATCATGTCCATAAATATTTTGTCATCCAAGCCACTATTCAAACAAACAAATTCTGTTCTTCTCATAAACTATTAAAAAAGCCATTTCTTGATGGCCTTCTCTCATTTCCATAACACTTAAGTTTTTCAATATTAATTTCTAGTTCCCCGCTGTCCTGTTTACGTCGTCTGCCTTTCTAGAACCCGACTCCTCACGAAACTATCTACTTAAAACGAGTCTCTGCAATAAAAACATTTTCCAAGAATTCTTTATGAACTCGACCATTAGAAAGAAAATGTCACGAATTTTTTGTTGCATCGTGAACAGGCAGCTTTAAACTCGGTTCTGTTCGCTAGAATAGGTAATAAACTTCGATATTAGTTTTAGAGTAGCGTTCAAAAGTGTCAAGATAGTTGGGAACATGTTATTGTGGGGCTGACGTGGAGCGGGGCTGACTTGTCTGCTAATATACCTAATATGATTATGTAGGTATTTGCGGTTTTATTTTTAGGATTCGCTCATAATGGGCCTCATCAGCAAGATTAAAGTCACCCAAAGGGCAATAGAGAGAGCTATGCTCGGAGTTTCCTTGTGTGGTCGAATGAAGATATCCGCAGGAGAACCAGTGTTACCGACATAGCCCGAAGAATAGCCAAACTTAAGGTGAATGCTCCAGTGTAGCCCGCGAAATTAAAATTTTCTTTTATACAATTTGTAGGTCAGTGTCAGGTTGTATCTTGGTCGAAATTTGATTCGCGGCCGTAACAAGTATGTATTTATAGAATTATAATCATTAAAATCATAAATACAACTTTCTCAGTTGGAATTGATACCAAATGTAAGTATTTCATGAAATCATGACATTTGGCCTCAATTTTAACTGAGAGAGATGTTTTGATGATTTTAATTCTTTAAAAACATACTTGCTACGGCCGCGAATCAAATTTTGACCAAGATACAAACTGACACTGACCTGCAAATTGCAAAAATCGTAAGAAAATTTGAATTTCGCGGGGTACCCTGGAGCTTCCACCTTAAGTGGCAGTGAGCAGGACATATTGCTCGCCGAACAGATGGTCGATGGGGCCAAAAGGTTTTGGAGTGGTGCTTGTCCTTCCAACGCAGCTTCTTCTGGTAGAAGGCTCCAAATTTAAAACTTTTAATTCAGACCAAGGGATCCATATATTTATAAAGTGTTAGCATGAACTTAGCCTGTGTTAGTAAACTCAATAACTTAAAATCTATAGCTTCACTACTTGGATTAATAGAACACTATGTTTGTAACTTTTTGGAAGCTTAAAAAGATACTTCTTTTAATGTGATCTCCGAAATAGTCTAATCTCTCACACATTGTTCGCTTCACACAAGTCAGAACAACAGATAATAATAATAATAAATTTAGTTATCCCTTTTATAGTTGTAAATTGAGGTAAACTTAGTGTGAAAAACAAATGAACGTTATATGGAAAATCGATTAATTATTAAAACCATTTTTTTACATATTTAAAGGGTTCTAAACAGGCGACCGCGCACTGGAAGACTCAACAATGGAAGGCTTTCTACGGTGGACCGATGACCAGCAGGCATATTCGCTAACTCATTTGACATCAATTTGATAGGCACTTTGCCGTACATTGCTGCTTTGACGTATAGGAAAACCGTAGTGCCAATCATAATCGATGTCTATCGAGCAATGTACTGCATAGTGCTTATCAAATTGATGTCAACTGAGTTAGCGAAACCACCTATTGGTTTAGGCCGCGAGAACTCACTGAATGAGAGAATCACATGGCCGGTCGTTGTGGCGACTCTTGGTGTATGTCTAAGTTCAACAGTTGATTCCATTCGGCTGAAATGACGATGGCATTATTGATAATAGTAATATAACAGCCCAAGAGTCAGAAAAACGTCTTATTATGAACAACACCAAGGAGTGGAATTCCCTCTTGACTTAAAAACTTGGGAATCTTTAAGTCAAGAGTGAATAGGTTACTTCTAGGCAAGTCTGCTCTATCGTCGAACACATCATAGCTCTACACTATCAGGTGTGATAGTGGTCAAATAAGAGCCCACCAACGGTAAAAAAAACCTACCGTGTACCTGGCAAACGCAACTGAACTTTCCCAATCGATCGGTTCTCCCAGGTATTGCACGGCCACAAACCCTCAAATGGTGCAGTTCAGTAGGTAAGCTTGTATGTTTCAGCCAAAGTACTCGTAACTTTGAACGACTTGAACCACCTTTGAGCTGGCTCCGTTGCAAGCATACACTGCACATTTAGCTTCGATAGGTAGGTATGTAGGTAACGTATCGTAGAGCATGGAACGCCGCGCGCCGCTGAAAGCGACTATAGACACATAACATTACGCCTACATTTTTCTCGAAGGTTTAGGCAGAGGCTCGCCTATACTCTCAAATTTTACCAGTTATGTTTTTTAAGTCTCATAAAATAGGCGGCGATCCTATTGACATCAACAAGGCACAAATCCAGACTCCAGGCTGCTACTGGGAAATTCTAGATAGACAAACCAATAAAACTTTGCCTGACCCGGAAATACAAAGCATACTTTTACTGATTGGTGGCCAAGTTTTAACCCAACCAGGCGCAGGCTTGTGTAAATTATTTCATCGTCATTGCTCTCAAAACGGTGTAGGAAAACATCGTGAGGAAACCGACATTTCCTAGAACCAAAAATTCGAAGATAATTGACATGTACAGACTGTTGTCAACATTATCTGACCCACCCTAAAATCAAACGACTTTGGACCCTCTGCCTGTAACATTTGCGTGTCTATATTATTATTGTATTTGTTCATCAAATCCTCGACCAGTTGTCTGATAAGCTCATATAAATTAAATAAACCTTGATGTTACATGCAGAGGGTCCAAAGTCGTTTGATTTTAGGGTGGGTCAGATAATGCTGACAACAGTCTGTGCCAATCCAAACTGAGCCCGCGTGGTGGATGACCTACAGCCCACTTCTTCTGGTAAAGAGGAGGCCTGTGATTCAACAGTGGCAACATTAAATGGCGATTATGCTTTTTGAAAAGTAAGCAAAACAGCTGTTTTGCTGATTCAATGACTTACAGATAGTTATTCATAAAATGAACTACCTACTTAACCAATGTCTTATAACAAAAATAATACAACCGACTTTCAAAAAAGAAAAACACAAAAAAATGCAAAATAACTTAATTTTGGAAGCCGGTGTGTATTTGTGTATTTTGTTTCTTCGTTATTTGACACTGACTGCCGAAATTAAAGTTATTTATTTTGCATTTTTAGTGTATTTTCTTTTTCAGAAGTCGCTTGCAATTTTTTTGTAAAAAGTTTTTTTGTTTCACTGTTTTGTTGTACCCCAGAATTAAAACCAAATATTAAAGTTATGTTAGCTTGAATTGATAACCCCAATAACATGGAATTTGAACATAATTGGAGGAAACCAAAACGTCATATGTGTATGTATTTATTTTTATCAGTGATTTAAAAAAAAAAAAACTGAATCAATTTCGATAAAATTTATATGGGACTACCTCTGAAGAATGACCTATCAAACACAAAAGAATCATCTAAACCTATTCATAAGTGGCGGCGCAGTAATCGCGTAAAAAACATACAGACAAATTGAAAATGTCCACCTTTTTGAAGTCTGTTAATTTCTTTACTAAACCCCAGTCACTGTCGCTAGCATAGCTCACAAGCCCACTTCTACCAAAGAAACTAAGTACCTACTACCTAGGCAAAGTAAATACCATCTAATAACCTAATTGAACAAAATATTCCACGCGACACGTTTTTATGTCCCTTTTAAGATAAAAATATGGACTTATTTCTATGAAAATAAATTATTATATCTTTTTTTACGGCCTATCTACAACAATATTTCAGCAAAATTAATTTTACAGCCATATTTATTAGTAGGATGAAAGACTTTTAATATATTTTTTTTATGCTGACGCTACATCATTATTGACCTTGTTTGGGATTAGATTGCTTACAGTGGTCTTGTTTGGTGGTGGTGGTGGGTTTCAGTGGTGTTGTGAACTTTCATAAACCAGTGGGTTTATGAAAGTTTAATTTATTCAGTCTGCCTATAAATTTTTTGTAAAGTAATTTGATTGACGGATCTTATTCGGAGCAACCAATTAAAATTTTTAACGACAGGCTCGCGTTTAACCAGTCTCAACTGATGGTAAGCGATGATGTGGTCTGCAATGGAGCTTGTTTGCCTTGTAGTACACACCTCTATTATTTAGTTCACTCTATGCTTAAATATCTTCAGGTTTTCAATTTTGAAACCTGAAATCAGAGACTGGATTAGGCTTTCAGACATTGATTTAAAGTCGAATACTATGTAGTTTGCGATCGCATGGGTTTTTTATTCTATTTTTTTATTGTTGATAGGCACGCGTTTGACCACTATCTCACCTGATTGTAAGCGATGATGAGGTCGAAGATGGAACACGCTTGCCTAGAAGTAACCTATTCACTCTTGACTTAAAGACTCCCAGGTTGTAGCTATCAGGTATCACAGACTCTGGCAGGGCATTCTATTGCTTAGCTACACGCATAATGAATGTGTTCTCCAAACGTTTTGTGCGTGTGGATGGGATGTCCATCATGTACCAGGTATTTTAATAGTCCGTTACAGTCGATCTATTTGCTACTAAAATTTTTGAACCTACATAATGTAACTACATTGTAATTTTCTTTCACAGGAACGGCACAGCGATACTGCAGCAACAATGAAGAAATTGACAGCGTCCATAAATTTAAATAAAATGTGGATAAAATAAAACCTTTATGGGTATTACACAAAGGGGCTTAATATAGTGCATGGCTGTTGAGGGTTGATGGGGTAGAAAACACAAGAAAATTGAGTGAAATGGTGATGGTGAAGTATGTTTAATGTTTATGTAGTAAGTACCTACTTTATTTAAAATACTATTACTATTAATTTACAACCGGAATACGTTAATATGCGCATGATCTAGGTAATCTGCAAATTACTAGGTACGATCCGTTATAGTGTGAAATTTAATTAAAATAGCAAATATCTGCACATTGGTGCCGATTCTCTTGTTCAATAACTAAACAAAAATTTGAGAATCTCTATCTTTTACTAAAAGGCAGTGCGAGGAAAGGACGGCTATAGCTATGAACTATGTTAGAGATGTCAAACTAGTTTACGCCTTGCGCTTTACCGTGTTTTTAGTCGACATGTTTTAAGGTGTACCCTAAATTTGTATGGAAATATTAGTTTAACTGAATTTTATAGCTCTAATTTACGTCCGTCTGTTTGTTGTTTTATTAGAGAGAAAAAGATAGCAATAACCTAAATTAAGTTTAGTTTGTGCACAGCAGAATCGGCACCATTATCTAGTTAATCTGCATATTAACGGATGCTACACCGTTAAATCGCGAAAGACAGTGACCGAAACTCTTTCAACTTTTAATTAACTCACACTTGTATCTGTTACCGGCCAAACCTTATCTAGTCCAAATTAGTTGATACGCTAAATCAGTTTATCCTAGGCGTGTCAGGATATACTAGTTTAGCCCAGGACAATCTAGTTTGCCCTAGATGGAACTGAAATATTATTATAATATATTCTATACTTTTCCTAGGCATTCTGTACAATGCTGGATGTTTAGCTGGCAATATGCTAACGACGGTCGTAAGTAAGCCGACGGAGCCCTACCGAGCGGGGCTCCTATTTCTGTACGCCAATTACCCGACTGCTGTGAAAGGTGAAATGAAAAAATGATTTTCTAGAGTATGTATGTTTGTATGTCTATTTCTTTGGCACGCCCTGCACCCTAAAAGAATGGATGAATTTTAACAATTAATGAGGTAACATCAGATAGGTCTTGACCGCCAAAGTAAACTAGAATGGGGAAACCTATGACACCTTATAGGTTATCAAAATAAAACTCTTGAGCAGATGATATCCGAAGGATACAAAAATATAGCTTACTAAAACGTAGTAAACAAGAGTATTTTTTTTTTCAAGCTGGCAAAGCTTTTAATCTGAAATTACAATTCTTACAAGCATCACTGAATCTTAATCCAGTATTTAAATGTAAAACGATAATAGAGGTACATCATAATTTCCGATAACACACGATTTTAATTCGCAAGTTTATCGAAATAATCAATCGGCTGACTCGATTATTCGCGTTCGCTACGTGACTCGCATTCGGTTAACAGATTCGGTGATTAAAGTGTAATTATGTGTAGATTTTACGTTAGTTTGTTGTTGAATGGAATTATAATAGTTCAGGTGTCTCTTGTGTGTTAGATTTTGAATAATTATTTTTTACAGGTATTTCAGCTGTTATTAATTTTAATTTAGTTATGATTTAGCTTTTAAAAATAACGGATAAAACACCACACTTTGGTTTAGAACAGGAATTTTAAACGTAGGTAAAATAGTAATAATTCTTTATTGTCAGGCAATTAGGGTTCATTGATAAAATACACAACATAATCTTAAAAATAATAAACTAATACATATTGAAAAACATAAACTTGAAAACTGCTGCACACGAAGTGCGTAGCTGGCCGTGTGAACTCCGATACAGCACATCTTTCGGCCAAAACTCTTCCTTGAGGAAGGTCATCAAATGGTGAGTTGCAACGCGCACCACGAACAACTTGAAACTGGTGTTATGGCACGCCTAAAACTTCTCCTCCCTCAAGGTCCAGTTGGTCTTCACCTGCATGTACTCTACGATGTCCTCAGTCTTCGTAGCGTGGTGCAAACGGGACACGTACAGCTGCGTTGTCGGTAGGTACTGCAGGACGTAGCAGCATGTTAGATCGCATGTGGCTTATATGGGATTGTCTCAGCCACATGCATGATGACCGCTGGGCACCATGAAGGCTGGTTCAAAGCTCGCAGATAAAGAGCGTCTGGAATGATAAAGGGAAGCTTTTGCCCAGGAGTGGTAGGTACATTAAAGGAGAATAATAACAAAAAAAAAAAACAGCTTGTGGTATCCCTAAAAGAGAAAAATATATAAAAAATTAACTGCTCAGCACTTTTACAACATTGTTTAATATGTAGTAGCTGCAATTGATCTTTATAAAAATTTGATATTCTATTTCGTGAAAGCCAACCCGGTTTTAGATGTGTATAGATACACGTACACATTGTTTCTGTGTGCGTAAGCTTTTTTTTATGAGACTGCGCGCTCCGCACACTGAAAATAAATAAAAGTAAAAAAAAACACTTTTTATAACTAGCCGCACTAAAATTATTTTTATCGTGAAAAGCGTGGGGTGCTTTTTAGGATATTTTGTAATATTTAATTTAAAATATATGTCCTTAAAATATTTACAACAATTGACATCTAGCACCCCACGCTTTTTTACGTTAAAATTGAACTTATAGAAAATTATTTTTCACTTTTTAGTTCGGCTAGTTTTCAAAAGCGTGTTTTTTTAGTTTTTTTTTTAACTATTACTTATTTTCTACTTTTTAGTTCTAATCGAAAAAACTTATTAAATTATTGTATTTTCATCGATGCTTGATAAGTTTGCGAAGTTCTAATTCAATCCGACATTTTGAAGTGGGTGAAAATCACGATAAAAGATTTCGTTACATAGATACATACCAAGCAAAATACGCCCCTTGTGAGTGGAGTTGCGGAAACCAGCCCGATATACATACATACATACATACATACCAAGCTAATAAAAGCGTGTTAAAAAGTGTACGTGAACTTTACCACACATCCAAAACCAACGTGCCTTAGTGAAATAGAATAGCAAACCAAAATAAGGAAACAAACATTCACACCTCTATACAAGACACATTCAAACAAAAAAAAAAATAGGCAGTCATGAGGACTGCCGACAAAAGTGAAAACTTTGTGCTACGCGTCGTAGCACTCGTAGCGGTGTCGGTGTCGCGCGGGTTCAATAGTTTTTTCCATCTCAAAAATGCACCAAAGCAACAAACAAACAACACAAATACATTTCTCTAATGCAAATGATGTCTACCGAGGAAAAGGGGGGATAAGGAGGAATTCCTAGAGGAGTCACAAGTGGGGGGAGGTGGCGGAAGTTGTCACTTTCCCTCTTTCCTGTTGCTGAGTTTACAGCGTGTGGCAATTAGTTTCCTCTTTAGTTTTTAGGGTTCTGTACCCGATGGGTACCTAATGTAACCCTATTACTAAGTCTCCGATGTCCATCCGTCCGTCCATATTTTTGTCTGTCTACGGTATCTCATGAATCAAATAGAAACATTTGAAATAATTGTCATAGATTGTGAATTTCTATTCCCGCTGTAACAATAAATAATTATTAAAAATAAAATTATAGGTTGCTATAAAAGCATCTTCATTTTATCTGTTTACTAGCGACCCGGCCCAGCTTCGCTCGGGTATAAATTATACATATAAACCTTCCTCTTCAATCACTCTATCTATTAAAAAAAACCGCATCAAAATCCGTTGCGTAGTTTTAAAGATTTAAGCATACATAGGGATATAGGGACAGAGAAAGCGACTTTGTTTTATACTATGTAGTGATGTGTATAACCCTACTTGTGTGATTCCGTCTCGTAGTGGGCCGCTTGTTATAGGATGCTGTGATTTACACTGGTATGGCGGATCTTTTATGGGGTGCTATGACTTACACTGGTATGGCGGATCTTTTTATGGATGCTGTGATTTACACTGGTATGGCGAATCTTTTTAAGGGATGCTGTGATTTACACTGGTATGGCGGATCTTATATTGGATGCTGTGATTTACACTGGTATGGCGGATCTTTTTATGGGATGCTGTGATTTACACTGGTATGGCGGATCTTTTTATGGGATGCTGTGATTTACACTGGTATGGCGGATCTTATATTGGATGCTGTGATTTACACTGGTATGGCGGATCTTTTTATGGGATGCTGTGATTTACACTGGTATGGCGGATCTTTTTACCCGACTGCTTCAGAAGGAGGGTAATGTTTTTCGAGAGTATGTATTTATGTTTGTTTATTTGTATGTATTTATGTGTGTATGTATGTATGTATGTCTGTCGCTTTGACACGCGCTGTAGCCTAAACGGCTGCACGATTCCCGGTTCAAGTGTGGGAATAGAACACCGTGGTGAATTTTAGTCAGTAAGAGTCTGACAGACCACATCGCCCGCTCAAGGTTAAGGACATCCATGAGGATTTTCCACCCCGAAAAAAAAAAAGGTTAGATTAGGTTATAAGGAAAATAGCTTAATTTCTACAATACTTCATAAAACACAATTTGGTGAGCATTTCTACTTTCTGGCAGGTATTTCGAATTTATAGGTGGTAAAATAGGTGCATTTCTGGTAGGCACAAGCCTTTCACTACGAATCAACCTGGTATCCAACTTTTTTTTTAATACTGTCCCACTACTGTGCTAAGGACTCCCCCAAGACCTTCCAGGAACTCTTCTGACGTGATTCATCAAACCGTCAGGTGTTCGGCGTTGATGTCGTCTAGCCACCTTCTTCGTTCAGGCACTTTCGATATCCGACTTACAATGCAAATAAACACCAATTGTATATTACTAGCTTCCGCCCGCGGCTTCGCCAGCGTAAAAAGTGTAATTATAAGTTTGAGTGGTATTTCCAGAGAGTAGCACGTTAAATGAACCCAGTAGAAATCAAAATCAAAAGTTATTTAAATTAAGCTGAAAGCCAGATTTTTTTTAAAGTCAAAGTTTTACATAAAGACTGCAGGGGCACACACACTCGCTCAGTGTGTCGGAGTACCTATCTTGTTACTCTTACCGTGTTAAATATAATAGTTTACCATATCGAGACTGTTTCATTTATTGGGTCCCGAACATATCCTAAATTGGTGCTTAGCTTCTTGCCCGTGGCTCCGTCCGCGTAGACATTTATATTAAATTAACTTTTTCACGATTTTGGCACTCTGGTTGTTTACCTGTGGCTTCACCCGCGTGCAGGTCTGAAATTTCTCTTCTTCATGATTCTGATTTCTTGGTAGTTTAAGAATCTATACCGCTCAGGATGCCAGCCCCGAAAATACTTATTCAAGGTGCTACACCTCTTATGATCCAGCCCTTCGAATACTTTTTGTGATTCTGATCTCCTGGTAGTGCGTGAATCTATACCACTCGGAGATTTTACTTCTTTGCGATTCTGTTCTCTTGGTAATATCGACTAATAGAGGAGTATGGAATAAATATATAATATAATAAATTGGGATAAGGGCAGGAGAATGATGATGGTAATTTGTGAATCTTTCTCGACCTCCTACGATTCCTGCCCCGGAATACTTTTTGTGTTTCTGGTCTTCTGGTAGTTTGTTAGCCTTTATTGCTCGTGATTTTAGTCCTCGAAATGTTTCTCCTCATGTTTCTGGTCGCCTGGTAATTTGTAAATCTCTGCCTCTCCTAATACAAGCTTCGGAATATGTTTTGTGCTTCTGATCTCCTGGTAGGTTATGAATCTACACCGCTCAGGATTCCAGCCCCCTCCCTGATAGTTTGAAAATCTATACCGATATCATGATTTCAGCCTCGAAACACTCTTTGTGTTTCTGGTCTCCTGGTATTTTGTGAATTTTACCGCTTAAGATTCTAGCCCCAAAAATACTGATTTACGAATCTGGTCTCCTGGTAGTTTTAGAATCTATACCTCTCATGATTCCAGCCCCAAAATCACTTCTTCATCATTCTGGTCTCCTGGTAATTTATGAATTTCTACCTCTCATAATCCCAGCCTTGGTATACATTTGTAATTCCGATGTCCTGGTTGTTCGTGAATCTGCACTGCTCGTAATCTACTAATATGCGAAAGTTTGTATGTTTGTTTGTTTGTATGTTTGTATGTTTGGCTGAAGGTAACGCAAAAACGGCTGAAGAGATTTCAATGAAATTGCACACAGGTAGGTCATAGCCTGGATTAACACATAGGCTACTTTTTATCCCAGTAAATGACAAAACTTAGCGAAGGCTTAGGTGGAAGTAGAAATCCAAAGTCAGGTTGAACGAGCGGTTAAGTTCACAAAATATCAGGAGACCAGAAACATGAGAAGTATTTCCGGGGCTGGAATCATGAGCGGTAAAGTCTCGCAAAGTATCAGGGGACCAGAATCATGAAGAGGTATTTTCGGGGCCACCACCCTAAGCGGTATAGCTTCGCAAACCACCAGGAGACCAGAATCAAGAAAAAGTGTTTCCGGGGCTTGAATCCTGGACTGAAATCATGAGCGATAAAGACTCACAAACTACATATAGGCATTAAGTCCGCCTTTGTACTTTAGTTGCATGAAGTGTAAATAAATAAATAAATAAAACTACCAGGAGATCAGCATTCACAAAAAAAGAAGTTCCGGAGCTGGAAACATGAGAGGTATAGGTTTTAAAACTACCAGGAGACCATAGTCACTAATCAGTATTTTTGGGGTTAGAATCTAAGCAGTATAGATTCACAACTTACCAAGAGATCAGAATCACAAAATATATTCTGAGGATGGTATTACGAGAGATACAGATTCACAAATTACCAGGAGAACAGAATCATGAAGAAGTAAAATTTCCGAGCAGTACAGATTCACGAACAACTAGGACATAAGAATTACAAACGTAATATCAACATCATTTTCCTGCCATCCCAATTTATTTGGGGTCGGCGCAACATGTCTTTTTCTTCAATACTCCTCTATTAGTCGTCATCTCTGTAATCACCCTCTTTTTATCCATATCCTCTTTCACACAGTCCAACCATCGTATAGAATTACAAACGTATACCAAGGCTTTTTTTATTTTTTTTTGAGTCTTTGTGTGTAATAGCAATTTGACATAAGAAGACCCCATGAGTCGGCAGTGCGGCTGAGAGGAGGGGTTATAAAGGTGTCATAAATTACCAGGAGACCAAAATCATGAAGAAGTGTTTACAGGGCTGAAATCATGAGAGATATGGATTCTCATACTACCAGGAGACCAGAGTCGTGAATCAGTATTTTTGGGGCTAAAATCCTAAGCGGTATAGATTTACAAAATACCAGGAGACCAGAAACACAAAGAGTGTTCCGGGGCTGAAATCATGAACGGTATAGATTCTCAAACTACCAGGTGGGTGGAATTCTGAGCGGTATAGATTCAAAACCTACCAGGAGATCAGAATCACGAAACATCTCCTAATATCCGAGGCTGGTATTAGGAGAGGTAGAGATTTACAAATTACCAGGAGACCAGAAACATGAGGAGAAGTATCTCGAGGACTGAAATCATGAGCGATAAAGACTCACAAACTACCAGGAGACCAGAAACACAAAAAGTATTCCGGGGCAGGAATCGTAAGAGGTAGAGAAAGATTCACAAATTACCAGGAGAACCGAATCGTAAAGAAGTAAAATTTCCGAACGGTATAGACTCACGCACCACAGTGTGGTACAGAGTGGTATTTCCAGAGAGTACGTTAAAAAAACACTGTAGAAATCAAAATCCAGTCAGTTATTCAAATAAGGTTGCGAGCCAGAACTTTTTGATCGTTGTTCTACATAAAGACAGACCCTTCACCACTTCTTAGCTTCTTCCTCATGACTCTATCTGCGTAGACATCTGGATTGAGTCCAGAAACCATACTTTCCTAAACAATGGAAGTTAGATATAAAAACTGGTTTTAGTGACAGAAACCACTTAATAATTATGCTTTGAAGAAAAGACGTCTTTACAATATTGGAAGTAATCTCATCATGATCTTCAGCTCAGTGGCAAGAGGAATGATGAAGGATTAGAAGTTAGCCTCAGAGTATTAAAAGATGACGCGAGCCACAAAAAAATATAAAATAAAAAACTTTTTTACTAAAAATTTAACCGACTAATTTTATAATTTGGCGCTGACTCAAAATTAGTTTATAAAAATTTGATTTGATATTTTATGTAAATAAGCTCAATACTCAAGACTTAAAAGGTTTATTAATTTTTTGCTTTTTAGTTCTTTTTCGTCGGTTAAATTTTCTGGAAAAAAGTTTTTTTACTAAAATTTGTTCAAATCCTATCAAATCTGCCCGCGCCTTTTCCCAACTATCTTGGGGTCGGCTTCTAGTCTAACCGGATGCAGCTGAATACCAGTATTTTACATAGAGCGACTGCCTATCTGACCTCCACAACCCTGTTACTGAGTAATGTATAGCATTGCCCTTGTTAAGACTGGTTGTCAGACTTTCAGGCTTCTGACGACCCGTAACGACTGTCAAAGATCCACGATTAACAGCCGGGACCTATGGCTTAACGTGCTTTCCGAGGCACGGAGGAGTCTCGGTATGAAAAGATGGTCACCCATCCATGGACCAACCCCGGAAAGCGTTGCTTAAACTGATGGAATGACCCGTGCGGCTGTTATTACTTTAGCCACGAGTTCCTCCATTTAATCAAATCCAATAATTCCCACATAATTAAAAACACGAGTAATACCTTAAAATAACAGGAAACAGGTACAAAATCATTTGTAAGCCAAACTAAATATCTACTGAACAGTTTTAGTCCACAAATTAGTGCCATACTACACTCGCAACGAAGGTTTAAGTGGGCTTACAGTTGAAATTTATTGATAAAAGGCTTTGCACGCTTGAAATGTGGGAATCTATACCGATAAAATGGTTTTTCTGTTTGTTTTGGGATTTAAAACTGTGTGAATTGGGTATTTTTTTGGGTTGGTGTCGTTTTGTATGGTAATCTTGTTGGTTGGGCAATAAATTGGAAGTAAATAGGAAAGTGTGGGTTTACATTGAGATAAAAGCTTCAGCATAAGCAGCATACTGAGCCTATTAAAGTTCCCACTGCTGGAACTCAGGCGTCATCTCTAGTAGAAAGTGGGCTGTAATCCACCACCCGAGCCCAGTGTGGATTGCTAGGCTTTTTTGGTTCTAGACATGCCAGTTTCCTCACGATATTTTCCTTCACCGTTTTGAGAGCAATTGATGGTGAAATAATTTACACAAAGTAAAGCGTCTGATTGGGTTCGAACCCATGACCTACAAATTAAGTTATATTGTTGATTCATCATCTCAGCCTTTTAATGTCTTTTAATCTTGTTGATGAATGGGATTATTTATTTATTTGTATTTTTAATTGAATGATATTGTGTATTGAATTGAAATAATTGTATTTTTTATTGAATGTAAACAAACATTATATGAATTTTTAATTTTTCCTAACAAATTACGAATTTGAAGTTACAAAAACGCAATTAATATCAAACGTATCCGAAAAGTACCTACGCGGCTTAGAGGGGCGGATCTTAACTCTGCTTGCCTGGGTTCGCGTTACATTGCGCGCAATATAAAATAGCTTGTTTTTCATAAATAAAAATAGTTTTCCAGCAATATTTTTTTGCGCAAAGCTACTTTGTTTGATGTACAGTATGCGTAGTTGAAGGCTTTATGATATTTTTTTTACACCCTCTATTGTCCCGCTGCAAAGCAAAAACCTCCCTCTCCCTTCTCTTAAAAGATGAATGAAATGGGAAAAGAAACAGTGTTTATTCAACAAGCTACAGCAAAGCTGTGTTTTAATTTACCTTAAACAAAATTATTCATATCCCTTAATTATTCATAGCTCTCAGCGTCTACCCACGTGTCGGTGTCGGCAACCTGTCTACGTAAATTCTGATGAGCTTTGCGATTTTTGTTACTAACAGGAAGGAACGCCATTTTGACTAAGAAATACCAATAGACAAATCCGGGTATAGTATTTGGAATAGTGATTAAACTCCTGGTTTCTGTTTTAGTAGCGTATCGAGGACCAATATAGTTAAGAATTGTATAATTCTAGGATTACTTATCAAATTTTATGCTAAAGTAGAGCTAAACAAGTTTTGAACTTCGAATTCTCAATTGAAACTATTCACTGCACATCGATCAAGCATGTATTCGCCGAAGGTGACATTAAATCTGTAATTGAACTATAAACACATAACCACCAACTGCATCAGACTGCTTGAAAACTGATTTCTTTGGAACTTTTTAGTTGCTTTTTGCTGTCGGGTTCTTTTTTAATTTTTATTCTTCCGTATATCTCTTTAATTATGTTATCATTTCAGTTGTCACCCAATCAATCTGCCTATCCTCTTCCCAACTATCTTGAGGTCGGCTTCCAGTCCAACCGGATGTAGCTGAATACCAGTATTTTACATAGAGCGACTGCCTATCTGACCTCCACAACCCAGTTACTTGTTAATACGATACCCCTTGGTTAAACAGGTTGTCAGACTTTCGGGCTTCTGACGACCCGTAACGACAGTCAAAGATCCACGATTAACAGCCGGGACCAACGGCTTAACGTGCTTTCCAAGGCACGGAGGAGTCTCGGTATGTAAAGATGGTCACCCATTCATGGACCAACCCCGGCAAGCGTATCTTAACCTGTTGGATAGACCCGTGCGGCTGTTATTACTTTAGCCACGAGCTCCTCTTCAGTTGTTACCCCTTTCTAGTAATATCATCTTTGACACAGTCCACCCAACGTTTTTTTTGTATACAGTATGTATACAAAAAAACGTCATTCATACTCAAAAGTTACCTCCAGACATCATTTTCCCCATTTCTTCACATCACATGCTTAAACACTACTTATCCTACATAATTATATCTTAACCTACATACAGGGTGTAAGGTACATGAAGGCACATACGTGTACTAGTGACTCAGTATATGATTGTGGACCCCCTAGCGTTGGAATTTTTCGTCGGCCTTTTCTTAATTTTTAAAATCGTTATACCTATCTACCCCAAAGACATTTTAAATGAAAAAATGTAATTAATTATTTTTTCATTTAAATTGTCTTTGGGGTAGATAGGTATAACGATTGTATACAGTTTAAAGTGAAAAAAAAATTTAAATGAAAATATAATTAACTAATTTTTTTCATTTAAAATGTCTTTGGGGTAGATAGGTATAACGATTTTATACAGTTTAAAGTGGATTTTTTTTTTTCAAAAATTAGGAAAAAACCGACGAAAAATTCCAACGCTAGGGGGTCCAGAATCATGTACTGAATCACTAGTACACGTATGTGCGTTCATGTACCTTACACCCTGTATATTATATCTAATAATTATAATCTGCTTGCTGATTCTAAAAAACAAAATACAAAATGATTACGAGTAGAGTCAGGTTCAGAATGCTAGTCTTCTTCGTTAATGTTACCCTAATAGTAATATTAATGGTTTATAGTTAACACGAGAATAAATCCACTGTGATTTAAACACCAACATAAACGAGCAAAACCAACCGTATTTACGTAGGGGTGGCCAACTCATCTCTACTTTTTTTATATTTTTTTGCAAAAACTCAAAAATTGCTGTTTTTTGAAAGTCAAATCAATATAGTTTGAGGCTGCCAAAAGAAAGATGTTAATCTTGACTATATTTAAGTGACCCTGGTTAAAACACGTTTAATATACTTATTCTCGATTGAAAATGATCGTGAAACTAACCTCTTAAGTACCTTGACCTTTGGATTTAATCAACTCTTACTTAATTTATTTATTTAATCATTTGTTTTGAGTTACAACGAGACTCATAGGGTTTGTAACAATAAATATACTTATTACTTTGTTAGTAAGACATAACACCATATAACATCAACAGCGACATACACACATAAACAAACTATTAACAAATAAATTAATCATTGCTTCAGCTTTCCACCCAAAATACTGGAGCAACGATTAACGACACAACAGTCCAGTCTGTCAGCAATCATGCCCAGGATGCCGCTGGAACTGGCTCGCACCCTGCGCACCAAGGATGCGCATCTTTTACGCATTAATGCATAAAAGCAATCAATACGCATTTCCGCAAAAAAATCCTGATGCGCTACAGAAGCGAGGCAATCCCATCAACACCCTGAAAGCATTATTATACTGTACGCGAAGGGCGCTGTATGACTTTTGCGTATAATGCACCCACAGGCTACAGGTGTAGAAAGATGAACAGAAGGTTCTAAACAGTGTTTTCTTAACCTCCGTAGAAGCACGCATGAACCTGCGGGCAATCATATTGGCTCTGACCGACAGCGCCCTCCGCTCTCTCTCAATGTCGTCATCGTCTCTGAGGCTAGCGGTCAAAACGTGCCCAAGGTACCTAAATGTGTGTACCCTCGATAACGGTACACCATTGATTACGACTGCAGGTATCGTTTCGGGGTATTTTCCACCAGCTCCAAACACCATAACAACACTTTTTCTAACATTATACAATAGGCCGTGAGCACTAGCGTATCTCTCACACACACTCACCAGTTTCCTCAAGCCACAGACTGAGGCACTGAGCAGCACCATGTCATCTGCATAGCTAATATTGTTTACACATACGCCATCAATATAACATCCGACTCTAGTGCTGCTCAGCTCCACAATCAACTGGTCCATGTACAGGTTAAAGAGTGTCACCTGACTCCAGACCGTATGGACTCGAATACGCCCCGTCCCATCTAACACTGTTGACCTGATTCCCGTACCAAAATTTAAAAATGTTGATGACTTGAGATGGTAGCTTAGCTTCGTTAAGTTTCTTCCAAAGAGAGTCGTAGGAAACCAGATTAAAAGCACTGGATAGGTCAAGGAAACAGACGTAAACAGGAGAGCTCCGGCCTGTACAGTACTCCACAGTGTACTTAAAGCCCAAAATCGCAGCGTCAGTGGACAACCCAGGTCGCAACCCAAACTGGTTGTCATGCAATTTAACAAACGCTTTTAATTGCGCATTACGTACACTGTCCAATACCTTGGACATAACCGTAGCCAGTGAAATAGGTCTATAATTATTTTTATCCGTCACTAAACCGGTATTATTTTTGACTACAGGCACTATTATAGTTTTTAACATATCCTGGGGGAGATATGCATGACTTAAACAAAGGTTGTAGAACAACGCTAACACACGCGTCAAGTGAGGGCCCGCATACCGAAGATGCTCAATGCTGAGCCCATCGTGACCGGGAGACTTGCCTCTTGACATGGGCAGTATGACAGACGCAATGTCTTTAGCAGTTACCCTGACCACTACTTTCCCTTTGGACTCAACATCAATCATCCCCAGCGATGGTCCTAACGGTGACTTAACTTCAAACTTATCTTTGAAACGTTCCGCTATTTTTTGTGCATCACTCACACCATCGACGCACACAAATGCAGAACATGAATTTTTTAAATTTTTTAATAACTCAACTAATTCCTGAGTAAATCGATAAAATGCATCATATTTTGTGATAAATTACATGCCTTGTGTCATCGTGCATCTCGTTCTTTTCTATGCAGTCAGACAGTGACCGCGCTTTTGGTCATGAAATGGCCTTTACGAGTCCATTGTTCCCCAAACCGCCCAAATTCGATTGATCCTGAATTTTTCCTTGAAAGCCAAATATCTGTTATTTTGTTAGTTGGATACCCAGTAGAGTATCCGAAAAGATGAAAAACGCGACAAAAAGCTATTGCAGTTTAGGTAGCAAAAAGTTTAAGATTTAACAGTTGTTGATATTCATACAAAATTGGCAATAGTGAATATTGTAATTAATTCAAATTTGTATACGTAGGTACTTAGTTTAAAGTTGGCCACCCTGTACGAACGGAATATTCAGGAAAGAGCAATAAATTTTAGAAAAATATCTAGTTCCAATTTTTGTTACCAATGCGCGCAGCAAAACAATAAATTTAATTGGTAGGAATAAATGTTCGTTTAGTTTGTATGTTGTTTTGGCAGCGAGCATGCCAGAAATGTATTCGATTTAAATTCTGGCCAGCAAATAATTTAAGTAATGCTACACGTACAATTTGGTCTTTATCACACTGCACACTGTAGGCTAGTTCATTACAGTCTGATGTGATTTTATGGGATGTGTGAAACAGATGATTGTTTTACTGTAAATGTTAATTCGGGAATAATATCACATAAAATATTGCAAAGGAGACAGTTTGTGTTAATACCCATCTTATAAAGTGTTTTCAATTTCTAAATATTATAACAACATCCTGCTACTAAGACAAGAATATCAGTGAGAACCTGGTTATGACAAACCTTTATTGCATTTCGCCAATACGATCAACTTATTTTTCCGTTTAAAAGTAGGGAACTAACCCAATAAATAACTTAATACGTAAATATACAGGTGTAGGTATGAAAACAACTCATTGGGCATCAAACAATTGATCCACATCGTTATCAATGGGAAAGGTGCCCTAGCTGGTGATCGCTACGGCCTATGGATCGGTCGCTACATCGGAAAAATTATTGATTGTCTTGAAATATGTACAGAGACGGCGTAATTTTTAACTTACAAGCACTATTTTTCATGAAAACTGGTCAACTGATCTGCTGGTCTCTGCACATATTTCAAGAAAATCAATAATTTTTCCGACGTAGCGACCGATCGTTAGGACATAGCGACCGCTATCAATGTGGAGACTGCAGGGCCAGAACGCTGTCAGCATTGCAACGTTGAATAGCAATGCTGATTCGTTGACCAAAAAAATCACAGCTCTCGGTTACGCAAAGAATCGTCTAGCTGTCCGACTTAATTTGCTGAAATAATAAATCACATTAATTTTACCGGATACTTACTCAATGAGTTCGTTAAACAGAAATCCAGATATCGAGCTAGGCACTTAAGGCGTCAAGGACCGCGCGTTACCGATCGGTAACGCAACAATTGGTATTTTATTGTGTCTGTTATTCCGGTGGCTAACGGATTAATATAACTTCCTTAAAAAAAAACCTATTTTTTGACACATTTTGGCGGAAAGATAAGAAACACTACACATCACTAAAAGTCAAAAACCAATCTTCCCAAAAACCATTTCCCATTATTTTTCCTTTACAGCCGCCATAATTAAAGCCACATTTACATACTTATGAAATGTACACACGGTGAAAATTTCAGCGGCACAGGTGACTGTGTCAAAAGAGTTGTTGGTACAGTGTGGAGCTGACATCACCGTGATAAGGGTCTACCACCCTCAATCCAGTTAATTTATATGTTTGCTGGGCTCATGATTTGTATGAAGTTATTTTCGACTATGATGTTATTGTTGGGTCTTACGATTGTGTGTTGGGACGAGGATTTTTGATATTTTTTGGTAAGGCGAAAAATGAATTGTGTTTTCCTTGTGTAGAGGGGAGAAGTGAAGGATGATGTCGGGATTACCAACAATGTTCTGTTGTGTGTAAACACGAGTACTGTGATCACCAGTGGGTTTGTCAAGAGTGGTGATTGTGTTGGCTTTTCTAATTCTCAGATGAGTCTCTAAGGAGGTCTTACGATAAGTATTTATTATAAAGGAATAATAAATTTTGAAATTAATTAATTACTACATTTTAGGGTTCTGTACCTGAAGGGTCCAAACGGAGCCTTGTTGCTGTCACTCACGTATCTGTCTGTTCGTCTGTCCGTCTGTCACAAAATTTTGTTCCGAATAATTTTTTAACGTCCTAAAGTCCTAATTATCTAATGATAAATGAGTTTTTTTCTTTGAAATTCGCTCATTTAGTACGGAACCCTAATTCGGCAGGTTTTATTTTGACCAAATACGTCACTTTTATCATTCCATAGAAAATCGAATGATAATTTGTTTGACGAATTTAACACGAGGATTTAAACCAATGGTGACGTAATTTAACACCAGAAACAATACGTACACATAATTATACGAGTATGTCAGTTATGTTCAGAAATGTTACAGCAAAACCACGTAATTCAGTTGTATTGCCATAGGAACAGCGCATAAGTCATTTTTTTTTAAAACGTAATACTAAGCGTCGCCACACACCTACCGTTTCTTTTCTTTTTTGATCTGATCTAGGTACAGATCAGAAAAGAATTAAAAACGGGGGATCACCACAAACCTACCGGTCACCGGGCTGTCTTGATTTGCGCCCAGTTGTGATCTAGCGCTTGCCGAGAGACGTACTAGTATACCTTTGCCTTTGTACGTAATAAATCGTAATGAAAGATGATTAATGATTTGACGTTGATGTACTGATCGGCATTGCATTACTGCTTGTTTCCAAGCAAGATTTTTAATATCTCTGTTGTGGTATGCTTTTGATTGCATGTCCCACAAACACGGGAATTTCTGAACCAGTAAAATAAGACTCTCTGTCGATTCCGCCATTTTTACTCTGCACCATCTTCAAAAAAAATATATATTTTCAAAAAAACCCGACCGTAAAAACAACTAAAAAGTTCCAAACAAGTCACTTTTCAAGCGGTCTGATGATGTTGGTGGCAGTTATTTTAGTTGAATTATTTAATTTATGTCACCAACTGCATCAGAATGCTTGAAAAGTGACTTGTTTGGAACTTTTTAGTTTTACAGTCGAGTTTTTTGAAAATATTTTTTTTTATTTCCTATATTTTAGTGAGTTATATTTTTGGAATCGTCTCCTCAAGCTCTTTATTTTGATACCCCACATGACTAGGTCAAAAACAATACGACTATACTAACCTAATTGCGACCGCCATTTTCTTGTTTTTTTTTTTCAAAATTTATATAGCCTAAGTTACTTCGGCGGTCAAGACCAACCTAATAATATCTTATTTGTTAAAATCCAGCAAGCCGTTTAGGCTACAGTGCGTGCCAAAGAAATAGGAATACACACATATACACATACATACTCTCGAAAAATACTACCCTCCTTCTAGGGCAGTCGGGTAACAATAATCAGGAGATGTTCTCAGGCGCACAGCTGCAGGCGTACTGAGGCAAAAACTCGCGCACCGGGTTGAAAACGGGCAGTGTGACGGATATGGAACGTAAGCCACAAAATTCTGAACATTACTTACCGCACCCCTGGGCACTCAGGCAGGGAAGGAAGAGGGGTTGGTTTTAGTCAGTAAGAGTCTGACACACCCTCCCCCTCTACCCAGAGCAGAGCGGGAGAAGTCATGCCACGCCTCTTTCTTACCGGCCAGAACGTTCTAATCGGCGACGTCGGCCGGTTGCATTCTTACCGTAGCTGCGTAGGTGTGTGACGATTTTTACATTTTGTATGGCATTTTTGCCTTCCCATTTCATTCTTTTCTGATCTGTTCTAGGTAGAAAAGAAAAGAAACGAAACTGAAAGGTCAGATTTTGACTACGTGGTGTTAGAACTTAAGCGACCATAATTATATAGGGATGATAAATACTGAATTAAATTAATTTCTGCTTCTTGTTTTTCTCATCGTATTCATCAGAAACAAAAACTAATTCAAACGCTAACATTGTAGTAGGATGGAAGAAAAAATCGCATTGCGTCGACCCCATGGAAAACAAAACCAGGGCTGGAAGATGCTGATCATCATCATCATTTCAGCCGAAAGACGTCCACTGCTGGACATAGGCCTCCCCCTAGTGTTGCCACAACTCCTGCATGTTGACCTCCTGAATAATTTTATAATTTGGTGCCGACTCAAAATTTGTTAATTAAAAATTGATTTGATATTTTATGTAAATAAGCTCAATACTTAAGACTTAAAAAATTTATTAGTTAACTTTGCTTTTTAGTTCGTTTTCGTCGGTTTTTTTTTTTTTATTTAATTGTTTTTTGTGGCTCGCTTCATATTTTATTACTCTGAGGTTAATTTCTAATCCTTCATCATTCCTCTTCCTACTGAGCTGATGATGTAACCATACTTCCTAAGTTTCCCAGGATAGTGACCAGTTGAGACTACCTCCAATATTGTAAAGACATCTTTTCTTCAAAGCATATTAAGTGGTTTCTGTCACTAAAACCAGTTTTCATATCTAACTTCTATTGTTTAGGAAAGGTATGGTTTCCATCATCAGCTCGGTTTCATGATCTGATGATTCCTAAATCCAAATGCCTGATTAGGTTATGAAAAATAAACAGAAACAATATTCGTGCCCATTTTAGAGGGTTTCTCTCAATTTTATCAGGATTCCATCATCAGATCCTGTCTTTCTTGATATGGAACCACCCTTGAGGTATAGCCTATCTGACAAAAAAATCATCAAAATCGATTCATAACGGAGTGAGAGCTAAACATACAAAAAAAAATATATATATATACGGTCGAATTGAGAACCTTCTCCTTTTTTTATTGTTGGTTTAAAAGAATACAGAATTATTCATTATATAGCAACCCAAAACCACTAAGGTTTAAACTTGTGCTATCATGAGTCTCTCTCAATATCGAACTATACAATAATGCATTTTATATGTGTGGGTACGTTATTGTCGACAACAATTAAAAACATCGTTAGGTCTAACATCGTTAGTTACAACCATTCCATAATACTTAAGAGCCTATGCCATCTCAGCTCAAATTCTAATTTCGCCCCCACTTCCCCGCGTGCCACTGCACTCTTTATCTCGCTCGCACACTTTTGCTCGCAGAGACGCGACACGCGCGGCCTTGAGGTCGAAGCGATTTCGTTAGAGTAAACTACACTATTATCGGACGAGTACTAAGAAATAAAATTATCAATCTAATTTAATTTTAACTTGTCATTTTATGAATATAAAATTATATATTATATCGCAAATACAATTTCAATGTATCTATAAACGATACGTTTCCAGTATAAGCTGACCTCTCAGTGTGCGGAAAGCCTATAAAATGCGAGATCAGCTTATACTGGACGGTATAGGTGATGTCTAGCCGTGCACACTATTTTATTTTACCTACCTACTTCTATAAAATACTAGTGAAATGCGAGCCAACTTTGCACTGTGGGTTCCGCCAATTAGTTTTGTAGTAAGTTTGCGTTTTATAGTTTTAGCCGTGTATGTATGTTATGTGACAGCCGTTTGCGCATGTAGGTAATTATGTAGGTTGTAGGTATATGCAAGTACCTAGGTATACATACATGTGGTATACATAGGTTAGAAAAATCGATTCTAAACCACTACATAAATTGTAGAATTTATGCAGTGGTTTAGAGTCGGTTTAGTAGCAGTAGAGCTACAAAAAACTAGTCAAGTGCGAGTCACCATTGCACTGAGGGTTCTGTAGGTACATTGGCTTGGTAGTAAGTTTACGCTGTGCCATTTTAAAATCTTATAATAGGTAGCTTTCTCCTTGTATTACCACTTTCTTAGTTATTATGCATCTATATAAGAATGAATCGCCGAAATGTAGGTATGCGTATATCTTTCGAAGGACTTCACCAAATTGCATAATTCTTTTTTTGTTGTGTTCGTGATTCTCAGGACAAGGTTTGTATAAATATAAGATAGGTAGGTATAGGTAGGATAAGTAGGTAAGTATGCAGGTAGGTATGTAGGTAGGTATGATAAATACCATAAGTTTTTCTCAAAGTAATTAAAAATAGTCAAAATTAAATAACATTTATTTTTAATCGCTTAAATTTCTAATTTACATAGTTAGAACATGTCTGGAATTGCATAGCTCAGGTAACATGCATGTTTTATAAAAATGTTCTAATTTTAGTTCCATTTCAGAAATATTGGTCATCTTTCTATAATTTCGACTTTGATTTTTTTGTCGCATCCAGACCTTATTCCGAAAATGCATTTTTTTTTGTACCGATGATATGTAATTGTCATTGCACTTGTATATACCAAGGATGTTTTTTATTTACGACAAGTCCGTTTTGAGTTTTTCTCCAAAAATTTACTTCTATCTTATCTATATCTATATCTTAGCTTCGTCCAAAGATGTTTAGAATGCTGCAATGGGACGCTTGATTTCAATGATTGTGTATATTCAGTGAACAGCTCATGTTCTCAGGTGATCTGCAAGAAAACACAACATTCATTATAAAACACTTTTTTTGGGGTATGTTATGTTATCATTCAATGACTGGCGTGATAATAATAATAATAATAATAAATCTTTATTGACATAATGAATACATATTGTATTATAGGAATCCCTAGCACCTGTGATGGGCGTTGGTGGCTGCGCCAAAGTTTTAAACTTTTGCAGCTACCATCGTTGTACATTGTTTTTTTATCTGCCTGTATTTGTTGTTCTGTTCCTAATAAACGATTATAATAAAAAAAAATATAAAAAAATGACCTCCCGCTCTGGGCGGAGCGGGAGGGCATCTCAGACTTTTACTAACTAAAACCCACCCCTGTTCCTTCAGTTGCCTGTGCCAATAGCCGCGGTAACTCTCTTTCAAATATACTCGCGACCCCGGCAGCATAATTTTGTCAACATGAATAAATAATACGGAACCCTAAAAAGTCCAACATTATGAAAATTTTATTATGAATTCGCCGATTTCGTGATAGTACCATTACGCGTTAGTACCAAGCGGTAGTGCCATGGGGGAACAGCAAATTTCGTGATTATCACACACGTATGATAGATAGGTACTTACAATTATATATTTTGTAACACATGAAGATTTGTTTCGTCCGAATTTATTTCTACAGTTTTCGGAGTTCATACCTCCGTCCGTCCGGTCCTGTAACAATCACACGGGACAAATAAATACCTACCTAGACCTCACATATTTTTATTTATGATTTGGCTATGGAACCCTAAAAATATACAAAAGAAGACTAAATCGTCCATAGAAGCAGACTTGCCCTATGAATAACAAATAACAATTACCCACCCTACATTTTTTATTGAAATACAAATTTGGTGAATTGGTATTTGATGGTGAGGGATAATTTTCCAGTACAAGCTGACCTCTCATTGTACGGAATTCTTATACAATGTGAGATCAGCTTATACTGGAAATTTATAGCTTGATAAAAAAAAAATTGATTTTTGTTTGTCTTTTAAAAAAATTTTCCCCACACTAGGAATATTCCTGTATCGTGGGTGCGTTCACAAACATGTAATTCACATACACAAGACACCCAGACCCGGAACAACTATCTGCAGGTCATACAAATATTTGTTCCGTGCGGGGATCGAACCCGCGACACGCAGCGTAGCAGCCGAACGCTCAACCACTGCGCCAACCGTGCCGTCAAAATTATATAGCCATGTGTAGTAATAATAATAACAGATCAGTGTTTTATGGCCTACAGATAGTTGTGTCGGATCTGCGCGTTTGTGAATGTGAAGATTTGTGTTTGTAATCGCACCGTCTCCGATTCAGTTGAAATCCTGGAGTCGGCAACATTATAAAAAAAAACAATTAGGTACTACATAGATACCTATTTGTTGTATATTGTCAAAACAACAACAAACCTATTTAGGGAACTTTTTAACTTTTTACAAAATTGGACACCCATTTTTCACATTTTTTATCAAAAAAAAAGTGGACACCTGGATTTCGCCTGAATCGTGAAAGGTGCGTTTACAAACACAAATCTTCACATGCAGAAACACCTGCAACTCCTAACGCAGCAGCCAATCACCTGCCACTGCACCAAACGTGACATGTTTGCAATCACTAATACTGTAAGTAGATAGGTAGCTATATACTTACTTCATTACGTTTATCATGTTTTCCAGTTTCTTTGCGCCAACCCTTTCGTTTCTTATTTTTATTACGGTTATTTCCCATTGCACCAACACTATAAGTATAAGTACTACAAGATTTGTATTTTACGTAGTCTTGTTGCGTAATGTGTGCTCTGAGCGCAAGCGACACAGCCCTCCCGTTCGAAAGCCGCAGCGAGACTGAACGGGGGCGTCGGGCGCCAGGGAACAAGCTTCAAGACGGCATAGTTTAGGTGATAGTTTAGGTATTTTATTTTTACTGTGAAAATAATGGTAATTTAAAAATAAAAAAACTTATAGGACCTGCTTTATAGTAAGTTCAGTTAGTATGCAAAGTTTCATGACCTAATTTTAAGCATTTTTTGAATGCTAGCGGTTTATTGTTTTCGGTTTAGAGGTAACTTTGGATTTTTTTTCTATCGAGAAAATTTTATGGAATCGTGTTTTTGAGGTTTATAATACTTAACATTGATCCTCAACCTTGCCATATATTTATTTCAAAATTAATGCTGCAGTATTATCGACATAACGGAGGATCATGCTAAGCCATTTGAGGTAACATAGACTCTTAAGTAATATTGCTTAAGTTTACATTTGATTTTTTTAGCTAATCTGGGTAGTTAGCCATTAATCCGTCAGGCCCCTGGCGTCTCCTTATGGAGACGCCACAATAGGTTTTTAATTGTGTCTGCTAATGAGGGGCTTGACGGGAAAACTTGGGTATCGTAGTAACGATACCCAAGTTTACGAGCGACGAGCGCGACGGCAAGTACGTAAAGATCTTTTTTTTTACTTTTGTTTACCCTCTATGTGTACCAAACCTTTTGAAAAGTATCCCCAATAACGCACTTAAAAAACAAATAAACTGTCTCACAGCTTATTAACCCTCTAAAATGGATTAATTTCGGGGCGGTAACGCACCCAATTTCCTTTCTGTCAGGGCCGCTTCATTTAGTGAATAATTTATTATTCTTTCAGGTAAAGACCTGCACTATTTATGGGTTCAGTATTTTGGGCGTGTCTTATTTTTAGGGTTCCGAACATCCGAATGTAAAAACGAAACCCTTATAGGGTCTCTGTCTGTTCATCTATCGCAGCCATCGAATGTACTGGACCGATTTAGTTGAAAGGTATACGCATGAGTTTTTATGACCCAAACACTGACGTGTAGCTTGAGTAAATAAATTTTCAAATAGGGTCTATTTGGGGTAAAACTAAAAATTTAAAAAAAAGTTACTCATACAATACCGTAACTCCATTACATTTTTTTTTATAAATTTAAAATAAAAAGTTACTAAGTTATCGAAGAAAATAGACGAAAATGTCCCTTATCCCCGAAACTATTAGCCTCGAATATTGAAATAAATACGAGAAGTAGTTACATACTAATAAATTACAGAAAAACCTAATTAGAAGTCTCTGGTTTAAAAAAAAAATAGTATGATTCGTTCGGAATCCCTTCCTTCCCTCCGCGCGCGAGTTCAACTCGCACTTGGCCGTTTTTTCGATAAGGTTGTACAGTTTTTTTCATTTTGTTGTACCTTAATGCTTTAGAGTAAATCTGTTTAGTTAAATTCCTATTATACCAAACATAATTTCCAGTTTCAATGTTATAACCTACGACTAGTTTATTTACCTATCACATTTTTTCGCTATTGGCAAGAGACATAGAAAAAAACTTTTTTACAAAAAAATAGAACCGACTTCCAAAAAAAGTGCAAAATAACTTTAATTTCGGAAGTCGGTGTTCCTGTTTTGTGTCTTCGTTTTTTGACACCGACTTCCGAAATTAAAGTTATTTTGCACTTTTCCCACCCATCATCAGATCCTTTTTAAATTTAAATGGGACCATTTCGGAATAAACCCCTTTCGAACAAAAAAATAATTTTGCAAATCCGTCAATATATGACGGAGTTATGCCCAAACATACATAAAAAAAAAAAAAAACTTTTTAACAAAAAAAATTAACCGACGAAAAAGAACTAAAAAGCAAAAAATAAATAAACCTTTTAAAGTCTTGAGTAATGAGCATATTTACCTACATAAAATATCAAATTTTATATAAACTAATTTTGAGTCGGCGCCAAACAACAATCTGATTATTAAATATCTAAATTTTATAAGTACTTACAAATGAAGAAGGCTGTAAGTAGGTAAATTTTAATAATTGGCGCCGACTCAAAATAAGTTTATATAAAATTTGATATTTTATGTAGGTAAATATGCTCATTACTCAAGACTTTAAAAGGTTTATTTATTTTTTGCTTTTTAGTTCTTGTTTGTCGGTTAATTTTTTTGTTAAAAAGTTTTTTATTTTATGATTTTTTGTGGCTCGCATCATCTTTTAACACTCTGAGGCTAATTTCTAATCCTCCATAATTCCTCTTGCCACTGAGCTGACGATGTAACCATTCTTCCATGAAGTTTCCAGGATATTGACCAGTTGAGGTTACCTCCAATATTGTAAAGACGTCTTTTCTTCAAAGCATATTATGTGGTATTTGTCACTAAAACCAGTTTATATCTAACTTATATTGCGTAGGACTGGTATGGTTTCCATCATCAGCTCAGTTTCAGGATGTGATGATTCCTAAATGCAAATACCTGATTTTTTTTTTTTTTTTTTGGCGGGGTGGGAAATCATCTTATGACTTCTTCCGCTCTAGGGTGGAGCGGAAGGGCGTGTCAAACTCTTACTAACTAAAACCCACCCCTGTTCCTCCCTGCCCTACGTGCCCAGGGGCGAGGTAACTCTTTCAAATTTATCCTCAACCCCCGAGCAGGCATTGGCCGTGGCAGGCCCCGTCCTTTGGTGACAACTCTTTGAGGCGCGCGTGGAACACTACGCGCCGTCGACTCTCGAGCCTGGTGATGATCGGGCGGCGAGTTACCCACTACTCGCCGTCCGCAGGCCCGGGTCTACGGTGGCCGGAGATCGTCTCGCGGCCCCTGGCGTCTCCTGCGGCGGCTGCGGCTGAGGGCGCTAGGGCGACTCGGCTGTTGTTGAGTCTCCCTAACGTATGCCGCCTCCCTCTTCGCGAGCATTACTGCTTCGCAGAAGGAGGAGACGGCTTCCCATTCCCTCTCGCTCCGTACCATGGCCTGAACCAGGGCACGGTGCGAGAGGTCGCTGCCGCCTATCGCATTCACGAGGACACGGCGGTGCTCTGCTCAAGCGGGGCAAACCTCCACCGTATGCTCCACCGTGTCCTCTGGCGATCCTCGCAGTGGAAACACCTAGGGGTCACCTCCGCCTTGTTTCCACATAGGTACATCCCGAAACAGCCATGTCCGGTGAGGCCCTGCGTCAGGCGGAAGGTGAGGGTGCCATGGCGCCTCTCCAGCCACTCCTCAAAGAGGGGCACTACCACCGCGATGGTGGCGTGCCCAGCGCTGGGTTGCGACAGTCGCTCTCTCCATGTCTCCATGCGATCCTGTCGGAGCTCTGTCCGCCAAACCGCGAGGTGTCGCGGCAGATACCTGATTAAGTTATGAAAAGTAAACAGAAACAATATTCGTGCCCAATTTTTGAGGTTCTCTCTCAATTTTTTCAGGATCCCATGATCAGATCCTGATGTCCTTGACATGGGACCACCCTTGAGGTATATCCTATCTAAGAAAAGTAGAATCATCAAAATCGGTTCATAAATAACGGAGTGAGGGCCGAACATACATATAGAAACGCTAAACGTATCCACAATTTTCGAGGTTTTCTCTCAATTTTATCAGGATTCCAGTGTCACATCCTGACTTCCTTGACATGGGACCACCCTTGAGATATACCCTATCTAATAAAAAAAGAATAATCAAAATCGGTTCATAAATGACGGAGTGAGGGCTGAACATACACAAAAAAAAAAAAAAAACATATATATATACGGTCGAATTGAGAACCTCCTCCTTTTTTTCGTCGGTTAATAAAAAAATACAAACATCCGAATTGATAACCTCCTCCTTTTTCGAAGTCGGTTAAAAACAGCTAATGCCTTTGTAAAAAGATGAGCAAATCAGCAGTACTGGCAAATGGTTAGACTTCCGAGGATAAGCCATATGGACTGTTTTTGTTTTTTATCTTATAGTTCACTTTATCGGTATCTTAATTTTATTTATTTCAATTAATATATATTCTACATATTTACATACATATAAAAATAAGTAACTATAATTCAAACAATAAAAATAACTAAGTAAACTTACATTAAATCAAAATTTACTCAGCATCAACGATATTATTCGTCGAGCTCTTATCACCACCGGCGTACCTGCCGTATTAGAACCAAGTGGCATAAGGTTGGTGCGGTGGAAGGTGGGTAGGCATTTGGTGTGGAGCAGGGGTGTAGACGCAACCTGTGTCAAAACCCTTGCTCCATCTCATGTTCCTGTGTACTGCCGCTGCAGCTGCTGAGGCCCCCATGCAGCGCAAATACCTTAATGGGAATTACAGTTTTGAGCCGCGTGGCAATGCTGTTAGTCATCTGGGCATGTTTCCAGATGACAGCGATGTGGAGGAGTACTTCGACACCTGAAAGTATTTTCTTTTTGTATATATGTACGCAGTTTGGTTCAGTGGTTTTAGTGTAGACATAGTTAGTTAAGTATTTGCACGCATCTCCTTAAGGACACGCGACAATAGGTTTTTAATTGTGTCTGCTAATGAGGGGCTTGACGGGCGGGTCGTAACCTTAAATGAAACGTTCACTGTAAGTAAAGATACCACACCAATACCATACTAGCCTTTTCGAGTGGCATTATTGCCGTGACCTTTTCCACAGAAAGCGTATATCTTTTCGGGATTAAAAGCCTATGACCCTAAGCGATTGTGTAGCTCTTTATCAGTGAAAGACTCTTAGTAATCGGATCAGCACTTCTCACAATCCTCCTTTATAATATTTCTAAGCATTTTCTACAGTTTTCTAAATAGTACTCTTTGTAACTAAGAACACATTCAAACTTATTTTCTAAACCCCGTACCTACAATCTCCCACTCACTCTCACAATAAACAACTGATTTATTTAAAATCGAATCATTAAACATCACTGATCTCACTAACGATCTGATTTAATGAATCTCCTGGTAATCTGGTTCGATCTAAAAACTCGGTCGTGTAAAAGTGGCTGTAACCTACTTAAACTAATGACCTGGCTGTCCCAACTGAAAAACTAACGCGAACTGAACTCAACTGAACTGAGTGGAATCAGAAACGAACAGAATCAGTTGAGATATCCCGACGAGTCGCATACACTCTAATTTGCCAATCGAGGGAAAAATTCACGAGGTTGTCTCCTGTAAGAGTGAGCCAAGAACGATATCTTAATACTCTATTTATCTAGGATTCACCATGATGCTAACTTTCGAATTTTCAGGAGTGAAGAAGCTGTGGAGAACTTCTATGTACTTAGTTAAACGAAAAGAAAATACAGTGCGATAAAATACAAACCATTGACATGGTGTCTAAGTGCTTTACGAATCTTTAAATGTTACAATTATTTCTAATTCAGATACACAAATTATTAAACTAATGTGGAAAACGTGTCTCATGGCAAAATTGTAAACATTTCAACTCTTTTTTTTCCGAATAGCATAAATACTGGTATAAAATGGCGCTCACAGCTGTCACAATCCCCTTAAAAATAAATTACCGTTCCAAATTTAAATACCTACATTCCTAATTCAGAACGTAATGACTTGTCTCCCATAACACGAAATACGTCATCACACGCACACCCCCGAAAATTGACGACTCCTCGGAAATTAAAGTCATCACAGTACATTTATTCGTCGCTACATTTGGCATAAGACCATCCTTTACGTGCCTGCAATACTTATGGGGTTAGTAGAGCGATTCCGCTTTAACTTTTGACTCTACCTGTCGAATCGTAATGAAGCCTAATATCTACTTTCCAGTTGGATCAGTCGTGAAGTTTCAAATATGTTTGGTAATATGGTAAGTTTTTATAGGGATCGATCTGGGAGTTTGTGAGCCACTTTTAATGTTGAGATCAAAGAGGGCGGTAAGCGGATTAAAGTGACTGTGAAGTACAAAATCAAATCAATTTATTTTGTGAAATATAGGCCAACTTACGATCAAACGTAAAGTGGCCATGTATAGAACAGTTTATGATTTAACACCCACAGGTTTTCTGAATTAGTTTTGAGTACCTATAAAATGATATTGCTAAATTTTGGCTGCTTTGGCAACACTAAATAGTTTTGTCTGTTTAGGAGGTGGGTACACTGTTGACAAATAAAAAAAAATAGACAGCTAAATATTATTTGATGAGACTTCACCGAGCTTTGTATTAGAGCTGTAATAATTCTATTATTCACATCAAATAATCGTACTCCATTTTGTTTCCTTTATTTCATTGGGTAATGGATAAGATTCACACTTTACGAGATACTTTTGTAATTAGTTTTGGTTTTCATTTAAAAGCATAGGTATTGTTACTGTAAAAGCCATTTTACCAACCAGATTTACAAAGCCTTGGTAAGTGATTGAAGCGCTTATGTTTAACTATGTTTTTTTAACAGTACCTACAATAAACAAACAATTCAGCTACTTTGGTGAATTTCTTTCAAACGTGTATCTTTCTCTATTATCAAATAACAATTCAAACTGTTACCATTAAGGCTTGGTAAATCTTAAGTTTTAATAACAAATCTTGGGATTTCACATTATGTTTTACTGTAAGACCATTGGTTGGTTCTTATAGTAAAATATACCTACTTAGATGTATTTTTATTTAAGGTGAAAGCGCCAGTAAGGTAGCCCGCGAAACTCAAATTTTCTTACGTTTTTTGCAATTTGCAGGTCAGTATCCAGGTTGTAGGGTGGTCAAAATGGTACGATTCGCGCCCGTAGCAAGTATGTATTTACAGGATTGTAATCATTAAAATCGCCAATACAACTCTCTTAGTTAGAATTAATGCTAAATGTCATGATTTCATGAAATACGAGTACTACATTTGACATCAATTCTGACTGAAAGAGTTGTATTGATAATTTTAATAATGATAATAATTCTATAAATATATACTTACTACGCCCGCGAATCATATTTTGAGCAAGATACAACCTGACACTGACCCGCAATTTACAAAAAACGTAAGAAAATTTGAATTTCGCGGGCTATCCCGACGTTTCCACCAATCTACTATTATTCTAGCAATTTATTTATTCAACCAGGCTTTGACACAATTTTTCACAATAGCACTATTTTTCCCATCTAACAATCAGTACCCGACTCACATGCACAAACTCTCGTATTTATATTCTCACACTGATAAAATGCACAAATAATTCAGTTAACATTCCAGTATTTTCAAACTAGCAGATCCAGCTACAATTAGGTCTGAATATTCAGCGTTTCAGCTGAGGAAGTAATGGAAATTTATCGTCCGGATAAGACACGACTTGTTTTAATATAAGGGTTGGTTGCGATAGTTGAATAATGTGCTAAGCGGGATTATTATGCTTGATGGAATATAGGAGCTGTTAACAGGTTTTAAGTTTTATTTTCTGGAGAAAAGTTGCTTTCTTTTTACTAATAAAAGAGTTATTAGGTTCACCTGTACCTACTATGAAAAAAAATCTTAGATGTTATATTTGACCAACTTCCCGGTTTCCGATTGAGCTGAAATTTTGCATACATGTGTAGATAGATCAGGTTAAGCTACGCTGGCTAGGGTTGGTCCATGGATGGGTGACCACCTTGACATAGCGAGACTCCTCTGTACCTCGGAAAGCACGTTAAGCCGTTAGTCCTGGCTGTCAATCGTGGGTCTTTGACAGTCGTTACGGGTCGTCAGAAGCCCGAAAGTCTGACAACCAGTCTTACCATGGGGTATCGTATTACCCAGTAACTGCGTTGTGGAGGTCAGATAGACAGTCGCTCCATGTAAAACAGAAAGGTCAGACAGGCAGCTGCATCCGGTTAGACTGCAAGCCGATCCCAAGATAGTTGGGAAAAGGCTAAGCATATTGTTTTCTTGTGTAGTTTGGATGAAAATGCATGGTTAGTTATGTGACGTCATTCTAAATCCAATATGGTGGACTTTCAAAGATGGCGGACTAGTTATTTTTTATGCTTTCCCATAATATTCTTTCGTATAATACGGGTATCAAATTAAGGGGTTTGTTGAGAAGAATAATAAAAAAAATTGAGACAAATGGTAGAGATTTGTCAATGGCCATCTGGGCTACTGTGTTTTGTGTAGTACCTACTTGATTTAATCAACTGCTCTGCTGTTTTGACGATGATCTTGATAATCTCAACCTGAACCAACTGCTGTGTTTAGAACCTCCTTTTCTATCTGCAATTCTTCACAATTGCGTGGGTCCTATGTACAGTATTTCAGTAAGTCAGCTAAAGGAAGAGGTTGAAGGACTGAAGGTTCGGAGGCCCTTTCGAAAAAATATAGACATGAAATAGGCTGAATCAGATGTTTGTTTGGTTCTTCCAGTAATGAAAACAGCTTGATTAGGTTCTCTATTTTGTTACCTAACTTTTTTATCCATAATCGTAAATGTCATAACTTTTTTTGTCTTAATCATCATTTGTCCGAATGATTACTTGCCCGAACTTCATGTCACATAATATCATATGCCATAAAATTAAAATCCCTAAGTACAATATGCCCTAAATCCGTTTGTCATAAATATTAGAATCAATAATATACAAAAGACTTAAAACCGTTTTCAATAAAAGTACTAAGTCCTAAATTCAAATTATATAAAGTTTATTTAACCTACTAATATTTTTAAAACTTTGTTATGTTTGTTAGCTTTTGCTATGAACTTCTGTCAGGCGTTTCGTAGATACGAGTTATATGACAGCGGGCAATATTTTTTCTTCTACCGACTTGTTTTGAGATAGTTTACTAAACTTGTTGTGTTGTTTTGTTTGAAGTAGCAGGTTAATTACATTTTTGTTAGAAAATAATACTCATAGCAAAAATAATTACCAATTAAAAATGCAGCAATGTGCACTTTTAAGGACAAACAAGGGCGGCATAAAATTAAATTGTGACGGCTTTACTTACGACAAAAATCGATTTTACAATGAAAAATACTACTGGGCGTGTGAAAAGTACAAATATGTACAATATAAATGTAATGTACTAGTGATCACTTCAGAGAAAAACAGTGTACACACGCTGTTAAATAAATGTATGATGGGACACAATCACGAACCAGCCCCCCTAGCCATATTACATTTCTATTATCGTTTACGCTAACGCTTAGAACAAAATGTATGGCAATGACATTACCTGCGATAAGTCACGTGACACTTATCTACGCAGGTAATGTCATTGCCATACATTTTGTTGTAAGCGTTAGCGTAAACGATAATAGAAATGTAACATGGCTAGGGGGGCAGACGCATTAATGAAACCAATTTCTGAGGCATTAAACCAAATTAAAGAAGAGGCCAAGGCAGATGTTAGAAAAAGACCTAGTGAATTATTAAGTAATTGTGTTGCGTCAACATCACAAGCAGTTTTGCCACATTTACCTGCAATAAATAATTTAAAACAACCCATATACAGAGTTAAGAAAAACAAATGCAATATAATTAAAGAACCCGATGATATTGTATTTGAGTTAAAAAAAAGTGACTTACAATGTGGTGAACTTGAAAATGAATTATTTATAAAAGACCGAGCTCTTAACGGGAAAAGAGTGATTATTTATACGACTAAAAAACTGTTATCCTATTTAAGTCAATACAAAATTTTGGTTAATAGAACTTTTAAGATTGCACCAAATATAATTCAACAACTTTATACAATACATGGCTCTGTTTGCCAAAGTGAAAGCAAAACATTTCCAATGGTTTTTGCGCTCTGTACAAATAAGGATAAATGCAGCTATAATAATAATAATAATAATAATAAATCATTTTATTTCGGACAACTAAGAGATCCATAAATTGTTAGTAACAGGTTTGCACTTAAACACTATTGTTAGTAACTTAACTAAAGACGAATTAATGAGAAGACCACCCATCAACTAAACGAACTACTAGGGTATAAGTCTTCTCACAAATTGCCTTATTATTGTGGAGGAAGTATCGGCCGCCACGGCCTTCAGGAGCTATAATTTATTATTTGAATTATTATTGGAAACGTGTGAATCAGAAAGTATTAACTTATCTCCACGTTGTCATTTTGGATTTCGAAAAAGCCTCACAAGCAAGCTTAAAAAAATATTTTGATAACATTGCAATGAAGGGGTGTAATTTTCACTTGGGTCAAATAATCTATAGACAAATACAAAAACGTGGCTTTCAGACATTATACGGAAAAGTTGTACATTTTGCTAATGAAATGCAATGTTTGTTGGCACTTTCTTTCCTAGTAGCAAACGATATACCAATTTATTTTGAGGAATGGTAAAAAACAGTTTCAGATGAAGGAAAAATAATGGCAGAATGGTTTAGTGAAAATTATATATTCGGAACTTGCAGTTCAGCGCCTAAATACGATCCAACATTTTGGAGCACAAGAGAATTAATAAAGGAAGGTATACCTCGAACTCAAAATTGTGCAGAAGCTTGGCATAATAGAATAAATCTTCTCGTTAATAAGCCTAAATCAGGGTTCTATCATTTGTCAAATTATCTCATCAATGAGTTAAAATATACAATATCAGAAATTGAAAAAAATTTGAACGATTTCAAATATTTTTTTCTTTTTATGAGGAATGGGAACGCCCATTCCTCATAAAAAGAAAAAAATATTTGACAAAACTACAAGGCTTGATAACATTTAAAAAAAACAATCGAAATACACAAAATGTGATTTTTTGAAGGTAGTCGCAGCTAGTATGAAATTAGCATAGAACTGGTCTACAATTTATTTATGAATTAATTAATGTAATACGTTTAAGTTACATTTTTTATAATTAAATATAAGCTGATTTTGATTTGATTGTGAATATGTGGTCTTTATTTCGCTGTAAGAAGCATGCATACAAGCATACACCATGCATGTAGCAAGCATCCAGCATGCAAGCGAGCATGTAGCATGCATCCAGCATGCAAGCGAGCATGCAAGCAATTAAGCAAGCAGCATGCAAGCGAGCATGCATTCAAGCATGCAGCATGCAAACAACCATGTAACATACAGCATGCAAGCAAGTATCCAGAATACAAGCAAGTATGCAACATGTAGCATGCAAGATGTAGCAGGCAAGCAAACATCCAGAATGCAAGCAAGCATCCTATATGCAGCATGCAAGCAAGCATCCAGAACGATAGCAAGCATGCAACATGTAGCATGCAAGCAAGTATGTATCATGCAAGAAACCATGCAACATGTAGCATGCAAGCAAGTATGTATCATGCAAGCAACCATGCAAGCAAGCATCCAGAATGCAAGCAAGCATCCAGAATGCAAGCAAGCATCCAGAATGCAAGCAAGCATTCAGAATGCAAGCAAGCATGCAACCTGTAGCATGCAAGCAAGCATCCAGAATGCAAACACGCATGCAACCTATAGCATGCAAGCAAGCATCCAGAATGCAAGCAAGCATGCAACATGTAGCATGCAAGCAAGCATCCAGAATGCAAGCAAGCATGCAACATGCAGCAGGCATGGTTTCTGTCACGGCTACGGCGTTACGGGGCTCCGGCGGTCCCACGCGAGCTTATCGTCGCAGATGGTCTAACGCTCACCACCCGCTCCTCAGCTCGCAGGCCGCCTCGCCCCGCCGCGCCTTCGCGATTCTAAATTACACTCTAGGGATATGGCAGACAAGACTGCGTGGAGTCGGATTTACAGCGATTCGTTTCTGTCAGTAAAACCTAATTTTTAGCATATGTTTTAGAACTAACAATTTTATTATAAATGAACATTCGGAATAATACACACTATTATAATACAATACTTAGGACATATGACTTTATTTCATGCAAAATTAGGAGATTCAATTATTATACTACTCGATATTATGACAGAATAGTTTTAGAAGTAAAAATATTTATGTAAAACAAAATTTCGAATTTTCGAACATTATGGTTACTGAATTTTATAGAAAACGTGTTATGGGTAATGATTTTCGGACAAATAAATTTAGGAGAAGAAAGGGAGTCCCGCTTGATTAATTATCCATTATGTTTTTATTTATGCATCACCTCAAGACAGTCTTCCAAAACGCCACTTCCAGGTGTTTCTGCTATGGGGAGAAGACATGGCGGAACCAACTCCCCAGCAACGCAGCTGTCTGTTAAGTTGGAAGAACTTTTAAACGGGATACACAACCCTCTTAAAATAAAATAACAAATACAAACTAATGTAGTGTATTTATTTATTCAATTTAAAATGAAGTAATAAATACAAATTAACACGTCCGGGATGCTCGAATGCATGTCCAGCGGGGCACTGCACTCGCCTTATAGGCACCGCGTTAGTAGTGGGGACCTGGGTGAGTAAATTGTTTGTTTCAGCGCAAGTGCGCCCGCAGATGCCCGCAGTGCGCAGCAGGTGCCTATGCACTGCGTCACCGACTTCCCTTGCGGCGTCGGCGACACGCTGGTCCTGGCGCAGGGGTGATCGCACGAGGCGGCGGCCGACCTAATGCTGGGTTGCGACAGTCATCAAGAGGATCCGGCAATTGGGACTCGAGGTGGCACTGCACAAGTCTGAGGCCATGTGTTTTTATGGTCCTCGGAACCCGCCACCGTCGGGTTCCCAGATAACGGTAGGAGGGCACAGGTCACATCGGCGTCGAGGGGACGATGAAGTACCTGGGACTCGACAGCTGGTGGAACTTCGTGGAGCACTTCTGACGTTTTTGGCTCCCAGACTGGAGAGGGTCGAGGCTGCCTTGAAGCGGCTCCTGCCCAATCTGGGTCCAAACGCCTCCTGCCGTAGGCTCTACGCGGGGGTCGTGCGGTCCATGGACCTTTACGGGGTACCTTGAGGCGGCAACCAGCTCGCCGGTTAAGCACGTCCCAAAGGGTCATGGTCATCCGGCTAGTCCGGTCCACACGGTCTCTGGTGAGGCGGCGAGCCTATTTGTCGGACTGTCGCCATGGAATCTGGAGGCCAAGGTCCTCGTGCACCTCTGGGAGTGGCGCGAGGAGGCGAAACTCCGCTGCCGCGACATCTCAGGCGCCACGGGGTCCTCATCTTCTGCCTGACGCGGGTCCTCTCCAGACACAGCTGTTTCGCAAGGTCCCTGTATAAGATAAGAGGAAACGCCCGGGTGTCACCACTGTACGGATCGCTCAGAAGACGACGGTGGAGCTTACGGTGGAGATCTGTCCCGCTTGGGCGTAGCACCGTCGTGTCCTCGTGGAGGCGAACGATGGCTGCGGCCTCTCGCGCCCAGCTCTGGTCCAGGCCATGGTACGGGGCGAGAAGGAATGGGAAACAGCGTTATCCTTCTGCGAAGCAGTAATGCTCGCGAAGGAGGAGGCAGAACGGGTAAGGGAGACTCAACGGAGTTGCCCTCACGCCCCAAGCTACAGTCGCCGCAGGAGACGCCCTGGGCTTCGGGGTCGCGTGACGATTTCCGGCCACCGTAGACGTGGGTCTGCGGACGGTGAGTAATGGGTATCTTGCCGTTCGATTAGCACCAGGCCTGAGAGTCGACGGCGCGTAGTGTTCCACGTGCGCCTCAAAGAGATGTCAGCAGCCACTGACCCGCCCGTCATGGCCGATGCATGCATGCCAAGGGGTCGCGGATAAATATCGTAACATAGTAACCGCGCCCCTGGGCACTCAGGCAAGGAAGGAACAGGGGCGGGTTTTAGTCAGTAAAAGTCTGACACGCCCTCCCGCTCCACCCATAGCGGGCGAAGTCATTGGATGATTTCCCACCGCACAAAAAAAAAGGGTATGCTCTGCGTATTATTATTACGATATTTTCAAATGACTATTAGTTGCGCTGATATAGGTACTCGTATATATACATTATATAAAAAAGAAGAAGTTATTTTTATTTACGCAACTACAGCGCAAACCGCTACAGATAGCAACTTGAATTTTGGATAGTAGTATGTAGTTTATCTCCTTTTCTTCTACAATTCTTTACATACCTATACGTAGGTCTCTCGTCCAGTGATTTCCATTTAGTCCTGGCTGTAAAAAGTCAACTTAGCCAGAAAGGTCATACATCGTCTGCTACAAGCTGATGTTCCTATTATAAAATGCGATCCAACACACAGTTTCCGCCTAAACTGCAAGTGAACCGCCTAAACTGAAGATATACTTCATAATACCACACCACACCATTTCACTTCACATTACAACAAACAACACTACACCGCATCACATCACATCACACAACACTACACCACATCACATCACGTACCACCATACCATACTACACCACATTTCTAGGTTCATTACCATCACAAACTAGTGTTGACGCAAGCTCTAAAAGAGTAATTAAATCTTAATCTTTAGAAACAGCGTCCAAGTAAAAATGAGGGTATTAAGTTAAAGGATTAGTTATGTGGTTTTTGTTGATTAGTTTCACGTCAGTTGCCGGCGCTGTTGTAATTATTTTCACTTAATCCAATACTGCTGCGCAGAGAAGAAAGGTTTTATTATTTTTCTTTAATAACTGAGAAATTAAAGGACAGGGTATATTTTACAGTGGTTTAATAAGTGATACAGTTGCATAATCACGCCAAAATATAAATGATTTTATTTTTGTAAATAGGTTTTAACAACACTTTTACACGTCAACATTTTTTTTTGCCAGGTTTAGCTAGATGAAGCCAGTGTTTCCTAGCTGATTACTCTGAGAAGAAACACCGAAACACACTCAAAGGTCAAAGTCTCTTTTAAAGTGTTCAAATCCATACAATATCTCCTGGTCATATAAAATAGCATAGCATAGTCAGCCAAATGTTCCCACTGCTGGGACACAGGCCTCTTCTTGGTGAGAGGGCGTGGGGTGTAATCCATCACGCGGGCCCAGTGCGGGTTGGTGGTAGTCACATATCACCCAATTTTTGGTTCTAGGACAAGCCGATTTTCTCACAATGTTCTTTTTTGCACCGTTTTGAGAGCAGTGGTAATGAAATAATTTATATAAAGTGAAGTGCTTGCCGCCCCACGTCCTTGTAAATCGCGGTCGTCACCAATGAGCCACCACTGCTTTGCTCACGCCAGTGTACACAGCTTTTATTCCTAAGGAGTAGGCAAACGTGAAAGGATTCCTTAATTTTTCAAGATATGACTTCTGAATTAAAGGGGGTAAGTCTATTGTCACCAATCAATTAAATCAGCTTCAAAGTACAAAATCCACTGCTAGGTCTCTTCCTTATTTTATTTCCATAAAGGTTGTTTTCATAAACCGAACATAATTCTTCATTAACTTTACTAACTGGTATTTTGGAGAAGCAGAAAAAATATTTTTCATATCTCTCTTCTTTTTGACGTCTAAGGGTGTTATTACACCAATTGATCGATCAATCAACGTCAATCGATGGCATCGATCGACGTTGATTGATTTGTGTAATAGATTAGGCTGAACGACGGATACCGGTCGATACATAATCGACCGGTCGACGTTGAGTAATCCATTCTACCATCGATCGGCGCTCGATCGATTGGTGTACCTAGTAGAAACTATCGATCGTCTTCGACTAATGCATTCTGATCAATTGGTGTAATAACACCCTTAGGTATAGGATCCCTGCCCGGGGGTTAAGGATAAATTCGAAACAGAGTTACCTCGCCCCCGGGCACTAAGGGCAGGAAGGAACAGGGGCGGGTTTTAATCAGTAAAAGTCTGATACGCCCTCCCGCTCCACCCAGAGCGGGAGAAGTCATTGGATGATTTCTCACCCCACAAAAAAAAAAAGGTATAGGATTCACTATATCCTCAAAAAAATTGCTGTCACATATTTTTCATCTGGTGATCATTAACAAAGAATAACCAATAAACATAACGCAATTTAAACACTCCACATATATAACCACACCTAACACGACACATCTAAACACTGAACACCACAGCTCTTTGAAAAAAATGTTGCATAAAATTTTCCCTTCACCCGATTATGCCTATGAGGGGTTTCTTTCACGGCCCGACAATGTGATGAAAAGTGACTCACAATAAGAGCCCTCAACATCCACTCTATGGTCTTTGTCTCACCATGGTCTTTGTTCAGGTGCCAAAGTCAGGTTTTTTAACACAATAGAAACTTTTTAACACAATTTTTTATGTGACCATGGTGTTGAGGAAATACGTTATTATTATGTGCATTTTTTTGATACCGTTATGTTTGTCGATATCGTGTGTCAATTAGCATGTCCTTTACTTTATTATGTAGAGTGGTTTTATAGCTTCGATGTAACGTATTTTGGTTTTAGAGTTCTGACAGTAGTTTGTTGTTGAAAAATTATACACAACCGTTCATAAATAAAAAACTTTTTTACAAAAAAATAGAACCGACTTCCAAAAAAAGTGCAAAATAACTTTAATTTCGGAAGTCGGTGTTCCTGCTTTGTGTCTTCGTTTTTTGACACCGACTTCCGAAATTAAAGTTATTTTGCACTTTTTTTGGAAGTCGGTTCTATTTTTTTGTAAAAAAGTTTTTTATTTTTCACTTTTTAGTTGTGGCTCCCCATTAAACTGTGTTAACAATTCATAGACATACGATAGCAGCAATCGCGGTTGATTTGCTGTCAATTTTTGAAGAGTTCCGATGTCTGTCTCCGAAACCCATCATCAGATCTTTTTGAAATTTAAATGGGACCATTTCGGAATAAACCCCTTTCGAAAAAAAAAAAGAATTTTGCAAATCCGTCAATAAATGACTGAGTTATGCCCGAACATACATAAAAAAAAAAAAAAAAATACAAACATCCGAATTGATAACCTCCTCCTTTTTCGAAGTCGGTTAAAAACATTTCAGTTGCACTTTTATTCTTTTGGCTCCAAACCAAATATTAGTTTATTTTTCTCAGAAAACGCCCAACAAAAATGGTTCAAATATTACCTTTAACCGAACAAATTTCTGGGCACGCCACCATCGAGGCGGAAGTGCCCCTCTTTGAGGAGTGGCTGGAGAGGCGTCACGGCGCCCTCACCTTCCGCCTGACGCAGGTGCTCACCGGACACGGCTGTTTCGGTAAGTACCTGTGTCGGATCAAGGCGGAGGTGACCCCCGGGTGTTTCCATTGCGAGGATCGCCCAGAGGACACGGTGGAGCATACGGTGGAGGTTTGCCCCGCTTGGGCAGAACACCGCCGTGTCCTCGTGGATGCGATAGGCGGCAGCAACCTCTCGCGCCGTGCCCTGGTTCAGGCCATGGTACGGAGCGAGAGGGAATGGGAGGCCGTCTCCTCCTTCTGCGAAGCAGTAATGCTCGTGAAGAGGGAGGCGGCATACGCTAGGGAGACTCGAACACTGCCGAGTCGCCCTAGCGCTCCCAGCCGCAACCGCCGCCGGAGACGCCAGGGGGTTCGGACGCCGCGAGACGATCTCCGGCCACCGTAGACCCGGGCCTGCGGACGGCGAGTAATGGGTAGCTCGCCGTCCGATCAGCACCAGGCCCGAGAGTCGACGGCGCGTAGTGTTCCACGCGCGCCTCAAAGAGTTGTCAGCCAAGTGAAGGGGCCTGCCACGGCCGATGCCTGCCCGGGGGTGGAGGATAAATTCGAAAGAGTTACCTCGCCCCCGGGCACTCGAGGCAGGGAGGAACAGGGGTGGGTTTTAGTCAGTAAGAGTCTGACACACTCTTCCGCTCCACCCTAGAGCGGAAGAAGTCATAGGATGATTTCCCACCCCCAAAAAAAAAAAAACCGAACAAATTTAAAAACTGACCTGTTTCAATTTCCTCTAGAGCCACATTTTTGCCAAAAATATTTTCCGAACTCTTCCGATCCATCTACCAAAAAATATAAGACCGAATATTTTATAGCGAAACGACGGCCAAAAATTTCAAGAGTATTTTTTCTCTCTTTGCATTGACAGGTGTGGTTGTTACAGCGTTTAACCGCAAAGTGTGTAGATATTTTCAGAAGGTTGGCTTTATAAAAAGAGTGAAAGTGCACGCACTTTCTGCTCCCATAAATGAACAAATTCTTCAAGAAATCATTAAATAAAAAAATAAAAAATTTTGACCTGTCGTACTAATTTTGATCAGCTGCTGATAACTTAGTACGGAAAGGTAAATTTTTGTCTATGGGAAAATTTTTCATTTCCATATGCAGAAACTCGTCGCTAAAGTAATAACAGCCGCACGGGTCTATCCATCTGGTAAAGCTACGCTCGCCGGGGTTGGTCGTTGGATGGATGACTATCTTTGCATACCGAGTACGTTAAGCCGAGAGAAAGCACGTTAAGCCGTTGGTCCCGGCTGTCAATCGTGAATCTTTGACAGTCGTTACGGGTCGTCAGAAGCCCGAAATTCTGACAACCAGTCTTACCAAGGGGTATCATATTACCCAGTAACTGGGTTGTGCAAGTCAGATAGGCAGTCGCTCCATGTAAAATACTGGTATTCGGCTGCATCTGGTTAGACTGGAAGCCCACCCCAAGATAGTCGGGAAATGGCGAGGCAGATTTATTTGTGCAAAAGCAGTATATAAAATCATGACCAATTCCGTTACACTTCACTTACAGCGAGTAAAAGCACACTCGAGATATGCATTTGTTTGAGATTGCTGTACGTACAGTCGTATACGCTTAGACTATGAAAGGTTACAGACGGAGTGTCAAAATCCAGCAATCTGAAGTACCAGATTGAGAAGCCGGCTTGTATCTGTACAAGCGAAATAAGCTCACATAGACAAAATGAGAAGCCGAAATGTCATCGTTACGTTCGTTAAGGTCACTCAGACATTTTAACGATCATGCTTCATTTAATGTCCAATGACGTTCCGTCTATAAACTTTCATAGTCTAAGAGAATACGTATGTGTGTGGGTGCTCCTGTTTTTGCTCGTCCTATGGAGCTATCGTATCGGTGACAACCGGTGATTTTACCATGTTGGCCGAAAGAGCAAACTAGTCTTCAGTGTAAACGAGTTCCTTGGCTTTGAAAAAAGTGATATTCAATCTGCGAAAACGGTAGTCGAAAATTATTTATTTCGATACTTGTTCGATGCAGCTAGCCTTCTGTGTTTATCTATTCTGTGGTTAAACCGTGGACCACCGTGGGTGGCCGCTTTGCACCACTGGGCACTTGTGACGTCATCCGGTGATGTGCCCTGTCTGCCCAATCAATTCAGTCGGTTCTCTGTTGAGGTGAATTTTTGATTTCGGAGCTGTGTCTTCGAATGATTGATGTATGGAAATTGTGGCTAGGGTTAAATTAACGATATCATCTGAGGGTTAAACAGACCGATGACCAGAGTGATGGCTTCCTAATGCATACCATGCAATATTTTTTGTAGAGCCAACCCTGATTTTCTTAACGGATTTCACATTATGTAACTGACTAATCTTTAATCAATTGTAATACTATAGTAACTGAGGTCGTTTAGGTCCGTGGCGTGTTTACTTCTTGAAAGTGTGCTCTTGGGGATTTGATGTGTACGAAAGGAAATACAGGTCTGCCCAACTTCATACTTTTCAATTATGAAAACCGTCTGTGTACGTCGATGGTTCTCAATGGAAATTAAAAAAAAAACTTTCTAAATTCAAAAACCTACTCTAAATTTTGCATCACCCTTTAAAAGTATATTTGATAGATTAGCCTGTCTGCTATTAATGTTCGTATTTCAAACCACCTCCATCGATGTCACAATACTTACTAGCTTTTTTCTACAACATAATATTCTTCTGTCAACGTTTCTGCACTTAATACACCCAGTTTATTTATTATCAGTATTTTCCAGGAACTTTCTAGTATTTTCCTAACTCCTCCACAAAGCATTTTAAAGACATACAACTTCCGCTCCAGCTAAGAATCTTAGACAGGATAATTTAACCCTCTATAAGGTCAAAACACAAAAGGGTATTACATTTTCTTCAGTTAATTTCCATTATGCAAGAGAAGACAGATTCCATGGAGTCGCCTTGAAAAAAAGTTGTATTTTTTTATTGCCTGTCTTTTGTTTGACTTTGATGCGAGCAAAAATTGTGACCAGCGTTTTCTTGGAATAAGCTTTTCTTGGAATAAGCTTTTCTTGAAAGAGTAAGTTGTTTTGTTAGGAGGGGTTGAAATTGCAAAGTGTGTGAGAGAGTTTTTATGCTGTTTCATAACTTTTAAAACAATTTTATGTCTTATGATTTTTTTGTTTAGCCGATTTTACTTGTAATTCCCTAAAAGTGAAGACCAAATAAATAGATATATTCTACTTCTATGCTTACCAGTTTCTTAATAATTATTTGTCATACAATTTAATTGTTGCTGAGAGCAGTGGTGGCCCGGACACACAAATTGTAGGTCGTGGGTTTAAACCCAAGTCGGGCACTAAAAGTTGTTTAACTTATTTCATCACCACTGCTCTCAAAGATGAAGAAAAACATGAGGAAACTGGTATGCCCTAGAACCAACAATTCGAAGAGACATGACATCCACCACCCACACTGGGCCTGCTTGGTAGATTACGGCCTATTCCTTCTTTTAGAAAGGAAGCCAGAGCCCCAGCAGTGTAAATATTATAACGCAGATTATGCTGTTATTATTATGCAAGTTGCTTGAAATATTGTAAAAACAAACATTATTTTCTAAAGTCATATTGAAGGCTTATTCTTTATTTGGCATTGAATGCTAGTTTCAATCAATAACGTCCGGTAACTCAGCAGAAATTGTGCGAAATTATCTCATAATCATCATCAGCCATTTAATGTTCCCACTGCTGGGGCACACGCCTCCTCTCTGTGAGAGGGTGTGGACCATAATCCACCACGCGGACCCAAAACGGATTGGTGGATGTCACAATCATGTCTTCGAATTTTTGATTCTAAGAAAATTATCTCATGATATTCTCTAACTCAATAAATTAGTAAGAAATTAATAATTCACAAGAAAACTACGTGTCTTTAATTAATTAAACTAGCTGTGATTTAATAAACTTGTTTATAAAAAAGTAACTGACGATACCAGTTTATAAATTGGTACTTAGTACGACCTGGAACCACAACTTAATGAGAAAGAATCTAGAAGTGCTTCGTCCCAACTCTGTGTAGATTTTTCTCGGAAAATTATAGGAACATTATTTTCATAATAAGAAACAAACAAATGCGAAGATGTAAGAGGAATACGCCTGCGTGGTTTGTTAGTTATTTGTAAGATAACCACTTTCAAAGAGACAAAATTAGCAATGACTTTACCTTTCGAGCTAAAAAGAAGAGGCTTAAATTTCGGACTTCATAAAGTTGTAAAAGAAGAATTAGAGACATACCTTAAATGGTACATCTTTCAAAATATTTTAATTTACATAGGCCCATGGGCACATAAAACGTTAGAAGCTATTAAAATTACACAATTAAAATTTTTCGTTTCTTATGGAGAAGAATCTGCACAAAACACCATGGTTACTCCTGAAGTGATATCAATGACATTACAAAAGAACTAAAACATGCAAATCCTACATCGCCCAAGCAGAGTTTTCCGCGCGATTTGAACATTATACAACAGTCCGAAATCAACCATCGTGCTATTACCCATACCAGACCAAACACAACAACCGTCTGGTCGGAGGATCCTTCCTTTTCAATGGTGGTTTGCGGGAATTTACACTCTACACTAAAAAAAAACTCCCATACCTACTTATTTTGATCAGCTGATAACTTTGTACGGGCAATCTAATTTCTTTTTTAGGATTACGTAAAGGGTAACCAACGGGACTATTACTAAGATTCCGTTGTCCGTCTGTCTGTCAGCTTGCTGTATCATACGATCCGTTTTTTTTTTTTTTTTTTTTTTTTGGGGGGTGGGAAATCATCTAATGACTCTTTCCGCTCTGGGGTGGAGCGGATCATACGATCCGTAATAGCTAAACAGTTGAAATTTTCACAGAATATGTATTTCTGTTGCCGCTATAACAAAAATAATAAAAAAAATGAAAGGGAGCCCTCCCTAACGGATCATAAGATACAGCTAAAAAAAAACACGTTTCTAGAAACATGTTCTTTGGGTTTTTGCAGTTTATGGTACGGAACCTTTCGTGTGCGAATCCGACTCGCACTTGGCCGGTTTTTTAGGTATTTACTACATCAAATGTGATAATTGCAGATTTGAGACTCGACAAAAACAGCTACAAACACCGAAGTTATCCAGAAGAAAGAGGTGTTAATAAATTAGAAGATTAAGAGAACCGGGATGAAACATCTTGTGGCGTATGAACAAAGTTGATGCGTAATTACAAAGCTGTAGACAAAGCCGGGGTGGAGTACTGTGTATGTATACAGAGTCATCTCGTTGACATGCGGGTCGTATTAGGAAATGTGTGGAGACGTATTACAGTTTTAATTGTTTGTATATGAGGAGCAATGGGGTATTCCGTAGTATCTCTGATATCAGTTGAGAATTTCACATTGAGTTTTATTTTCAGTGTTTTCAATGCAGAGGCAGTGGTTTGTAAACTTTGTAAAAGGGAAAACCAGGGTTGAACGTACCTGGGCCTGCGAACAGCGAGTAGTGGGTAGCTCGCCGTCCGATCAGCACCAGGCCCGAGAGTCGACGGTGCGTAGTATTCCACGCGCACCTCAATGAGTTATCAGCAGAACATGACGGGGCCCGTCCTGGCCGATGCCTGCCCAGGGGTTGTGAATAAATATGAAACCGAGTTACCGTGCCCCTGGGCACTCAGGGTAGGGAAGGAACACGCCCTCCCGCTCCACCCAGAGCGGGAGATGGATGATTTCCAACACCCAAAAAAAAAAAAGGGTTGAACGTAATAATTTTCAATTTTCTTGTAATATTTCACAGACTTTTTTTAATATCTAAGTTCTAACCAGTACACATGACAGTTTGGTCTTTCAGCTATCTTCTAAAACCAGCTTAAATGCTACTTAAATTGCAGATTATAAAAAAGTATCTGTGTTACAACCTTCTCTACCCTAGGGTTGGTTGTAACACTGTGTGGGAAGAGTTGTAACATTGTAAATAAAACTAAGTTAAGTATAATTCTTTATTTATTGGACTGATAAGTGATTTTGTGTGTTCTGCAAAATCGTAATGTGATTGATCCAGCCACAAATCATTTGGAATACGTGTTTATCTTAGTAATATTAACATCAGCACGAAAATGTCTTATGCTAAACTAATGCTGACCGTTATTAAAATAAGTGAATTGTTCGTAGTAGTATAGTTCTGTATTTGCTTTCAATGCAAAAACAGAATATTATTATAATAACCTCGTTAAAGTTACAATAACCTTGTAGCATACCGTTATTATTCTCCACATTCTCATGACAATACCCAAGAGAACATTAAATTTTTTATGATTTTCCTATTTTGTTTGTTCATCTGCACCTTGACTAAGACTGTGACACAAAAAATACTACATAAGATTGTGTCTTACAAAGTTCACACTTATATGACCAGAACTAGCATCTCTACGGTGCTTTCTGGTTCACCGTAATAGTGGTAGACCACAGATATTTCATCCACTATTATGTTGACCACTCCACACCTTCCCCTAGCCTAGAAAACATTACCATTCACCAAATCCTAGTTGACGTCACCTATTGCAATCGTTTGCATATGTTTAGCTAATTGTTACTCTGTTCCACACAACCTCAGGTTGACTTCATGAGTGAGGTAAATAGGTTTGGCAATTACGCATCCTGGGTTCAATTTGGGCGTTGAATTGTGATGACGTTTGATTTGGGTTTGAGTGACGCTTTCATGACGTCTTCATCTGGGCTCTGGTTGAGGTCTCGTTGATGCCACAAAGGTATACGTTCCACAAACGAAGATACAAATGCTACAATAAATTCCATTTATCATTGTCTTACTAATTCTCTGGCATAATTATAATATACCGCTATAAGGATGAGCCTAATTTCAGCCACACTAGGTGGACCTCAGTATTAGAGCCTAATATAAGAGCCAAATATCAGTGTTACCCCTAGAGATTACCATACTGTCTATCTGCACTTAACACCATTACGATTTTAAGCCTAATTCGGACAGCAGCCAAATGGTATTTAGCTCTCTGCATGTAGAGAAATAGTATACTGTTTACCTACATTGATTTCTCTCAAAGTCAACATCGTTATTTTAACTGGCTCTAAATTACGATATTGACTCCATGGATGACCAGCAGGTGTATTCACTAACTCAGTTGACATCAATTTGATAGGCACTTTGCAGTACTTTGTGGACATCGATTATAAATAGGCAGTAGTGGTTTTTGTTTTTCTATACGTCAAAGCAGCAATGTACTGCAAAGTGCCTATCAAATTGATGTCAACTGAGTTAGCGAATACACCTGCTGGTGAGACATGTGAGTAAGCCTAATATGACAAACACAGGTCCGTTGGATGCAGTGACGCTTGATAGGTTGGTGGTAGTTGTAGGTTAAGGCGTCCATTACACGATCATGCAAGCGTCATTCAATTCCAAAAGTCATGGCTGATTGTTGAATTATGCAAAAATCAAAGTATCGAGATTTCTTCATTCAGCGATCAGTTAGTGCACTATACGATCAGTTTTATCCATCAGTCACAACCTAGAGTGTAGTAAAACTGACAGTAAGACCTACCGTGTAATAGACGCCCACATAAAATTGTTTTGCGCGCCTGTTTCAACACGTACCTACCTGCTAAATATGAATGAGCTTCTTGTAAAAAACCGGCCAAGTGTGAGTCGCATTCACGTGCAAAGGGTGCGTAATAATTTTTTGACATGTTAAAAAAAAAACGTAGACTTCTTATAGGTTTACCTGATACGTGAAGAACTATTTTCTATATTTTTTCAGTGTTTGACACAGTATTTGCGAAGATAAGGGGGAGGTTGAATTCGGAGCAAATTGGCTGTGACAGACGGACAGACAGACACACACGAGTGATCATAATTGGGTTCCATTTTTATATTCGGAATTTCGGAACCCTAAAAAATTAAGAGACTTCTTAAAATGGGTGAGCTACGTACCTGTGGTCCACCAGTGTTGCAAATAATATAGGTAGCAGACACTTAACTTCTTTTTTTTTATAAAAGATAAAGATTTATCAGATCAAAATTAAATACAGCGAAGAGTTACAATAAAAGTGTGCACGAAAGAAATTAAATTAAATTATGGTTTTATTTCAATCCAATATTTTATCACTCTTGTGTTATATTAGAAAATTTAAAGTAAAGGAAGTCGTATAAACTGTGCATTTAAAGTGAACGTAAAAAAAAAAATTCCAGGAAAAAAAAAGTGATTTTTGAAACTTTCTCCTTCATCGTATCGATGATTCCAATATGAAATCTGTTTTGACCAAAATTAAGCCACATCGACTGCGTAAGCATTTGCCTCGTCGAGCCTTCTTGCCGTACTGTCGCGAGCCTCCTTGCCGGACTGTCGCCGTGGGATCTGGAGGCAATGGTCCTCGCACACCTCTATGAGTGGCGCGAGGAGGCGAAACTCCGCTGCCGCGACACCTCGCGGCTGGACGGACAGTGCTCCAGCAGGATCTCATGGTGACATGGAGAGAGCGACTGTCGCAACCCTGCGCTGGGCACGCCACCATTGCGGCGGTAGTGCCCTCTTTGAGGAGTAGCTGGAGAAGCACCACGGCGTCCTCACCTTCCGCCTGACGTAGGTCCTCACCGGACACAGTTGTTTTAGGAGTTTCCTGTTTCGCATAAGGCGGGAGTAAACGCGCGGGTCGATCGCCCAGAGGACACGGTGGAGCATACGGTAAAGGTAACCCCGCTTGGGCGGAACACCGCCGTGTCCTCGTGGATGCGATAGGCGACTGCGACCTCTCGCACCCGGGCCTGGTTCAGGCCATGGTACGGGGCTAGAGAGAATGGGAAGCGGTCTCCTCCTTCTGCGAAGCAGTAATGCTCGCGAAGAGGGAGACAGCATGGGTGAGGGAGACTCAACAATAGAGTCGATCGCCCTCACGCCCTCAGCAGCGGCCGCCAAACCACTTTTTGAAATTTTGCAAGCTTTTGGAGTCACGACCGCGAGCCGCAAAACGTAGCATTGGATGACCTCCTACAAGATGGACCGATAACCCGGTGAGAACCGCGGGAGTCTGTTGATGCCGCACATAACCGGTCAATGTGGCGACGTAAAGTGGTAGCCTGTGTTCAGCAGTCACGATACCAGCTGACATGATGGGTTACAAAATACCCTATTTTGTCGATTTAAATCCAGGAGTTTTCAGACTCTTTCTGCACCCTTCGTTTGATATATTGAAAGACCTAGGAGAGAGACCTAAACAGGCATATTATTCTCTTGTATGAGACACTATAATAAAGTATGATTAAGATAAGCCAGTCAATAGTATGTTTAGAACAGAGTCTGAGAGGAGTGAAGAAAAGTATTGTCAGGCAACTGGCATGTCTTCGAACCAAAAATTCAAAAACATAGTATATGTATGTCATAACTATCAACTACCACTGGACCCATTTGGTTGATAACGGCCCATTTCTTCATATAGAGAGAAGGCCTGTGTCCCAGTAAAGGGAACATTATAAACTGATTATGCTTATAAATGCTATTTTGCTTACTGCTCAGGGTACAGTATTCTTCTTCTTTCTCGCTCATTCCCACTTTAAGTGGGATCGTCTCTCCTAATTTTGCGGTGCCATGACAATCTGTTCTGGGTTGTCGGGTTGGGCAGTTCTTCGGACGTTCTGATAGGAGTTTCGTCATGCTGGCTTCTGTTTATGTAGTTTCAACGCTTTTTCACCACGTGATTCTCGTCTCTTCGCATCACGTGAACATACCATCTGAGCGGTTAGTTTCTCTGATATAGAGGTGACTTTGAAACTACTATGTATATGCTCGTTTCACACTTTGTCTAGCCTCGTCACTCCTCCAGACCACAGCAGGGTGCAGTATTCGATGTAGTTCAAATAAGCACTGTTTTATGCACCGAACGTAATAATTGTATATACATTCTAACTGAATTACATTTAAATAAAGGAACAAATTGCAATTTTGTGGCATCAATACCTACAAAGTTATACATCCAATTAATTAGTTTAAAGCAGGCTAACAGAGTCTACAAACAAAAGCCACTTGAAATTAATATTCGTTTGCCGACGTGCACATAACATCACTATATTTATACATACCGACATGCTGTTGGTACAAGAGTAGATAATATCCAGAGGCCAAGCTTCGAAAGTAAGTATATTATTATTAAAACTGAGTGACACAAGTAAAAAACACTATACAAACACGGACTTAATGCTTTTGGCATTTTCTACCAGTCGACTTTGTGACTGTAGTACAAAGATAGATGACAGGTGATTTATTAAAGACAAACAGAGAAAAAAAATACATTAATTTAGACATGCTACAAGCAAAATTAACAATGTTATTGTTAAATACGAATTCAACCCTAACCACATAAATTTTTGCCTTCTTGCTTCTTCGACTTGAAAAATAACCAACTGGTTACCCTATCCGTAGCTTAGTACTGATTTGGTGTGAAAAAAAAAGCAAGTCCGTTAAAAGAGAGCCAACTGTCGTCTAAAAATCAAGTGGTCCTTTGCAAAAAAACCCAAGAACTACTGGCCAAGAGCAAGAAATATTCTTTGAGTGAAATACAGAATTTGTATTCACATTGTATATGACACAATTCAGTTTAGCGCCAAAGTAAAACGGATTTGAATGACGTCATCATCATTATTGATGACGTAGTGATGTTGAATTTTGTAGAAATGAGTATATGAGAATTTAATGCGGTTAATGTGATGCGTTCAGCATGTTTTCGGTTTGGATAGGTGCGCGAGGTCTGTGACCAGTATTTGTATTTATGTGACCATTACTTAAATTCAGAAACTCACATAATATTATCAGATTTTGGGAACATTAACAGTTAAGTACAAATTCTTTTGCATGCTAAACATATTTATTTTCCGGTCAATAATAAATCAGCTTCGATTGTACATCGCTTCAAAAGATATTTAATTGAATCGCAGACAATTAAACACATTACACATGATTGCCACTTAGGGCCGATTTTTCAAACGTGACATAATTTTTAACTGAGGTAAACTTCTATCTAACTAAAACTAAATATATTATGTCGTTGAAAAATTCCTCCGAATCGCTGTCGACGTTGTAGTGCAATGCATACCCCTCAGTCCAAGATAAAATCCAGCCCTTGGTTCACGCAAAGTGTCGAAAAGGCATTTAGACAATTATTTTTGTTTAAGTGTAACCTACTTATATTATAAACGTGAATGTTTGTATGTTTGGCTGTCAACCACGCAAAAACGGCAGAAGGGATTTGAATGAAATTCTGCACACATGTAGGTCATAGCCCTAATTAACAAATAGGCTACTTTTTGAAAAAAAAATGCTGGAATCATGAGCGGCAAAGACTCACATACCCGTCTATTAGCAGACACAATTTAAAACCTAAACCTAAGCGAAAGTACGAATATCACGCAGGCAAAGCCGCTGGCAGAAGCTAGTTAGTTATAAAAAGGTCTTCAATATAAATATTTCCACAGTAAAAAACAAACTGAGGCAAGTGTGACAGCTTTTGTATTTTGAAAATATTAGAGTAAACTAACATACCTATTTATCCAGCATGATTGGGTAGATTTACCGGGTTGGGACTCTGTTTACTGTCTACTTTTGTGTTGCCAGTGCGTGTACTTTACACCCAGGGGAGTCATGAAGCAGCAGTGCGCGGCTATTTCATATTTTAACTTTTTTAATGCAAATACGAGTATGTTGTTTAGAATGCACAGTTTTGGATTTTTGAGGTTTAGATTTTGAAATTTTTAGGGAGAGAAGAAAGTTTTCAGTTATTTAACAGAATTTTATGTTTAAACATGGCGCTTTGTAGGGTTTCGGTTTTTAGGAAACCTGTGTCTTGTGTGCTCTACACAAATTGACTTTATAATAGTCGTAATAGTCGAAAAGTCAAAATGTAAGGATTTAACACTTGTCACTTTGTATAGACCTCATCTGTGGACTACAATAGGCTGAAATAAATATACATCACGCCTGTTTTTTCCACAAGGATAGGTAGAGATGAGTCATGTCACCTATATAAGATGCACCGGGAGACACCTGAAATGCATCGTTATAACAACAAATAAGTTGTTCTCGTTCATTCATTCCGAACCGGGTTCCCAACGAATCATATTGTTTTTTAAATCCATAGACTTTTTATAGGTTTTCCTGTGATCTATAAGTATAAAATACAAAATATAATTCTATGTTTTGTATTTTTTTTAATAATAGATAATACATTTGAGACCCTCACAATATGGCATTTTATTTGATAAGTCACACGGTAGGTACCTACCTAGGGTTGGCTTTAAGTCCTTACCTCTACCTGTTTATTATGGACGCTCTTACGTCGGAAATACAGGAAGAGGCACCCTGGTTCATGCTGTTTGACGACGACATACGAGTAGTTCTGGTCGGTGAAGATGAACCTGAGATCCAGAGCAGATTGGAGAAATGGCAACAGAAGCTGGAGAAAGTTGGCTTGAAAATCAGCAGAACCACAACTTAATACATGTTCTGCGATTTCAGTGGTCTCTTCAGTTCTGAAGCTATAGTGCTAGATAGCGCGCTTCTCCCAGTCTGCTCCGATTTTCTGTATCTCGGTTGACTCGTACAAAGCGATGGCGAAATAGATCGGACTGAAAATCAAAATCAAAATCAAAAGTCATTTATTCAAACTAGGCTGAGAACCAGCACTTTTTGAACGTCAAAGTTCTACATACAGACAGTCCCCCAAAAAACGCCCGCCCGTCACCACTTCCTAGTGTTTTAGCTGAGAAGAAGAAGCACAGAATTAACACTGAATGGATGAAATGGCGGCAGGTCACTGGGACTATCTGCGACTCCCGTATTCCCCTTAAACTTAAGGGGAAGATTTATAAAACAATGGTCAGACCTGCTGTCTTGTATGGTTCAGAATATTGGGCCACAAAAGGGATGAATGAAAAGCAATTGCATGCGGCTGAGATGAGAATGCTAAGAGCAATGTGTGGTGTTACGCGCATGGATAGAATTAGGAATGAGTATATAAAAGGAAGTCTGTAAGTGGTACCGCTGACTGAAAAGTTGTGTGGAAATCGGTTGTCGTGGTATGGCATGTGATGCGGAGGAATGAAGAAAATGTCAGTAAGCAGTAAAGCAGTAAGCAGTAAAGCAGTAAGCAGTAAGCAAGTAGTGAAGCAGTAAGCAGTGAAGCAGTAAGCAGTAAAGCAGTAAGCAGTGAAGCAGTAAGCAGTAAAGCAGTAAGCAGTAAAGCAGTAAGCAGTAAAGCTTTAAGCAGTAAAGCAGTAAGCAGTAAAGCAGTAAGCAGTAAAGCAGTAAGCAGTAAAGCAGTAAGCAGTAAGCAGTAAGCAGTAAGCAGTAAGCAGTAAGCAGTAAGCAGTAAGCAGTAAGCAGTAAGCAGTAAGCAGTAAGCAGTAAGCAGTAAGCAGTAAGCAGTAAGCAGTAAGCAATAAAGCAGTAAGCAGTAAAGCAGTAAGCAGTAAAGCAGTAAGCAGTAAGCAGTAAACAGTAAGCAGTAAAGCAGTAAGCAGTAAGCAGTAAGCAGTAAGCAGTAAGCAGTAAAGCAGTAAGCAGTAAGCAGTAAGCAGTAAGCAGTAAACCAGTAAGAAGTAAGCAGTAAACCGATAAAGTGTAAACGAGTAAACTGTAAACCAGTAAAACCAGTAAACAGTAAACAGTAAACCAGTAAACTGTAAACCAGTAAACTGTAAACCAGTAAACAGTAAACTGTAAACCAGTAAACTGTAAACCAGTAAACAGTAAACCAGTAAACAGTAAACCAGTAAACAGTAAACCAGTAAACTGAAAACCAGTAAACTGTAAACCAGTAAACTGTAAACCAGTAAACTGTAAACCAGTAAACTGTAAACCAGTAAACTGTAAACCAGTAAACTGTAAACCATTAAACTGTAAACCAGTAAACTGTAAACCAGTAAACTGTAAACCAGTAAACTGTAAACCAGTAAACTGTAAACCAGTAAACTGTAAACCAGTAAACAGCAAACTGTAAACCAGTAAACTGTAAACCAGTAAACTGTAAACCAGTAAACTGTAAACCAGTAAGCTGTAAACCAGTAAAATGTAAACCAGTAAACCGTAAACCAGTAAACCGTAAACCAGTAAACTGTAAACCAGTAAACTGTAAACCAGTAAACTGTAAACCAGTAAACTGTAAACCAGTAAAATGTAAACCAGTAAACAGTAAACCGTAAACCAGTAAACTGTAAACCAGTAAACTGTAAACAGTAAACTGTAAACTGTAAACCAGTAAACTGTAAAACAGTAAACTGTAAACCAGTAAATTGTAAACCAGTAAACTGTAAACCAGTAAACTGTAAACCAGTAAACAGTAAACTGTAAACCAGTAAACCGTAAACCAGTAAACTGTAAACCAGTAATCTGTAAACCAGTAAACTGTAATCCAGTAAACTGTAAACCAGTAAACTGTAAACCAAGTAGCCGTAAACCAGTAAACTGTAAACCAGTAAACTGTAATCCAGTAAACTGTAAACCAGTAAACAGTAAACCGTAAACCAGTAAACTGTAAACCAGTAAACAGTAAACCAGTAAACTGTAAACAGTAAACTGTAAACAGTAAACTGTAAACCAGTAAACTGTAAACCAGTAAACTGTAAACCAGTAAACAGTAAACTGTAAACCAGTAATCTGTAAACCAGTAAACTGTAAACCAGTAAACAGTATACTGTAAACCAGTAAACTTTAAACTGTAAACCAGTAAACTGTAAACCAGTAAGCAGTAAACCAGTAAGCAGTAAACCAGTAAGCAGTAAACCAGTAAGCAGTAAACCATTGCAGGAAACCAGTATGCAGTAAACCAGTAAACCAGTAACGAAGATTAAATATACAGATACATATGATTACATAACTACACATATGTGCACACGCGCCTCATTGAGATTTCAGCTATACCTGACGTGGCCCGTCATGGCCGATGAATTATCCATGGGTCGTGGATAAATTCGAAACAGAGCTACCGCGCCCCTGGGCACTCAGGCAAGTGAAGGAACAGGGTTGGGTATTAGTAAATAAAAGTCTGACACGCTCTCCCGCTGTAACACTTAAAAATAGAATAAATTTAGATTCGTGGAATGGAGCGTTATTTTGCGAGTTGACAGAATGTCGTTTGACGTTTGAGAATGTAGGACGATGTACTCGTAAGTACTTACTCTTATTGGGATTTTCTGTACTGACGCTAAGTCTTAAGCATGGCATTTATGATTCTCGCCGAATGTTCTCTTGTTGGCAGGGTTCCTACTTTACCTTTATTAATATAAGAATAAAACTTTATAAATTGGTCGGATCATAAACTTCACTATATTTTGGAAGAACAATGCGGTCTCAGCCAAGGGTTCCGAACACCAACGTCCACGTGTCCAGAGATGACCATGATTAGATGACCACGGCTTAGATACTGCTTGTGGACCTTTAATCTTCGATCTTCGAACGATAGGGTAAAAGTGATTCATCATAAATTGTAAGTTCAACTTATAATTTTCTGTGTACTGAATACTCTTTAGTGTGATGCAGTGTTAGCAATAAATATAATAAATGTGAAGACCAAATCAAAGGACTCTTATTTACTACAGACAAACTACATGCGAAAAAACCCGAAGATAGGTAATTAGGGTCTCATGCCATATAATATCTCTGACGCTAGCCGGTGGAAGAAATAATTTCTTTACACCGCTCTTGGTGAAGCGTCATCGGATGATTTCAAAACACAACAAAAAAAAAACTCACTGTAAAAATAATCTGGCCAAATTGGGTATCCTTGATCCATCCCAAACTGTGTCAGTATGGAGTTCACAGGGTATGCGTCCTTGCCCATCCAGCATCCACAACCACTTGCATCTTATATGATTTAAAGCCAATGACAAAGCTACCCATGTGACGACATACTGACAGACAAAATTTATACTGGTCAAAGAAAAAGTATTCTTAACTTAGGGTTCGTCAATAATTCACAAAAGTCGTCTCTAAATTATTGGTATTGCATTTAACAAAATACCGATCCATTTGATCTTTCAACTTTTTTCAAAACAGTGTCCCGTTGTTCGTCAATTGCCGCAAACGTCGATATAATTAAAACATTCATAATAAGATTCGATGCCAGGCGAGCAGAAAGTAGGCAGAGAACTTAATGCTACTCCATTCATCGCTAACCTCTATCTGGATAACTGACAATTTGAAATTTAAATCGGTCGTTCTGTTAAACTGGCGTCGAAGTTAGTCAGAAGGTGAAGTGTTCAATAGTTTAGTTATTAAGAGATGTCGCAGAACTAGAAAAGCACTTATATCTTGCAGGTGTATTCGCTAACTCAGTTAACATCAATTTGATAGGCACTATGCAGTACATTGCTGCTTTGACAAATAGGAAAACAAAATTGTACTACGTAGTGTCTATTATAATATATGTCCACCGAGCAAATAAAAAAAGCCTAACTTCCTAAAAAATAACTACTGAGCTACTTATTATTATTTACTCGTAAATACGAACTATTAAAATAAAAATAAAATAAGCTTGCACTTAATCAAAATAAATAAATGTGCACAAGCATCATAAAAAAGGGAAGCGAAGAATTCATTGGTAATCGAAAAAGTCGTTCACATTTTGGCCGAAAAAAAGGCCAGCCCAATGACAAAAAAAAAAAAAACTGGTCACGTGAAGAGTCGACTAACTGCTAGCTGATGTCGGGGAAAACTCAATGAGCATTAGGAATGCGAACGAACGATTAGAAACATTCTTTCACTGAAAGAGTTGTGATCGAAAATGTAGGAAGGAACTCCGGTTACTGTCACTGCTTTTTTTTTTAGGGGGTTGTGAAATCATCCAATGACTTCGACGATGACGCTCTGGGTGGAGCGGGAGGGCGTATCAGACGCTGACTGACTACAACTCACCCCTGTTCCTTCCCTGCCTGAGTGCCCAAGGGTGCGATAGCTCATGTTGAGAATTTATCCGCCACCCCTAGGCATGCAGGCACCGGCCACGATGGGCCCCGTCAGTTGTGGCTGACAACATCTCTTTGAGGCGCGCGTGGAACACTACGCGCCGTTGACTCACGGGCCTGGTGCCGATCGGACGGCGAGCTACCCACTGCTCGCCGTCCGCAGGCCCGGGTCTACGGTGGCCGGAGATCGTCTTGCGACGTCCTACGCCCAGTGCCTCTCTGCGGTGGTAGAGGCCGGGGCCTTAAAGGCCTACTCCGTTGAGTCCCTCACGCGTCCCGCCTCCGCCTTCGCGAGCATTACCGCTTCGCAGAAGGCGGAGACTGCTTCCCATTCCCTCTCGCTCCGTATCGTGGCCTGAATCACTGCTTGTGAGTGCTATAAGATGACCCATTTTTTATCTAAAACTGTTCCTATAAGAGGACGGAAGCGATGTCGCAAGAAAAATTTAGTATAACATAAATGATTTAGGTCAGTATAACAATCATTTGATTATGTTGGTAACATTTCTTAAAAACCCCGAGATTTGAGAACTTTCATAATTATCATCAGCCTTTTAATGTCGCCACTGCTGGGGATTGCTCCTCTCTCTTTGAGAGGGTGTGGGCCGTAATCCACCACGTGGGCCCAATGCGGATTGGTGGATGTCACATCTGCCCTCCTTACGAAAAGTGCACTAACTAGAGTCAAGCTACTTTCGAGAAAAACGCGGTTAAAGATTTTAAATTTGTTTAGTTGATATCTCCAATATTACACATCCTAATGACTTGAAACTTTGACCAAAAAATAGATAATATTATTGAGTTTATTTCTACGTACCTAATATTTATTTATTTATTTATTAATACTATAAAAAATGAGCAAACGCACTTATGCTTAGGAAATAGTCCAATACAGACACGATATAATTACAAGCCATAACTGCAATAAGTAGTCTACTTATTGCAGTTATCGTAAGTAATTCAAGATATTGCGATTATTTTAAGCATTATAGTATGGTGCTGTACTGTTTGCTTGAATCTTAAGTACAATAAGTACTTAAGATTACTTACTTATTGCAGTTTTCATTAGTACAGCCAATGTATTTGTTATACAAGGGTGCAAAATTGTATTTTACCCGTGAGTGTGAATTGAAAGACGAGCAAGCGAAAGTAGTGAGTAGTGAGTGTTTCAACACACGAGAAGTAAAATACAGATTGCACCTGTATGACAAGATTTATGTTACATAAAACTTTTCACCTCAATATAGCGAGGAAAGTGTAACATGCAAAAAACACATATCGTAAAAAATAAGTATGTATTTATTTGTATATTTTATTAATCATCATTTCATCATCATTGTTGCAAAAGTGTATTTTATGACATAAGATTTCAATAAAACAAGTAATAAAAAATAACAAACATTTATTTTTAGAAAAACTTTTGGTAAACTTTCATATCTCACTATTACAATTATATTCTTCAGTAAAAAATTCTAACAAAAATAGGCTTTAAAACCACATTATAAACCTAACTTAAATTTTACTCGTAGCCATAATACCTATTCTACTCGTATATATCATATTTTAATTAAGAAAAGTTTTAACAACGTAGTCTCTGAAATAAGATTTATGATCTATTATTGAGCAAGGTTTTCCTAAATTATTAACTTAACTAAATACTTGACTCTCAGCTGTAAGTATGTATTATCACACATTACTCGAAATAACTATAAAATAAAAGGTTTCTTCTAAATTAATAAGGCACTTTATGAGATCATAAGGTACATTTTAGAGATCAGGTTTCATTCTTATAACTAAAATTTATTCTATGTTTGTTGTCTGAGTAGTTTCTGGCAAGTTTATCCAGAAATGCCGCCTAGTCTCAGGCATCAAAGGCACTAATTTTTTTATTATATTTTGTTTCCGGTCTGTATTTATTCCTCTTGGTGTTGTTCTGACAGACGGATTTGGAAAACATTTATTTTTTATAATTTTAATTTGTAGAAAATCAAGTTCTTTCCAATCATTATCCATATGGCTTTTTTTATATTTCATATTGAACTCTCCTCTTTCGGCTTTTACTGACATAATTTCGTTTAGATACACTCTTGGTGACATATTTTTTAGTTTATGCTGGGAGGAATAATCCTGATAAATGAAAAAATCTGTCATCGGCATTACTTTTACAGTATTTTTTTTTGAATTTGACATCTTTACGGCATCTACGAAGTCATCCATGTCGTACACCTTCCCTTTCCTTTTTAAGGCCATTTCCACCTGATGGTGGAAATGGTCTGCTGACATGAATGAATGTCCTGGCTCAAAATACTTTATAGTTATGGAGTTTGCTGACACAAGATCGCTGTTTACTATATTTATAAGGAAAGACATTAGTGCCCAATTTTTATTTTGTGCCGAACAGTTGTCAGCCCACAGGACAAAATGTTTCTCGTCGCGATGATGGGTGAAGAACGACCTATATGCGGATATTATGTCTTCTTGGCGTCGTCCAGAGAGTGTTTCATCCCAAAGGACAGCATATGGTACATTTGAACCACTACTACCGCCAAGTGGGACAAAGCTTTCGTTAAATGCTATAATACGAGGACAAAAGATGGCTGACTTAAATTGGTCCATTCTAGGAAGCTGTATCACTTTCTCCAAATCCACAGAAAAGTAGAGGCACGGTTGGTTGGTAGAGGCTTGATCCTTATCTTTTTGGTATTCCATTCGGGATTCGGTGTAACGTTGTTGATGTAATTCGTAATCATTAATTTTAGTGCATGTTTCGCAGTCTTTCTCGGAACATTCTTGGTGTGATTTAAATAAAGTACAAACTTCACATTCTTCATTGCCAAGATGTGCAAATGATATATTCATGTCCTTAACGACTTTGCGATATGTCTCGAGTGATACAATTATATCAGTATTCTTATTTAAGAAACATTGATGCATAATGGTAACATTTAGATCGCTTGGCAGATACAGCCGTTTGGGAGCATGCATACGACGGTAATGGGAGATCAATGGGTTAAAACTTTCAATGTGTTTTTTAATATTGTCTTTGTCGATGGTTTCTGTTCGTTGATAGCTTCCCCGTTTATCTTTCTGGTCATCAATTTCTTTGCCAAGTGCGGTATAAATGTGCCTAGTATTTTGGGGATGGTATCCCAGCGTTGTCAAAAAAAATGGTCTACACACTTCAATCTTTTCACGGTTGTTGCCGTAAAGATAATAATAGTATGAGACGTCTCGGTTCTTTTTCTTTTCATCCTTCTCTGTGTTTGTCCGTGTCTTCACATTCCTTGGTTCTACATGGCCTTTTATAAACAGTCCCCTCGATTCCCATGACAAACTTACATATCTATCGTGTATTTGTTTTCTTATATCTTCTGTAAATTTTGTTGTACACTTTTTACGACACTTTTCATTACACGGCGGTTTTAATGATAACTTTTCATCAGCAGTTTCTTTTTTTTGCCTTTTTCGTTCAGAGAGTGGCTCATCAAACCTACGCCTCTTTCTTGGAAAACCCGATTTAGTCAATCCTTTTTCACTCAGAGGTAAATCTGTTGATGTCTCCGTATTGTCATTTTCACCACCAGATTCAGCAAAATCAGTACGCTCTATTTGTATCTGTGTACTTTGACACTCTTCATTTTCCATTTCAATTATATCGTCTGCTCCTGTCACATTTTGTCTATTCATTACTAAATTAACTCCACTTTGCACTGTTTGAACATAATTACTTGTATGATGAGACGTTTCTGTTCTCTCTCTCTCTCTTCATTTAACTCAGCAATAACTATTGCACTATGTCTTGTGCCATTGCTAGCGTATGATGAATCACGTGTGTCTGTTCCTACAGGGTTAGAGTTATATTCTTTCATCTCATTAACTTCATTACAGGATTCATCAACAGTTTTTTTATAGTTTTTGTTATGTATATCAGCATGAACTGTAACAGTAACAGGTACTGTTTCATTATGGTCATACGATAATCCGAGTCAAAATCTGGCGATGTAGGGTTATAATCTTTATCTTTAACACTATCGTCGGAGTTTTCAAATAAATCAGGTGTGTCATCATCGTCAGAGGATGGCAAGTCCTCGTAACATATTAAAGATTGGCGAGAAGATGGAAATGAGTCGTCATGAACATCGTTATTAAATGATGATAGGTTCAAATTTTGAACCATTTTAAATAAATTGCAGTACTCATTTTTGTTTTCAAATACTGTTGGGAACTTTTTATAATCAAGAGGGCGTGACCAAAGTTCATTAAGATCAGTTAGTATTGGACTTTTTTGAGTACCTAGTTTATCAACAGAAGGACTTGGTGAGTTTTGAATGTTGGTTGTCGAATTAGCTGGATTCACATGGGTAATTATTGACTCTGAAGTTTTTGTATTTGAAATAGCCAATGCCAAAATTTTGGTCTCTTCTCGACATTGTGCTATTAACCTGAAAACGAAACTGTAAGTTAATTTTGTAACTATCATTAATAATATTATTATTATACTACTACGGGAGATCGCAACACATATCACACCAAAGAGACTTTAAAATAATATACCTAATCAAACAAAGTCGGATTTTAAGATCCTATTGCAAAATACATAATATATGTATATAAACGATAGAAATATGATTCCAGAAATTAACTATTTTTATAACTTCACTAAAGAAACACATTAAGGATACACTTAAAAGATCAGTCATGTTACTCATTATTCACATACTATATGCTAGGCACAGTCACCGCCAACATTATCTTCCGATTTCAATAAAGTCACCGGCAAAATCATCTTAAGATATCAAGATCAAGGCGCAAAAATATACCCATAAACCCTTTCTTAGATCGTATAAAATTGGGAAAAGAAGGTTAAATAAACACAAAGTGAAGCTTAATAAATAAAACGAAAGCAAGGTGTTGTAACCAATAAAGAGAGGTTTACTGTGTGACACAATTACATACATATTGAACATAAATTAAGAATAAACTTTATTCCAAATAAACACGTAACTTACCGCGCCAAAATCGTCGTGAAACGCATGGAATCGACCGGCTCGTTGGCACCGCCGCCTGCGACTGATGGGTGCTCGTGGCACAAAATGGCAACTAATTCCGTACCCCTCGCCCCGCAGTGAACATTTTACTACTCATAAATGCGATAACTTGATATCATATTGCACCGTGATTCGTAAAACTATACTGTCTGTGCTCCATCGTCCTAAACATAAGTGTAACAACTTCACTTATTGCGTTTATGATTAGTTATTGGACAAACATTTGTTTAACATTTTACTAAGCTTAAGAGCGATAACTATTCTTATTACACTTTATACTAGTAACGTGTCAATAAAAATAATATACCCTACCAATCATATTCGTAATAATTATACTTATTGCAGTTTTGTTAGTTAGTGATATTGAAGTATTTTCTTAATCCTACTTACTAAAAGTGTAATATCTATAGTTATTGCGGATATTGTTAGTAATGTTGCTTAAAAGTATTACTAATAAAAGAATAACTACAGTTATGTTGTTCTTCATAAGTAAATCGCAGGTCATTGCCTCAGATATTGCAGTTTTGATTAATAAAAAACATGTTTACGTTACAGATACCTTAAAACTGTCTAAGAAGAAAATATAAAACTCGTTATGCTGAACACGAATATGTATATAACTCAATTTGACCCAAAACTCGAGTTGTTGCACTTTACGTTAGGAGGGCAGACATGTCCTCGAATTATTAGTTCTAGGACATGCTGGTTTCCTCACGATGTTTTCTTTCACCGTTTTGAGAGCAGTGATTTTGAAATAATTTACACAAAGTAAAGCACCTGCCAGGTTTTGGACTTACGACCTACAACTTGTAAGTCGCGGCCGTTGCCACCACGGCTCTCTTTTACTTCTTTTATCTCAAAGTTATTATTAGCCTTACCGAAGTGCATAGACTACCCTCTAAGCATCCCTTCCAACCCAATCTCTTGAGTTGGAAGCAACTTATCTGACGTCATCAATTTATCTCGCTACAGGAATCAAATCAATTTTGTCTTCTTAGATCACTTGCTTACAAAAATAGGTATCTCTTCGATTGAACATTCCAAAACTAAACTTCTGAAATACCCGCACCTTGCGGTTAAATCACCGACCGAAATCGTTCGCAATGATTTCCAGGGAAAAATCTCCAGACGTTGCGTTTTCGACTTTAATCCTTCATCAGTATGGTGTAATTTGAATTTTTGAATTCTACACGGGTAGGCCGTTTGGTATCAATGTAGATTTCCGTCATTGTTTTATTGCCGTTAAGCCTTTTCAGGCGTTATGGTGATTTGCGGGCTGAATAATTTGGACAGTTTTACTTCAATATGGGAATACAATATTATGTTGTCGAAAAATGTGACGATTCATCATGATCATTATTCACAGCCTAACTAACCCATTATTCACTCTTTGCTGGGCGTAGGAATTTCTTTATTTTGTAATGATCCTTTGGAGGTATCCGGAAGAGTGTAAAGTACCGCAAACCTGCACTGAAAAGGGAGGATCCTCCGACTGGTCCGGGCAACTGCCCGATGGTTGATTTTGGACTGTTGTATAATTATGTTCAAATCTCGCGTAGAACTCTGCTTGCGCAATGTAGGATTTTGTTATTTTAATTCGTTTGCGGCGTCATAGATGTCGCTACATGACTCCCATCGATGGTTTGGTTTGGTTTGGCTTGTGATGCTTGCCGGGCCAGTGGAAGGTTGCTTCCAGTGAGTCGGAACCGGAAGAGCCGCATAGTTCACGGCGAGTCGGAATTGTCTGCGGTGATGCTACAGTGAGTCAGGGTGATGATGTCCCAGTGAGTCGGGATGATGCCCAAGTGAGTCGGGGTGATGATGTCCGAGTGAGTCAGGATGATGCTGCAGGCTCCAGTGAGTCCGGAGCGGTGCTGTGCGACGTAGTGGCTTGACTGCTGGCGTCAACCAGGAGAGGTTCTTCGACCGGCCAAAGGTGCTGTTCGCTGCGCCAAGATCGCTTATGAGGTTGAAGGCTGAGGATGCTGACCAGGAATGTGCGTCCGCTGCATGCTGGTGGTCAGGATACCTGTAGAAGCCGTTGGGACTGGCAGGCTGTATGACTCGTTGTTCAAAAGCTTGAAGGATCCTAAGCCAGATGCAATCTCATCTAGGTTCTACCCGGTGAAGGGTTTTTTAATCTGCAGTAAAAGATCGTTATTCTGTGTTAATGCAATTTTTAATAGAAACGATGTCTCATTATGAAAATTATTATACTGTTCATGTAAAAATTATAAAATGGTAAGTAAATAAAGTATTATTATCATTTTTATTAAAGCAAATAGAATATTACAAAAAGGGGCTTAGTTGTCACTAGTGTTGCTAGCTGATTTGGTAATATTAAATATTTTACTGAAGGCGTTTCATTCTACATTATTAGTTTTTTTTCAGCCAATATTCTTAAATCTATATTATAACATATTTATCTTTAACCACTGAAAATGAAAATGTATCATAAAATCAATTTGATATAGAAAGATGGGTAAAATGGAATCCCGATTTATAATTTTGGCAACTGGAAGCCTCTGTCTGTTGTAAGTCTGTTATCTTGATAACGTCAGAAACACTACATTGGCCAAATTATTCTCAGAATTGTTCTAGCGTCACGGATCTTCGTTTTATTAATAGAAACTGACCTATAAGAAGCAGTAACAGTCAAAGGTATGAAGAGACAGCTTGTACCAGCTTGTACATATTTTGGGGTTGACCTACTCGGAAATAGGGTGCGCGTCTGACGATATCATTATGAATGTCACCGTATTATTGAGAACAACGTTACTTATCGCAAGCGATAAAATTTTGATTAATTGTGAAGAGATAATTTCTTTAACAAAATTCGAAAGTTTACAATGTATTCATGTCTTGCCGAAAAATTGTGAATGAATACTTGGGTACATACTGGCAACCATTCGTTGAACTGTTTTATTAACAATTACTTATCTAATGTAAAGAGATTATAGGCTGATTATCTGTAGGTAAAAATACGGCCACGGTTGGCGCAGTGGTTGAGCGTTCGGCTACTACACTGCGTGTCGCGAATTCAACTCCCACAAGGAAGAAATATTTATATGGCCTACAGATAGTTGTTCTAGGTGTGCGTGTCTTGTGTATATGAGTTTACATGTTTGTGTAAACATGTAAACTGTACCCACGACACAGGAGTAAATCCTAGTGTGGGATTTTTTTTTTTAAAGATAGGAAAGAATATCATAATTTAAATACGTTTTTAGAATAAACGAGACCTTTTACTTTGTTAAATCTATCAGGAGCCTGGGTGCATGGTTTTTTTTTTTGGGGGGTGGGAAATCATCCAATGACTTCTTCCGCTCTAGGGTGGAGCGGAAGGGTGTGTCAGACTCTTACTGACTAAAACCCACCCCTGTTCCTCCCTGCCTCGAGTGCCCGGGGGCGAGGTAACTCTTTCGAATTTATCCTCCACCCCCGGGCAGTGCCCCCACCAAGAGGAGCCAAGCAAAGCGTAAGGGCACGACCTGCCTTTTTAACCGACTTTCGAAAAAGGAGGAGGTTCTATGTTCGACTGTATGTATGTTTTTTTTTTTTTTTTTTAATGTATGTCCGCGCATTTCTTTGTCAGTTGTGGACCAATTTTCAAAATTCTTTTTTTATCCGAAAGAATATACTCCCGAGGCTAGCGCTTTTTGAGAAACTGAACAAAAACGAAAAATACGCATATCTTGATGACGTTTTTGTGTTCTCCAAATGTTTAAATTCCACGTTCCATGTTATTGGGATTTTTAGTTCTGGGGTATAACAACTAAAACGCCAAAAATAAAAAACTTTTTTACAAAAAAAACAACCGACTTCCAAAAAAAATACACTAAAAATTTAAAAATAACTTTAATTTCGAAAGTCGGTGTCAAATATCGAAGAAATAAAATACAAACACTGACTTCCGAATTTAAAGTTATTTTTTAATTTTTAGTGTATTTTTTTTTGGAAGTCGGTTGTTTTTTTTGTAAAAAAGTTTTTTTCTCGAAGCGCTTCGTTATTTTATTAAACCCTCATAACTTGAGTTTGGATTACATTAGATAAACAAAATTCTCGACATATAGTGTCAGTAGTAGACTTATTAAAAATATACAGTTTCAATTGCACAGCTCATATACTTTAGATTTTATTAATATCTAAAAATCCCCGATTTTTTCACTAACTCAGCCACATATTTTGACTAAGGTGTAGTTTGTGAAGTTAGGGCGAGTAGAGTTAGAAGCTTGGCTTTACATGAGATCTGATAAACTTATTGACGTGCGAGCCATATTATGGTCTCGTTTTGGCAACATTTTATATGAAGTTTTTTTTACAAAAAAATGGTATCACAAAACGAAGACACAAAACCAGAAACACTGAATTCCGAAATTAAAGTTACTAGCATTTTTTTTGGAAGTCGGTTCCATTTTTTGTAAAAAAGTTTTATTTTTCACTTTTTAGTTGTGTTTCTCCATTAAATTGCTTTAACAATTCATAGACATACAATCGCAGCAATCGCGGTTGATTTGCTGTCAATTTTTAAGAGTTCCGTTGTCTGTTTTCGAAACCGGTCATCAAAAAAAATAAATAAAAATAAAATAAAGATCTATATGAAATTTAAATGGTAACGCTCCATGTAAAATACTGGTATTCAGCTGACTAGACTGGAAGCCGACCCCAAGATAGTTGGAAAAAGGCTAGGCAGATGATGATGATGAAATTTAAATGGGATCATTTCGGAACAAACCCCTTTCGAACAAAAACAAAATTTTGCAAATCCGTCAATATATGACGGAGTTATGCCCGAAAATACATAAAAAAACACAAACATCCAAATTGATAACCTCCTCCTTTTTTGAAATCGGTTAAAAATGTGTTGGTGGGATATTAATATCAGGAATATTAACTGTAATGTCGCCTTTGACAATTCACGGTACCGATTATTATTTGGAGGCCCATGTATGCAATGGGTTTTGAACCAAGTGCTAAACTGCTAACGAATTTTGCTGCTAATACCCAATAATACCCATTACAAAGGGGGTACTGCTGGACAATTCTGGGAAACTACTCTGAAAACAATTTATCGCACTCTTCATTCGATGTCGGGTTCGTTCAGCTGTCGGTGTGACGTGTTTTGGAGAAACGTAGTGTTATCTGGCTAAATGTAACGTATTTCAGTTATAATATTTTTTATGTTCAAAATATCAATTAAAATTGAAAAGAGGATTTGAATTATAAAAAGAAAATGAAGATAAGGCCACTTAAAACTAAAGGTCATAGCAATGTAACGTTGAATGCCAACTGTCAAGGAATCATAATAATGTTTTTTTTTCTACAAAACAAATAATTTTGGTAATTTAAAATGTCCAGCAATGACCTTGAAGAGATTTACCTTTATCGCAAAAACAAAGTATGATACCATTTTTTCTGTTTTTTTTTGGGGTGGGAAATCATTATCATGTCATCTAATGACATCACCCGCTCTGGAGCGGAGCGGGAGGGCATGTCAGACTCTTGCTGAATAAAAACCCACCCCTGTTCCTTCCCTGTTTGAGTGCCCATGGGAGCGGTAACTCTGTTACGAATTTTTCCGCTACCCCTAAAGATGAGCTATTAACTCTTCAACATTAAAAAAGATACGGTTGGAGTGTAGCCTTAGGGGCGCTATGGCGCGGGACTTTTTTTAAAAAAATTTTTTTTCAAATTTTAACGGGACTTAGGGCACCCCGACTCGGACAGGTTAGGTTAGAAGGGAAATAACCACGGGGAAAATAACCACGAAGGGGATGGCGGGGTCTGTTCGCTCGCTTCGCTCGCTCTCCCCTTCGTGGTTATTTTTTTATAAACCACTCAGAAGTAGGAGCCCCGCGAAGTGGGGCTCCGTCGACACGTGGCTCCATCGACATGCAAACCTAAAACATTATAATAAAGGAGAAATTTTCTAAGTCCCAAAAAATAAGATACAAACAACGAAACAAAGCCTTATAAGATAAGCTACGAAGTCTTCAACATTGGCAAAGATACAAACAACCATCGATAACACATTAGAAGCCATTCCCCTAAAATTGCCGAAACCCGTTACCTACAATTTACTGTATCTACGAAACGATAACCTCTCCGTGTACTTCATTTTCGAATCAGAAGGATACTGTTTCCTCTAACTGATCCCTTAAACAATTAAATTTAACGGGTATAACAATAACAGTTGGTATAATTTTAGGGTAAAACGGGTAGGGGGTTGGGGTCACATATTTTGGCATCCCTGACCCCCACTGTCTTAATAATGTTATGGTGGAAACTCTAAGGGTGTTTGTTTTGATCGAGGTCGTTTGATATTCTATGGGAATCGTTAGGCTGCCTGTCCATTGAAACGGAGCGAGGCAGTTATGCCGAGCGGAGTTGTGAACTGTGCGGAGCTAGCCCAAGTTCACGCGACGACAAATTTGAGCGAGTGACGGCGGGAGTTCAATTCAGTTATAGGGGAAATTTTTTTGTTGTTTTTCCGCTTTCTTGCTCTGCTTCTTGGTTTCGAACGAATTTTTAAACTAGTATGCAAATCTCTGTCCATTGAAGCAGAGCAGAGATTTTATGTAATTCCATTTATGTTAATATTGGCACAACTCCACTCCACTCCTCTCCTCTCCGCTCCAGTGGACAGTCAGCCTTATACGCGATGTCTAGTGGTCGAGAATTTTCTGCTATTATTTTTTATCTGTCTGTTATTTCAGCTGGTTAATATTTTTTTTTGTTACCGGAGTGGACGCTGTGACGATGCTTGGTATAAGCCTATGACTTGCAGTGAACAGACGTTATATAGCCTAGTAATTTTATTATAATCAGCCGATTATATTAAAAGTAACTTTTATTAGCAAATATCAAGACTCATAGTATTAGCAACAAATTGCTTACAAACAACGTTAGTAAAACAATACAAAAAAATACAGAATAACAACAACTGCATGAAAACAGTTTTGTGATGTAATTTTTTTCAGGGGTTTATTAAAGAATAGCCCAATATTTATATCCTTTTTAGAACATAATAATTTGTCTTCAAAACGTGTTGAGAATATTGGGATAAGGTTATTTTTTGTAAATCTCATTATTGATGAATTCAACCGGATCAAACTTTTCGTCATGTTATTCAGCAGCTTAACAAAGTCTTATAGAAATAGGTAAACAGTTAATACAAAGCACCGAAGTATAGAGCATCAACGCCGAGTTGCTAGCCTGTCGGTTTTCTATCGGTTACAATTTCAGAAAGTGTGCGTCGGAATTGAATAGTTTAAATTCTATAAGCCCATTCCTTCATCGGACAACTTACTAGGAGTATGTTGATGCACCACCTGTAAATGGTGGACATCCCACCCATACGTACAGTTAAGGAGTAATAGCTACAACTTAGGAATCTTTAGGTTAAGAGTGAATAGGTTACTTCATGGCAAGAGTGATCCATCGTCCATCCACGACCAGCAAATAACACGCGACCCTATCAATGACAAAAAAATCGGCTAAGTGCGTGTTGGACTTCGCACATTTAGGGTTCCGTACCAAATGTATTTTAGACCATTTGTTTGACTTTAGGTCAACGAAATGCATGTACAGTGAAAATTTGAAGACTACAGCTCCAACCGTTTGGCTGTAAAACCTGTGTGACAGACAACGGACAGACAGAGATACGGACACGTGAGTGACAGCAATACGGCTCTGTTTGGACCCTTCGGGTACGGAACCCCAAAAAAACAAATTTCTGAAAAGCGATAACGCCTGAAATATCCACTCGTAAGTTTCCAAGCTGACAATGATAAAATATCTGAAGCCCCGATTGACTTTATAATTTACACCCCATCCAATCAGGCCCAGTCGTCTGTCTGGCTGTCAATCCACTTTAGTTACACTATAAGCACATAATGAAGAATCTTAGACTATCTCGTAAATCCTGAGATTTAAAAAGCTTAATTTGGTAAAAGCAAACTAACTAGTTATCTTTTGCTCAGGTTTTGGAAGATTAATAAAACTACTGGCTTCTGCCAGCGGCTTCAGTTTTTATATTTTCCCCGTTATTAATTATAGCCTGCTATTCCAGACTATACTCTATCTCTGTGCCAAAATTCACCCAGATCCGTTCAGCCATTCTGGTGTTCTTGTGTGGATCAGAATGTTGCCAATATTCATTTATGCCGATACTTTAAATTGTTAGTTGCTGCTTCATTTAAAAACTAATTTGATGTTGTGTTCAAAAAAGATTTTTTTTAGTACTATTTGATGTATAATATAAAATACTAGCTTTTGCCAGCAGGCTTTGCCCGCGTGGAAAGTAGTTCCCCCGTTGTAAACGTTCAATCCCTTTTTCACCCCCTTAAGGGTTGAATTTCGAAAAACCCTTTCAGGGCAGGGAAGGAACAGGAGTGGGTTTTAGTCAGTAAGAGTCAGACACGCCCTTCCGCTTCACCCTAGAGCGGGAGATATCATTGGATGATTTACCACACCACAAAAAAAAAACAAATAGCGCTGTCCGAAATTAGACGCATAATTAATTTATTATAAACTAGCATCTGTCAGCGGCTTCGCCCACGTGGAATTAGTACCTACCTACTCCATACAAACTTTCAACCCTCACTTTAACACCTTACGGATTATACTAAAAAACGTATACTAAAATATAAATAATTAAATGGTCTTTAAAATGGTGAAGGTTTCATAAAAATACACTTTATAGTTTTTACGTGATTCTCATTGTTTACCTGTGTTAGACATAACTTTACAAATTAATTACACTATGTTATGAAAACACAATTTCAAATACTCACATATCAAATTACGACGGAAAATAACTAGAGTAACATATATTTTTTTAAAGAAATAAGACTTGTCGTTTAGACGTGATGTTCTATTAAAAACCATTAGAAGTCGTATAACTGAACCTTAAAGAAAGTTTAGACTGTGTGAAAGACAATCTCACACTTATGTATACAATAAAATTAATAAATCTCTCCTCTCACTCCTCCTTCTTATCTTATATCTCACTTTCAATATCTATGTTCTTCACACGCCAGGAATCTGCGTTCTTCTAATAATCTTCTACTGCTTTGCCCTGCTCATACTTCTGATTTTGTTCATTCTTCCTTTCATATTCAGTCCATCCTTTTGTGGAATGCGCTTCCCCTCGATATCAGGACGGCCACCAGTCAGTATGCATTTAAGCGGAAGTTGCGGAATTATTTTCTACACAAGGAGTAGAGTCGTCTCAAAAACCTTATTTATTACTTTATATATATTTATTGGTTTATTATATTAAATATATATTATGTATGTTTAATATATATATTTTCGTTCACGTTTTTTTTTTAATATTTCTACTTGGTGTTGCTTTGTTTGTTTTTTTTTTATGCACCTGCCATATTATCTCTCCACCGCCCTTGGTTGACTGGTAGAGAATGCCTAAGGAATTAAGTCCGCCTTTGTACTTTAGTTGCATGAAGTGTAAATAAAATAAAAATAAAATAAATAAATCCTGTAAAACCAAAGGCTCGAACAATCGCAAATGTAAAAAAGATGTCCAAAAATTACTTGTCACCTTCTCATACGCCGAAACCGAGAATGTAATCAATTAAAAATTTCAAGATTGTAGGTACTAATCACACACACGTACTGACACACCGCTTACAAATCTATACCACACAGTCACACCATCACACACAACCACAAACATTACAGAATTGATTTTTACTTTTATTTTACTTTATTTTACTCTAATTCTTTCATAAGCTTAATTTTAAAAGGTAACCTAATTACCAAAATATTATGTATCTGAAAATACTTCATCCTAGTTATTGACTTTTTTATTTACAACATGTCTTTTATAATGTCATCGCAACTCTGGCCCCCAAGATACAGGCGCTGCCTAGTTTGGGGACCAATGTATCTCTTATTTTGTAATCAAAACAATGGTTTTAATAAATTTTATTCTTTTTTTATTCTTTTATTCTTATTCAATTATGGTTGTTTAGAAAGTGGGTGACTAAGATGACGAATAAAAGTGGAACAAAAACACGTGGTGTACCTACTGACCTCAAACAAATTGAGATAAGGGTACTAGAATGATGACGGAGGAAATTTTATTATTTGCTGACCGATAAAGTCTGACTTTATTATTGACATTTCTATTATTGTGTAGTCTGCGGGAATCCCAGGACTGGTCTCTATTTTAAGATTTATTTTCAACACACTTAGGTACTCGAAAATAAAAAGTGAAGCTTCTTAACATCGTACAAATTATTGTGGAAATAACACTCGGTTTTTTTTTTAAATTCAAGTAACTTTGGGGGCTGCCAACTACAGCCAGCTACATACTGTTACTGATACGATACTTATTATTGTAGCAGTCATGATAGTGTCTTTAAACGCCATAGAATTATATTTTTTCAATTCTAAGTTAGCAGTTCCAGTTTCTGGTTTAAGTCTCAAAGGAGCTAACAGGAACATACCCGTTAGCACCTTTGGTACTAAAACCAGAAAATTATTAAATCTAAAGTTGGTATCAAAAACATATTCCTTCCTCTTTAAGTAATACACCAAACCAACCTACCCTTAACAGCAAACTTAAGTAGAAACACCCAATAAATAACAGCTTGAAAATAAAAATTACTCTAACAATTAACAAGCATAAAGTACAAATAAATTAATCCACTTAAGGCAGCCATATTTCACCAAGAATGATGTATACCGCCCTGCGCACACCACTTGAGTGAATGCTAGCATTAATACCGAAGCAAAAACGTGTTGAGATCGAGAAATATGTCGCTTGCGATGGATATAATTTAGCAACGAATAAGAGCTTTTTTTTTAGCTATCGGATAAATTACTAATATAATCTATTTGGTTCGTCAGCTAGATTAACAAAAAATATTGGACAATTAAAGAAAATAACAGAAAAGCAAATTCCGTCTTGTCAAGAGCGCGGTCTAGTTCTAACAGCATCCTAAGTATGTTGATAGAATCATCCTAAGCACTTTAGTTGTCGCACGCTGTGGAGGTGCTGCTACGATGACCCCACAGCTAACCATACAATTTTCTTTTTGTTTTTGTTTCTGTGTTTTTCTGTTTGTTTACTAACAATAGTTTTTAAGAACTCAAATGGTCTAGAATACTAAAAATTGGGCCTAGTTGCCATAAATAAACAAAATATTTATTTTTTATTTTATTTATTTATTAACATTGCGTTGCGCGTAACGTCAAACCAATGTCGAAACTTTTTACCTAGAAGTGACATAACAACAAGTCCTAAACTTTGATGCGTTTTGTCTTTGACAATTTAAATTGGTTTGATAAAACAGAAAATACGTGTCCAATATTTTTTGATAATCTAACTTACGAACTAAATAGAAATATTATTTTTGTACCCCGGAATCATCCCTATTATGCTTGAAAAAAAAAAAAAAATTAAGCCCCCGGACGCGTTGCATACATTTGATGGATGTGAGACACAATAGACAGGTCAGTAGTATGGTTCCTAAGGTTCTAAAATAAACACCACAAATAATAATGCAGTTAATAACGTAGCACCTGGTAGAATAATCAAAATGCAGCCAACAACCCCCGAGGCACTCAGGCGGGGCAGGAACAGGGGTGGGTTTTAGTCAGTAATAGTCTGACACGCCCTTCCGCTCCATCCAGAGCGGGAGATGTCATTGGATGATTTCCCCACCCTCAAAAAAAAAAGCCGACATAACCATGACCTCCCATTTCCTATTAATTTGTGTTGTTTCCCTAATATTGGATACACAATTATTCTCTTGATTTTTTTCTTATTATTTTCAAATTACAAATACAGTCTACGCGTCCAAAACTTCGCCACCCCATTGACTTACAAAAACAAACCAATAATACCCTTCCAATTCCCGAAAATATACCAATTAAATCAACCAAGTATAATAACACAAAGAATCAATGTTTCCTTCAGCCCGACCTAAGCAGCTTTTAATAAAAACGAAGCGAAAAACTGTTACATTCAGATTTGAATAGAAAACTCCCCCATTTTCCGCGAAATCGATTAATTTTTATGCTTTTGTTTCTGAGCTCCATAACAGGGCATTAATGTCGGGGTTTTTGAGTAAGAAAGCCTTCGTTTTGAAAGAAAGTGCGCTGTTGAATTTTATTCGTTGGAACGAAAGAGAATTTTGGCCTATTTGTGTAATTAGCTGACAAAATTTAGTGGCGGTAAGAGCTTGTTTTTTGCGGTTCAATTTTCTGAGAGTTTTTTAAGGGAGATGGTGTGGAAAGGTGTCTCTTAGAAAATCTTTTTCGGATTATTTCTTTAAGCGGCCAATTTTTGCTTCAAAATAATATTTCAGTTTTGACGTAGAGATTTTCAATTTATCATCTTGTTAGAACCACAGAGGAAAGGACACAAAGTGATTTCAGCCATTAGGTTTTTGACAGAAATGACTGGCCTGTACTATCAGAAGACAGAATTTTGTGAAAAAGGTTAAGGTCTTTGGCTTGCAGTGGGAAGATATTGTAATATCTAGGGACGTAGCCTCAAAGTGTGTGCTTCAGGTGTGCAGTTCTAAACTCATATGTGTATGACAAAAAACAGAAGACTGCAATACTTGTTTTTTTAAGCACTTACTCGTATATATAATATCTCCACTTGTAACTAACTAAAACTAAATAAGTAAACAAACGACGACAATGCATGTTCAATTAAGTGACGTCATTCTCAATCCAATATAGTAGACTCCCAAAGATGGAGGACTATACATACACTATATATTATTATACTATTCAGACATATTAATTAGTATGCATTCCCATAATATGAGTATCAAATGAAAGGGTTTGCTAAAAAGAAAACGTTTTTTTTTAAACTATTCTGTAGTAAAAAAATCGTTTAAAAATGATTATATTCTTAGTTAAATTTTACATCAATAAAAAAAAGAAAAATACACTCGCGCGTATCGGCCTGACAGCCGCCTTCAATATAATACCTTTAAATGAGCTTCCTAAACATATATAGAATTCTTGTATATATGTTTAGAATATAATATATAATCTGAATGTCGGAAACGGCTCCAACGATTTTCATGAAATTTAGTGTGCAGGGGATTTCGGGGGTAATAAATCGATTTAACTAGTTCTAATTTTTAGACAACGTCGTTGTATCCATGTTGGAAGAAATTGAGTTGCCACAGAATATCATTTCAAGCAACAATCTTATGGTCATCCATTTACTTTTTTAAAAACTGTAATTAGGTTTTATTTCTTTTATTCTTTGTGCTATGGGCTGATTTTTCAATTGTCAGATAGTTTTTAACTAAAGATTTAAGTTTGCCCGTTTGACATATTTGCTATACAAAAGCTGTCAAACCGCCATTTTTTTTCCTCAGGTAAGAGTTATGTGACTATTGGAAAATCAGCCCTAAGAGTTCTAAATCTTCTAAAGTGGTCCTGATAAAAGAGTCTCTACAATACATACAACTAGTTTCATCTTTCTGACTGATTGACTTCGTTACAAATCAAAAGTGCCTGTCTAAGTTCATTAATGCTTTGAGTTTGAGTCAGACTTTGAGTTTAGCTATAAAATTAGATTAGTACCTATAAAATTGGATTAGTACCTACTATAAAAAATACAATGAAGTGCGATTGGAGAAGATCTTCTTTAACAGTACAGCATTTTAATTAATCCACACCGCTTTTTTATCGCACAGAAATCATCATGGATGATCTCCGACCGCCGGGAGCAGGGGTAGACTTACTGACTAAAATCCCACGGTGTTCAGCTGCTACCTTTGGCCGGGGTGCTGGAGTGCTTGCGCATTACGTCACGCTGCCCGAGCTAGGTGCTGGTCCACTTTTTATGCGTCTCTCGTCACACTCTGCGGCCATTGCAGCCGCAATTTCTCTGTGATACATGTATCTATCATTGCAACTCGTGCATATAACGGAGCCTATTGGGGCGCTCGTATGCTAAAACTGTTCCTTACATAGAAAAAAGTTAGTACATAAAGATAGAATTTTTCAGCTTCCATAGAAAAATGTTCGAAACGATTTTACAAACATTATGACCGGCAACCCTAATTCTCTAATGGAGCGTAGGTAATTATTTTAACAAATAGGGCTAGTTTCCATACTGTCTATATTTATACTGCGATTTCTATGAACAGGCGCACGCGGAACACGGCTCACCACCGTCTCGGGCCTTTGAGTGTTCAAGTTACATACTCCCCAAGTCAGCAGGGCGGGCATATTGCTACTATCGCTATCATACTCGTACCTAGCTTGAGGTTGAGCTATTTTACGTTAACCGAATTTCAGTCTCCATTGGTAAAACAGGCCATTTATGCCACATATCTACTTTATTTCTGATAAAGCTCATTTTCGCTTGAGGTATTCTACCTGAGCCCAAAGTTATTTTTGAATAGTCCGCCATTAGGATCCTATTAACACGTCAAGGACATGAACGTGGTGCTAACCAAATTGGATTACAAGACCTAACCTTTCCAAATTAGGCACCGGTCGTTAATTCCTGACCTAATTAGGACATACCTACAGTATGAACATATGTATATGTACATGTATTGCTTTGAAGGTTTCCACAAAATAGCAATTATATCATCGTGCTTAATTTGGGGTAGGTACTATGAAAGTCAGTAGATTTATTAGGCGTTGGTATAATTTAGAGCGCTTAGCGTTTAGAAAGACTTCTTTGACAATAATTGTTAAACAGATTTTTTTAAATTTTATATTGATTCCGGTGAAATTATTTGCTAGGAATCCCAGATGCGTTGGATTTTTTTTTAGTTTTCCTATTCCTAGTGCGTGGCCTTCTCTAACCAATACGTTTATGCCTCTAAGTCTTCACGCTAGCCTTTTCTAGGGTATCTTCGGCGCCGTTAAATATATACGGTTGTGGGTTTTAATGTTTCTGTTTAACCCATAATGTGTGTTAATGTATAGCAATCTCTCGGATTGACTCAACAAAATCTATCGGTTGAGAAAACGTAGCAATAAGATTATTTTTATTTGTCACGTTGGGAGAACTGGGCTTGTTTATAGAAATCAATGTGATCACATGGTAGACACGAGCAATTCCAAGCTAGGGGTTGCATTGCCGACTATATTAGACTTAAACAGCAATGTAAAGAAGATTTATTTTTTTTCTATTTGCCTTTCACAAGGAGTTCTACAGGGTGTAACGGAAATTTGTGGTCACACTTTAGATAGGTACTGATTCTGCCCATTGAAAAGAAAAACTTTCTTCAATTCACATTGACTACGACTTCCCTGAAGATTTTTTTTTTTGTAAAATAACAAAAAAAAAAAATTACTTACCGTACAAAGTTATCTCAAGACCGTAATTTTTCATGTTATAATTTCAGTTCCTAAACATTATTTCAATTCTGTGTTTTGGCATTTCACTACCTAATTATTTAATTTTAATTGACATTTGATATTTTATGCTGACATTTACTGTAGTTGACATTTAATAGTATTTTTTTTAATTCACTTTTGATTTGATTTGTTAATTAATTAATCTGAATTTAATAAATTTAATATTTGATAAGACAAAAAATATGGTGACAAATTGTTAATTTATATTCTTTTTTTTCTGTATTGATCAAAGTTTGTACTTGAGATCTTAATATTTTTTAGGAATTTTCTTTGTCTTCCTTTGAGAAAGTTGTTCATTGCCATGGCCAGAACTAGTTTTTAAAATCAACTTTTCGTTACATCCTGTGTGACTAAAACTCAAACCTGATGATTCTTGGATGCTTAAAAACCACTTCCCTTACTTCAGTCACCGACAAACTCGTCAAGGAGATTCCTTTCAAGCTCTAAAGAGATCCAAAGCGCCATAAGTTTTATATAGTTTGCAAAGCGCTAGGTATAAGTTTGGCATTAACGCTAGCTACTTTATGCCCAAGTTGCCAAGTTATTAAATACTAGTTAACTAACAACGACATGAAGTAAATGAGTTAATATGATTTCGTGGAAAATTGCCTGTTCTAGTTCTTAATTGATGAGGTTTGTAGCTAGCACTGTGTGAGTTTATACTTGTTTTCTTGATTGAATTGCATTGTTGTGTACCTATGGACTGTTTCGCTGAATATCTAACTGGCTTCTGCCAGCTTATTTTTTCGCGTAGACGTCGATAATTATTAATTATATACCACGCACGGGAACACCAACAGCATTATTTTTTTATCGTGGTAGTAACCACGATAAAAAAAGAATGCAGTTGGTGGCAGTTATTTTAGTTTAAATTCAGATTCGTTTATTGTTTGTCACAGGTGGAAATTCAGTTCTTAATATTATTATTGTAACATGTATCACTGTAACATACTCATAAGGTGTACAATATTTAAAGTTACAATAAAATGGTTAAAATCGTCATAGTAGACAAAATCACCAAGGAAACATAATATTAATTACTACTAGGGAAAATAAGTTAATTAAACATTCATTAATTGTCATTTGTCATAATAATTAATTAGTGAATTAATATAATATTAAATAAATTCTAGTCAAAACATTTGTCATAAAGGAATTTATTGATTGTGTAATATACTAGTAGTATAATCACATATTTCATGCCTGCAACTGCATCAGACTCTTTCCTTTGTTTTTTTCACAAATCTTTTCTTAAAAAAAAGGAAGAGAAGAAAGAAAGAATTATTTCTTCTCTTCCTTTTTTTCTAAGATTCACTTCAACAAATAAATATGACTAAGGCTACATGTGCTTAGGACTTGAATGTGCAAAACACATCCTTGTACATCAAAAACTCAGTAATCCAAATAAAAACCCTATTCGCTTATCGCTCAATAAGAAACACACGCTGAAGAGTCCCGAAATCATCTAGAACCGCACTGCTATTTGTCATGCAACATCTGGCAAAAACCAGTTCACACCGGTCCGGGGCGGTTTCGGGAGGTGTTATACGGCGAAATGGGGGATATTTCTCCAGTTCAAACTAGTAAGAGCCAGTTTCGGAGGCACGGCCGTTTGTTTTTATTGGCCTGTAAGCAGTTGTAAGTGATTTTTGATGGGTGAAAGCGAATACGTGAGTATTTTCGTAATGAACGGTCAGATTTTTGTGGATTGATTAGGGTTCCATTGATTTTTGGGTGAAGTGTAATGGTTTTCGTTTGTTTTTGGTGGTAATATCCAACTGCTCATATCAAGGGAATTGGTTTAAAAAAAAATCTAAAAGATTTTTGTTTTTGTTTCGTTTTCAAAACGTATTCTTTTGCTTAGTTGACAAGAAAAAGTATTTCCAACATCATACGAATCCACTAGCAGTTCAGCACACTATCTCAGATGCACTGAAATGCCTAAAACGACGCAAAAATTCTCAACCTGGATATCCTGCAATGAGCTACCGGATACAACGGTAGCCAGTCTCGATGGGGGCCTAATTCTGCATGGTTCTCAATCTGGCAACGCAACTGCTCATAGCGTTAGACTAATTGCATGATTAAACCAAAAAAAAAAAAAATTTCTTCTTAAAATAGTACCAATATTACTTTTGCTACTGATAAAGATAGCTGATATCAAATCTCATGTACCTCATAAATAATAATTTGAATCTACCTACAAATAACATTAAAAGAAAGTCGGCTAAATACGCTTCAAATCAGCTACGGTATTGTATGAGCTGTGAATTTACAATCTCTTTTCAAATTCCATAACAAAGAACTTTAATAAATACTATAAATCCGAATTCATTATTCCCTCTCGATTCCTGCATGAATTAAAACCTTCACACAACTTTATTCGTCCATGATAATATTTTAATCTAGGAACAATTCGGAAAATGACCTACTTTCGGAATAAAATCACGCCAATACGACAGATATGTATTACTGATACGTTCTCTGTTATCAATGTGTCAGCGCAGCCACCGCCATCTAATGCGGGTGAACACCTTTTCCTTGAAGTCGAACTACATCATACGAAATTACTTCTTGGTGTCTATTACTGTCCCTCTTTACGTATCAATTTCTTTTCATCGTTTGAAAAACTCTTAGAAATCCTGATCCCTTCTTACAGTCATAGTATAATCATGGGTGATTTTAATACTTGTCTCCTAAAAAAAGATCATCGCTCTTCTTCTCTGACTAATGTTTCCGCTTCTAGTAATCTTTCCATTCTTCCACTAAGTGCCACTCACCATTTCCCAAACTCTACTCCTTCGCTGCTTGACTTGATTTTTGTCTCCTCTTCTGATCGCGTCGCTAAGCATGGTCAATGCTCAGCCGATGCCTTTTCCTATCACGATCTGATTTTTCTTTCTTACAAAATTCGCCCGCCTAGGGCTAAGGCCAAAACTCTCATGCAACGCAATTTTGGTGGTATGAATGTTGACAGTCTCTGCGAGGATGCCGGCGACATAAATTGGTCTCCTCTGTTGGCCTCTGCGTCAGTCGACGAGAAAGTTGATATCTTTACAGCTAAACTTGTCGAGCTTTATGATCGTCACGCACCTGTTCGAGCTGTTAAAGTTAGACATTTGCCGGCGCCGTGGCTGACAGATGAGATTAAAAAGTTAATGAACAAAAAAGTGGCGGCGAAGTCTAAATTTAAGCGTCGGCCTACAGATGCTAATAGGGACAGATATGCATCAATTCGCAATCACTGTAATAAGGTGTGTAGGAATGCTAATCGCCAATACATTCATAGCTCCGTCCAAAATGGGGACGCATCCAAAGTCTGGAATTTTCTAAGATCATTGGGGGTCGGCAAAACTCGACAAGAGTCAATCCCTAAAGATTTAGATATCGATGCAATGAATAATCATTTCACAACTTCTTCCAATTTCGATAGGACATTGAAATTGAATACATTGAATTATCTTTCATCTCTTCCGACTCCCAGTTATTCTCCATTTGTTTTTAGCCAATTTTCCGCTTGTGATGTTAAGAAGAGCATACTAGCGATTACTTCCAATGCAGTAGGAAGTGACTGTATCAGCCGTAAAATGTTGATCCCAGTGCTAGACGTAATCCTTCCCGTCATTTGCCACATCCTCAACTTTTCTATATCAAGCAGTGTCTTTCCATGTTCATGGAAAGATGCTCAAATTATTCCTTTACCAAAAAAGTCCTACCCCACATCCTTTTCTGAATACCGTCCAATATCCGTTTTACCTTTCCTGTCCAAAGTTCTAGAACGGTTAGTCCATAACCAAATTAGTACTTTCCTATCCAAAAATAATCTTCTCAACCCCTTCCAATCCGGCTTCCGTCCTGGTCACAGCACTACTACAGCGCTTCTCAATATTACGGATGATATTAGGTCAGCCATGGAAAACAGTAATCTGACGGTCTTGGCATTGCTCGATTTCAGTAATGCTTTTAATACTGTTGATTTCGATGTTTTGCTTGGCATTTTATGCTCTCTTAATATATCTCCATCGGTGATTGACTGGTTTCGTTGTTACCTGTTCGGTCGCCGGCAACGTATTTGCATCGGAGAGACCTTGTCTTCCTGGTGTAGTACCTCAGCCGGTGTACCACAGGGTGGCGTACTATCCCCTTTACTTTTCGCAGTTTTTATAAACTCAATCTCCCATGATCTAAGTTCTTCCTACCATCTTTACGCAGACGATTTGCAAATTTACTCGCAAGCTCCGCTTGGAAATCTTTCTGAGGCAATCGTCACCATAAATCGTGATCTGGCCCGCATATGCGACTGGAGCAAAAGATTTGGACTCATGGTCAACCCCATAAAGACTCAGGTCGTTGTAGTTGGCAGTCCTAGGATGGTTTCAAGGATTGACTGGACGAGTCTCCCCCAAGTTTTTTTCGATAACTCTGTTATTCCTTTCTCTGAAAAAGTTAAAGACTTGGGGATATTCATTGACAAGACCTTCTCTTGGACTGCCCAACTGCAGGAAGTTAGCCGCAAGCTGTTTGCATCTGCTGCATCATTGAGGAGACTGCGTAATTTTCTTCCGACTGCCACCAAGATTGCGCTTGCACAATCGCTACTTCTGCCCATCCTTGATTATGCTGCTGCCAGCTATCTTGACCTTACTCAAGAACAACTCGATAAACTTGAGCGGCTTCAAAATTTTTGTATAAGGTTCATATTCGGTTTACGAAAGTATGACCATGTTTCCGAATTCCGTATGAAGCTCAAGTGGTTGCCAATTCGCCTTCGCCGGAATGCCCACATTCTTTTCCTTTTGTATAATATACTCTTTTCCCCTTTCACCCCTCTTTACCTCAAAAATCGTTTTCAGTTTCTTTGTGATTCCCACACGAAATGTCTCAGGTCATCAGATAACTTACGACTGAAAATGCCAATGCATTCCACGACTTTCTTGGATAAATCCTTTGCTGTCCAAGCTGCTCGTCTGTGGAATGCATTGCCTGACGCAATAAAACGCGCTCAATCGTTGCCGGTGTTTAAAAGGCTGGTAAAGGAACACTACCTGTCACTGTGATTATCGTTGGTCGTCATTTATTTTTACTTTATATGTGTATATATATTATATTTGTGTATATATTATACAGCATATGTATGTATATGTGTATCTGTTGTATTGTATTGAGTATTGTATTGTCACACCAATGACAGCCCCATATCTTGTCCAGGCAATTACTCTCCATTCTAGGTTGCCTGGAAGAGATCGCGGAAAGCGATAAGGCCGCCGATTGTATTTGCTTTAGTTTTTAAGTTTCTTTAGTTATGTATCAAACATGGTGTACAATAAAGAATATAATAAATAAATAAATAAATAAATACTGAAGATTGTTATCTTAGTTATTCGATATTTTAGATAACGTAGAAACGGATATCAGGCACATGTCTTCCTCTACGTAGAAGACTTTTCAGAGTAAAAAAGTACATTTACATTATTTCAGTAAAACAACGATCTAGTGATTATTTATTTTATAAAATCAATAAAGAAGGTTATTTTAATGCATCATAGAAAATTTCATGTTAATCAGTCCAGAACTATCAAAATTGTCACAATTTTGTACTAAATATGCTCTCCCATAAAATTGCCATTTTGTAGATGTCTTTTTCTACTTCGCTGCCATCGAAATAATCCTGTACAATTTTTGTGCATCGAAACTATAGGACTGATTTAAAAAATAATTCATACTTTTTTTACATATGACTCACTCATCATTCATTTACCTGCCTAGCTTTTTCCCAACGTTGTTTAGATCAGCTTTTAGTTTAACTGGACGCAACTGAATACTAGCATTTTATATGAAGCAATTACTTTTTGCCGTTTTTAATAGATAATGGTACAGAACCCTTCGTGCGCGAGTCCGACTTGCACTTGGCCGGTTTTTTTCCACTTTTATGCTACGATCCTGACATACTCTTTCCGCTTCGTTGACGTCCATACATCTGGTTATAATACATAAACAAAAAAAGACTATTTACCGAATTAAATTATGTTAAAGTAAAATAAATTAATAAGATCCTTTTGGAATGCATCGCAAACACAGAATTATTAGTTTAATTTGTACAGGTATACGAGCTTAACGCGAACGAAGTCGCGGGCAACAGCTATTCATGGTATAAATATTTTGGATGTGTAAATAATTCATCAGAGAATTTCAACACTGTGGTGTAGAATATTTCAGTTTTAGGTCAGCGCCATATCTTGACCGATAGTGGAACTAATGTAATTTTTATTGTTGATTTCTTAAAAAGTGTGATATTTGGAGACATCATTTTATTTTTCCTGTAATCTTTACATAAACTTCTATCACTTAATAATTTCAGATTTTTCTCTATGCGAACTTCAGACGGTATTTTTTTTAAATTTTTCATCAAAAGTTGAAAACTACGCGGCCTAAAAAAAAGAAAATATGTTTGAGAATGTGCAAACAGCGTACTTATAGATGATACCCCCATGCCCTAGTAGCCTCATATCGAATTTTTAAGAACCCCTTTCAGTCCCTGTTGCAAAATAAAAATAAAAATGTCTTTCTTATTTGCAAAATAGTTGGGCAAACGTCATCTAAAACTGCCATAATTCAAGTTTATAGCATTACTAACTATTGATATCCAACTGTTACAGACGGACAGACAGACAGACTGAGTTGCACCATAATTTGCATAAGGGCTATTACGCACTGTCGACTAGTCGCCGGCGACTCAGTCCCTCGGCGACCGAAACATGGGAAACTAGGGCCAGAGACCGAGCCGAGCGACAGTATTCCAAGTACATTCGTGCAGAATGGACGTTGAAGAACTTGCAATAGTAGCGGCGCTACTAATTATAAAAAGAAAGAAAAATAAAAAAAAATCAAAAGAGTATTGGGTGCATCCTTTGTTAGAAGAACGGAGGTCAAAGGGAATGTTTAAAATATTTTATGAAGACGTTAGAAAATATCCTCGTAAATTTTTAAAGTATGCAAGAATGTCTGTGAGTTCGTTTGATGACTTATTGTGTCTTCTAAAACCACATATAACTGGCATAGATACAAATATGCGACCATGTATTTATCCGGAAGAAAAACTTTTTATAACACTAAGGTAAGTGACAATTCAAATAAAATTCATTCCTAACATTTATTTTTTACGGGATTTTAACACAATTTACATTACATTCCCGGACACATCTATCGGCCAAACCTAGTGTTTAAAGTGTTGACAATCCCTAGCTAAAAATAAATGTTAAGTGGTGCAATAAGTTTTTATGCAGTTTTTTACGAAAACGATGGCCAGTAAATCAGCTTCACACCTGCAAAAACTTATTGCTCCTCCTAACATTTATTTTTAGCTGGTCTCCAGTCAAAACTTAAAACTCAAGGTGGGCCGATAGATGTGTCCGGGAGTGTGTTTAGAGTTACAGATAATGCCATCCACGAAGACGCGCGATTAAATTTAAACAGAGCATCTTTCGTGCTGTTCATATTACTCTTTCCTGATTAGTCAATTTCTGTTAGTGTGCGTTTGCATTCATCGATAATTAGCGTGTATCGACAGATGTTTAACACATGCGGAAGATAGCACACATGCATTTGAACAAAGAGTGGGGCGCGTCTTCGTGGATGGCACTATCTGTAAGTCTACTCTTCGATGACATAATTTAAAAATATACGGTAAATAATTATAAAACATGTATTTTTTTAAAGTACTTAATGAAATCAATATTATAAACGAACGCACAACAAAAGGAAATATTCAAAATAGATCCAAAATGTCAGAATCTTGCGAGGTATTTGAAGTGACAATAGAAAATCGCGACTCTGGGCGTTCACGTTCTGAAGGAGTTGAAGTTGGTAGCGTATAATAATGTTGTGCTTCAGGGCGTGATTGTTGACTTGGTGCTGTTGAACGCCCGGCCCCCGGTGTGAAGTAACCACGCTCATACTCGTACTCATTAAAATTTCGCCACATTGTGTTTGGATATATATTATTTTGAGTAGAGGATCGGAATGATTCGATTACACTGATTAATTGAATTTTCGCAGCTGACTTTTTGTGCTCCGGAATTGCCCTAAATGATGATAATAGGGACATCAGGAACATTCTGTCCTCATCTTATTCCAAAATATCCTCCTTATTTTTGCGAGTTTCAATACACTTGTTTAATGTGGTTAACAGTTCGCTTGTGCCATCATCTGACGTTTTTTTTCTTTTTTCTTTCGACTATATTTTCTCTCGAGTAAGGTCCTAAAGGTTCATGATCATTTGTCAAATGTTCTTGTTCAGCAATGTTACTCTCTGTGTTCAAATTACCAACGGTATTCTTCAAAAATAACAGCTGATTATAATAAATATAGGGAGTTTTATGGGAAGCAGCAGATCCGCTTTTAGTATTTTTTAATCTTCGTACTTCTCGCGAAAAGCAGCTTCTTATATTTTTCTATTTTTTTTGAAGTGAATGACCTGTAAATAATGTATATATTTAAATTATTTTTTAATTCCAGATATCTTGGAAGCGGTTGTAAATTTGTAGATTTACATTACTCATACAGACTTGGGATTTCAACTATAGCTGAAATAATAAGAGAAGTTTGTAATTTTATATGGGATGTACTAAAAGACATGTGTTTACCGCAACCGACAAAAGAAACTTGGTTAAAAATCGCAAAAGATTTTCATTTACGGGCCAATTTTCCAAATTGCATAGGTGCCGTAGATGGTAAGCATGTAAGAATTATAAAACCATACAACAGTGGATCATTGTGTTATAATTACAAACACTTCTTTTCTGTAATTTTGCTTGCCATTTGTGACTCTGACTATAAGTTCATATACATAGACGTTGGTTCCTATGGAAAGGATTGCGATTCAACTATATTTACAAATTCAACGTTTTATCAAAAGCTAATGAACAATGATTTGCAAATACCCGAACCTAAGCCCATTTCATCGACAAACCCTATACCAGTACCGTTTGTTATTGTGGGTGACGAAGCATTTGGACAAACTGACAAAATTATGCGACCGTTCGGTGGATCAAATTTAACAACAAAGAAAAAAATATTTAATTATAGGCTTTCTCGTGCACGACGCCATATTGAATGTTCATTCGGCATATTAGCAAAGAAGTGGCAGATTTTTCACAGACCTATCAACGTGAATTTAGATCTAGTATCATGCATCATCAAAACATGTTGCGCTCTTCACAACTATGTCCGTGAAAGAGACGGATATAAATTTGAAGATACCCTGAGCATTCCTGGCTTTGAAGAAGTCCCAAACGGTTTCCAAAGAGCTACGCGACGTGGTGCATCATACAGAGATGTATTTGCTGATTACTTTACAACTGAGGGTCAATTATCTTGGCAGATGAGCAGTATTAATTAATAAAAAATAAATGGCATTTCTTACTTACCTGAGTTTTTTTTTTCTTCGTCTGATAATTCTTCACCTCCAAATAACTCCACTATTTCTTCCCACTGTTTTTTCTTCAAATCCCGATTAGCATATTCCTCACTTTGTAAATCCCAAATAGCTTTTCGGGATTGTATTTCCGATATAAATTTATCCGTGTCAAAACTCATTGTGCGCGGCCGTCCGGTCGTTACGACACTTGCTCGCAGTGTGAATGCTTTCATTTGAAACCGTGCTCCTATTGGTCGCCGGCGACCGGCAGTTGCCTGTGCGTCGCCACTGCGCGGCGAGTCGCCGAGTCGCCCGGGCAACCGGTGACTAGTGCGTAAACACCTATTTAAACTATACAATATTACAGTCGTCGACAACTGAGTCGCCGGCGACTAGTCGACAGTGCGTAATGGCTCGGGTTCCTTTTGTAACCGACTTTCGAAAAAGGAGGAGGTTCTTTGTTCGACTGTTTTTTTTTTTTTTTTTTATATATGTCCGCCGCTTTCTCCGACAGTTGTGGACGGATTTTCAAAATTCTTTTTTTATCCGAAAGAATATACTCCCGTGGTAAATTTTATTGAAATTACTTTACTGGTATTTGAGAAACTGAACAAAAACGAAAAATACGTATACCTCGATGACGTTTTGGTGTTCTCCAAATGTTTAAATTCCACGTTCCATGTTATTGGGGTTTTTATTTATGGGGGTTCTACTAAAAAGTGAAAAATAAAAAACTTTTTTACAAAAAAAACAACCAACTTCCAAAAAAAAAAAGTACACTAAAAATTAAAAAAATAACTTTCATTTCGGAAGTCGGTGTCAAATAACGAAGAAGTAAAATACAAACACCGACTTCCGAAATTAAAGTTAATTTGTAGTGTATTTTTTTACCATTTGGCACGGAGCCCAAAAAATACCTGCCATATTTTTTTTTCGTTTATAAACTATCTTCGTCAGTAGGTACTTCATTTATTAAAACATCATCACATACTCGTAGAGTTGATAAAACTATATTGTTAAAAATTGAATCTGTTATCCACGTGTGACGCCGCCGGGCCAACCTATGACCGTAAGTATCATTTTTTGTCAACATACCTATGTAATTTATTTAGAACGTTTTTTTCCTCTCGGTAATCCATACAAACCAAGTAAGTCCCTAAACTTGGAAAAAAATAAACCGATAATAGTGGAATATAATACGCATGCCTACGCGAGAAACCTAGGTCTAAAAAGTAATTTTACAACTTTTTCGAAAGAGTTTAGAGTGAAAGGGGGAGTGATTTTAAGTTTTCTACAGAGTGTAACAGATAGGTGTGCTTTTGTCTTAAAAACTACAAAAAAAATCTCAAAAAAAAATTGGACTTTCCATAAAAAGATATCATCACCTGTTTTTTTTTTCTGTATTTGCGTGGTTCGAGATATAATACAATCGAAATAAAGTATTTCTCATTAACAAACTGTCGAAGTGGCGAACTTCGAGATGTAACCTAATCGAATTAAAGCATTTCACATTAACAAACTGTCGAAGTTGCATACATCGAAATATAATACAATCGATACAAAGTATTTTGCGTTAACAAACTGTCGAAGTTACGTACTTTGAGATGTAATACAATCGAAATAAAGTATTACGCGCGCGTCCTATATCGGGGACGCAACAATAGTTTTTTAAATGTGTCTGTTATGCCGGGTACCTGACGGATTTAAAACCGTCGAAGTTGCGTAATTAGAGATGTAATACAAACGAAATAAACTACTTACCAATAACAAACTGTCAAAGTTTCGTGCTTCAAAGTGGCATAACGTCAGAATCTCGTTCATCGATATTTTGAACACCGAAATTCCATGATACAGTCAAATTAAACTCTTAAAGCTGAACTGGTCAAACGACCAATTTTTCAAAATATTACATTTATTGTTTTGTGAACGTATAGTTGCATAAGTATATCTTCCCTACCCAGCAGTCATACTCATACGAAGACAAACGATTCCCTCTCAAATTTTATGTCACTGACAACATCTCCAAGCTTCCTTATTATTTTCTCTCTTTATCCATTTTACCCCACCACACAAACATTCGTCTTTCAACATTCGCAACTTCAATATGTAGTATGTACAGGGTGTAATCGATGGCGCGTCGTCTGCCCAGGGGTCGTGGATAAATTCGAAACAGAATTACGGCGCCCCTGGGCACTCAAGGCGGGAACGGGGGTGGGTTTTAGTTAGTAAGAGTTGCCCATGAAAATGAACAACTTTCTTCAGTCAACTTCAACAGTTATCGTCAGCTGACCAAAATTAGTAGGTATGGGAGGTCCAATGGCAGAAAGAGTATTTGAAATTTGACCACCCATTTTCGTTAAACCCTCGTGGCTAAAGTAATAACAGCCGCACGGGTCGATCCATCAGGTTAAGCAACGCTTGCCGGGGTCAGTCCATGGACGGGTGACCATCTTTACATACCGAGACTCCTCCGTGCCTCGGAAAGCACGTTAAGCCGTTGGTCCCGACTATCAATCGTGGATTTTTGACTGTCGTTACGGGCCGTCAGAAGCCCGAAAGCCTGACATCTAGTTTTACCAAGGTGTATCGTATTACGCAGTTACTGGGTTGTGGAGGTCAGATAGGCCGTCGTTCTCTGTAAAATACTGGTATTCAGCTGCATCCGGTTAGACTGGAAGCCGACCCCAAGATAGTTGGGAAAAGTCTAGGCAGATTGATTTAAAAAAAAAACAATCTGCCTAAATGCCGTTAAACCCTGTTCACCTGTGACAGTTATTCTATGTAATATTAATGGCATTTTTAGATAGATACATAATTGTGATCGTTTGCGAGAACAGAGATTAGAATTGGTTTTTCGGGTTAGTTTTTTCGCTCTACTTACTAAACTGTTAAACAAATTCTTGAAGTGAAGGTGGTGAGCACCGTAAATATAAAGAAACAATGACGACATACGTGACCCTGTGTCTTAGGTTATCAAAATATTTTATTGGAAAAATAGCAGTTTTGCAAATGAGATTTCTTATCAGGCAGTCTTCTTATCTTCAGCGAGCCTAAGACGCTCCGCAGATATTGCAACTTTAAATCGCCGAGTTGTTTTGAAGCTGCGTAAACATACCTAACAACTTAGAGCTACAACAGCTGCCAACGACAATGAGGGAGTAAAACGGACACGTGCATCACACCAAAGTTTAGACTTCATAAAATTCCGTAAAATAAAATATATATACATATATAAAGATTGCAAAAAATACCTCCGATAGATTCGGCGTGATTATCGTTTTTAACCGACTTCAAAAAGGAAGAGGTTCCCAATTTATCTGTATGTTTTTTACGCGATTACTCCCTGACTTGTGAATAGATTTTGATGATTCTTTTTTTGTTTAGTAGGTCATACTTCAGAGGTGGTCATATATTTATCGAAATTTATTCAACGCTTTTTACAAATACAACAAAAAGAAATTGAATATTTAGTTCTACACTAAAAGTCTTTACAACAACTAAACAGTTAAAAATAAAAATCTTTTTTACTGAAAGTACAGCCGACTTTCAAAAAAGAAAATTAATTTGGAAAAGAATCTTTAAGTAAAGAAAATACACTTAAAGTTGCAGAATAACTTTAATTTCGAAAGTCGGTGTCAAATAACGAAGAAACAAAATACAAACATCTTCATTTTTTTAAATGACTGCGTTAGACGTCACTTTACAAATAAATTCCACTATGTTACTACGATATACTTTAAAATATTCTTGCATTTACAAATAAATTCCACTATGTTACTACGATATACTTTAAAATATTCTTGCATACTAAGTTGTTAAGGAAACAGTCTTGTGTCTTGTTTTGAAATAATTACACTTTTTATGCAGTTTACAGTTGCGGTAACTAAAGTTGCTCCGTCTGCGGAACGCCTTAGGTAATGTGCTATTTATAAGGCGAGAAGACAGCACTTGCTATAATATCTTAAGATTGAGAGGAGAGGACCCACTAGAGTCGTGTGTTGAAACATCTTTATATGTTTAAAGTATAAAATGTTCAGAACCCAGTGTGTGCTGGTTTTAGTAGTGTTGTACGTGGGATTGGTGCATTCCTGGGGTGAGCGGTTTTTCTCTCTCTCAACGTTAATAGTTCTCTACATTTGCTGTGTTACTTGACCCCCCCTCCCTCTTGGCGTGAGGGACTCATGGCTATGTAATAACAGCTGTATATCATCATCACGGGTCCTTAAACTACACTTGCTGCTGTGAGTCCGTGGGTAAATGCCACAATAGTACGTTACAGATACACGTGAAAAATATACGACCGAGCCAAAAGCGAGGCCGTTATGGAGTCGATAGGCTGCAATGAAAGGGCAAATGCCCACGTGTATCAGACGACGTTTATCAACACAATTACTCAAAAATATAAATATTCGTAAAAATATTTGGAAAAGATCAGGTTGGCACAGGAGTTTTAGGATTGGAAAGGAGAGGCCAAGCAGTAGATGATAATACCACTAGCGGGAGGAAAATACTCGTGTGATCGCGCCTTAAAGACAAAATATATTGAAGTATACCTCAATAACCTTAGATTAACTATTTTTCTACTGTTTCAGACATCGCTGTAACTCATGGAGGTCTTCTAGAATTTTATACTAACATTACCAAAACTGACACAATACGTTTTGATTCCCATAACCTCGCAGCTTTAACTTACGATGACGCTCACAACATGATGCTTTACGTCGATAAACAGAGTGACAACGACACTATATGTGGCTATGGTATATCATCTAAAGTAAACCAATGTTTCATCGAGAGAAACGGCAGAAACATTCATGGTGTCGCCTTCGATCCCGCCACAGAATTACTGTTCTTTACTGACACAAACGAAAGAAGCATAAATTGGATCTCATTAAAATCTGAATCTAATAAATATGGAAACCTTTTAACCAAGTTGGATCACGGAAACCCCACTGATGTTGCTGTAGACAGCTGTAGAGAGTACGTTTACCATTAATTTAATGTTTAAGTCAACAATATTTAGTCTTTTCACCGAGTTAGTCAAAAGAGGTTTTTTTTATAGGTATGTTTACTGGATCAACACAAACCTGACGACACCTACTATAGAGAGAGCTCGATTTGATGGATCTGAGAGAGAAGTTCTAATTCATATTAATTCGCTGTCCATCAACACAACTTACAAACTGGAACCACACAGCCTGACGATTGACCAACAGACGCAGAGAATGTACTGGATTGAACCTGAAACTAGCTCATTTTTCCCAATTTTCTACACAGATTTGAATGGAAAAAACAAAGAAAGGTTAAGTAATTTAACACATATCGGTCAAGAATTTCCCAATCCATCATCAAATACATTGACTGTTTCAGAAACATCTCTCTTTTGGGTTAACTGGCGCTTTGACATAGAAGTATGTGTTTGGAAACTAGGAAAATTTGTATGGATAGGAAATTCAGATCCTATAAAATTGCATACTCAAAATGTCACTGTCGGTATAGTAGCCAACTACAAAATCAAAAACTGTGATGGGCCGTTCTGTGTTCACGGTGTGAAAGTTATTGGACAGTCTCATTGTAAATGCACACCTGGGTACATCGGTGTGCGTTGCGACGTTTCGGTATGCGAGAACTACTGTTTGCAAGGCAACTGTAGCGTCAATGATGAGGGACTTCCTCAATGCAGGTAAAAATTTACTCCTTGGATTGTTTTCCTTATTTTTCTTATAATCTAAACAGGCTGTAACGGAAAGGTTTGGTCATGTTTTAAGAACTGCTTCTGCCCATGGATATGAACAACTTTATTCAAGAAAACATAAGGAAATTAAAAAAAAAGAATCTTACCTACCTCTTCTATAAATGTTGATCAGCTGATAGTCAATTTTTTTTTCTTAGAGATAGTTGTTTATTTCTATGGGCAGAACCAGTTCTTAAAATATGACCACACCTTTCCGTTACACCCTGTACACAACTTTTCATTTATCATTATTTCAGATGTAATGCCGGCTATTCCGGGGACAGGTGCGAGGTCGCCGCGTGTCTACGTTACTGTCTGAACAACGGTGTCTGTTCCCTGAACGAGGAGGACGAGCCTTCCTGTGAATGTGTTGGTAGATACGAGGGACTAAGATGTGACGCTGTTCAAACTGTCACATTAACTTTTCCCTACACCCCTTCGTATTCACCCGATACAAACCGAACTCTAGCTGATTTACTGTCAAACTGGCGAAAGCCGAAAATTTTGGTTGTGGGTGATGAATCTTAACGAATTTATTTGAGTTCTGCATCCTCTTTGGTATGCTTTGCAATCGTTTAAACGGAATAAAAACAATTTTGCACAAAAATCGTATTTTTGTTCTAAATTTTGTTTTTGATCTAAACACCTTTCCATGAAAGCTTTACTCTTTACCGCCTTTTTACTTTACTGCAACCAGCAGTTACTTTCGTTTTTATTCGTTTCAGTAACAGTTTGTGCTTATTTTATGCTGGAATTAAAGGAAAACCACTCAGATTCCCTGCAAATCTTAATCGTGCTCAAAGTACGACTATGAAACAGAAGGAATTGACTGCTATCATTGTTTAATAGCAGTAAATACACCTGGTAGTGACAGATTTTGCCTGATCTGATGAACTAGAACCCTAAAATATAGATATATACCTACTTAGAGTGGTTTAATAATTGTAATTTTTTGGCATTGAATAATATGACAATAAAAACAGTGACAATCATACCTGAATAACATAATTTAACTTATTACATAAAATTTTATTTTAACTTTGAATCAATCTTTTAATAATGTATTTGCGTAAGTTATCATATTTGTCTAAGACATAATTTAGAATTCATCTAAAGAAATGTTTAAGACCTGTGGTGTTATGAAGTACCTACTTAATCTCAATTTTAAAATTATTTTGATTAAAATTTTTTCGTAATGTGTTTTTAATAATTCTGTAGGAAGTACATTTTAATAATAATACATTTTATCCTACTAATATTATAAATGCATGAAAGTTTGTATGTTTGGCTGTCCTTCACGCAAAAAAGGCTAAAGGTATTTGAATGAAATTTTGCACACAGGTAGGTGGCACACATGGCCTTTTTTTTTGGGACTTACACATAGGCTACATTTTATCCCGGTAAATGACAAGTCTTAGCGAAGGCTGAGGTGGAAGTAGAAATCTAGAGACGGGCTGAACGAGCGGACACGCTCACAAAGTACCAGGAGACAAGAAACATGAGAAGTATTTACAGGGATGAAATCATGAGCGGTAAAGACTCACAAAGTACCTGGCGACCAGAATCATGAAGAGGTATTTTTGGAGCTACAATCTTAAGCTGTATAGCTTCACAAACCACCAGGAGACCAGAATCAAGAAGAAGTGTTTCCGGGGTTTGAACCCTGAGCAGTATAGATTAACAATCTACCAGGAGATCAGAATCACAAAATATATTCCGAGGCTGGTATTATGAGAGGTAGAGATACACAAATTATCAGGAGACCAGAAACAGGAGAAGTATTTCGAGGACTGAAATCATGATCGATAAAGGCTCACAAACTACCAGGAGATCAGGATTCATAGAAAAGTAGTTCCGGAGCTGGAATCATGAGAGGGATAGATTCTAAAACTACAAGGAGACCATAGTCATAAATCAGTATTTTTGGGGTTAGAATCCTAAGCGGTATAGATTCACAACCTACCAAGAGATCAGAATCACAAAATATCGGGTGTAAAAAGACAGTTTTCGAAGTTGAAAGCTATATCTCGTATTCTGGATAAAAATGACCAAAATAATGGGTTTATTTGGCTCTTTTTTTGGACCATACCTGGGAAACCCCTGGTCCTGGAGATATTGAAGGTCAAAGTCGCATTTTTTTTTACCTTTTTACGAAAATGAATTCTACCTGTTATTACTAAACTTTCTTCCAAACAAACATTACCTGAATTTCGAAATTTCAAAATTACGAATTTGCAGTTACGAAAACACAATGAATATCAAACATATCCGACAAGTACCTACGTGGCTTAGAGCGAAGGGGCGGGGTTTAACTCCACTTGCCTGGGTTCGCGTTACATTGCGCGGAATAAAAAATAGTTTTATTTTTCATACCTAAAAATAAAAGTCGTTGCCCAGCAATAATTTTTGCGCAAAACTACTTTGTTAGACGTACAGTATGCGTAGTTAACGGCTCTGTGATGTGTCTTTTTAATCCCTGTATATTACGAGAAATAAAAATTCACAAATTACCAGGAGAACAGAATCATGAAGAAGTAAAATTTCCGAGCAGTACAGATTCACGAACAACCAGGACATCAGAATTACAAATGTATACCAAGGCTGGGGTTGTAAATAGTAGGTAAAGATTCATAAATTACCAGGAGACCAGAATGATGAAGAAGTGATTTCGGGGCTGGAATCATGAGAGGTATTGATTCTAAAACTACCAGAGTCGTGAATCAGTATTTTTAACCGAAAAAGGAGGAGGTTCTGTGTGTCGAACACAGAACCTCCTCCTTTTTCGAAAGTGTTTGTATGTTTTATGTATGTCCGCCGATTTCTCAGTCAGTTGTGGACCGATTTTCAAAATTCTTTTTTTATCCGAAAGAATATACTCCCAAGTTGGTCCCATATAAATTTTATCGAAATTGCTTCAGCGCTTTGTGAGAAACTGAACAAAAACGAAAAATATGTATACCTCGATGACGTATTGGTGTTCTCCAAATGTTTAAATTCTACGTTCCATGGTATTGGGGTTTTTAGTTCTGGGGTATTACAACTACTACTAAAATAGTTCTTAATTTTTTGGGGTTAGAATTTTAAGCGGTATAGATGCTCAAACTACCAGGAACCCCTCCCTGGTAGTTTGAGCATCTATACCGCTTAAAATGCTACAAAAAAAAAGTGTTTTTTTTTTTGTAAAAAAGTTTTTTTGTTTGGATGCGTTCCAAATATTTCTGAATTGATTGACTAAATAAATATGGCGGTAGAGCTTGTGGTTTTGGATACCTGGTGATGTTTGGATCGATGACCGTTCTGTGGAACAAAAAAAAACCTTCTATTAGTAGGTTTTCGGGGTACCGAACGTCCAAATAAAAAATGGAACCTCTTGTGTCTGTCTGTCTTTCCGTTTGTCACAGCCAATTTGATCAAAAACTACTAGACCGATTGAGTTGGAATTTTGTACACAATGAATGTTTGTGACCTAAAGATTGACGTATAACGTAAATAAATGAATTTGGATAATGGGGGTACTTTTGGAGTGCAAATCGGAAACATGAAAAATAAACTACCGTAGCCTCGAGAGGTTTTGTGGTGGGCCCTTAAGGAGAAAGGTGTGCCTGGGTAGTATGTGCAGTTGATCCGAGCGATGTACAGTCGATGCAGTACCCAAGTCCGGTCTGCAGTGGCCACTATTGACAGTTTCAGTGTAGCGGTCGGTTTTCACCGCGGTCGGCTCTCAGCCCTTACCTCTTCCTGATGGTAATGGACGCTCTGACGTCGGACCTCCAGGAAGTGGCTCCCTGGTGTATGCTGTGTGCTGATGACATTGTGCTGGTTGCCGAAAGCGGCTTAGAGGTCCAGAGCAGATTGGAGACGTGGTGGCAAAGACTGGAGAGTGTGGGCCTGAAATTGAGCAGAACCAAAACGGAATATCTGTTCTGCGATTTCGGCGGTCTCTCTGACTTTCGGTGCCTCGGGTCGCTTGTTTAGGGGGATGGCGATATAGACCGAGACGTAACGCACAGGATCAACTCAAGATGGATGAAATGGTGACAGGTCACTGGAACAACTTGCGACCGACGGATGCCCCTTCAACCCCAATTTCGGCAGTTGGTGTTTGTATTTTATTTCTTCGTTATTTGACATCGACTTCCGAAATTAAAGTTATTTTTTAATTTTTAGTGTAATTTCTTTTTTGGAAGTTGGTTGTTTTTTTGTAAAAAAGTTTTTATTTTTCAATTTTTAGTTGTTTTACCCCATAATTAAAAACTCCAATAACATGGAACGTGGAATTTAAACATTCTCGTAATTGGTGAAAACAAAAACGTCATCTAGGTATACGTATTTTTCGTTTTTGTTCAATTTCTCAAAAAGCGCTGAAGCAATTTCGATAAAATGTATATGTGAGTATATGCTTTTGGATAAAAAAAGAATTTTTAAAATCGGTCTACATCTGACGGAGAAATCGGCGGAAATACATTAAAAAAAAAACATACAGTCGAACATAAACCTCCTCCTTTTTCGAAAGTCGGATAAAAATCTAAGAGTTTAAAAAGAGCTTGTCTATCATATTAACTAGCAATTAAAACAAATAATATTCCAAAACACGAAATTTTATTAGCGGTACGAGGTGCTCATACAAGCGTGCCGTTCGCCTTTAACTTCTAATTTTTTTTACATACTTAGCTATTTAGCTACAGATGAAGCTACCTAAGAAAAGCGTGTGCAGAACCTACCTATTGAAATACAACTCAATCCCTAGATATAGCGACAAGTAGGTAAGCATCATTATTTTTTGAATAATTTAGCATAATAATTCAGAACCAACCTAATATTCCTTTCTTTGTGGGTTAAGATTTCCGGTATTATAATAGGTAATTGAAGTTTTGTATTATTCAATGAATTCCTTTGGGACTGAATTGTATATTTCGAATAATTAGTTATTTATTTATTCATCTTAACGTCGGATCGAATGAGGCTATTTTGTTTAAAGGTTACCCTTGTTTCAACAGAACATTGAATTATAGGTAAACTCTCGAAAAATATTACACTCCTTCTGGGTGAGTCAAGAAAAAACAGGTTTGATGTTAAAATTACAAAAAGCTGAAATGCCAAAACACATTTTTACAACTTTGCCAGAAACTGAAATTCTTACTACATTTTTAGTGATTCCTATTTCAACCCCAATAAAACGTGTGAGCTCTAAAAATACACTATGACGTCTGTAATTTAAAAATACCATCTGATAATTACTTTCTCAACCTTTGAAAACTTGTAACCTTTTGTTCATCATTCCTACACCCACGAGTTAAAAAGAATGTTATAATAAGTATAAACTTAAACTATAGAATTTATCAATGAAACTTGGAAAATATCTACGCCTGCATAAATATACAATTATATCTGCATTTAAATATATTATCCACATTCACATACTAGTCTTCTAGTTACGTAATTTTTTTTAACATTTTTTTTTTTTGTTATAAATAAAACGTTACCTCACACTATTTCTGCTACCCGGGCCTGCGGACGGCAATCAGTAGGTAGCTCACCGTCCGATCAGCACCAGTTCCGTGAGTCGACGGCGCGTAGTGTTCCACGCGCGCCTCAAAGAGATGAGTGCCAGCCACCACTGACGGGGCCCATCGTGGCCGGTGCCTGCATGCCTATGGGTAGCGGATAAATTCTGAAAATGAGTTACCGCACCCCTGGGCACTCAGGCAGTGAAGGAACAGGGGTGGGTTTTAGTCAGTAAGAGTCTGACACGCCCTCCCGCTCCGCCCAGAGCGGGAGATGTCATTGGATGATTTCCCACCCCTCAAAAAAAAAGGCTGCTTCCACTAGAGATGTGCTAAGCTGCATGGCTATGGATGTGTCTAATCTCCACCAATAGGATTGCTAGAATTTGAAACTTAAGCAAAGCGTAGCTCTAGGTAAGTTTTTCCAGGTACTAATGAAAAACAGAGTATTTTCTATCTTTGACAAGCTCGCCCTTTAGCACTATCTCACCTGATGATAAGCGATAATGTGGTCGACGTAACGTAAAAGTAACCTGAATAGGTTAACCTAGAGGTCTTTAAGTCAAGAGAATTCTCTTGACATAAAGACTTTCAGGTTGTACCTATCGGGAAACACAGACTCCGGCACAGAATCGATGTATGCGAAGGGTGCGTTCTAAGTATGTGAGCTAGGAACTTACGAGTGTTGTAGATAGCTTTGCCGTTCTTGACTTCAGCTCAACCCAACCCGTTGATTTTATGTATTTATTGAAACAACTTAAAACTATATTTACAGGTTGCCCTAATGCGATAGTTCAGCATATACATACACAAAAAAAAAGTGTGTGTGTACTTATGTACGCACGTAAGAAGTTATACTTCTTCTCCTCACGCTCCACCCAGAGCGGGAGAAGTCATTGGATGATTTCCCACCCCGTAAAAAAAGAAAAAAAAAGCTTGTAGGTATTGACCCGAACAAACAAACATTGCAAGTTAAATAAATGCTTGTAAATACTTTGTTACGAAAAAATAGAACTGACTTCCAAAAAAGAACAAAAAAATAATTTTGTGAATCCGTTTATATTTGACGAAGTTATGCCCGAACATACATAAAATAAAATATAATTATTTATTATATATAAACACCCGAATTGATAACCTTCTTCTTTTTGAAGTCGGTTAAAAAAAATTTCTCGACATACGTCTAAAGTCGTCGGTTAAAATGTTTATCAATACCAAAACGTCTGCGAGGACGGCTGTAATTCACAAGGATTCCCCGCTTTTAAGAGTGAAAATAGATCATGTACCTACGTCATGAGTAATAATTACTTAAACACCAACGCTCTGTCAGTTGAATGTATTTGTAAGAGGATTGCACCTACTCGTACGCCAAGAAAACTTGTTGATAAGTAATTGATCATTAGGAAAAAAACGTTATTAATATCTCGAATGTACAATCATGACGTTCGAGATATTATTAATATCTTTATACTTTATGCTTTTTAGGGTTCCGCAGTCCTAACAAGGACAAGGAATCCTTATAGTTTCGGTCTGTTCGTCTGTCTGTCCGAAGCATAGCTTAGAGTCTGCTAATACCAGAATGCGCTATTTTGCATGGATATCAATCTGCCTAGCCTTTTCCCAACTATCTTGGGGTCAGCTTCCAGTCTAACCGGATGCAGCTGATTACAAGTATTTTACGGAAGCCTATCTGACCTCCACATTGCAGTTACTGGGTAATACGATACCCCTTGGTAGGACTGGTTGTCAGACTTTCGGGCTTCTGAAGGGGTCGTAACGACTGTCAAAGATCCACGATTGGCAGCCGGGACCAACGGCTTAATGTGCTTTCCGAGGCAGGGAGGAGTCTTGGTATGTAAAGATAGTCACCCATCCATGGACCTACCCTGGGAAGCGTAGCTTAACCTGACGGATCGACCCGTGCGGCTGTTTATTACTTTAGCCATGAGTATGCATGAATATATAAATGTATATTAATCACACCAAGAAAACGAAACAATAAAACCTTGAGAAAGGTTTTTTTATGGTTCTGTAGGACCCCAAGGCACCAGTACGGCCTGAAGGGATTCTGGGACGTTTTAGTAAGTTCAGGGTAGAGGTCTCACTCGCTGGCAACGCGAGAGTGTGAAACAAAGACTCAGAACTATATTGGTAATCACAGAAAAATACATGTGCCCAGTTCGGTCATGGCCGCAGAACTGGTCCCTAAAACAAATGTGATGCCTACACATTTAATATTCAAACGGTTCTCCAATAATCTTAACAGCCAGCTGAAGGCCGGTACAGACCCGCTGAGTTTAGGCTGCGTCTACAATCGTCACAGTACCTACCTCCCCCTACATGTAAAGTGGGAATAATATTTTCTCGCCTATCTTATAGTGTGGGGTATCGTACAAAATCATTGTGGGGTTGTGCAGACTATTTTGGATTCAGAGATTGGTTTGAGAAATATTAAAGTGTATAGTGATATTTTTTGTTCGAGTTGAGCTTCCTACTAAACTGGCTGGCTTGAAAAATCCTATAAAAATCGTGATGGTAGTACTTATAAAAAACAAACTATAAAGGAAAACTATCACGGCTAAGTTAGCTTTGTTAGTTTAAGAGTAATAATCGCCCAACTTATACAATGTACGTACTTTTTTTTTGTGCGGTTGTAAATCATCCAATGACTTCTCTTGCTTTGGGTGGAGCGGGAGGGCGTGTCAGACTTTTACTTACTAAAACCCACCCCTGTACCTTCCTTGCCTGAGTGACCAGGGGCGCAGTAACTCAGTTTGGACATACAAAAACTTTTTGTTCCTCAGAAAATAAAATACTTAGGTGAAGTTGTTACTTATCATTTAAAATGGGTAGAAAACTAAAACTTCTAAGTCCGCATGTTATAACGGGTGACTATGGAACCCTACCATACACGTGGCCCAACACACACTCGGTCGGTTTTTATTTTAATACTTTATCTTTTTTTTATGGTGGCCCAGTGGTAACGGCTGCGACTTGAACGTTGTAGGTCGTGAGTTTAAACCCAGGCAGGCGCTTTACTTTGTGTTAATTATTAAATAACCACTGCTCTCAAAACGGTGACGGAAAACATCGTGAGGAAACCGGCATGTCCTAGACCAAAAAATCGATGCATGGTGGATTACGACCCACACCCTCTCACAGAGAGCAGGAGTCTGCCCCAGCAGTGGAGATGATGATGATGCTTTTTTATACACAATGACATTTTATTATTTTTTTGACATGATTATTTACTTTTTAATGTATTATATTTTTTTTTGACTAAGTACTTGAGTATTGTAAATGTGAGAGTTATCTATGTTCATTTTTCACGTGTAAAAGTGTTACTTACCTATTTAAAAAATAAATATCATTCACTCACGAAGCGTGAGTTTAGGTCTAAAAATATTTTACTTGTTTAGGGTTGCGTACGTAAAAGGTTCATTATTTTTTAATTACCTAACATAATATGCATATCATAATGTTGACAGACCAGGCATTATATGACCTAAAAGAATGGTTTTAGGTACCTAATTGTTGCAATTGTTTTTAGTTTTTTGTATCTATTACGTAATTATGATTTTTATTATTATTCCGTATATTCATTTGTAAATACATATTAATTATATTTTTAAATATTTCAATGAAAAAGTAAAAAAAAAACATTTATAAATATAAAAAATAGTATCCCACCGGGATATCGGGAACAGGGTCTAAGCTACCGGTCAGGGCTCCAGAGAGAGGAACCGCCTGACAATGCAAGTCGTGTTCAAAAGTACTGCTTTCTGAATCAAGCTCTTGATCCAGTCGCCTAACGAGAGCCTCCTGAGGTGTTGGTCGAGGCTCGTGGCTATTAAGACATTGGCTGACACGACTATCGGTACAATGATCGCTGAGTCCACATCCCACATGTCGACAAACTCGCGAGCCAAGTCAATATACTTGATTTGTTTCTCTTTCTCGGTTTTCACGAGGTTCTCGTCATGTGGGACGGTAATGTCAACAATCATTGCACGCCTCTCGATTCGGTCCACCACCACTATATCAGGCTTATTGGCTACAATAGTCCTGTCAGTGATGATGGACCGATCCCAGTACAATGAGACATGACCATTGTCGAGAACTGGGTCGGGCACATACCTGTAGTACGGCACTTCCGTTTCCACAAGAGAGTATTTCAAAGCAAGATGCTGATGAATAATCCTGGCTATAAGGTTATGCCTATGCAATTACTCACCGATAGCTAGACGAGAACAACCAGAAATTATGTGGCTGATTGATTCTCCCGGACGATGACATGCCCGACATATGTCAACCGTGCCGTCCTTCACAATAAATCTGCGGTAGTTTTTATTATTATTATTTTTAATTTATGATAGTTTGATGCTCTTTGTATAATCTTAATGACTTGTGCTTTTATTTTATTTTTCTTTCCTACAAACCGGACATGTAATTTTTGATAATTATTATTAAATAAACTAAACTAAACTAATATCATAAATGCCAAAATGTGGATGGATGGATATTTGTTACTTAATGACTTCAAAACGACTGAACGGATTCGAATGATATTTAGCATAGACATAAATTATAGTCTGGAATAGTACATTGGCTATAATTTATAGTGGGGGACGTATTCATTCCACACGGACGAAACCACTGACAAAAGCTAGTTAGCCTATAAAGTTCGCTCTGCTGGGACACAGGCCTCCACTCAATGAGATGAAGTGGGCCGTAATTTAAAACACGGGCCCTGTATGGAGTCTAGACTCATGCACAACATGGTGACACTCTTAAAATAATGATCAAAAAATAAATAATTCAGAGTAAAACGCCAGCCTGGATAGGAATCCACGACCTAGTAAGTCAAGACCGTCACCACTGAGCCACTACTGCTTCTTCCACCCTCCGTCTTTTTTTTGTGGGAGTGGGAAGTCATTCCATGACTTCTCCCGCTCTGGGTGGAGCGGGAGGGCGTATCGACTTTTACTGAGTAAAACCCACCCCTGTTTCCTTGCCTGAGTGCCCAGGGGCGCGGTAACTCCGTTTCGAATTTATCCACGACTCCTGGGAGTCTTTAAGTCAAGAGTTAATAGATTGCTTGTAGGCAAGCGTGCTCTATCTTCGACTACATCATCGCTTACCAGCAGGTGAGATGGTGGTCAAACGCGTGCAATAAAAAAAGAAGTCCTTCCACCCTCCTAAATTTTTGATTGGCACAATAATATGACGTACAGTGTCTTAGTAATATTTCTATCCTTTTGCCTTATTTTTCTTAACCAATAACCTACAAAATCCTTTAACTCGATTTTCGCAAAACAAAATTCAAGCAGAAAATTGCAATACAAATATACAGTTTGCTTATGTATCCGTTCAGTCAGTCGTTCTTTCCGCTCAGATATGTATGCAAATCATTCGTTCATAACAAGGGACCTTCAATTCGTTCATTCGTTCAGTACGACATACAAATATGCCGCTTTTATTGCATTAGCACAGATTTGCGTTTGGGTATGGCTATAAGATTAGCGATTTTGGAAAGTAGCATTGTACGAATAAATTCACGACGAATGCTAGAAGTGCAGGACCGATGGATTTGGTGACGCTTAGGGGAAGCCGATTTCCAGCGTTTTTTGACTTAAATGATGATGATACGCATAAAAAGGTATTTGGCTACACAAGTCGGTTAAAAAAGTAAACGACATTACTAAAACTAGGCCAACTTTTACGACTGTGAGTGTACTTGTAAAAATTCACCTTCCAGTACTTCAAGGATTTCAGTAGTGTGTGTGTGTGTGTGGTTAGTAATAAAAGCTTTGTTTTTTTTTTATAGAAATATTTGTACGCCATTATTATGGCAGGATATGCTGGAACCAACATTGTAACATAATATATTGTACCATATTCTAACAAATTAACATTTTTGTATGATTTTTGATTTGACGATTTGTATTAAAAATAAATAATAGAAGTGTGGGTTCCTATGGAATTTGAACTTAGTCATGTTTGTAATTGAGTTGTAAATTCAAGTGTCACGGTACGGAGGGCGTGTCTCGTTGCAGAGGACCGGAGTGGTGGTGTGACACGTAGAGGAGGTCGTAGGGTAGGAGGACCGTAGATGAGGAGTTCGATAAATAATAACACGACGAGTTAACACATTTACAACAGTGGGCTTTAATATTATATTAAGAACACAAACACTGTGACTAATAATTAAATTGTATTAATGCAAAATTCTAGGAAAATGGTAACTGACACTTCAGGAGTCAAAAAAAATAACAATGAGGAGCTTCTACTAGCTCGGCTGCCGAATTTGAACTGATTTTTAATATAAAAACAGAGACATGACAGAGAAAACTAAGTAATTTTGAATTTGAATTTAAAAAAAGGTAGCAAAGAACGTAATTTTGGAATAGAGGTCAAAAAGTAAACAAGGCTTTAACACTGCCTTGTTACAATACCCGGCTGCCCCGGAAAGAAAAATCGAGCAGCAGGTGAGGATTTTTCGTTAACAATAAAATAATATTAAAAAATATATATATAAAAATATCTTAAATAGGACGGTTATGAGTGAGGTGAAAATTTAAAAGGCGAGGGTGTTATATACAATGAGTATTTACAAAAGGAACAATCTACCACATCCATATTACCGTCCATAATACCTTCCATACTTCGTTCATTCAAAGTTATGTTCGCATATAGGTAAGTGCAGAACATAACGCAAAGTCAAAAAGAGTTTATCCTATTATTAGGCATAACTCGTTAGATTGCCCTTCAATAGTGTAGGCTTATTTTATCAGTCACCAACCGCTGATGTTAAATTATATGATGATAAGAAGCTATGATACAAGTTTAATTACCTGCTGTAACAAGTAGTAAATAAGGCGAAGAAGCCTTCGTGCCCCACGTTGGGCGCCAGTGTCACGGTACGGAGGGCGTGTCTCGTTGCAGAGGACCGGAGTGGTGGTGTGACACGTAGAGGAGGTCGTAGGGTAGGAGGACCGTAGATGAGGAGTTCGATAAATAATAACACGACGAGTTAACACATTTACAACAGTGGGCTTTAATATTATATTAAGAACACAAACACTGTGACTAATAATTAAATTGTATTAATGCAAAATTCTAGGAAAATGGTAACTGACACTTCAGGAGTCAAAAAAAATAACAATGAGGAGCTTCTACTAGCTCGGCTGCCGAATTTGAACTGATTTTTAATATAAAAACAGAGACATGACAGAGAAAACTAAGTAATTTTGAATTTGAATTTAAAAAAAGGTAGCAAAGAACGTAATTTTGGAATAGAGGTCAAAAAGTAAACAAGGCTTTAACACTGCCTTGTTACACAAGTAAAGATATAATTTGTCTACTGTTCAAGCATATCTGTGCCAGTTATTAGTTCGCTATTGAGTATGTTGGCTAATACTGAGCCATATTTTAGTTTCTAGTAAACTTATCACCACAATATCATTTTTCAAGATAATTAAAACTTTCTGAAAAGATTAATAAATGTACCAACTTATTAAAGCTTAATTTAACACAAGGTGCAGGGGACTAAAAGCCTCAGGCATTCTCTACAAATCTACAAAGGGTGTTGCAGTACTAATTTGGAGGTGAAGTTCACTTAAGACCCTCCATAGACGGACTGCTTATAGCAATCGAGACCAACAGCATGAGAGTAGGCATATTGCGTTTGGGGCCTCCATAGATAATCTGCTCGGAGCAGTCAGTGCATTTGTAACTGCGAAAACAAATGAACTGCTTGAGCGGTCCGTGTAAGGCGAATGTCAATTTTGACTGCAGTTGGAACTGCAGATCGCCCAACAGCGACCGCTGGAAGCTGTTCTTGCTGCACTGACTGCTTCGAGCAGTCCGTCTATGACGGCACTAACTTTATCGCTGTTTCTGAAGCTCAACTGTTAGACATAATAAAACAAATAGTCACGTCCTCAGGAAGGGATCACAACTGTGACAGCCAGTAATGACGCTCAGTTCCAAACGACATTACGTGCGTTACCCTGATTTATTTATGAAGGGTGAGTTATGCTAACTGGGTTCGACAGTTATACCGAACTATAGAAGGATCATCATGGGAACTTGTGGAATTAAATCGCCAAATTCAAGGTGGAGGATATAATACAACAATAAATGACAACACTGACTATAATCATCATTATGAACGACTTATATTACGGGACCAAACTTGAAATCGGAAAAAAACCGGACAAGTCCGAGTTGGATTCGCACACTAATTGTTCCGTGTTAAACACTGAAAAAAAAAAACCAAAAAAGACACGTTTCTGGAAACGTGTTTTTTTTGTTATTTTTTGGGCTGTATCTCATGAGCCGTATTAGGTAGACAAATGAAATTTTCACACAACGTGTATTTCTACAGCCGCTATAACAAGAAAAAATAAAGAGGGAGCCACTTTTATTTTTATAATTACACATTCTGTGAAAATTTCAACTGTGTAGCAATTACGGATTATGAGTTACAGCCCGCTGACAGACAGATGGACAGAAGAGGCATAGTAAAAGGGTCCCGTTGGTTACATTTCAGGTACGGAACCCTAAAAATATTTAGAGCAGCAGATATTTTTATCGCGATTTCAGTGTTGGTCCCGTAGTAAAAGTGAGTATTATGTTATTTACATAAAGTTAGTATTGCCAGTGTTCTTGTGTTGTCAAATGTCGACACCACCTTGTATCCCTGTTAAACAGATAACAGTAGATCTGAGTGCTTAAGTTGGTCGGATGCACAATAGATAACTGCTCGTGAAGGCTATTTCATTGCAAATTATAAGTCTCTTTCCATCATTGTTGGGGACGGTTTTTAGACTAACCGGATGCAGCTGGATAGGCCTCATCCGAAGGCTTAAAGTCACTCAAAGAGCAATTGAGAGGGGTTTGCTCAGCGTTTTCTTGCGTGATTCAGAAATGAAGACATTCGCAGGAGAACCAAGACTAACAACGTAGCCCGAAGAATCGCTAAAATTAAGTGGCAGTGGGCACTGTGGGCAGGGCACATTGCTCGTAGAAAAAATAGTAGATGGGGCTGAAAAGTTCTGGAGTGGCGACCGTGTTCCGAAAGACGTAGCGTTGGAAGGGCTCTCACAAGGTGGACCGTTAACCTGGTTAGGGTCGCGGGTAGCCGATGAATGCGAGACGATGGATGATGGATGATCTGTCGTTGTGGCGACACTTGACACTATGCCTTCGGTTGAAATTATGAATGCAGCTTCTACGTACCAATATGAATAATATATATGATGGAGTGATATTTCTGACTTTCAAAACCCAACTTCTGAGTAAAACAATACCGCTTGGTAAGGCTGACAGTTAGTTGATTAATTACTCAGACTTTTGGGCTTCTGACTACTCGTGACGTCTGTCAAAAATCTAAAATTGACAGCTTTTGATGATTGTCACTTTTTATTTTACTTCTTTTGTGTAAACCTGTCACCAAATAAATATTTTTCTTTCTTTTCTTTCATTTCTTTCTTTTCTTTCTTTTCTTTCTTTTCTTTCTTTTCTTTCTTTTCTTTCTTTTCTTTCTTTTCTTTCTTTTCTTTCTTTTCTTTCTTTTCTTTCTTTTCTTTCTTTTCTTTCTTTTCTTTCTTTTCTTTCTTTTCTTTCTTTTCTTTCTTTTCTTTCTTTTCTTTCTTTTCTTTCTTTTCTTTCTTTTCTTTCTTTTCTTTCTTTTCTTTCTTTTCTTTCTTTTCTTTCTTTTCTTTCTTTTCTTTCTTTTCTTTCTTTTCTTTCTTTTCATTATTTTCTTTCTTTCCTTTCTTTTCTTTCTTTTCTTTCTTTTCTTTCTTTTCTTTCTTTTCTTTCTTTTCTTTCTTTTCTTTCTTTTCTTTCTTTTCTTTCTTTTCTTTCTTTTCTTCCTTTTCTTTCTTTCCTTTTCCTTTTTCCTTTTTTCTTTCTATTGTTTCTTTCCTTTGCCATCTGCATACATAAGGTGGGACGCCCTCGAGCTAACTGAAGTGACGATCTTGGTAGCTGGTAGCAGCTGGATAGGGATTACCGAGGATCAAGAAATGAATGGCGAGCAATCGGAGACGCCTATGTTTAGGAAAGGTCTAATGTTGCAATTTTATAGCTAATATTTTATAAGCCCGTTCCATTATCGGAACACTAGAAGTACGACGATGCGCCACCGGTACATGGTGGTCATCCCACTTACATGCACAATGCATTTTGGGAACACATTCATTGTGCTTACAGCTAAGGAGTGTAATTCCCTGCATGTTTCTGTGTTTCCGGCTAGCTACAACATGGGAGTCTTTAAGACAATAGTGAATAGGTTATGTCTAGGCAAGCGTGCTCCATTTCGAAAACACCATCTCTTACCATCAGGTGAGATAGTGGTCAAACGCGAGCCTATCAATGATTAAATAAAACTTTACTTAATTAAAATTTCATGCGACGGTAAATTTCAATAAGCCTACATACATAGTTCCAAGTTGAGGACGAAGCCGCGGCTGCCCCATACATTTGACGAAATCCCTTATTCACTTTAAACGACCCCCATGGGACCGATTCACTCAAACCGCACGTTCGCGTGAATATATCCGTTTTGATTGTAACACATTAACGAAGTTATATACCATAATATCTCTTGCAGTAACTTAAACACGGATATTGGACTAACTGGCTAGTAGTCTCAGATTCCAGAGCCTCCAGATATAACTTATTTTTTGATTAAAAATGTGTGGGATTGAGTTGTGTTAGTAATTACTTTGAACGTATGCATATCTGCTAGCTCGGGCCGATATTAAACATTATTGTCATTAAGTAATAACATTATCACTTCCTTTTTTTTAACCGACTTCGAAAAAAGAGGAGGTTATCAATTCGGATGTTTGTATTTTTTTATTTTTTTTTATGTATGTTCGGGCATAACTCCGTCATATATTGACGGATTTGCAAAATCCTTTTTTTATTCGAAAGGGGTTTATTCCGAAATGGTCCCAATTAAATTTCAAAAAGATCTGATGATGGGTTTCGGAGACAGACAACGGAACTCTTCAAAAATTGACAGCAAATCAACCGCGATTGCTGCTATCGTGTGTCTATGAATTGTTAACACAGTTTAATGGGGAACCACAACTAAAAAGTGAAAAATAAAAAACTTTTTTACAAATAAATAGAACCGACTTCCAAAAAAAGTGCAAAATAACTTTAATTTCGGAAGTCGGTGTCAAAAAACGAAGACACAAAACAGGAACACCGACTTCCGAAATTAAAGTTATTTTGCACTTTTTTTGGAAGTCGGTTCTATTTTTTTGTAAAAAAGTTTTTTTTTGAGAGGAAAATCATCAAAAATCATCAATCAACTTCTCAGGCGTGGGTGGAGCGGAAAGGTGTGTTAGACTCTTACCGACTAAAATCCGTTTTCCTTCAGTTACCTGTGCCAGGACCTTTTAAATACACCCGCGACACTTGTAGGCCCTAGTGGACCCCGTCAATAAGTGCTGATATTTCTTAGAGGTGCGCGTGCAACCAAACGCGCCGTCGACCTATGCCTGGTCTTTATCGGACGCCGATCTACCCATTGCTCGCCCTCCGTAAGCCCACGCTTACGGTGCCCGGTAATCGGATTGCGACTTCCGACGCCCATGGTGTCTCCTGCAGCGGCTAGGGGCATGAGGGCGCGAGGATTGCCTCTCCCTCACGCGTCCCGCCTCTAGGCAAAGGTTTTTTCTCTTATACACTTCCACATCTATTTTTCCACACCACTGGCCTAAAGGCTTACATCGTCACATGTCACAGTTATGTGTAAAAATATTTAGGCTGCACGGCTTCAGAAATATATTTTGTGTTGATAAAAAATAATTAAAACCATTTTAGAATATCCCTTAAATATACGAAAATAACCCAAAAGCCTGACAATACATTGCAATGTAAAATCCAACTGTGTGCCATTCAAAAGTAAAGGTATGATTTACATGAAATTTACGCACCTGACGTTCGAAACGACACGTAGTCAAATAGTGAGGTTAAATCTCTTTCCCGGGATGCCCGGGGATTTTCGTGCTACAGTCGCGAAAATCCCGTTTAATGCTGAACTAGTATTTATTGCGCTAGGCAGTGAAGCTTGTAGAAGAACTTCTATTCAAAGTATTATATACTGGACTTTATCGTCTACATGAGGCAAACTCAACTGAACGAATTTAATCTTTCAGACATGATACAGAAATAAGCACTAAGGCAACAATAAATGGTATGTAAAGTCATGTGCAAAAATACGTACACAAGCAAACTGTACTTGTAAGCTCGAGTATCTTAAAACCGTCCATTTAAGATACTCAAGCTTACAAGTAAAGTTTGCTTGTGTACATATTTTTGCTCGTGACTGTACGGGGATTGAAAACATTACCATTTACTGTAGACTTCAGAGCAGTGGTGGTGCAGTGGTCAAGGCCCCCAATGTAAAGTCTAAAGTCGTGGGTTTGAAGCCAGGCAGGCGCATTACTTTGTGTAATTTATTCATTATCACTGCTCTCAAAACGGTGAAAGAAAATATAATAAGGAAACTGGTATGTTCTACAACCAAAAATTCGACGACCAATCTGGACAAGGCCCGTGGGCAGCCCACTAAATATCACAGAGAGGTGGCACGTGGCCCAGCAGTGGGAGTGTAAGCTGATTATAATATAGACTTACAATTTAGCAGTGAACTTCTTGCTGACGCACGTCGAGCAGGCTTTAAATAATAAACTGTTTCCAAAATAAGCATCCTACACAAAATTCAATACCTAGTGGTAAACAATTCTGTATGCATAATTTATGTACCTCAAAACACGCTAGTTTAAAATACCACCTACAGAAGATGGTTGGATAAATAAAAATTATTCTTGTCTAAATAAACAAAAATAATTTCTTGTCAAAATAAACAAAAATAATTTCTTGTTCAAAATATACTGGGTTGATCCAGGCTAAGCAAACACGATTAAAGGGCATGCGCTGGGTTTCAATCCTAGTACAGAAAACTGAAGGAAAGATGCCTTCTTCTGTGAGACCATGATGGTTCTGAAGGAGGCCGCCGAGCGGGAGCGTGAGAGTGCCAATCCCGCTCGGAGAAGAAGATAGCGGGGAGGTCACCACCTCGTCGTCGCCTAAGACGCTAAAACGCTGCCTGCATTGCTTAAGGCATTAAGCAATGCAGGCAGAGTTTTGCGTCCCAATAAATCGTAATATAATCGTAATAATTGTAGCGATCCCGGAGTCCGCGATCGTGGCAGTTCAGTGTGGACTCTTTCCGCCCACCGAGTGATTCTAAGAAAGACGATGGCACGGTGATCACGTACTGCCGTGCATAGCGAGGCTCAGGGGAGACCCAGTCTCCTCATGGATGTGCCCTACCAAGCGTTGTACAGAGTAGGTTCCGGACTGGTCTTTCAAGAGGTCACGGGACCTCTTCCATATGCTGATGGTGATCACTGGGGTGGTATTAGTGAGGTTATAATCCCACACTCGAGGAGCTCGTGTCTAAACCGTGCCTTGGAAAGCACGTTAAGCCGTTGGTCCCGGCTGTCAATCGTGGATCTTTAAGAGTCGTTACGGGTCGTCAGAAGCCCGAAAGTCTGACAACCACTCTTACCAAGGGGTATCGTATTACCCAGTTACTGGGTTGTGGAGGTCAGATAGGCAGTCGCTCCATGTAAAATACTGGTATTCAGCTGCATTCGGTTAGACTGGAAGCCGACCCCAAGATAGTTGGGAAAAGGCTAGGCAAAACCAAATCCCACACTCCTTGGTCTTTTCCCAAGCGTCCAGGCACCTTTTGAAGTTTTCCCCACGATTACTAAAAAACCGGTTAAGTGCGAATTTAACTCGCATACGAAGGGATCCGAACGAATTTTATTATACACGTCTACTTGTTGTCATCATTAAGATTTAAAATCGAGCCAAAAGAAACACGTTTCTAGTGGAAGAGCCACCTTTAATTTATTTTTATTATTTTTTGGTATAGCGACAACAGAAATACATATTCTCTGAAAATTTCAACTGTCTACATACACAGACGGACAGCGGAGTCTTAGTAATTGGGTCCTGTTGGTTACCCTTTGGGTACGGAACCCTTAAAAGAAGGCAGAAGTGTGAGACTAAACATCACATGGGTCTTATAAAAGAAGTGGTGTTTGAAGCGAAGCTAGAAGCAGGCCTTTACCCAGCAGTGAACGTTTGTAAATTGAAATAACGATAACGATAAAAAGTGATTGGCCTAATATGGCTGTAAAATACCCCTCCACCTAGCCCTTTTTTTGTTTTCTACACGAAACCTTCAAAAAACGCCTGGACTTTTGGGTAAAAAACCATAGAGTCTGGAATTCCAAACAACAGTGGTGATCACCATCAGTACATGAAGGGGCTACGAGGGCCTCTTAATCTCAAAAGAGGCCTAATAGGTACTTTGTTATTTCTAGCGCATAACTTAAAAAATTAATTGCATCGTCATAAAATGACAGACTTAACTAAACCCAACTATGGTCACTGCCATGCAAATTCCCGGGATTTTAATTTGAATCCCGCCGCGCTACAACACTACGTACGCCGAAATACACGGTTCGAGTCTGTCGCAAAGCAGTGACCGTTAAATTAACCCTTTAACACTCGCGTCAGAATGACCCCGGGAACAGGGCTGGCGAGATCCGGAATGACATTTAGTAATGACTTTAGGGTTTCAAAGTAATTAGAAAGGCTTGGTGATTATTAAATATTTTTTTTTTAGAAGTGAAGTTTTACGTGTGTTTCGTAAAAGTTTTTGGGATTAAGTACAGGTTTTGGGTAAATTGTGTTTTTTTTTTCAATGTTTGTATATTGGCAAGGAGTTGATAGCGGTTGGCTGAGGGTGACTGAATATCGAGTAGGTAGTGTAACTTATGAACTATTAGATATGCTTTCGTCGATAAGCGGCAGCGACCTCTCACGCCCCGTCCTGGTCCAGGCCATGGTATGGAGCGAGAGGGAATGGGAAGCAGTCTCCTCCTTTTGCGAAGCAGTAATGCTCGCGAAGGAGGAGGTGGAACGGGTGAGGGAGACTTAACGGAGTGGCCCTCACGCGCCCAGCCGCAGCCGCCGCAGGAGACGCCCTGAGCGTTGGGGGTCGCGAGACGATCTCCGGCCACCGTAGACACAGGCCTGCGGACGGCGCGTAATGAGTTACTCGCCGTCCGATCAGCACCAGGCCCGTGAGTCAACGGCGCGTAGTGTTCCACGCGCGTCTCAAAGAGTTAGCCAACACTCACGGGGCCCATCATGGCCGATGCCTGCATGCTAAGGGGTCGCGGATAAATTCGTAACAGAGTTGCCACACGCCTGGGCACTCAGGTAAGGAAGTAACAGGGGTGGGTATTATTCAGTAAAAGTCTGTCTCCCGCTCCACCCAGAGCGGGAGAAGTCATAGGATGATTTCCCAACCCCAAAAAAAAAAGATACGCTTTCGTCTAGCAACGGCATAGACTCTTACATGTAGGTATATCTAAGTTTTTATGAGAAAATGTCAGAAATCCAAATTTGCCTTGTATCTTTATAATACGCCTATGTACCCACCTTGTACATGAAGTAATAAATAAATATTAGTGCACCTTTTTATGTATGATCTGAAAAATAAACATCGCTCATGAATTTCATGTGAAACTAATTAAAAAAGTATAATATTGACTGAAAAGCAAACAAACCTTGAAGTGATTCCATGAAATGGATTATAACAGAAGTTGTAACGATTTTTGCGACGAAATTGAGAGTTACGCGTGTAAAGCATTACACTTTACACGCGTAACCTTGCAATTTATCTTACTTAAATAGAAGGTACTTCTTCTTTTTCCAATTTTTTTCCGTGCAAATGTTTTAATGAAAGAAAATAGAAATGATTGTCATGACAAGTACAATTGTCTGTGTTCCTGTATAATCGTTGTTGACAGAAATTTCTAGTCCAAAAGGAAAATGACTGCCCAAGGTACACACTTTTCGAGTAGGCGAAAGGCCAGGGCGAACTCCGCTGCCGCGACACCTCGCGGCTCGGTGGACAGAACTCCGGCTCTCATGGCGACATGGAGAGAGCGACTGTCGCAACCCAGCGCTGGGCACGCCACCATTACGGTGGTAGTGCTCTTCTTCGAGGAGTGGCTGGGGAGGCACCACGGCGTCCTCACCTTCCGCCTGACGCAGGTTCTCACAGTACACGGAAGTTTCGGGAGGTTCCTGTGTAGGATAAGGCGGAGGGAAACGCCTGGGTATCCCCACTGTAAGGATCGCCCAGAGGACACGGTGGAGCATACGGTGGAGATCTGCCCCGCTTGGGCGGAGCCCCGCCGTGTCCTCGTGGAGGCGATCGGCGGCAGCGACCTCTCGCGCTCGGCTCTGGTCCAGGTCATGGTACGGAGCGAAAGGGAATGGGAAGCAGTCTCCTCCTTCTGCGAAGCAGTAATGTTCGAAGGAGGAGGCGGAACGGGTGAGGGAGGCTCAACAGAGTCGCCCTCACGCCCTCAGCAGCAGCCGACGCAGGAGACCCCCTGGGCGGAGGACGTCACGAGACGATCTCCGGCCACCGTAGATCCGAGCCTGCAATCTGATTACTAAATATCTAAATTTTATATGTACGTCGAAATGAAGACGGCTCTACGTAGGTAATTAAACATTTTATTATTTGGCACCGACTCAAAATTAGTTTATATAAAATTTGATATTTTATGTAAATAAGTTAAATAATCAAGACTTAAAAGGTTTATTTATTTTTTGCTTTTTAGTTCTTTTTCCTCGGTAAATTTTTTTGTTAAAAAGTTTTTTGTTTTATGATTTTTTGTGACTCGCGTCATCTTTTAATACTCTGAGGCTAATTTCGAATCCTTCATCATTCCTCTTGCCACTGAACTGATGATCTAACCCTTCCTTCCTTGATGTTCCCAGGATATTGACCAGTCGAGATTACCTCCAATATTGTAAAGACGTCTTTTCTTCAAAGCATATTAAGGAAATCACTTGTCATTAAAACCAGTTTTAATATCTAACTTCTATTGTTTAGGAAAGGTATGGTTTCCATCATCAGCATCGATTTTCATGATGTGATGATTCCTAAATGCAAATACCTGATTAAAGAAAAGAGAAACAATATTCGTGCCCAATTTTCGAGGGTTTCTCTCAATTTTATCCGGATACTTCGAGGCTAGCTTCGTTCATCAGGTAAGGGGTACTAATCTCTTATTGTTATACTATAGATCGCCCAATTTCAATCCTTGAATAATTTCACATTTACTCCAACAACCAGTGACCAGACCCTTTAAATATAGTCCAATATTTATAATAGGCACAAATTTTATTGATGTTTCTTAAACCGCTGTAACACTTAGCATATGGTTGGCAAGTTTTATTAGTAAGGTTGTATCTTTCTATGACCTATCTTCATTTAACCCTAAACTAACTATATGGGACCAAAACACCCCGCCAACCCTACACGTCAATTACAGTACAGCCACGATGTTCGCTCTAATAAATACGCGAATTCAACGCACAAAAGGTCCCGGTTGCGTTTAATTAATTTTTTGTATTTTTATTTTTGAATTTTTTTGCGAAGTGCCACCCGTACCGAAATTACTAATGTTTACGTAATGGTGACGCGTAGCGGTTTAGGGTTATGCTTTTATGACTGTTTGGGGGTCAGTTTTTCAGGGTTGGTTAAGTGGTGGGGTTTGTATGAGTGTTTAGATGATGACGCATGTTTAGCAATGTATCCTTTAGTGTGCAGTGCATGCAGCAGCATATTCTGGTTTGATGGGTATGGGTGGTTTTGTCTCCAGGACAATTCACATCCCCAGGCCCATTTCCTCTCACAGAGAGGAGGCATATGTCCCAGCAGTGGTAACGTTAGCAGTCGGTTCTGTTCTTGTGGTCGCAGTATAAGTCAACGAACAACATGTCCTGTGAAGGACAACAGGTGTCCTCCATGATCGTCATTTCCGCCGAAAAACGTTCAATGCTGGACGCAGGCCTCTTCCGTCATCGTTTTCTCGTGATCCTCACCAGGTCATCGGTCCTTCCAATGCTGCGTCTTCTGGTACGCTGTCATCACTCCAGAACTTTTCGGCCCCTTCGACCATCTGTTTTAGGAGCAATATGTCCTGCCCATAGCCACTTAAGGTGGTTTCTTTGGGCTATGTCGATAACCTTGGTTTTCCTGCAGATATCTAGTTGTCCTTCACTGATTAGGAATAGCACGTTGACTCTCAGTCTAATCAAATGCTGCTGAATACCAGTATTTTACATGGAACTACTGCCTGACCTCTACAGCCCAGCTACTGGGTAACACGATATACTGTCTGTAAGACTTCCTATCACCTGATTACCCGGAAAGATATCAAAGACCTACAATTCACCAGGCTGGGACAGTCTTTATGACGATATATATTGTTTGTCATCAAGAACCACACGAAAGCTGAGAAAGAGAAGCAAATCAAATATATCTCAACCTTACACACGAGGTTGTGTGGAATATGGACTCGGCTACCATTGTGCCGATGATCGTTACTGCCAACGGCCTGATGGTCTAAACCTTCGACGACCACCTGTCGATGCTGTCGTTACGCAGTTGAATTAAGGGCCTGATAAATCGGCATGTCCTAAAACCAAAAATTCGAAGATATGTGACATCCATCATTCCGCATTGGGATTACGGCCCACACGCTCTCTCAGAGAGGAGTCCTGTGCCCCAGCAGTGGGGACATTAAAAGGGCTGATGATGATGATGATGATATTATGTACTTATAGTAAAATAATCAACGTAAAAATCATGTCGTCACATTTTGAAAACATTACTTCGCCTGGAATAACTGTCAGTTTTAATTTATGAACCGTCTATTATTTTTATTATCAACTCATTCAAGAAAAATCACAAAATTCACATACAAATCAAGGAACCTGAGAAATCATTCACAAGACGTAACGGAAAAAAGGCTAGACAATTGTTATCAACAATAGTGGGAGACGGTTGATTCTCATAAGTTGACAGTTACAAGCTTCCTGGTACAAATCGCTTCCTTGCTCGCTGAGTTGGCGACGTCTGTCTTATTAAGGAAATTAAGACTTGATGGAGCGAGCGAATTCCTGCATATTTTTATTGAATAAAAGCATTGCTCATTATTAATAGTTTCTTCCTCGTTGGTGAATCATGTTAGTCGAAAGACGAACAATACTGGACCTAGGACTCCACAAGGTGTCGTCACATTGTTGGGACGATGGGCGTATTTCTCACATTCAGTGCACTTCCAAGACCCTCACCAGGACATCGGACTACCTTTTTTTTTAATTTTTTATTGTTGATAGGCACGTGTTTGACCACTATGAAGTGGTAGGTTTGTGGTAGGCTTACAAATGTTGCGCCAACCGTTATGAAGCCGTAACTTCTGAATCATTCGGGTCCATTTGTTGGAGTCTGAACAGACACAAATAGTTAACAAAATACAAAAAGATGAAAGAATCGTTGATGAATAGAGTGTGTAAAAGATAACATGGACAGGAGAAGTTTAATATTTATGCACACCACACCATAAACAACCGCCTGCTAAATTTGTAAAGCTTATTTTTTATTGAAGAACAAACAGAATTAATCAAGCAGTTACTCCTTGCTCACACAAGACCTCACTTATCAATAATTAGGCAGCAAATTAAACCAGACCGCTAATTACATCCACTATATGGTATCAAATACATAGGTACAGCAGTACAACTCCATACAACGGGAAAAACAGGCGCATGCGTGTACGTGAAGCGATCTCAAACAAATGCCGGTCTCGAGTGCGCTTGCACTAGCTGTACGTAAAGCGTGTCTATGTGTGCTTGTGGCGATCTGAAACAAAATTTAATGCCGATCGCGAGTGCAAATGCACTCGCTGTACGTGTAGCGTGTCCATGTGTGCGTGCGTTTTCGCCCGTTGTAGTGAGCTGAGATCTTCTGTGACTGTCTTTTCTGTGGTATAGGGTATCAAATAGCCAGTCTACAATTACCTACGCATATCTAATTAGTCGGCAATCGATCCACTATTGGACTGTTGACAAACGCGTAGTGGGTGTAGCTGTATAGTGATGGTTATTTTGATGAGAAGTCGGATTTCCATGATACATTTAGGCCAATCAAAAAAATATAGCTTTTTTAATAAAAGTGTGATGACTGATTTACCACTATAAGTTAGATATTATTATCTTCGTCGTTTGTGTTGCTTCATATAAATGTAGATACCTATTGCTGCGGCGTTTGTCAGAAATAAAAAATAATTATTCCTAAAAAATATAAAATCACACTTTCACTCATCACGTTTCTCTCGAAGGGTAAGGCAGAAGTAGATACCTAATAGTAGTGGTCTACTATCAGGTATCTTAAAATGTCAGAGCTACCTCGCCCCTGCGCACTCAGGGCAGGGAAGGAACAGGGGTGGGTTTTAGCCAGTAAGAGTCTGACCCCTCCCGCTGTCTGTCGCCCTCCCGCTCCACCCTAGAGCAGGAGATGTCATTGGACGATTTCCCACCGCACAAAAAAAATGGTATCTAAAAATTTGGGTACATTTTTCCGGTTATGTTTAAATGGTGGCGATTATAAATATTGTGTTCTGTAATAGTATTAACCATCCGTCATTCTTTACCGTCATACTCCCCACACAGAGCTATGCGTGCGTGTACGTCACAAGCCTCATCAACATTATTTTGAACAATAGCTGCTATTGTTCAAAATAATGTTTTTGTTATGAAAACAATCAGTGCTAATCGTACTTATAATTAATTATTTGTATTTAATCTAATTAATTCACCGTATGCGCTACAGAGCAGTGGTGGCCCAGTGGTATTGGCCGCGATATACAAGTTGTAGGTCGTGAGTTCAAACCCAGGCAGGCGCTTAACTTTATGTAAATTATTTCATCACCACTGCTCTCAAAGCGGTGAAGGAAAACATCGTGAGGAAACCGGATGTCCTAGAGCCAAAAATTCGAAATCATGTGACATCCACCAATCCGCATTACGGCCCACACCTTCTCACAGAGAGGAGGCCTGTGCTCCAGCAGTGGAGACATTAAAAGGATGATGATGATGCGATGCGCTATAAGTATAATATAGTCCAATCTAGCACAATAGCATAATCAGCCTTGTAATGTTGCAACTGCTGGAACACAGGCGTCCTCTCTGTCATGGATAAATTTGAAAGAGAGTTACCGCTACCCTTGGCACAGGCAATTGAAGGAACAAGAGTGGGTTTTAGTCAGTAAGAGTCTGTCACACTCTCCCGCTCCACCCACAGCGAGAGAAGTCACTTGATGAATTCCCACTCTCCAAAAAAAAAGGAGTGGGAATCGGCCGTAATCCACCAAGCAGGCCCAGTGCTGGTTGGTGGATATCACATCTTCAACAACTCTGAATTTTTGGTACTAGAAGATTTCGATTTCCTCACGATGTTTTCCTTCACCGTTTCGAGAGCAGTGGTGATGTAATAAATTACACTCAGTAAAGCGCCTGCCTGGGTTTGAACCCACGACGTACAACTCGTAAGTCGGGTCCGTTACCACTGGGCCATCACTGCTGTGTATTTGGAATGTATTTTAATATTATTTTGAGCGAGCTTTACTTCTGTACCAACCGCCTTTTCTCACCTACATTGGTATCAGCTTAACAGTATTTTACATGAAGTGACTCTCTGTCTGAAATCCATAACCAAGTTATCTTATTTTTTGTTTTCGTTGGGAATCCTTCAAAAGGAACCCGGGCTTTCAGGATTAGTCCGAGGAGTGTGGGGTAAACCCCACACTCCTCGCTCGCTCGCTCGGTATAAATACCACACTAAAACCATCCCGATGATCAGCATCAGCACACGGTAGGGGCTCCATTACCTATGAAAAAACCACTCCGGAACCCTTTATGGCTTAATGGCACATCCCTGAGGAGCCTGTAAAAGGGTGTCCCCTGAACCTCGCTGAACACGCAGGCATGCATTGAACGATGCAGGTGGACAGTGCATGGTTAACTCATTTGTAAGAGCCGAACTAGCTAAAATAATACAAAAGATAAACCCTAAAAATATCCATCAGCTAACGCTTTTAACAAATATTTACATTCTAAACCAACCAAAACAACACTATCTAAACAAATCAAGACAGTCCAAGCTAAAATCCCTCCAATCCGTCTTACTTTAGAAAAATACCGAGATATTCAATATCAATTAGTTAGACAGATAACAGTGTTAGCAGACCCATAAAAATCATGCCATGACGCGTCACCGAGACAGCTTTGTCGCATTTTTCAACAAAACTAATTATTTCGCTATCCATTGAAACGTTAAAACGCCTGACAAAAAAGTCTGAGCAAAGAAACGCAGCGGTGTAAAAAGTAACGTTGGAAAAAACTAAGATATTTCAAAAGGAATGTCAACACAATAGGCAGTTGAAACGCGATGTGGTCACGCGAAGCTTGGTTTTCACGGGACTCTCACCCTTCTGTTCTAAAAAATAAACTCCAAATTCTTTTGAAAATTTTCTCAAATAAAAGTCCTTTCAAATTCCTCGTTACTATCTAAACAATGACATCCAACTGTTATAATGACAAATTACAGTGAACACAGTGCACGAACAGAATTCCTCCTCAAAATAATTAACATTGATTTTTTCGCCTGATTTCGTTTGAACAGGCGCTCGATGTACTTACCGGTTGACAATAGGCATACAGAAAATAATAGGTAGGTCCTTGTATTGATGAAATTATTAGAAAATAAGATAGGCTTTGTAACTAAATAAGATTGGGTTATACCTTTTTTTTGGGTGGTGGGAAATCATCCAATGACTTCTCCCGGTCTGGGTGGAGCGGGAGGGCGTGTCAGACTTTTACTGACTAAAACCTACCAATGTTCCTTCAGTTGCTTGTGCTAGGGCCGCGGTAACTCTCTTTCGAATTATTTAGGCTTCGTAAATAAATAAGACTAGGTTGGTGCATCCACAACGCAGATATTTTTTATGGAACAACATTTTGTAACATGACTAAGACAACTGATTTTCAAGTTGCAAAATGTTACTCCACAAAAAATAACTTTAGTGTGGATACACCGATAGGAATAGAATTTAATAAGCTTTACGAATTGGGCGGAATGGAAGTAAAAACATGTTGCGCCGTCCCCAAGTAACATGGGACATGACTAAAAGTTATTTTTTTTGTGTGTAGGAAATAATCCTATGATTTTTCCCGCGACGCGACCAAGAGCCCACCCCTGTTCCTTTCATGCCTGAGTGCCTAGGGGCGTGGTAACTCTGTTACGATTTAATTTATCCGCGACCTATGACTAAGAGTCTAAAACGATGATGATGTTTAGCTTATAGAAAAGTCTCAACTTAAGTCATTCAAGAGAGTAATCTGAAACTTTACGAATTATTTATAAAAATTGTGGCGTCACGTATTATGCATTTGTAAACGCACCTCAAAATACGTGGTGTCACCTTTATTTTATTAGTATTTATAAGTTAGTCAGGAACGCACTCTTTTTAAGTGGAAACACTACACGACCCCGGCGGGGCGCGACCCATAGCTTTCCTCAAGCAACCAACCTCTCTTGCTTGTCAACCGCCGTGGGGCACGGACTAGATTTTAAGTCATTAGTTTATCTTGTCCCTCCTGGTTTAATTAGTATTATAACTGTGCCAAATATTGTACCTAATTACAAACTACAATACATGTGTGACAAAACGATGGCAGCCAAGTAGAAACGGATATCTACATTTTTGCGAAAATGCTTTTTTTACAAAAATGAGCTTATTTCAACCCTATCCACAAGTCTATAATAAAATTATTTCAAATTTCAAAATAATTAAGAAAATCTGGCACGTAAATAAGGACATCTACACTCGATTTTAAAAAGACATCGCAGTAGAAACGGACATTTGAATTTGTCCGCCTTTACTTCGGAGCTTTAACAGATGATTGAAACGTAAAAAAAGTCATCTGTCACCTGTCGATCGTGAATTTTTATTTTCTCCTAATAACATCCTTTAATTTTTTTTTTAAATTATATATTTCGCGTGGTTTGAGAACTAAATAAATGATTTCACTGACATAAATAGCTGAAGTTTGGTGGTAGATAACTCATTAAGTGAAATGTGTAAATTGATAAATTTAAAGTAAATAAAGACATCTACAAAATTTGGTTAAAAAAAGCGAAATATTGATTGCATGTTGCTTAGATTTTCTTTAAATATCCAGATATGTATTACTGGAGATTGTTATCTTAGTTATTCGATATTTTAGATAACGTAGAAACGGATATCAGGCACATGTCTACTTCTACTTAGAAGACTTTTCAAAGTAAAAAAGTACATTTACATTATTTTAGTAAAACAACGATAGAGTGATTAATTATTTTATAAAAACCAATAAAGAAGGTTATTTTAACGCATCATAGAAAACTTAACGTTAATCAGTCCACAACTCTCAAAATAGTCACAATTTTTTACTAAATATGCTCTCCTGTAAAATTGCGATTTTGTAGATGTCTTCTTCTACTTTGCTACCATCGAAATATTTTTTTTTTGGGACAAGCCCGCCACACTATTCCCAAACCACTGTAACTTCTGTAAGCCAGAATCAACAGCGGCGACACCAGAAAAAACGCCGAGGCAATGAAGCTCGACGAGTCCCAGAGAAACGATTAAACTGTCTTGGGTCCCGCAACGAAATTAATCAGAAAAGACAGCGGAGGAGTAAGGAAAACATAATTTCCACTTCCCTCCTAATCAAGCGGAAGACAGAACAAAACTAGGTCATTAGGCACAAAGGGGGTTTTTACAACTGGGGTAAGCCCAGTTGCCAAGCACCACTGGTTAGAAACACTAATATTAATGGGTCCTAAAATTCTGAGCTGTTCCAATAATAAACTTGATTCCAATAATAGGTATGGCAAAAATGCTTGAACGCACAGAAATTCGTTCTAGTTTCCACAAGGTCCGTGTAATAGACAACTCCAGACGTAAGCTGAATACTATCTAACATAATATTGCGCTCAGTTTGCCAAAGACTACACTCCCACAGGATTTGATGTGCGGATTGTTCGTATTCGCAATCAGGAGTAGAACATTGACATAAAGGTGAGGCAACAAGCTTGAAGGAAAATAATTTACTCTTTAAAGTTGCCATGACCTGTGGGAAATTGGGCAACACAGTGATCCACCTCCAGCCATGTCCTTTCCAGCCTTTCGCGAACCGATGGGAAGAACGAAATATAATATTATTAATTGCAAGTTAGAGTTTTCTGCTCTTCGATCACAACTTCACCTCCAATACGCGTAAGAAGAGACAAGTAGAATACCTTCCACCCATGTCTCCAAAAACTCACTAGCCATTTGATTAGTAAAACATTAGTTAGCGGATTGCAAACTCAAGATTATATGCATCTCATCCATTAAATTCTACTGTAAATATGACAAAACATCTTTTAAATGATTACTTAGTTAGCACTTTACCACCCACATCTACCCTTCTTCCGAATAAAAAATGTTGAAATAAGTACCTGCTAATCAGTGTTTACACAGCACTAGTTGAGATACCTTTGATCTTGGTTGTCATTAAAATGAAAGACTTTGAATTGGAAAGTCTGACAGCCAAACCAACGATTCTGTCTCTTATTTAGATGAATATCTCTTTGTTTCCATTATTGAGAAAATTTCAGTAGCGGCTTAGTATTTAAAAAAATCAATATCAAAAAGAACACAAAAAAAAAAACTAACAAGAAGAAACCAACTAGGTACCTGTGGCAACAAGGAAACGAACAAATAAATTCGACAATATCAAACACAACACAGGATTGAATCAATAAATGAACATACACATGCACATCTTGTGTTGCAAGAAAATTGGAATTCACAACAAAGAGTGAACATTGAAACAGTACAGTTTGAAAGCTAACAAGAAACTCTTGCCTCGAATTATAAACTTGTCTTGCTTGAAAAGCATGTAATTCTTTCGTAGAGAATTGCTTGTGGTGTATGTTCCTTGAATATTTTTAGAGCAACATGTGAAGCAATTGCATTTTGAACTGCGATGTCTAGTTATTTATACGAGTATTAGCGAGGGTTATTGTATTCCCAAGTTACTGGGTTGTTGAGATCCGACATAGGTATCACCTGCGTACAGTTAGACATATTTTTTTTTTTGGGGGCGTTGGCAGTTGGAGTGGAAGCCGACCAGAATATAATTGGAAAAACGCGAGGCAAATGATAACACCAGTTTACAGTGCATCTGTTGCCGATAAAATTGTTGCTGTTCGTGGCTACATATGATATGCTGGTTACAAATATAAAAGTAGAAATATACCATCAGCTCTAATTTATAAGTTTCAGGTTAAAAATACAAGGATTAACAAAAAAAAAAATTTTTTTTTTATAAGAGTTTTAAAGCGAAGTTTTTGGAACACAATGTTCCAAAAACTTCGCTTTAAACCTCTTCTATTATGTGGGGAATTAGAAGAATGGTGTATAAGACTCCAGCAATAGTCAGACATCATATTCCTATCCCTGATGAACTTGATCCTTGACTGACTTGTATTACGGGCTCAGATGTATTTTCATATACTGAAAAGTCAGGTGACTGTTTCACTGGACTCTGAACACAAGTAGTAGTTGGGTGCTGCTATTTAGCTCGATTTTTAGAGTATTATGCCTTTAATGTTAGCACTGCAAAAAAAACAGTCATCTATATGATTTTGTGGTTCTTGCCAAACGGTTTTAATTTTAAAACTACTTGTTTTGCCGTCTTTCCATAACCTTAAAATATTCAACACACGATTTACAAACACAATCGGGAGCACAAGACTTGTCATTTTTATTCAAAGATATCCCAAAGTACATTAAATAGGTGTTTATAACGCACTCTGATTAGTTTTTCTGTACTCTTTTAATACATATTCTACACGTATGTAGCAAAAACGCTTAGGGTTAAACAACTCCTCCTTGAAGCACTCATGTCGTAAAAACTTATTAATATGAAATTGATCTTAACACACAGAAATACCCACGCTATTAACGACTAGATACGCAGAAATAATGAAAGTCAACAACAAAGAAATTCGAGCTGCACAATTACTTTTGAGGGTAGATTTTTTAAGATCATGTTATAAGTGAACAATATCACTCACAAAATTCACAGCAACAGACAAAAAGTTAAGTTTCGGAAACTAGTGTAATGTTTATTCTGTTGTTTTTTGTCTGTCGTGACTGATAGCAGCTTCTTTTCTTTCACAACTAGTTACCTAGTCAGTTTGTCAAACAAAAATAAAGATTCTGACGAATAATCAGCCTTTTAATGTTGCACACAGGCCTATTCTCTGTGACGCGGGTAGATGTCACATATCTTCGATTTTTGAAGTGAAAACTTCTTTAGGCGCGTTGGGCATTTTTGAGATGGGAAAAGCTATTAAACTCGTGCGACACCGACACCGACACTGACACCGACACCGCTACTCGATCCGCTCTGACGCGAAGCATCGTAGCACCCGTAGCGGATCGCGTAGCGAATTGAAGTGAAAACTTATATAGGCGCGTTGGGCATTTTTGTTCAAGTTTTCACTTCTGTCGGCACTCCCGGAGTGCCACTCTTTTCTTATTCTAGGAGATGCCGGTTTCATCACGACATTTTCCTTCACCGTTTTGTGAACAATGATGGTGAAATTATTTTCTGACTTATAAGTTGATAAAATAAGGTCTTTACCACCCTACTGGAACGATGCTACATCTATGGAATCGCTAACAGGTCAACAAATAAATTTATTGAGTTCAAAGTAGCTCAAAAATGCAAAAATGTCCTTCAAAACGGGACAGTAATGCTGACAAACTGAAGTAGCAGTGAGTAATAAGCCCTGCTTGTAGAATAGGTCAATGGAGCTGAAAGGTTCTGGAGTGGCAACCGCGTACCGCAAGACGCAGCATTCACCAGGATCGATGACCTGATAAGGTTCGCAAGAATCCAATGAATGCGAGACGCACAAATCCGGTCATTGTGGCCACTCTTGGGGGAGGTCTATGTCCAGCAGTGGACGACTTTTGGCTAAAATGATGATGATGATGAATGCTGTTTAATTGACAAAATAAAATGTACAGGAAAAACTTTATCGCAATCAGTTCTTCATCATTCCACTACCGAATTTTCTCACCCTTCCAACCCTGCTTCCAGATTTTAACTGTTTAGAAGTGGCTATTGTCGACTCCCAAGATTTTTATCTACGTCACAATCATCCTTATTCATTACCACGTCATGTTTAACAATCGTAGTAAGTCCTTTCATCTCTTTAGCCGTACAAAAGCGTCCATGCTACCGAGCCAGACGTGTCTCACCATTTTAATATGCTAATGTCTCGCTTTGAAGTGCCACAGCGCCTCTGTCCGTGCATCCACCCTTGTTAACTCCTTGATTAATAAAGGTGTCTTTTATAACCGAAAGCAGAGGAGTTTCTTTTAAACAGATTAGTTTTGTGGTGTGAATTTATGAAATTTTTGGCCAAAGTAGCATGTCTGAAATACTCTTAGTGATTAAATTGAGAGATCCAAGAAAATCCTTTTTTTTAGGGGGAGGGGGGGAATCGGGAAGTGGGAAATCATCCAATGACTTCTCCTGCTGTGGGTGGAGCGGGAGGACGTGTCAGACTCTTACTGACTAAAACCCACCCCTGTTCGTTCCCTGCCTGAGTGCTCAGAGGTGCGGTAACTCATTTTTAGAATGTATAAACATGAAGTTAAACATTCTTTTTTTTGTGTTGGAAATCATCCAATGATATTTCGCCTATTCCTACCCTGATTGGGTGCCGAGAGGAGCGGTAACTCTGTTACGAATTTATCCGCTACCCCTAGGCATGCAGGCACCGGCCATGATGGGATTCGTCAGTGGTGGCTGACAATCATCTCTTTGCTGACAACACAAGGTGTTTTGATTTTCTGGAATTCTGTTTATTTGAAGAGTTTTATTAGGTTTTGAAAAAAATCAAGCTTGTCATTAAAATCGTAGTACCTATCTATTAGAAGAAGTGTTTGACCTGCAGTTGGAAAATTAATAATAGGATTAGTTTAAAAAATATTAAAGCATATCTTGGGTTACTTTTCGCAAAATTTCCACAATTAAAAATACAGTTTAATTTCGAACAGCTACGACCAAGCCCTTACAAATATAATTATCAATAATTATTATCATAGTACTAATAACATAACTTCTACTTTTCTCAACATACTCGTAGGTACATAATAGTTTTGCTTAATAAGAACTTCACATGTTTATTTACCACTCGTTACTAACTAGCAGTTTGTCACAATCACTTACAATGTCACTATAACAACAATGTTATAGGCGAATGAATATTTTAATTGAATTAACAACTTTGTTAAAATTCCGCATCGTCAAAAACATAAAGTTGAATAATTTATTGAATGGATGCGGACTGACAAAATTATCGTGACAGAGATTATGTTTATGCAGATATGTCAATTAAAAGCTGCATGCCTACCTCTTTTTAGGGTTCCGTACCCAAAAAGTCCCAACAGAGCTCTATTGTTGTCACTCACGTGTCCGTCTGTCTATCTGTCCGTTCGTCGTCTATCACAAAATTTTGTTACGAAGAATTTTTTAACTTCCTATTGACCTATGAACTTGAACTTGAAAAAGTTACGGACAATTCAATAATTTTGCTGCACATTATCATGCTCGCTTATTGTCTGTGTTTTTTGTTTTTGCAGGTCGTTCTTGACAGATACGTCTACACTAACAAACTTGCAATGATGGAGCACCTAAAACTCCCTAAATCGACAAAAAAGTCGTCATAAACGACCTTGAGTGAATCAGCTGCTGCAAAATGTAAGGTCGTGATTGGTCTGACATCATTTTTACATAATAAATAAATGTTAATAAATTATTTAATATATTAATAAAGAATAACTTGAACAATATGACATTATGTATGTTTATTTTTCAATGAAACATAGGAAACTAGAGTTGAATCACTCTTTATTATCACCATCTGAAATTTTAATCACATGCTACTATATCTTAGGCACCTATATAGTTATGAACCCCTGGAAAACTTGCAATATTTCATTCAGTTTCAAAGACCGAATCCAAATGCATGAACCTGTCGGCGCTCAACGCCTTACATGTGAGCCCGTGCGGAAAAATATTATTATTAAAAATAATAACAAACCAAAGTAATATCAGCCGCACGGGTCGATCTTTCAGGTTAAGTTACGCTTGCCGTGGTTGGTCCATAGATGGGTGACCATCGTTACATGCGGAGACTCCTCCATGCCTCGGAAAGCACGTTAAGCCGTTAGTCCTTACTGTCAATCGAGGATTTATGACAGTCGTTACGGGTCGTCAGAAACCTGAAAGTCTGACAACCAGTCTTACCAAGGGGTTTCGTATTACCCAGTAACTGGGCTGTGGAGGTCAGATAGGCAGTCGCTCCATGTAAAATACTGGTATTCAGCTGCATCCGGTTAGACTGGAAGCCGACCCCAAGATAGTTGGGAAAAGACTTGGCAGATGATGATTCATCATCTGCCAAACCTTGTTGCGTCCCCGATCGCGGACGCGCTTGGCCTGACGGGTGAAAGATCGAAGATAATTATTATTAAATGTAAAATATTTTATACTAATTTTTTTTTCATGTTGTAACTCAAAATTAAAATATAATGACAACAATATTTGAACTCATCTATTAAACTTGTTAACATACCCAACTTTGGCCTTTAAGTTTTACCCGTATATAAACCCGTATTTTGCTTGTGAATATGTTTTACAAAATAAACAAAATCCTCGTAAATGTTTAATTAATCTTGTTACTACTAATAATAATACAGAAGCTTTTTTTTTTTTTTTTTTTTGTGGGGTGGGAAATCATCCTATGACTTCTCCTGCTCTGGGCGGAGCGGGAGGGCGTGTCAGACTCTTACTGACTAAAACCCACCCCTGTTCCTTCCTGCCTTTGAGTGCCCAGGGGCGAGGTAACTCTGTTTCGAATTTATCCTCAACCCCCGGGCAGGCATCGGCCCTGACGGGCCCCGTCTCTTGCTGACAACTCTTTGAGGCGTGCGTGGAACACTACGCGCCGTCGACTCTCGGGCCTGGTGCTGATCGGACGGCGAGTTACCCACTACTCGCCGTCCGCAGGCCCGAAGCTAAGGTTTAATATTTGTTTGAGCATAATTTCGGTTACGGCAGTAATAAATACCAACACACAAAAACTGTTACCAATGCCTACATTAGGACAATAAAATAAAACCTGTAGTAATAAATTTTGCTCTATAAATATTTTAGTTTTTTTTAGTTCTACAGCCTGTCATAAAGTTTTACAATACAACAATATTAATATTTATGTATACAGAGCTTTAAAATTAAATGGTCCGACATCAATAGCAAAAGTAAGTATTAGTTTCAACTTGAATGAAAAATGCTGATTTTGATTTTAACTTCTTCACTTTAGGTCCATGGGAGGCTGTGGGCTTTAATCCTTTACTTTTGCTGTGAGACCTAGCTTCTGATTCGCAAAATTTCATGTCAACGGAATTTAATATCCCACATGATCACGTAACAAAAAATCGGCCAAGTGTGAGTTGGACTCACGCATGAAGGGCTTCGTACCATCGCACAGTATTATACGCGTCTACTTGTTGCCATTACTAAGATCGAGCAAAAAAAGCCAAAAAGTTAAAGCCTTTAATTTTTTTGGCTTTTTTTGCTCTCCCTTTAGTTTTAAATTAATTTATATTTTATAATTTTTGGTTATAACGGTAACAGAAACATACATTCTGTGAAAATTTCAACTATCTACCTATTACAGATCATGAGATTTAGCCCGCTGATAGACAGACGTACAGGCGGACTGACGGAAGGACAGACGGACGGACGTACGGACGGGCAGCGGAGGCTTAGAAATAGCGTCCCGTTGGTTACCCTTCGGGTACGGAACCCTAAAAAACGCCCACACCTATGTAATTAATTTATATTTGGGCTATTAACTCTCAAGGCAAATCTAATAGTTTAAACTTAATTCACTAATTATCATTATAGAAAAGAGGCACATATATAGAAGGACGTTATGCAAAACATTTTATGTCCAAGTAAATTTAACACAATTTTATTAATTCTTCAATTTTACAAAAAACAAAAAACAACTAAATACAATCACGAAAGTTTGGCAATTACAATGATTAAGAAGTTGCATTCAAGTAATCATATTAATAACAATCACAGAACATTACTGAATTTAACAGACGACATAAACCAGTAAAATTGGAAAAAACCCGGTGGTCACAACCTAAGCCCATTAGGTAACATTTTATATTTGGTAGAATTATAGTGAAGTGAAATACGTTCCGGGTAGGTTCAATCCTGATTCTTTTAGGTTTTTAGCATTGACACGGTAATTTTTAATAGGGTCACATAATTTCATAAGATAAATAGTTAAAATAATTATTGCTGCTGTATAAATAGATTATAATAATAATAATAATAGGTATGAGCCCGACCCAGTTCTCGAAAATGGCAATATCACGTTATATTGGGATCGATCTATCATCACTGACAGGACTATTGTTGCCAATAAGCCTGACATAGTGGTGATAGATCGTCAAGAGCGTCGCACAATGATTGTTGATATAGCTGTCCCTCATGACGAGAACCTCGTGAAGGCTGAGAGAGATAAAAAAACAAAGTATCTTGATCTGGCTCGCGAGGTTGTCGACATGTGGGAGGTGGATACAGCAGTCATTGTGCCGATAGTCGTGACGGCCAATGGCTTAATTGCCAAGAGCCTCGACCAACATCTCAGGAGGCTCTCGTTAGGCAGTTGGATCAAGGGCTTGATCCAGAAAGCAGTACTCCTGGACACGGCTCGTATTGTTAGGAGGTTCCTTTCTCAGGAGCCCTGACCACCGGTAGCTTGGACCCTATTCCCGATACCGGTGGGCTACTACTTTTTATATTTTTAAATGTTTTTGTATTTATTTATGTTTTTATATGTAAGTACCTAAATATTTGAAAATGTAAAGTGTATGTATATAAGATTGAATAAATGGAATAATAATAAATTCGGCGTCTATCGTAACCGTATCAAGATTATTGTACTTTTGTTACAAAGTAAGCATTAAAAATAAACTTTTTTAACTTCTGTTTAATGCTAATTTGATCGGAGAACCTATCATTAATTTAATAATAAAAGCTAACAAACTAATAATCCATCTCGTCATTTAGGCTACAGGACAAACCAAAGAAAGAGACACATACACACTCTCGGAAGACATTACCCTCCCTTTGGGACAGTTGGGTACAAAATAAGCAAAGTTTTTAACTTTCGTCAAGTTTGTGACGTAAGGAGCCTTCGTGGGATAGAAAAAAGAACAACACGTAACTCGGTCAACGTTAAATAAATATATTTAAAATAGAGAAAGGGTGTGGGTAGGTCTGCAGTCACACTTTTCAATATTCCCCGGGAGATAGCACGCTACTGCCCTGGCTCAGCCTTGGTGTCTCGGGGAAGCCACGTTGCGCTTGCCCCCGGAGGTGTTGGCCGGAAGGCGGCAGCGCCGGCTCGCAGGGTCGACAGGAGCCAGGATGGATCGGCCGGCAGGTGGTCTAGCCGGCTCGGAGACGGCCTGCTGAGGCCACGCGGGTAATATGCACCCGGCGTGGAGCGGGCCGCCGTGGTGAGTGGCCTAGTGGCCGCGCCACGAGGCACTGCGGCAGGATGGCCGCGATGGAGGGCGATGCAGGTGCGTGCCCAGAATGCAGGGCTCCAAGTCCTCTCCCTCCATTTTACAATTTGGGAAGCCGGGTCAGGAAATCTGGAGCTGGTAATCCGGATCTAGGACCCTGGGAACAATGTCCAGCGTGTCAATGATGGCTGAATGAGCTTCTCCGCTGATTTTGACACCTAAGCATGAGCAAAGCGGCCGTACGTGCGCTAATTTGTGTGGTTGTCAAAATCAGACGGAGTTTACAAAGGTGAGGAGGAAAAGCATGATGACATTCAAGAGCAGCAGCAGCCACGCGCAAGTCAGCATGTACATAGCTAAGGCTATATGTATGTGCATAGTAAAGCTGATCACGCGGAAGGCGTGATTACAATGTGCGACAGATCTTTTATAGGTTATGAGCCTTGATTATACAATGCTAGGAAATGAAATTAAGGAAGACATGTTCTGGAAAGAATTTATACACAAGATTAGGAACACAGAATGCACAAAGCTACCTGTATGCTGTTCAAACACTCACCCAATTACAGGGGTTGGAATCGCGTAATAAGTTGGCAAATATTTGCCAATGCAAACTGCAGCTGCTAGGACTTGGCGATCGCTTCACGGCTCAAGGGTGTTCGACAGAACAAGGTGAGTATGAGGTCTAACGCCAACAGCTGGATTCAGATGAAAAAGGGACCACGATGTCGTTTATCGGGTTTTTATATCTACGCCGTCATTGACAGATGTCATAGAATTCAAAGACAATAGTGTTGTCAGTCAACTAAAATTGTCTGTGCCTACCAAAGGTATCACAATGGCTTTTGGTCTCTGGTTTTATTCTGTTTGTTTTTGTTTTATTAGAATTGTAACGCCACTACGTTACAGTACCCCCCAAAAAAGGTAGGATTTTTACCTGGGTAAAAATCCTTATGGTGTTACACTAGCCACCATCTGAAATACGACCCTATTATTCATCTTCATTCATTCATCATTAGCTCATTTCATCCTTTCATAAACCTATCATACCAGCAGACCACTTATTAAAGAAGTGAGTCCGCTTCCTAGCAAGTATGTAAGAGTAGATCGTCCTTTTTTGACTAAATACTCGCGTAAATCAGACTTAGTCAGTGAATGTTTATTACTAAGAACCAATATATATATCAAAGTTACTAAAGAAATAAATAAAATATTGTTTTGGATTAAGGCTTGTTTAAGGAGTCTCCGCCCGCTCCTGCAGAGGCTTATTTTACTGAGTTGCAAACCGCTCAAATAGATATATAAAATCAAGAAGTAAAGTTTTTTCTAGTTTAGGTTTTGATTAAGGAGTAACTATACCGCCCCTGCAATGGCTTATTTATTGAGTTGCAAACCGCTCAGATAGCAAAATAAATAAAAACTATGGATAAAAAGGTCCCATAGCTGTATATAAGGAAAAAAAAAAACTTGGTTCAAAGCAAAAAACATTGTAGAAAAGGTAGGGCCTTAATATAAACGGAATCACAAATCGAACCCACAACGAGTTACGAGACCAATTTCTGAACCACTATGAAAAATATATTATGTCGCTGATTATTGAGCGGACAAAAATTTCATTGGATTATTGATCAAACTGTAATGTGTTTAACATATGTAAACAAGTTTAATCAATTGTGATATTAGGTATATGTAATGTGGTATATGCAAGATGGTGAGTGTTGAAACAGCAATACAAAAGTAATGTGAAGTACTCCGTCTGTTACAAAAAATTCTAACTATTGAACGCTATGGTTGAATTCCTAAAGTTATGTTTAGATTTAAAAGAAATAAAAGTAAAATAAGTCAAATGATTGTTAAGCAACTGGTGCAACTAGTGTGTACACAGGCTAAGTAATTTATGAAAGTTAAATTCTCAAGTGAGAAACTGAGTGAGAAGAGAAAAAAAAATAAAGTTTTTCAAAAAAATAAAATTTTGTTTAAAAAGTAACTGGTACAACTAGTGTGTACACTGGCTATGTTTCTTTTAAAAGTTTAATTTCTCTTATGAGAAAATGTAAAAAAAAATAGAAAATTTTTTTCTTTCTCCTCTAAAAAAATAAAATTTTGTTCAAAATCCAAGTGTTAATACTTGTATTCATTATTGTTAAAAGTTATTGACAATATCAATTCAAAAAAATAACTAAGTTTAAAATTTTAATTTGAACATTCAAGTGTTTCAAGCAAAATTTGTTGTTGACTGTACTTTAAATGATAACCTTACTTAGTTCTATACAAAAATATGTTTGTTATGATCTTATAGTATTCTAGGTTATTGTACAGAATAATGATACTGAATTATTAAAAGTGTTCTTTAATATCATTATTGTTAATAAAATTATTTAAAAGTTATTCAAAGTTAAGTTTTTTTTTTTCTTATATGATTTTAAATTTGAAGTGAACATTGAAATATAAAAAAAAATAAAAAGAAGGTAGGTAGACAATTTTTTTTTTTATGAGCAAGGATTATAGAAGTTGCTAGAATTTGTCTTCCTTCCAAGACTAGATGATTAGCCTGGTTGTGCCTGTAATTTATACCCGGCACCCAATCTCTTCTACCGGCACACCGCTAGTTGCTAACCGATAGAAATAAGATTGGTGGTAGTACTTCCCCGGGGCGAGCCGTTCACTAATAGCTCTACTACTACGATATTATGTTAATAGCCGTGAGTACACATCAGTTGCTGTCAACCATGAGAAAAAAAAAAAAACGTTCTACACTTGGACAACACACACAATTATATAAAAAAAATACCCACCAGGGAACAATGAAAAAATGTGACTACAAAACCACGTTTTTGGGCGCCAGTGTGACGTAAGGAGCCTTCGTGGGATAGAAAAAAGAACAACACGTAACTCGGTCAACGTTAAATAAATATATTTAAAATAGAGAAAGGGTGTGGGTAGGTCTGCAGTCACACTTTTCAATATTCCCCGGGAGATAGCACGCTACTGCCCTGGCTCAGCCTTGGTGTCTCGGGGAAGCCACGTTGCGCTTGCCCCCGGAGGTGTTGGCCGGAAGGCGGCAGCGCCGGCTCGCAGGGTCGACAGGAGCCAGGATGGATCGGCCGGCAGGTGGTCTAGCCGGCTCGGAGACGGCCTGCTGAGGCCACGCGGGTAATATGCACCCGGCGTGGAGCGGGCCGCCGTGGTGAGTGGCCTAGTGGCCGCGCCACGAGGCACTGCGGCAGGATGGCCGCGATGGAGGGCGATGCAGGTGCGTGCCCAGAATGCAGGGCTCCAAGTCCTCTCCCTCCATTTTACAATTTGGGAAGCCGGGTCAGGAAATCTGGAGCTGGTAATCCGGATCTAGGACCCTGGGAACAATGTCCAGCGTGTCAATGATGGCTGAATGAGCTTCTCCGCTGATTTTGACACCTAAGCATGAGCAAAGCGGCCGTACGTGCGCTAATTTGTGTGGTTGTCAAAATCAGACGGAGTTTACAAAGGTGAGGAGGAAAAGCATGATGACATTCAAGAGCAGCAGCAGCCACGCGCAAGTCAGCATGTACATAGCTAAGGCTATATGTATGTGCATAGTAAAGCTGATCACGCGGAAGGCGTGATTACAATGTGCGACAGATGTTTTATAGGTTATGAGCCTTGATTATACAATGCTAGGAAATGAAATTAAGGAAGACATGTTCTGGAAAGAATTTATACACAAGATTAGGAACACAGAATGCACAAAGCTACCTGTATGCTGTTCAAACACTCACCCAATTACAGGGGTTGGAATCGCGTAATAAGTTGGCAAATATTTGCCAATGCAAACTGCAGCTGCTAGGACTTGGCGATCGCTTCACGGCTCAAGGGTGTTCGACAGAACAAGGTGAGTATGAGGTCTAACGCCAACAGCTGGATTCAGATGAAAAAGGGACCACGATGTCGTTTATCGGGTTTTTATATCTACGCCGTCATTGACAGATGTCATAGAATTCAAAGACAATAGTGTTGTCAGTCAACTAAAATTGTCTGTGCCTACCAAAGGTATCACAATGGCTTTTGGTCTCTGGTTTTATTCTGTTTGTTTTTGTTTTATTAGAATTGTAACGCCACTACGTTACAAGTTAACACATAAAAATTAGCGTCTTCACACAATCTCGCCTATACACCAAGACATAAACAATTTTAAATGCCAAAATTAGATAAATGAAACACGGAGAGGTATACAGGCTTTAAGGAATAAATTACAAAAGTTCGACAGAAGGGTAAATATCAAAAAGTTGAAAAGTTAAACGAATAACTTGTGTTTGTTGGGTAGGTACTTTCTTCCGACATTAAGGATGTGTTAATGCGTTTTAGGATCCGGTTAAGCAAAGAGCTTCATCATCACCGTTATTTCAGCGAAAACACGCCGACTGCTGGACATAAGCGGAGGCTTATACCCAAGCCCAAAACAAAGAAGCCCAAGTGTCGCCACAACGACCAGTCCTATGCGACTCGCATCAATTGGATTCCCGCGAACTTAACCAGTTCATCAATCCACCTTGTTAGGCTTTCCAACGCAGCGTCTTCCGATACGCAGTAGGACCAACGTACGTACTTTTCCGCCCCATCGACCATCTGTTCTTCGAGCAAAGCAACGAGCTTAAAACCGTCTTCTTTGTTGTTCTGACCCGAAAGAATCTGTATTTCCAAAGCTTTTACCAGGAGCATTTAAATAGATCGATAGAATGTTACTCAAAAATCCCTTGAGTTGTATAATAAATATTATATATAGGTTTGTTTAAGGAAGTACTTACTGATCTGGTTACAAAAATTTTGACACTTATAGAAAGCCACATTTTTAGGGTTCCGTACCCGAAGGGTCCAAACGGAGCCCTATTGCTGTCACTCACGTGTGTGTCACTCATGTGTGGGAAATCATCCAAAGACTTCTCCCGCTCTGAGAGGAGCGGAAGGTCGTGTCAGAGTTTTACTGACTAAAACCCACCCCTGTTCCTTCCCTGCCTGAGTGCCCAGGGGCGCGGTTACTCTGTTACGAATTTATCCGCGACCCCTTGGCATGCATGCATCGGCCATGACGAGCCCCGTGAGACTGTAGTACCCCTCTACAGTCTCACTCCCCTGAAGAAGCCATAGTCAATTTAAAAAATAAAGTTGACTTACCGTACCAATTTATCATCAGCTTAACAGTTAGTACAACGACGCACTGGTTGAGAAAACCTTGGTACTGTAGCGCCTCGGCAATGTTTGCGAGGCGCGCACAGATGGTGGTTGGGCAAAGAAACCAGGAAAAGAACCTTTACAGGAGGCATCTGTGATGACCAGGCTTCGTTCAAGCCACAACACTGTCCTCAGGGTGTTGGCTGCCATGATCGACAGCACTTTCATTAAATACTGGGCGGGTGTACAATTGCATCAGAATGAGGGCTGTGTAAATAGGTAGATGTTATTGTTACTTTTAAATAGTAACAACCTACTAACACCACTTAACTACTACTTACTTAGTCTTGAATTTAGTGTGTTGTTTGTTAAAAAATGTTAGTAGGTTGTTAACCTACTAACATTTTTTTTTGTGTATTTTTCTATTTTATTTTAAGTTGTTTTGCCTAATGGATCTGTGTCTGAACAATAAAAATTATTTTTATTAACAAAATTAGTATGCGATGCCAATTTTTTTTTTCAGTTTTTACTTATACTTTCTTGAAGAAAGTTGTTCATTACTATGGGCTGAAGTGGTATTTAAAATATGACCACACCCGGTTTTATTCCAGAATAATGCACCATTCCTTTGGGATAGGCCACGGAAGCAAAGCCGTGGAAAAGAGAGGCCTAAGACCTAAATAATATTACTAAACACTGTTAATTCCACAAATCATCTCCAAATGTGGCAATCTATACCTATTAATATTAAAAAGAGGTAAAATTTGTTTGTAAGTTTGTATGTAGGGGTAATCTCCGAAAATACAAAACCGATTTCGAAAATTCTTTCACCAGTGGACACACACAGTCACAGACAGACAAAGTCACATTATTTGTGAGTGCTATAGGCTATAAATATTTTTTGAAATTCACGCGGACGAAGTCTCGGCCGGAGTGCTAGTTATTTATAATTTAAAATACCTACATTTCTTTATTCGCCAAATCTACTCCTCTCCTTTCCCTAAGTGTTTCACCCTAAAAATCAAAACAAAAATTCTCCACAAACAGGGGTGCCCTGCACAAAGGTAGACAATAATTTTTCATCACAAGTAATTACGTACTTTTAGCAAGTGCCGTTACAAAAGGACATAAATGTTTATTGGACTGCTTCAGGGATGCCGTTGATACAAATAAAAAAAACCGATCAAGTTCGTGTCGGACTTCGTACATTTAGGGTTCCGTAATCATCGAAGAAAATATCTGATTTATTAATACATTGGTATTTGTTAGTAAAATATAATAATAATAATAAAGCCGTGTATTCCATAACCCTTAATTCAAAATATCAAATGTTGTTAGTATTGTTTTATAGATTTGCTTATTATTTAGTGTTAGTTAAAGTTAAAAGTAATTAAATTAAATCTATTTAGTATAGGTTATGGACCCCGTTTTGAGTATAGGCCTCCCCCAACCTTTTCCACCTTTCTTTATCCTTGCTCTGGTCGATCCAATCTCTCCCTGTCACTCACAATGTCGTCTGCCCATCGCTGTTTTAGTCTGCCGGTTTTTCTGTTGCCTGATGGTCCTTTCCATTTGGTGGTCTCTATTGTCCACCTTCTATCTGGGCAGCATGCGATGTGACTACCCCATTGCCACTTTAATGTTAGTGCATCTCTCAGTGCATCCGTAATCTTTGTTTTCTGTATTATCTCCTCGCTTCGTACTTTATGTATTTTTCTGATCCTTAGTATGTTAGTCAAATATACGTCATAATAAATGTTGAAATGTTTTAAATAAATAAATAATAAATAAGAAGTACTAATCGTAATCGATCTAAATCATCGTGATAAGTACTGACACATTTTGCTGCTTGTACTTTTCTACCAAATCGTAATATTGAACCTATCCTATAATATTGAGCTACTGGTTCACAAATTTACCTATAAGAATTCTTAGTTTTGTTATTTGAAATTACACAATACAGCTTATTTCAAACGATTGCAAAATCCTAAACCATCTCAACATCAATTTATTACGTCCATTACAATGGCCTAACCTTAAAGAGACAAACACGATCACTTTCTGTTTTTAATCTACTCCCAGACTATAATAGATTTATATTGTTTTAAGGTTCCGTACTAGGAATGTACGTGGGTGGTTCCCATTTATAAACAGCGTTTTGACGCAAATAGTATTAGTATGAGTCAGTTTTGGTTTTAAGTTTAGTGTAACACAATCTTTTTGTGCTAAAAGGTTCCGTAGGGCGTTGATTAATGTTGGTTATTTGTTTTAACTGTATGTGGGAATGTTGCAATATTTGAATGCACAAAATTCATTCTCAGTGCTTTTTTTGTTTTTTAGAATGGTACTCAGGCCTTCTTTGTATGGCCCTGATCTACCGCGTGTACCCAATACATTAAAAATGTTTTCGAATTTTTAATTTTAATTTTAGAACATAACGATTGCTCACTAACTCGTTTTTAGAGCAGTATTGATAAAGAAATTTGCTCAAAGAATGACAAGGCAAAACAAACTCTTAAAAAAACTTATACTAAATGAAAAACTCTTGTGTTTCCCGAAGACTTGAGCAGAAGTTTACCTATATCTTACCATCGAAGCGGGAGATATTTTTGTAGTACATGAGTGTGTGTGCAAACACAGGTGCACTATTAAAATCTCATGGGTTGGCCAATCCGACATGAGAAGAGACATTTAAGTGCTTTCCAAGCACGAGGGTATGCCATGCTATAAATGGTACGCCGTGAACGTACAAACTTCGAGCTACCTCTGAGAAATTCTGACCTATTAATATTATGAATGCGAAAGTAACTATCTGTCTGTTACCTCTTTACGTTTTAACGGCCGAAAGGATTTGGATGTTACTTGCCACACGGATAGAACATGTCCTGAAATAGGAAAAAAGATACTTCTTATCATGGGGATGTGTTCTTTAGGGATATTTTTTTACTTTAACGCGGGAAAAGCCGCTGGCAGCAGCTAGAAGGTAATTACTAAAATAAATAAACAGAACATTGATTATTGTTCATGAAAACTGACAAATCATAATGACAGTCATTATGTTATACCCCCTAACAAAGATATTTTAAAAAGACAGGATTTTTTTTTATGTCTATCACCAGCATAGTTATATTTTTAACTGACTTCAAAAAAGGAGAAGGTTCTCAATTCGACTGTATTTTTATTTTATTTTATGTGTTACCTCAGAACTTTTGTCTAGGTGAACGGATTTTGATGATTCTTTTTTTTTTTTAGAGTTGGTGCTTCTCATGTAGTCCCATTTAAATTTGGTGAAGAACTTGGGAGATACACAATGGAATAACAATATATGATAGCAAACCTTCGGGAATCGCCGCAATCGCATGTCTGTTGTTTGTTTACACCACTTCATAACATAACGTTGATACGCTCTGGAGGGGTACACAGATTTGTGACCCCTGATTCACCCTAGTTTCACCAATTATGTTCAAATTAAATATTTTTGGACTATTAATTCGGGCATAACTTGACTATTTAGTTTTAGTTATGGGGTACCCACAACAACAAAAAAGTGAAAAATAAAAACTTTTTTACAAAAAATACAACCAATTCCTTAAAAAAAAACACAAAAAAAATATAAATTACTTTAATTTCGGCAGTTTTACTAAAAAACAATCTTTAAGCAGTACAATGCTTAAAGATTGTTTTTTAGTAAAACTCAATGGTGGCCGACAAGTTGCAAAACTTTAGCTTTATTACCTTTCTGAAAACTCTCTCAGATATATAAAATCCGCAGGTTTTTAGTCCCCAAATTGTATGAAAGCGTAACCATCTCCATTAATAGTAATACCTAATCATGTGCCTTTTACAGAAAACTCGACACAACAGTAAATTAATTACTAAATTAATTCCAAATGACATTCACTTATTTACGAAACCCAAAGCGAAACAATAGCTCTATAAACTCCATATAAGGGTTTATATTGCTGTTAAGCGAATTCAATATTTCAAATTTGGAAACTAAGTTTGTTGCGCAAGCGACGAATGTGGCGCCGAGCGCCGACGGCAATGTCGTCGATAAGATTTCGCGATGGATTAGTGTGGATATGCCTTAGAAGAAACCAGGACCAAAAACACGTTTAATCGACGATTACGTACAGCTAGGCAGTGGGATTCTCTGCCGGAGTCTGTGTTTCTTGATAGCTACAACTTGGGAGTCTTTAAGTCAAGAGTGAATAGGTTACTTCTAAGCTAGCGTGCTCCATCGTCGACCATATCATCGCTTACCATCAGGTAAGATCTGCTTTAATCTGCTTTAATTCCCGGTTTCAAGCAGAGTAAAGCAGAAGACAACGGTGAAGTATACCCAGCAATGTTTGGGTGATTCCTGGCTGAAATGCTAATGACGCCTTTGTTCGTCATAGTATATTAGATAGTGTACATCAGTTTATTATAGAGCGTTTGTCTCTTTGTGTCACAAGAATGCACTAGGAAAACTATGATGACTTTCCCTGGTGCATTCGTGTGCATTAGAAATTATCCTTATTTAATCGTAATATATTTAAAACAATGTGCATGGTTTATTGCATGCAATAGTACATGTGATGACGTGTCTACATTGACTGGAATCTAAAGCTAAGAATAAATAAATATAGATATGGAAATTATGTTACTAATGGTGGTAAAAATATTGACATGTTTATCGTAATTACTACACAAAACTGTTACATCTGTAAAGCTTAACTGAAAACCACCAAAAACGAGCCCCTCTTCAATCAGTAAGTTCATAATAAAAGGAGATATTGCTTTCCCTACTATAAATTGAGAAACGAGCCAAGAGGATCATCGGCAATGATAGGCTCGTTGAGTAGAAGCTCCAAAGTCTTGAACACAGACGCCGAGTTGCTAGCCTGTCGGATTTCTATCGGTTACATTTTGGGGAGTGTGGAATTAAATAATTTGATTCCGCCAAGACCGTTTCATCAACGGACCACAAGACGTACGGCGAAGTGCCACCGGTTCATGATGGGCATCCCTTCCATACGCACAAAGCGTTTTGAGAAAACATTCATTGTGCGTACAGCTAGGGAGTGGAATTCCCTACCGCAGTCTGTGTTTCCTGATAGCTACAACCTGGGAGTCTTTAAGTCAAGAGTGAATAGGTTACTTCTAGGCAAGCGCGCTCCATCTTCGTCCAAATCATCGCTTACCATCAGGTGAGATAGTGATCAAACGCGTGCCTATCAACAATAAAAAAATTATCACATAAACTATGATATTCCAGACTATCATCTAACTTTGTGCCAAATTTTATTCAGATTCGTTCTGGCGTGATTGTGTAACAACATCCATCCATCCATCCAAACTTTCGCATTTACAATATTGGTAGGATGTATAAACAATTATCATATATAACAAGATTCATATCCTCACTAAGCAAACTATAACAAACAAACAGTGAACTGACAAAACCTTGTGAGATTTGCGTAGGAGTGCATATTCGGGTCGGCGCGTAGATCTCACTACCAAACTTACGTAACTGACACACTCAGACTTATAAACATTAGTCTGAGTTGTAATTTGTAATTCGAGAAAGACGTTGTATTAAAAGTTTACAAAATCCAGAAATGTTCTTCTTTTTTTTCATAATCTTGAAATAACCTGTCCAAAAATTGTTTGAGAGGCAACGTTTCTTTCAGTTCCTCAAGAAAAAGGGGGTTTTTTTCTCTTGTTTTACAGTCCATTAAGTCCTTTTATGATTGTTGACAAGCGATGATGTGATTGACTATGGATCACGCGTGCCTGGAAGTTACCTTTATATCGTACTTCAGTTTGAATAATGACACTGTACCTAATTATGAACACATGAGATTTCGCAACGATTGACGTTAGTTTAATAGATCTAAACGGGCTTGACATAAAAGTACTCTACTCATTATCTGCCTGAGTTCCCTTCCTAATCCAGCCGATCCTTACAAACTTCATTGACTTGATTTATTCGCATGTCAGAAGTACTGTGAGAGGGGGATATTATGAAAGAGTTTCGAGACCCTTTTTATTTTTTAAATTTGATGTTTGGTAGTTTTCTGTTTCCATATTTGTGACATTTTGTTAAAAATCTTTAGTTTTAACTACAGTGTATTGGTTTTAATCCATTGTAATTAATTAAATAAATAAAAAAAAACACCAGAGGATCTAGAAGAACTGAGAGTCTATTAGGAATAACGATTTTCAATAAAAAAAATTAAGAGTAAAATTTTTACTTTAAAAACAAGGTTTAGACCCTCATTATCATGTGTATTGGAAAGTACTCATTATTACAAATCATGCTGATTCAAATTCAATGGTCCTACTATTTGCCTTTAGGTAGCTCCAGTCTCTTATCTAGTGTGTGTTGTGTGTGTTGTGTAGTGTCGTCTCTTGTCTTTTAGTGTCTTATCTTATTGTATTGTTGTGTATTGTTGTTGTGTGTTTGCTTTCTATATTATTATTCTTAGCTACAGTCTCAAAAAGCTCTTAGCTCGATGGTATCAAAATATTGCATTGACACCAGACTTACATCATCTGCCCTCCTTCTTTGGCCTCCTCTCTGTGAGAGGGTGAATCCACTACGCGAGCCCAATGCGGATGGGTGGATGTCACATGTCTTCGAATTTTAAGTATGCCAAATTTCAGATCAAACGGAAACCAAGAAGTGGTCGAAAAATGGTTTGGATATCTTGAAGTGGACAACAGCTACCTACTTACAATAAATAATATGTACTATAGTTGCAAAAAACTAAAAACACGCTTTTCGTATCTTTCTCAGGACACTCTTCCATTTATTACCCATAATTATCAATGGAATGCATAAACAATAATTAATTCGCCATCGTCGGGAGTCCGCCATATTGGATTTAGAATGACGTCACTTAGTTAAACCATGCATGTCATTCAAAATAGACATATATGCAAAAATTTAGCTAAATCGAAAACCGGAAAGTGGGTCAAATACGAGTAGCTTCTAATTTTTTTTACATTATTACATAGTTACAGGTGACGTGTTAATAAGAGCTTGAAAAGTACAAAATGTAAGGAATTAACCACGTGAGTTTTGGACTCGACGTTACGAATTTATCCGCTACCCCTAGGCATCATACTTTTCACTCATATCTGAGACAAAAATTAACTATTTTATGTCTATCTTCTTCATAAATAATACCAATCAGAACTTTATCGATAACGATATAACAATTTATCTTACCTCCAATAATCACAGTGAAACATTAATTACAGCAAAATTTCTTACTTCTAAAGTATTTTATCATTTAACCTTTCTGGAATTGGACAAAAACTTTCAGTCAGAGTTTCCTTATCGATTCCAGTCACAGTCTAATACAGCTTTCTACAAAGGTATTAAGATACTGGATGTGACTAAAGTTTACGTAACTTTGTTGTTCACTCCAGTGTCACATACTTATATTCCACTAGCTTCCGCTACCAGCTTCATCATTATCATCTTCATCAGCCTTTTTAATGTCCCCACTGCTGGGGCACAGGCCTCCTATCTGTGAGTGTGTGGGCCGTAATCCACCACGCGGGCCCTATGCGAGTTGGTGCGAATGTCACATGTCTTCGAATTCTAGCGGCTTCGCCCGCGGGAATTAGTACCTAGTCCATTATAAATACACGATACGGTACACGGTCTTTTATGATATTCTGATGTATAAACTGTATTACTACAAACTGTAAAGTTTCATCAAAATCCATTCAATAGTTTTTGCGTGAAAGAGTATCAAACATCTATTTTTCCGTTCTCGCAAAATTTTACATTTATAATGTAAGTAGGATTTGTTTAGGGTATAATTAACTATAGGTTAACAAATCGCAACAGGGTTATTTATAGATAACTCTTTCTTGTTTCAAAATATGTTGTAACCAAATTACATTTATTTATGTTTTTATTCGAAAGTTTCTCTTTTTGTTAATCTCCGTTTTTTAAACTTTTTCATTAATTCCTAAACCACTTTTTTAGCGAGCCCTATTTTTTTGTTATATTTGGAATAATATTTTATAATCTATGTATTGTAAAGAGCTCAAAAATCAAACAACGAATTCGATAACGTTGCTAAATTGAAAAGTACAACTTTGATGTAGTGAGATAACTGAAGTAACAGGTATTACGTTTAGTCGGTTAACCAGACGTTATTGACAGTTTGTTTGTTTGTTTCATCATTATCATCATCATCAGCCTTTTAATGTCCCCACTGCTGGAGCAGAGGCCTCCTCTTTGTGAGAGGGTGTTTGTTTAAGTTAATTACCAAACAAATGGAGTATATAGTAGCATGAATTTGGTAATTAAACGAGAGACAAAAGCTATCAATTGCTAAAATAATATTCCAAAAATAACCACCTCGCCTGCTTTCACCTTGCAGGGATAATAAACTATTTATTCTATATTAATTTAATTATAGAATTTAGAAGACCAAGAAATCTGTTCTATTGCACATATTTCTTAATCTTCTGAATCCAAATTACATTATAAGTATTAATTACATGAGTACAATTTTTTATTGGTTTTACTGTAATAAAAACGGCTATCAAAGAAGATACATAAAATTCACACACTCATTTCACAGAACCCGAGACATGTATCTACATACGTTGATAATGATATTTCAAAACGTTATTTAAAATTGAAGGTGAGAGTGTGAATGAATGATATCTCATTTGGTTAAAGTCCATGACGTCGACGTTTAGTCTACAAGGTGTGTCAAAGAAATAGATGCAAATACATAAACTCAACAAATATTTCCCGCTTATGGATACAGGACAGTCAGGAAACAATCATCTTATATCCATTCTATTCACTACAAAATGCATCTACCTATTTCAGAACGGTATATAAATACATTTACACAAAAGTTAATAGTAAAAAATCTTTTAATATACAAGCTTTTTAAATTTATACGTTAACTTTCGTGTCTGTGTGACTGGCCATTGAAGAGTTCCTCTAGCTGGAGCTAATCCTGAATGTCGATTTTGGTTATGCTTACCATAAAAATGCATTATCATCGGAACTGGACCAACATGTAAAAAATCAACTCCATAGGATAAGAGAAAGTCCTTCTAATTCAACTTGCAAAATTTGTTCCCAACAAAAAAACACATTTCGATTTAGAAAATAGTTCACTTCGTTTCTCTCTCCGTCAACTGAGAACTTTTCTTCTTAACTCCAATTAATTATGTCGTGTAATGAGCGGGGCCCCACCGACTTGCCACATGGCTCTGCTCCATGCGTCTCTTTTCAGTCAGGTTCGCTCTTGCAAGACATGTTTCTTCTATTGAAATAAGTACAGCTATTTCAAGACGGTATTTATAGACACAGAAATCTGACACTTCGTTTCTCTCTACATCTATGTCCCTGAATTTCCCAAACCTACCCCGAACTGGGAACTTTTCTACTGAACTCCAATTAATTATATCGCGTAATGAGCGGGGCCCCACCGACTTGGTACGTGACTCTTGTCATTGCGTCTCTTTTCAGCCAGGTTCGCTCTTGCAAGCCATGTTTCTTCTATTGAAAGTAGTTGGAGGGTTGCTGAGTTATTTTGCAAGGGGTCTCTGGTGGAAGTTCGTTGGTAAAGCTGTCTTGGAAATGAAGAAATGTCAAGTGTCGGATTTCTTAGAGATTATTGGGTGACCAAAATAAGATAAGCCATAAAAGTCCTTAGGTATTATATCGATGATTAAGTCTTCTCTAGTCTTTATTGTTACACATAGATTCAAATAGTTTATAGAAAAGGGGACTAATGAAAACAGTAATTACCTAAATGGGTCACCACTATCCATAATTTTATGTACGAAGCTAGAAATTTCCTATACACGATAAACGCAGTTCATGGTAAAAATTTGCTTTATTTTGTGTAAATTATTTCATCACCATAGCTCTCAAAACGGTAAAGGAAAACATCGTGAAGAAACCGGTATATACTAGAACCAAAAATTCGAAGACTTGTGACATCCACCAATTCACATTGGACCCGCGTGGTTGATTACGGCCCACACCCTCTCACCGAGAGGAGGGCCGTACCCCAGCAGTGGGGACATTTAAAGGCTAATGATGATGATGAAAAATTTGCCATAGCTAGCGCCTTTATGTCATAAAATTAAGGGCGACTTTTGCAGTCCAAGTGCAGTTGACTGTAATATAGGCAACCTCCTCTAAATTCATATGCTATATTTGTCGTTTGTATTTTCTCTGACATATGACATTCAACTTGCACTGGGCCCACGTAGTGGATTACGGTTTATTCCCTCCCTCTCCTAGAGAGGGGGCCTGAGTCCCAGCAGTGGGAACATTATAATTAAGGCTGATTATGTTTATGAGCAGTGGTGGCCCAGTGGTATCAGCCGCGACTTACAAGTTACAGGTCGTGAGTTCAAACCCAGGCAGTCGCTTTACTTTGTGTAAGTTATTTCATCACCACTGTTCTCAAAACGGTGAAGAAAAACATCGTGAGGAAACCGGCATGTCCTAGAACCAAAAATTCGAAGACATGTGACATTCACCAATCCGCATTGGGCCCGCGTGGTGGATTATGGCCCATACCCTCTCACAAAGAGAAGGCCTGTGCCCCAGCAGTGGGGACAATAAAAGGCTGATGATGATGATGATGATGTTTATGTTAGGCATGTTCTCTCAAAATTCTCTACGAATATCACTAACATCAAAGTGAATGTAACAAATCTATTAGATAAAATACCCGCTCCTCCAAACCGTACCTACAACTACCAGGAAAACAGAAACATTGCAGAGAAAACAGACCATCCCTAAACATAGGTTGGCATCGACATTTTTTAATTTAACTTTGCGCGCCCCAGCAGGCAGAATTGCAACACATAAAGAATTGGAGCCAACAAGGAATTGGATTCTTGGTATCTTTGTGCAGAATTTTTCATATTCGATAGTAGAGGATTTTAATATTGCTGTATCGGTATTCCGAAGTTTGAGACATTTTTGTGTAGGAGATAAAGGTGTCTTTTAAGATTTATTGATGCTGGATTATTGTTATTCTTGTTGAGGAGTTGGTGGCTAAAGTAATAACATACGCACGGGTCGATCCATCAGGTTAAGCTTTTTTTTATTATTTTAGATGGGTTTGCTCTTGACTCTAGTCTAGATCAGAGGTGACAGAGACAGAGTCGATGACGGAGCGAGCTTACTCAGAAGAAGCCTGTTCCCTCTAACTTTGAAGAGATTAGGGTTGCATGCATTCGGAAATACAGACGCAGGTAGAGAGTTCCACTCCTTTGCTGTGCGCATTATGAAAGACCTTCGGAAATGCTTAGTGCGAATTCGTAGAATAGCAACAAGTTAGGGTTTGTAAGTTGCAGTGCATCTAGATGTCCGTTGGTAGAAGGGGGCCGGGTGGTATAAGGTTGTGAAGTTCTTGGGCACACTATCCGAAGTACATTCTGTAGAACACCGACAAGCAGGCAACCTTGCGGTGGTGAGCCAAGCTGTGAAGGCTGGCATCCACCAGTTTTACGTCACTAATGAACCTCTTAGCTCTGCGTTCCACTGAAAGCTACGCTTGTCACTACGGTTGGTCTATGGATGGGTGAACATCTTTACTTATCGAGATTCACGTCAAAGTACGTAAAGCTGTTGGTCCCGGCTGTCAATTTTGAATCTTTGGCAGTCGTTATGGGTCATCCGAAGCCCGAAAGTCTGACAACCAGTCTTACTAAGGGGTATCGTATCACCCAGTAACTGGGTTGTGGAGGTCAGATAGGTAGTCGCTTCATGTAAAATACTGCATCCGGTAAGACTAGAAGGTTTTTTGATACTATAAACATGTACAGGGGGTAACGGAAATACGTGGTCCTATTTAAAAATTGCTTCTGCCCGTAGAAATGAAATACCTTCTTCAAGAAAGTCAAAGAGTATTCCAAATAAAATACGACCACCTTTTTCCGTAACCCCTGTATAGATAATTATAGAGAATATAGAAACAGAATGATAACTATTATATCTGCGATTTCTAAAATGATATTTGATTTTGTGGAAAGGCGAACAAGGTGAGTTACTGCATCTGTCGGTACGCAGTCGCTTATCCAGAAACTTTGAAGCTTGACGTTCAAAAACTTCCAACTCCGTTCACTTCCAAATTATTTCGAAATTCTTGAACTTGAACATTCAAGACAATCAATTATTGGCTTGCATTAGTAAACATTGATGGCTACACTGCTAAACCGTAATGTGGCAATTTTCAGCGACATTTCAGGTTAACATATTCTCGTTAACAATAGCTTCTGGAATATCTTTTATAGGAAAACCTATTGAAAATGGTGCACCTAGAAAAGTTCAAACTCACGACTTCTCGTTTGGCAATCTGACGCCATAACTTTTAAACTATTACTACTTCATAGCACTAACTATTCCTTTTCTCTTTCCCAACAATAATAAAACTCACACTTAAAACTTTTACAATGAAAAGAAAAGATTTATATGTGTTTGCGAAAGCCGAAATTATCCATTCTTCACTTTACTGGGTTAATCATTCTTGTTCTACATTAAACGATGCCCATTTCTTTTTGAGCAATAACAATAACATAACAAGAGTTATAACAATGGTCTATTAACTTTTACTGCTAAGAATGACGGCTACTGGTATATACATATTTCGTTTACAAGGCAAATTAACAAAATTCTTCGTCAACGACGTACCTACTATAGCTGCGGTTTTTATGAGTGAATTATCGATCATAAGGGACCATCGGCAATGATGCATTCGCCGAATTGAAGTGTTGAGCATCGATGCCGAGTTACTAGCCAGTTGGTTTTCTACCGGTTAAATTTCAAGGAGTGTGCGTCGGAATTGCAGTTTAGTTCCACTAAGCCCGTTCCATCATCGGACCACTAGACCACCACCTGTACATGGTAGGCATCCCACCCATAGGCACGAAACGATTTGGGGACACATTCATTACACGTACAGCTAAAAAGTGAAATTCTCTGGCGGAGTCTGTGTTTCCTGAAGCTACAACCTGAAGGTCTATAAGTTAATAGAGAACAAGTTACATGCCTGGAAGCAAGCGTGCTCCAATTTTGACCACATCATTGCTAACCATCAGTTGAGATGGTGATCCAGCACGAGCCTACCTAATCTAAAAAGTATTCTCAGAATTTTATTTATGATCAACATAATAACGTAGCTGACGTTATGTTAAATGGCAGTTAGCATTATTCGCAGAACAAATTGTTGATGGGGCTGAAGATTTCTGGAGTGGCGACCACGTACTAGAAGACATAGCATAGCATTGAAAGGCCCTCAAGCTAGACCTGGTGAGGATTGCGGGAATCCAACGGATGCTGGATGCACAGGACCGATCGTTGTGGCGACACTTGGGGGAGGCCTATGTCTAACAGTGGTGGTTTTTTTTGGCAGCAAAAATGATCATCAGTTACAGTATACAGCAGTCCACTGCTAGTAATAGGTTTTCCAGTCATATCGATTCTCGGCAATTCTCATGCGGCGGCTATCAGCCACCCTGCGAAGATCGTCACTCCACTTAGCTTCAGGGCGTCCAATTCCTTCTAATGTTTGTCGATTCATAGTGTTCACTCAAAAGCATGTCTACCACAATCATTGACTATACGCCTAATTTGGTCGGTCCATTGCCACCTCGCAGTGGCAACGGCCGTGACTTACATGTTGTAGGTCTTAGGTTCGAACCCGGGCAGGTGCTTTACTTTGTGTAAATTAATTCATTATCACTGCTCTCAAAACGGTGAAGAAAAAAATCGTGAGGAAATCGGTAAGTCCTATAACCAAAAATTTCGAGGATATTTGTGACAACCACCAACCCGCACTGCGCAAACTTCGGCCCACTCCCTCTCACAGAGAGGAGGCCTGTGTCCCAGTACTGGAATCAGCAGAAGGCTGATTATGTTTATACTTATTGCCACTTAAGGCACCATTAACTGCCAATGACCTTCAGTGATTAGATTGCGTGTTCTGTGCTGAGCTCATTTGACGCGTCGTACGTCCACCCAGTAATAGGACTCGCCCATCAAAGAGCGCTGTCCGAAATTATACGCATTATTAATTTATTATACATAAAACAACAGGTACTATACTAAAACACGTTTACTAAAATATAAATAATTGATCTTTAAAATGGTGAAGGTTTTATAAAAATACGCTTTATAGTTTTGGCGTGATCCTCAATTTTTATCCGCGTTAGACAAAGCTTTACAAATTAATTACGCTATGTTCTAAAAATTTTATTTCTAATATTCAAGTATCAAATTACGACGGAAATTGTTTGAGTAACATATATTTTTTACAACAAATTAAATATTCGTTTACACGTGATGTTCAATTAAAAACCATTAGAAGTCGTACAACTGCGCCTTAAGTTTGCTTATTCTGTAAGCTGTGTGTATTTTCATTTTCTGCCGGATTACCTCGCTTCAGATTCCAATATTTAATCCCTTGGAGAGTATTTAATTATTACTGGGTGATTGGTATCAACTTCAACGCATCCCAACTTTTATAATCACGTGTGCAAAATTAATCCTTTCAGCCTGAACACAAGCCTAAAATGTATCAAACAAGCTGATGATACCCATAAATATTACCGAGAACAATGCAAGGTCAACGGTAAGTAGATCATAATGTTGTGTCTTCGGTTCAAACTCGACATTGTTTCTTGTGTCAATTCCAAGGAGGTATGATGAAGTAGTTTTTAAGATGGAGAAGGCAATGGTACACTTTTTTTTTCACAAATTCCCCAGAAGTAGGGTAATGTTTTTCGAGAGAGTTTGTATGTATAGTATGGGTGTTTGTATGTCTAATTCTTTGGCACACCCTGTAGCCTCAACGGTGAGATGAATTTTAACAAATAAAGTATGATTAGATTGGTCTTGACCCCTGACATAGGCTATATGAATTTTGAAAAAAAAAAAACAAAATTGTGACCGCCATTAGGTACCTAAGTGTTGGGCGGAGCCACGCCGTGTCCTCGTGGATGCGATAGGCGGCAGCGACCTCTCGCGCCCTGCCCTGGTTCAGGCGATGGTACGGAGCGAGAGGGAATGGGAAGCCGTCTCCTCCTTCTGCGAAGCAGTAATGCTCGCGAAGGCGGAGGCGGGACGCGTGAGAGAGCACCAACAACGGAGTCGCCCTCACGCCCTCAGCAGCAGCCGCCTCAGGAGAAGCCTGGGACTTCCGGCGCCGCGAGACGATCTCCGGCCACCGTAGATCCGGGCCTGCGGACGGTGAGTAATGGGTACAACTCTTTGAGAGTTGTCAGCAAGAGACGGGGCCCGTCATGGCCGATGCCTGCCCGGGGGTTGAGGATAAATTCGAAACAGAGTTACCTCGCCCCTGGGCACTCAAAGGCAGGAAGGAACAGGGGTGGGTTTTAGTCAGTAAGAGTCTAACACGCCCTCCCGCTCCACCCAGACCGGGAGAAGTCATAGGATGATTTCCCACCCCACAAAAAAAAAAAAAGGTACCTAAGTGTAGTCGTATTTTTTTATGACATCGTTATGTGGGGTATTTTTAATTCGGGTTTAGGGTAATATTTTATAAGAAAGTGCCTTTATATGAATTTGCTTACTAAGCCCTTCCATTTGATACCCAACACGGCACCTTTCCAAAAAAAAGTTTTTAATTTATTTATGACTTTCCGGAGAGCGCCACGTTGTTTATAGTGTGACGTCACATAGCCAACGGACAATGAAAACGATCCCAACGATACTTAATTTTTTTACAGAGCAGTAACTTGGTTCATGATAAAACCCATTTCCAATTGTTAATTTTGCAATGTTCGTATCTGATGAGAAGACTTGATACTTGATGCTTAAGGCGTAGTTATACGACTTCTAATGATTTTTAATTGAACATCACGTCTAAACGACTAGTCTTATTTCTTTGATTAAAATATATGTTACTCTTAACAATTTCCTTCTTAATTTCATATGTGAATATTTAATATTATATTTGTAACATAGTTTAAATAATTGGTAAAGTTCTGTCTAATACGGATAAAAGAAAAAAAATCACGCAAAATCTATAAAGAGGATTTTTATAAAACCTTCACCATTTTATTGATCATTTAATTATTTATATTTTAGTAAGTAAGTAATAAATGTTGTGTTTTATGTATAATAAATTAATAATGCGTTTAATTTTAGACAGCGCTCTTTGATGGACAAGTCCTATTACTGGGTGAACGACGCGTTACATGAGCTCAGTACAGAACACGCAAGCTAACCACTCAAGGTCATTGGCCATTGACAGTCAATGCATTCTTAAGATACATGAAAAGTTTTAATATACCACATCCAAACCCATCTTCAAAGAACTAATCCCATAAAAACTGGTAGAAGGTTCCATGCTCTGCTTGGTTTCGTGGGAGAGACGAAAAGTGTACTGTCGGGTAAATGCCATTATGTACAACATGCGGTTAGGGTTGGCACTTATTGTTAACATTCGAGATTTAGTGGTCAGTTTTAGTAGAGCATGTTTTTTATCTCTCAATTGTTAACCAAAAATTTGCAGTCTGCCTCTGTCTGTATCCCTGTTTACATCTTCTAAAGTACACAATAGATTTTAATATGATTTTTAACCGACTTCAAAAAGGAAGAGGTTATCAATTCGGATGTTTATGTATATATATAAATATTTATATTCTTTTTATGTATTACTACTACTTCGTCATATATATAGACGGATTTGCGAAATTCTTTTTTTTTTTTCGCAAGGGCTCTATACCGAAATGGTCCCATTTAAATTTCATATACCTAAATTTGATAATGAGTTTCGGAGAGAGACAACGGAACTCTTAAAAAAATTACAGCAAATCAACTGCGATTGCCGATCGAATGTCTATGTAGTGTTATCACAATTTAATAGGGAACCACAACTAAAATGTGAAAAATTAAAACTTTTTACTTAAAAATAGAACCGACTTCCAAAAAAAAAGTGCAAAGTCAGTGTCAAAAACGAAGACAAAACCAGAAATACAAAACCAGAATAACTGACTTCCCAAAATAAAGTTATTTTGCACTTTTTTTGGAAGTCGGTTCTATTTTTTTGTAAAAAAGTTTTTCATTTATACAAAGAGCGATAAATGGGGATGTTTTGTGTAAATAATTTGCAAACGTATGAAGCCGGGATGGGTTGCTAGTAATTACTAAAGCCGGCCAAGTGCGTGTCGGGCCACGCGTAGTGTTGGGTTCCGTAGTCAGTCGTTATAGCATGCGGACTTAGACCGGTTTTACATTTAGGCGACTTTAGCAGCGTGACAGACGCGCGTTATAACATTAAAAAAATATTTCTCAAAATTTTATGATTGGCGTGATTAATATACACATGCAAGATTCCAGTTTTCTAGTACTAGCAGTCTTTAAGCTATGCCCGGACGGACAGACGGACAGACCTAGAAACTACAAGGGTTCCTTGTCCTTGTTAGGACTACGGAACCATAAAAAGGTTTTTAATCTATTTGTAGGTACCCAGTAAAATTTTGCTTTAACATCGTGGAATCTTTTCTGAGCGGGTGTTTGACTGTGGTGACCACGGAATAAAAAAAACCAGTGGAAGTGCCCACGCAGCTTTCTGGCGCGTGTCGCAATTATGAGGAAATATTTAAAATAATAACAACCTTCGTCAGTCTGTTGTAATAAATCTCAATTTTGTATGAACAGCAAATAAGCTTTTCGTCAAAATTGAATTTATTGTTCATACAAAATTAAGACTCTTGACACAAAGATAGCTATCAGGAAACAGACGCCGACAGGGAATTCCATTTCTTAGATAGCTGTACGCACAAGGAATATGTTCCCAAAACATGCTGGTAACTCGATGTCAGTCTTCAAGACTTTAAAGTTTACATTCGACGAGTGCATTATTGCTGGAGATTAATTTGGCTCGATTCTCAGTTGACTCAAGCTCATCAAACTAGTATCTTCCAGATCCGTCCCAGATATGAGAGCAGTACTTCATACACGACTAAAATTGCGCTTGATAAAGTTTGAGCAGCTGTTCCGGCGTGATTATCATCTTATTTTTACTAGGATTCACGTCTTATTGGCAGCTAGTTGAGCCTTTGCCTCGATTTATGGGAATAGAAAATATTAATATTACCTTCTTGGAATAAAATGAACCGTGCTATTGTTAAACCTTTTCTCACTCAATCTACAAGTTTAATAGGCAAATCAAATTAAACTTAAAAAATAGAAACGTGACTACCGACTTTATAACTAAGACACTTGGCTCTATAAGACTTTAATTGAATAGGAATGATTCCAGGGTAAAAAAAATAACAATTTAATTATTATTTTTATTTATTATTATATTAATATAAAATTTCAGGAGTGGGGGCTTGTTACGTCACTTTTGAGTAAAAATTGGTACAATTTTAACTTAAGTGTGACTTCATGCGAAATTTCAACGCACTCATCATCTTCCTGCCCTTATCCCATGTTACTTGGGGTCGTCGCAACATGTTTTTCAACGCATTGTATCGTCTTAATTTTTTGTTAACGTGACAAAAGAAAAAATACGTGTCCAATGTTTTTGATAATCTAAACTATACAGGGTGTAAAAAGACACATCACAGAGCTGTTAACTACGCATACTGTACGTCTAACAAAGTAGTTTTGCGCAAAAATTATTGCTGGGAAACGACTTTTATTTTTAGTTATGAAAAATAAAACAATTTTTCATTCCGCGCAATGTAACGCGAACACAGGCAAATAGAGTTAAACCCCGCCGCTTCGCTCTAAGCCACGTAGGTACTTGTCGGATACGTTTGATATTCATTGCGTTTTCGTAACTGCAAATTCGTAATTTCGAAAAAAATATCGAACATTCAGGTAACTTTTGTTTGGAAAAACAAGTTTAATAATAGAACTTAGGATTCATTTTCGTGAAATGGTAAAAAAAAATGCGACTTGCCTACAATATTACCAGAACCAGTGGTTTCCCAGGTATGGTCTAGTGAAAAAAAAATAACCCAAATAATGGGTAGAATATGTGGCTTTCGGCTTCGGAAACTGTCTTTTTAGACCCGATATTTGTTTTAGTTATCAGATAGGCAGTCGCTCTATGTAAAATACTGGTATTCAGCTGCATCCGGTTAGACTGGAAGCCGACCCCAAGATAGTTGGGAAAAGGCTAGGCAGATAATAATCTGTTTTAGTTACCCACCCAATTGGCTTGAAATTAATCGCACAGAGTTTCAACCACAAAGCCCTTTAAATTTTCATCATTGACACCGTGCCAACCCTAAACGCATTACAGTTAGCGACACGGAATGCATCGCGTGCGCGCATCACGTTAGTCGCAGCGGGGTAATTGAGGACGGCACTGTTATCATTTAGGACTTAACTCCAAACTTACTGATCATAGTTAATTAGTTATAACATTAATGAACGGTTTTTATTAGCGTTTTATCGGTGCATTAGGTGCTGTGTGGAACGGCATTAATTGGGAGGTTGTAATGCTAATTTTTGGATTAAGATGGGTCATGTGAATGTAAACATGATGGTGTTCATGAAAGAGTTTTAATTGTTTAGTCGTGACTTCGGGGTTTAAAAATTAGTCAGTGGATTTTTTATACCTTTTTTTGCTTTTCACTATTTCTTTGAGCTGTATATTTTATTAGCTTCTGGCAGCGGCATCGCCCGCGTGGAATTGGTACTTCCCCCATTTTTTTATTTTTATTTTTTTATTAAAAAAATTAAATAAAATGCCATTATAAAATGCCTGTGTGCTATTCCAGACTATAATCTATCTCTGTGCCAAATTTCTTCCAGATCCGTTAAGCCGTTCTGACGTGATTAGGTAACAAACATCCATCCATCCAAACTCTCGCATTTATAATATGTATTAAGTAGGATTTTAGCTGTTATGTAGGTTTTGAATTCTGAGTGGAGCCTGTTCTATTCAACTCTGTTGAACATCTGAACGTAGGCACTCTTTACAAGAAGTGTTTCTCCATGAGGTGGGTAACTACATTATTTACAAGATACAAAGCTAAAAAAACAAAACACAAAGCTCAATTCACCCTCAAGGGAAAATATATCCCTTTAAAAATACCTTCCTTGTTATAATTATATTCAAATCCATCAAGTATTAAACAAAGACTGTAAGCCAAGATGAAAGTAATATTAACACTACCATAATTACTAGAAACGGTGAAAGCATTCATGATACCTCTGTTATTATTTTGAATACACATTTTTTTATTAAAATGCTGACTTTAGGCTTGTAGTGTTGTGTGAAAGCGAAGCGATGGAGATGTTCTCTCAAATACATTCATCGCCTTGCAGCTGTCAATATAACGCATTACATGTAATTCCATTTTTACCATGATGCTACATGCTGCTGGTTCAATACAACTACGTGGAGGTTAATAAACGGCTGAAAATGGTTTTTATTATTTATCAATTAATTTAGGTACTTACACTCATCAACAGACAAAATGAAGGAAACAAAAAAATGGGTACAATGGCTATACTTTATTCTAAAAAAAGAAATCATAGCTGCGAAAGGAGAACTAGAAAAAGGAGAAGTAGACACCGTGTTTAAGTAAGAGTAGCGAAAAAAGTTAATAAGAAATCAATGAAATAGTTTGAAAAATGTAGAATTTAAAGATATAATATTATTCTATATCCAAACATATTGGTCAAGTTAATATCAAAATAATACATATGTAATAATAAGAAATAAAAATAATATTATATCTTCTATGCAACTATGGCGAAATGGAAAGGCAGTGTTCTGATGTTAATGGATAGAGAAAGAGCGGGAGGCCAATAAAAAATATGGATAGATTGTGTGAGGAGTGATATGAAAGAAAAGGGAGTCAGTGATAGTGTGACAGTTGACAGGGTGGAATGGAAGAAGAAAAAGTGTTGCGCCGATCCCAAGATGTAACATGAGACTAAGGCAAAATGATAATCATGTGTGTTTTGGAAATGGAACTCAATAGCCTTTTTGTCAGCAGATTTTTTTGCTTATACTTAAGAAGTGATTCTTAATTAAAAGCAGAAACTTTACTACATCCTTATCTAATAAAACTACGTTCCTCATTAATTAACTGGGAATTTTAACCGTGCATTTTTAGGTTTTCATAAAGCGGGGTCTTTTAACAATTTTTTTTTACTCTGATTATAAAATATTACTTATTAATTAATACAGGCCTATGCTTCCGGCGTTAATAAGAATTTATCTAAAATATTAGAAATATCCATCACACCTAACTCTAAGCTGCAATAAATATTATAGCCAACGCTATACACATGCCTTAAAACTAGCCCCAAGCTAGGCACGTGTTTGCTTTAAACATGTATAACTTAATCTACACGTGTAATGTCGCAACGCGTTATAAATTACATTATTATATCAAATAAAGTGGCGAATTAATGTCTGATTACATGACATAAAAACTATTCATAATATTATATAATTTAATTTTTAGATTGTCGCAATTTTGTTCCTGTGTTTAAGAAAATATTTCTGTTATAATGCCAATAGAATTAAAAATATAGTTCGTAAAAGTACCTCGATGTACCGGTCGTTGTGGTGACACTTCGCCTATGTACAGCAGTGGACATCTTTCAGCCGAAATGATGATGATTACCTCGATGTTATAGGCCTATTAAGTTGGCTATACAAACTTATTGACCATTCCGTGATGATGACTACGTAATGTAGAGACGACGTTACATACTGGCAATACTCGTTCATAAGAATATTTTGAAAGGAACAAAAATACCAACAAAAAAAAAATGGTTAAGACATCATTTTATTTTTTTTTATCATTGAATGGGTCACGTTTAACCACTAACTCACCTGTAACCGGTAAACGATATGTGGTCGACGAAAGAGTACGCGGGCCTAAAAGTAACCTATTCACTCTTTGAAAGATTGTAACTACAACTGAAGGAACAGGGGTGGGTTTTACTCATTAAAAGTCTGACACGCCCTCCAGCTCCACCCAGAGCGGGAGAAGTCATTGGATGATTTTTCACCCCAAAAAAAAAGCTTATAGCTTGTTGTAATATTTGGCAATGCCGAACTTGTCCTTTTAAAATACCAGTCACCCCATTTTGCCTACACATACTAATAACGAGCGAAAAGGTTTGTTTTGTTAACCTTCAGAAAGAGAGACTCTTCGTTTCTTCATAATTACTAGCAAAGAAAAACAAATTTTAATGAAAAATCAGCCCCTAAGTTTGAGTTAAAAGTTATTGTGTGGGATGTTCACAAAGTATTGTGAGGACGGGGGCGTGTGTACTCTCAGTGTTCTTACTTTCAAAATGTTCTAATTTTGCATTACCCTTTAAAATGATATTTCACCTAACAGATTCTTCTGAGAAGATTAATATTCTCATCTGACCTCCTTGAGATGTCTCAGTATCTACCTACTATCACCAACCTATAGTGCTACAAAATCTTTTAGGATTTAAATCATAGTCCGCCGATAAATCCGAAATAGAGCTACCGCGGCCCTTGACACAGAGGCAACCGAAGGAACAGGGGTGGGTTTAAGTCAGTAAAAGTCTGACACGCCCTCTTACACCACCCAAAGCGGGAGAAGTCATTGGATGATTTCCCACCCCATAAAAAAGAGGGCGCTCTTAGTACCTAAATATTCGTGAGATTGTCTATAAAAATTGTATTAGTTACAATTTTTACCACACGCCAAAAGATTCATGAACAACAATATAAGTAGTATAGAGCCTCCGTTGTCCGCTTTTAGACTCCCATTCGGTCCGTTGCGCGTAGGGGTCCTGACTGACATAGCCAGCTTAGCTCCGCCCAAAATCATAGGAGCTTCCTGGAAACTTCACAGGCTTCGCGGAGTGACTTCACTGTTCCGAGAATATGCTCACGTTGAGTAGCCACGGCCTCACGTTCCAGGATAACGTGAGTGGCTGATTCCTCAGTGTCAAAGCAACTTCTGCCACATAATAAATAATAGTACTACGAACCTCTGCAAAGTGGGCTGTCCGTGGCGCCAATGTTAAAAAGATGTTTGTTTAGAAGGCATTGGGCCGCAATCGTCCCTATTATTATTTTGAGGTTATTTCTACTTAGGCTAAGCAATCCTTTAGTTAGTCGCGGCTGTAAGCTCGGCATAGCCATTTTTGACTGCCTGCAGTCTGTTGCCAGTGACCATCTGTTGATGAACAACCAGTATTTCTTATCTCATATCATCATGTAGAGTTGCTATGTTCTGGATGATGGGTTGAATGGCACACGTACAGTCGTACAATGTCTCCACTAATATAGCAGAACTTCATAGGTATTGGTAAACACCACCGCCATCAGAGGGGCAGCCTACTTGTACCTTCTATAAGCATGGAAAAATTAACAGAAAAACCAGTTCTGTCTACGTAGTCAAACTCTGCCAAGGACTTTCAGCACCTCTATTTCGTAACAATAAGGGTGACTTTTGTAGTTCAAATTGTTACTTCAGATGAAAAACTGATGTCACACAGGTACCCATACCGTCGCCGTCGGGAATGCTATTTTCATATCATTACATTTTTGGGAAGAAAACCTCGAAACACCGAGCCTAGTTTCACTCAAAAAACTTTGGTAACCTTTAACACAATTATATGCCTCGTAAAAACTCGCGAGGGTCTTTAAGAAAAGCTTGTAAGTAGCATTTTACGCTTTTACGACTTTTACCTGAAATCGTCGCAGTATCTGACAAATTCCATTTATGTGATTTTTATACGGTTATAAAATTAGGAAAATTAGAAAAATCACATCTTCTTAGCACGGTGTGGCGGGTTGTGCTGGGGCGGCTGCTGCAGGCGCAGAAAACCTCAAACGGCGTAAAAATAACAACCTTATTGGGAGTTACATGTTTGAGCCGTTTGGGTTGAAAAACTAGGGCCATGGGGTCCGAGGGCTCATCGAGTTTTTCGGCATATCATCAAGCTGTTAGTCGACTCATCACGTGACCAGAGGGCTGGGCTTTTCTTTGGCCAACGAATCAGCATTGCTATTCAACGTGGCAATGCTGCTAGCGTTCTGGGCACTTTTTCCATTGACAGCGATGTGGATGAATTTTTTAATGTCCAATGAGTTGTTTTCATACGCATTTGTACATGTTAGGTACTACGAGTAATATTAGTTTGTACCTTTGAAGTTATTTCTATTATACATACTAGTACACACAAAAAAAAAACCAATTCACATAATTATGGAACTTGTCAGACGCAGCGACGAAATGTGTATCATATGCATGAAAACGTATCAAAATTGAAAACTTAAAGGGTTCAGTTTTTTTTTCATCCTGTCATTTTTAGGGTTCCGTATCCTAAGAGTCCAAACGGAGTCCTATTGCTGTCACCTATGTCTGTCTTTCTGTCGTCTGTCATAAAATTTTTGTCCCGAAAAATTTTTTAACTTCCCATTGACCTTTAAACTTGAAATTCACTCTTTTGATATCCCTATCCCTAGGGTGCCCACCCTAAATGTGAGAAGTTCGACACGTACTTGGCCGGTTTTCTTCATGTGACTAGCCAGCCACACTGTTCCTAACCACTGCAACTTCTGAAAGCCAGAATCAACACTGATGACCACCAAAAAACCACCGAGGAAATGAAACTCGACGGACGATTATTTTTCTGTCATGTTACTTCTTACTCATTTAGAAGATTTTCACTGAAGGCGATGATACCTACAAAGTTACCACAAATTATACACCACCTTGACATTGCCCCAACGCGGCACGTGTCAACCAAACCTACGCATAACTCAATTGACATGTGTCGTGTCGAGACCCGTTGTTATATAATTATACCCCCGATAATGTGCATGTCGTGACTACAGCAGTAAAAGGGTTAGAAAACGAAGAAATGTTGAGAAACAAGCTCAGAAACTTTTATTTCAATGTCAATAAAGGTTGATTTGCAAAGGATTTGTGATTTTTGAGGGTTATAATTATAGACTAGAGACGGCATTACTAATTTTGTGCTCGCGCAATGTGCTAACAGCAGTGGTGGGCTAACGGTAATGACCCCGACTTACGAGTTGGACGTCTCGGGTTCAAACCCAGACAGGCGCTTTACTTTGTTTTATTTCATCGCCACTGTTCTTAAAACGGTGAAGGGGAACATCGTGAGGAAAACGGCATGTCCTAGAACCAAAAATTTGAAGACATATGACATCCAATAACCCGCACTGAGCCCGCGTGGTGGTTTACGGTATATTCTCTCTTCTCGAGAGGAGGGCGGACTCCCAGCAATGGGAACATTATAAGGCTTATGTTATATGCTGATGTGATAAGCACAAGTTCCGGCTGTCAGCCATAGTCAGAACCGTTACGTCACAGTTTTCATATGTACTATATATAAACACTGATGACATTTTTTACTTTTTTATATTCATTTTTGACATGAATACTTATTTAAGTAGGTATTTTATATTAAATATATATTTATGTTTATTTTAACTATATCATATAATACTTTCGTAACCATTTTCTTCTTGGTAATATTTTCTCAGTTTATACACCTGCCATGTTATCTCTCTACCACCCTCGGTTGACTGGTAAAGAATGCTTAAATCATTAAGTCCACCTTTGTACATTTGTGTTGCATGAAGTTTTAATTAATAAATAATTCCCTGCCAGAGTCAGTATTTCCTGATAGTTTCAACTAGGGAGTTTATAAGTCAAGAGTGAATAGGTTACTTCTAGGCAGGTGCTGGATCGTCGCTTACCATCAGGTGAGATATTGGTCAAGTGCTAGCCTAGAATGATAACAAAAATATGGAAGGTTTTGTCAATTTCGTCTCTAGCAGCGACCGCCGAGGCGCCTTGGTGTAACTTAGACATAAACAATAATAAAAAATATAATAAATAATTTAAAATAATAAAAATGGAGGCCAAATTTTTGTTGCCAGCTCAAATATGTATGCCAGCTTTTGCCATCCATTCCTGGAAAAACATCATTGATATAAAAACCGAAATCAAAAATATTATTAGTATTTAAATACTCTTTACACCCTTTTAACACGTCACACATAATTGTTTTATAAAATAAAATAAATTGCATCGACACGAATATTGCCGTAACAGTTGGATCGTGAGTAAAACCAATAAACTGTTACCAGTTTAAAACTGAAACTGGAAAGTTGAAGTTAACACTCGGTTTCGTCGGTTTGTTAACAAAAGTTTCCGACTGTCACACCATAGCGTAACAGTAGCATTTTTTTTTTCAGAAGAAACTAGTTAGTTTCAAATTATTTATAAACATCTTCCCTTTCATGTTATTACTAACTCCCGAGATTTATATATCTATCACTGGATAATTTTAAACACTGTTAGTTTATGAAAAATTGTGTAAAATTGTAAACTTTTTATTTCCAATAACACACTAATACTCTAAGTTTAGGTACACCCTCGCAAAAATTATTACAATTTTACGGGGTTTGTTATTATTCGGTTACTTAAGGGTATACATGTAAAGATTTTAGCTATTGGATCAGTAGGTCTAAATAAAAAGAATACCTTTTTAAAATACAACAAGCATGATATGAAAAATACACTAATAAGTACCTACGTAGGGGCAGAAAAATATAACTGGCCTTCCTAAGCTGGTTGCGGTTGGCTTATCTGTCTACCCTTTTCTAAAATTAGGTTAAGATGACTTGCTCAGTCTGGTCACAGATAATATAATACTAGCTTCGAGATGCCTCATCTCATATAAATATATGTGACCGACCTAACTAAGAATTTTCGGTAGGCAGCAGGATATTTTTATCCGAGTTTAGGCCCATTTCGCACACCTTGCCAGATGGTCTTTGTAACGACTGTTTGCAAGTTGAATGAATTTACTAACGGTACCACCACCACAATATATATTTTCTGACATATTGTGGAATTGTTTTATAGTATTTTTTGCACGGTCTGTTACAACAAAGGGATGTATGACATTGATACTGACCGGATTTTAAGAAAGATCACTCCAGACGTAATCTTGTATACGAATACGGAAAACTTTTCTGGCATATGAGACGGGTGTTCGGCCATGCAGCAGAAATGAGTCCCCGGCAAAACAAACGGCAATACGACTCGGTATAATGCGACTAGTAGCCTTGACCTCTTTGATAAAGGACCTTGGCCGCAATTGACACTTTATCACAAAAATAAAGCATCGCACTCATTCTCTTGCCCTTATTCTAATTTATTTGGTGTCGCCGCAATATTGCCTTTTATTAGTCAATGTGTTTATCAGCCTATGTATGTCTATGTGTGTTTGTTCCTTTGTGGCACTATAGAGACCTAACGCGTGGGCCGATTTTGATAATTCTTCATTCAATTAATTGGTCTTAATCTTGCGAGTGCTACTAAAGACATAATGTAATCAAAATACAATATGGCCACAACCAGACGCCATTTTGTGAAAAAGAAAAAAAATAAAATCAACGAACTAAATAAGTGGGGTATATAAATAAAGGATTCAAGGAGGTGACTCCAAAAATATAACTCACTAAAATTAAAAAAAAAAAAAAAAATACCCGACCAAAAACACAATTGCAATTAATGGCATTAAATCAATAATTGAATTAAAATAACTGGCACCAACTGTATCAGACTGCTTGAAAAGTGACTTGTTTAGAACTTTTTAGTTGTTTTTTGCAGTCGGGGGTTTTTTTGTGAAAATATTCAATTTATATTCCATACTTCTCTTTAGACGTCATCTCAATAGCTTTTATTAAAAAAAAATATTAATGTAATCTCTCTTTTAAGATATGAGGCTCTAGTTAAGTGAGATTTTTTAAAGATAAATAGAGATGTAGAGGTACTCGTAGTATGAGAGAGATGTAGAGAGATTGACAAAAAGTCAAAAATGTACGGGATTGGACTGGCTAATCGAAATGTCACGTGATCGACCATTAATTCATTTCGACAATCGCCTTTCGCTGATAGAATGACGATTTGTGACATGAATGACAGCATAAGGTCATATTTCTCAAATTTCATATAGGTATACAAATATATGGGTTTTTTAACAAGAACTTTGTTTTTTAAAACAAAATAATACAAATAATTTAGATGCAAATGATTAATTTTTTTTTAGGAAGAATATGGTTTGAATATTATGATATCGGTTCCAACAGGATGGTACTACAAGTCACACAGTCAACGAAATAATGAATTAATTGCAAAACAAATTTCCCGATCGCATAATTTCACAAAATTCAGCTGTTAAGTGGCCGGCCCGATCTTGTGATTTAACACCACTGGATTATTTTTCGTGGTTCTATGTTAAAGACAGATTCAGACTCTATACGGAACCACTCGAATCAATTGCAGCCATTTTTTTATTTTTTTTGGGGGGTGGGAAATCATCCAATGACTTCTCCCGCTCTAGGGTGGAGCGGAAGGGCTGTCGGACTCTTACTGACTAAAACCCACCCCTGTTCCACCGTGCCCTGAATGCCCAGGGGCGAGGTAACTCTTTCGAATTTATCCTCAACCCCCGGGCCGGCATCGGCCATGACGGGCCCCGTCCTGTTTGCTGACAACTCTTTGAGGCGCGCGTGGAACACTACGTGCCGTCGACTCTCGGGCCTGGTGCTGATCGGACGGCGAGTTACCCACTACTCACCGTCCGCAGGCCCGGATCAATTGCAGCCTTATAACTCAAAATCCGTGACTCGATTAAAGAAATAGCCCCGCCATTGTACCAAAATTTCGATAAAAGAATCGACATCTGTGAGCGTGGTCGTGGTGGACATTAAATTGTCCGATATCATTTTTCATTCATAATTTCCAAACCTCACTCTTTCTAATAAAATAAAAGTTATAATTATTTTCATGTAAACTCTTTGATTTATTTTGTTTTAAAAAGCAAAGTTGTTGCTGAAAAACTCTTTATTTACACTCAAAACTTTCCTCACGGCATTTTCCTCATTCCTCCAAACACATGACCATACACAACCGATTTACACCAAAAACCCTCTCATTACACCTCTATCTAACTCACGGAACTCAAACGGCAAAACTGACGAAACTTTTAACGCTAGCGGTAAAGACTATATTTGCCTCGCTCGCCGTACAGCGTAGTAACAAATTACATCGTAAACAACCCGGTATTTAATTAGCTTACTTACCGAGTTTATTGTTTGGATTAAACTTTAGATTTATAATAATGAAGACGTAGTTCCATTTTCTGTAAAGGACTAAGATTGCTGTGTTAACACACTATTTTTCTCGCGGCTTCGTCCCCTCTGCTTGTCACATAATGTAAGATCCCAGAGCCATCAGACATTACATATTTACGGATTTACAAAATGAATGGTCTTGAGTAGTACTAGTATGTACGACTACGTTGAACGTAAGTACGAATACCTGCTAGCTTTGGTCGAGGGCCTGTTTTTAACCGACTTTCGAAAAAGGAGGAGGTTCTATGTTCGACTGTATGTATGTCTTCTTCTTTTTTTTTATGTATGTCCGCCGGTCCGGACCGATTTTCAAAATTCTTTTTTCATCCCAAAGTATATACTCCCGAGGTGGTCCCATATAAATTTTATCGAAATTGCTTCAGCGCTTTTTGAGAAACTGAACAAAAACGAAAAATACGTTTAACGCGATGACGTTTTGCTGTTCTCCAAATGTTTAAATGCCACGTTCCATGTTATTGGGATTTTTAGTTCTGGGGTACAACAACTAAAAAGTGAAAAATAAAAAACTTTTTTACAAAAAAAAACAACCGATTTCCAAAAAAAAAATCACACTAAAAATTAAAAAATAACTTTGTTTTTATTTTTGGCAGTCGGTTGTTTTTTTTGTAAAAAGTTTTCTTTGTTTTTTTTTTTTGCTTACGGTCACATGCTTTTTATAAACCAAAGAGGGTGTTTCGCACCCTCCCAAACCATGGCTGACTTCCATTTTCGTAATTTTATCATCATCAATAAGAGGTTTTGAATTTATTTATGTACATTAAACAAAAATATACACTAACTTAACTACATAAACACAAAAAAAATACCTAACTAAAACTAAAAGTAATCTAAAATATGGCGTGGAAAATCTCCTCCACATCGCTGTCGGCTGGTAATGTGCCCAAAAGGCTGGCGGAATTGCCACGTTGTATGGCAATGCTTATCCTCTGTCCAAGGAAAAAACCAGCCCTGGGGTCACGCGAAGTCATCATCATCATTTCAGCCGAAAGACGTCCACTGCTGGACATAGGCCTCCCCCAAGTGTCGCCACAATGATCGGTTCTGTGCGTCTCGCATCCATCGGCTACCCGCGACCTTCACCAGGTCATGGATCCACCTTTTTGGAAGCCTTCCAAGTCCAATGCTGCGTCTTCCGGTACGCGGTCGCCACTCCAGAACGTTTCGGCCCCATCAACCGTTTGTTATGACCGTATTTTCGTCATTTACACCTATTAAATAAACTATGTCCAAATTTCGGCATTGTGAATAGAATCCCAATCGAGGTAGCGACCGGCTTTTAGTATAGTAGTCTAGGCGTTAACATTACTTAGGTTTAGTTAAGCAGAGGTGGCAGAACCATTGGATGGTACATCTCCATCTCGGCAGTTAGATATGTTTCAGTCCCATATATAATGGAGGGTGAGCCTATTGCTATAAAAAAGGCACCAATCCTTACTGCGGGTATCTGGTGAAAATCTTTAGATGAATTAAAATACAAAAAAAACCTAAAAGATCACGCGTTTTCTTTTTTTTTTTTTTGGGGGGATGGGAAATCATCTTATGACTTCTGCCGCATTAGGGTGGAGCGGAAGGGTGTGTCAGACTCTTACTGACTAAAACCCACCCCTGTTCCTCCCTGCCCTACATGCCCAGGGGCGAGGTAACTCTTTCAAATTTATCCTCATCAAATTTAAAGGTTTACTGAGAAGAATATGATTTTGATGTGATACCCATTATCATGGGAATGCATAAAAAATAACTAGTCCGCCATCTTTGGAAGTCCGCCATATTGGATTAAAAATGACCTCGACCACGAACGTCTGCGCAGCCTTCGTCCAGCTACTCCAGCCTGTCGTCATCATCATCACTTCCTTCAAGCTCTTCAGCAACGAGTCATACAGCCAGCCAGTACCAACGACTTCTACGAGTATCCTGACTACCAGCATGCAGCGGACGCTCATTCCTGGTCATCATCCTCAATTTTATCAGCGATCTTGGCACAGCGAACTGCACTTCCGACCGGTCGAAGATTCTCTCCTGGTCGACGACTGCTGTTGAGTCACAATATCACACAGCACCGCTCCGACCCACTGGAGCCCGCAGCAGTACTCCGACTCACTGGAGCCTGCAGCATCATCCCGACTCACTGGGACACCATCACCGCGACTCACTGGGGCATCATCCCGACTCACTGGGTCATCATCACCCCGACTGGCTGGGGCATCGTCCCGAATCACTGGTACATCATCACCCCGACTCACTGCAGCATCGTCCAGACTCACTGGGGCATCGTCCCGACTCACTGGGGCATCATCCCGACTCACTGGGATATCATCACCGCAGACAGTTCCGACTCACCGTAAACTATGCGGCCGCCGCAGCACTACTCCGACTCACTGGAGCCTGCAGCATCGTCCCGACTCACTGGGACATCTTCCCGACTCACTGGAATGATGCTGGCCTGACAAGCATCACAAAATGTATGGACGACTCATCAAAGAACTATGGATCTCCGATCTCCAGAGGGAAGTGAAAAACCACTGTGAAAGAAAAAATCAGTTGGTACTGAAATTTTTAGACAGCTTATACCGATATCTCTAATTTTTTTGTCTTTTACTCGTTAATAAGAATTTGTCTGTATCAACACGAGATCTCTCTATAAAAATGCAATATTACAATTTAGTTATTAAGCTAACAGACAGAAACTATTATTCAAATATGATTCGTCTACAAAGATTACAGCAGTCTGACTTGCACAACAATGATTGGGGCCGATTTCACTAATGAAATTAATCGCGATTAATTTAAACTAAACTCCGTTTACGCGTTTAATCGAGATTAGAGCTTCATTTTGCGTTTCACCGAAAACTGGCCGTTTAGAATTTATAATAAGTTAAGCTTAAACTAGTTTAGTTTGTAGTGGTATAAACTGAGTTTAGTTCAACTAATCTCGATTACATTGTTTGATTAAATCGGCCCTAAGGTGCATGGTGTAGCTAACCATCATCATACGTAAGATTATTGTTTGTTTAGTTTCAGATAAGGTGGAATTTTAGAGAAAAAATCATCATCATTTCATCCAAAAGACGTTCACTGCTGGATATAGGCCTTCCCCAAGTGTCGAAAACACGATGGTACTGTGCCTCTCGCATTCATCGGATTTCCGCGACCCTCACCAGGTCATCGGTCTACCTTGTGGGAGGCCCTCCAACGCCACGTCTTCCGGTACGCGGTCGCCACTCCAGAACCTTTCGGCCCCACCATCTGTTTTGCGAGCAATGTGTGCAACCCACTACCACTCAAGTTTGAAGATTCTTGAGGCTATATCGGTAATCTTGATTCTCCGGGGGATAACTTCATTCCTGATTCGATCACGCAAGGAAACTCCGAGTCTCAATTATGTACATGCTACTATAATATAAATTATGCACAAGCAGAACCTTAAAAAAATCGGCCGAGTGCGTGTTGGAATTCACACATTTCTGGTTCCATACCATATGTGGGAAATCAATATTTTTGTAAAATTACGTAATAATAAACTTTATCACCAAATTTCAAGTTCATAGGTCAATGGGAAGTTAAAAAATTCTTCGGAACAAAATATTGTGATGGGCTCCGTTTGGACCCTTCGGGTACGGAACACTAAAAAGGAAGGACAGAACTCTATGGACATAAAAAAAACGTCCGCATTGCTTTTTATGGCAAAAGTGCTCAAAAGGATGGCAGTATTGTAATTGTAGTAACAGGCATTTAGTTATCTGTCAATAAAACTCACTGTACCTGGTCACCCCGTGAGGAAACCAGCATGTCATAGAACCGAAAATTCGAAGACATGTGACATCCAACCACACTGGTATCGCGTGGTAGATTACGGCCAAATTCCTGCTGGGTTCCTGGTGAATACAAAATTTTACCCGATCGCCTCTTTGATTGCAAGCGTGACTTTTGTGCGAGGTGTCGTGGGGTGCTGGATGGATGCTAGCCCGGTGTTTGCTTTACAGTATGGTTATACTAAACACATCTGTGTAACTAACCTGTCAAGGTTATAACCTTTGTTAGGAAGTGTTTTTCGAAATGAGGGTTGCAGGGCAGGAAAGGAACAGGGGTGGGTTTTAGTCAGTAAGAGTTCTGCTCCACCCAAGAGCGGGAGATTTCATTGGATGATTTCCTACCCCAAAAAAAAAAGACGAATTTTTCGAACAAAATTAATGCTCTGCCGTAAAGAACGCAATGAATGTTATTGGATTGTCAAAATAACAGAAATTGCCCTTGACTTTGTATTACGTAAGTATAATAAGCATAAGACTGCTGGGAAATAGGCCTCCTCTCTGTGAGAGGGAATGGGCCTAAATCCATCACACAGGCCCAGTGTGCGTTGGTGGATGTCTCAATAGCTCTTCGAAGTTTTGGTTCTAGGACATGCCGGTTTCCTCACGATGTTTTCCTTCACTGTTTTAAGAGCAGTGATGATGAAATAATTTACACATTATAAAATGCCTGCCTGCCATGGGTTCGAACCCACAACCGGTTGGAGCCGTTGTCACTGGGCCACCACTTCTCTTACTTCTGCAACGCAGTAATCTATATATAAAAACCGGCCAAGTGCGAGTCGGACTCACACACGAAGTGCGTACCATAAACTGAAAAAAAAAACAAAAAACACATTTCCAGAAACGTGTTTTTTTTGTGCTGGGCTGTATCTCATGATCCGTAATAGATACCGTTGAAATTTTCACACAGCATGTAAGGGGCTCCGTAGGGAGCCCCATTTAATTTTTATTTTATTTTTATTTTTAATATTTGTTGGTAGAAATACACATCCTATGAAAATTTCAACTGTGTAGCTATTACGGATCGTGAGATACAACCCGCTGACAGACAGACGGGCAGCGGAGTCTTAATAATAGGATAAATAAATTTCAGAAAACTTAACTACCTACTATTTAAACGTCGCGCGTTTGACAGTTCATAGCTAAGACAGGACAACGTCTCTCGGGTCAGCTAGTCATGTTATAAGACCCAAATAATATACATACATTGAGGCAGCAAACTCATATCCCGTGCAACGATCCTGTCATACTTTTTAGTTCAGAGAGGCGGGGAGGCTTCTTAATCCCGGTTTTTCGCGTCTTATCGCCTACTGGGAGAGGGTACTTAGTTTGTATGGCTCATTAGCCAGTGCATAGCAGTAATTTTATGCATAAAAGTAGTGATATTATGGTGATTTTCTCACGGGAGCACTGTTGTTTGGTTTTATTTAAGTTGGGGTGCCTGGATTTGTACATTATAAGAGATATAAGTTATACACACAAACCTTCCTCGTTTATTGTTCTTTCTACTAGTGAAAACTCCATTAAATCCGTTGCGTGGGTTAGGAGAAGTAAGCGGAGAATCAGACACACGCGATAGGAAGCGACTTCGATACTATGTAGAGAAGAAATGTTTGGCCGTTACAACTGAAGACTCTTGGATCTGAGTACTGATTGTGTTCTGCCTAGCCTTTTCCGAACTATCTTGGGGTCGGCTTCCAGTCTAACCGGATGCAGCTGAATACCAATATTTTACATGGAGCGACTGCCTATCTGACCTCCACAACCCAGTAACTGGGCTGGTACAATAAATACCCATTGGTAAGACTGGTTGTCAGACTTTCGGGCTTCTGACGAACCGTAACGACTGTCTGTGTGGAGTCTCGGCATGTAGAGATGGTAACCCATTCATGAACCAACCCCAGCAAGTACTGATTATTAAATCTATATGAGTACTGAAAACAGTAGATATAATATCTTAAATGTTAAAAATATCATGTGACCATATCATCTTCCTGCCCTTACCCATGTTACTTGGGGTCGGTGCAACACGTTTTTTTTTCTTCCATTCTGTCCTGTCAGCCGTCACGCTATCACTAACTCCCTTTTCTTTCATATCACTCCTCACACAATCCATCCATCCTTTCTTTGGCCTCCCTCTCCCTCTTCATCCATCCATATTTATATTTATAACTCTTTTAGTTACATGTGTTTCATCCCTCCTCTTTACATGACCATACCAAGATAAGCGGTTCCCTTTCAACTTTTCTGTGACTGGCGCCACTTTTAAACTACCTCTAATGTACTCATGTCGCACTTTATCCATTCTCGTTACTCCACACATCCATCTCAATATTCTCATCTCCGTCACATGCAGTCTTTTTTCATCCGTCTTTTTCACAGCCCAACATTCTGACCCATACAGTACGACAGGTCTAATCACGGACTTATAGATTTTCCCCTTTAACTTAAGGGGCATCCGTAGGTCGCAAGGTGTTCCAGTGACCTGTCGCCATTTCATCCATCCTGAGTTGATCCTGTGCGTTACGTATCGGTCTATATCGCCATCCCCCTGAGCAAGCGACCCGAGGTACCGAAAGTCGGAGCAGATCGGTACAGGCGTTCCGTTGAGAGCTACAGGCATAGAACTGGAGAGACCGCCGAAATCGCAGAACAGATATTCCGTTTTGGTTCTGCTCAATTTCAGGCCCACACTCTCCAGTCTTTGCCACCACCTCTCCAATCTGCTCTGGACCTCTGAGCCGCTTTCGGCAACCAGCACAATGTCATCAGCTAATAGAATACACCAAGGAGCCTCTTCCTGGATGTCCGACGTCATAGCGTCCATTATCATCAGGAAGTGGTAAGGGCTGAGAGCCGACCCCTGGTGCAAACCGACCGCTACACTGAAACTGTCAGTAGTGCCCACTGCAGACCGGACTTGGGTACTGTATCGACTGTACATCGCTCTGATCAACTGCACATACTTCCCAGGCACACCTTTCTCCTTAAAGGCCCACCACAGAACCTCTCGAGGCACCCGGTCATATGCCATTTCGAGTTCAATGAACACCATCTGCAAGTTTTTATGCACAGCTCTGTATTTTTCGCACAGCTGGCGGATAGCGAAAATGGCATCCGTTGTGCCCCGACCAGGCATAAAACCGAACTGGTTTTGTGAGATTTCACTCTCTTCTCTCAGCCACATTTCAATAACTTTTTCCCATGCTTTCATACTATGTGACATTAGCTTTATTCCTCTATAGTTGTTGCACTCCAGCACATCACCTTTGTTCTTGAAGATGGGCACCAACGAACTGTTGCACCATTCATCAGGTATGGCTTCTTCCAGCAACAACTTATTGAAGAACAAAGTTAACCACGTCCATCCATCTACCCGTAATGACATCCACACTTCAATTTGTATTCCGTCTGGACCAATTGCCTTACCATTCTTCATTCCATTCACTGCTATTCTCACTTCATCCACACTGACCAATCTCACTAGCCCCTCATTCATTGGTTTATTCTTTACAGCACCACTCCAGATATTTTCCTTATTCATCTATCTTTCAAAATAGCCCTTCCATCTATCCTTAATCAGTTCATCCTCTGATAGAAGCATTCCAGCTTCATCCGTTACACATCTTATCCGACTAACATCCTTCGCCTTCCTCTCTCTGGCTCTATCAAGCCGGTACAGATTTTTTTGGCCAGCTGGACTGTCCAGTGTATCGTACAGTTTGTTCTGAGCTTTTACTCTCGCTATTGCCACGGCTTTCTTAGCTTTTTTCTTTAACGCATCATACTCGCTCTTTTTTCAGCTTTCAAACTAACGCTTTCCAGTTCTACACTCTGCCACTCCTTGAATTTCTTCTTTTTATCCTTCAACACTTCCTGTATTTCTGTAGACCACCACCATGTATTCCTCTCTATTGTGCCCCTTCTTTTTGTCTCTCCCAAAGTATCCTTTGCTTCATCCCTAATACACCCAGCTATCTCATTCCAGCTTGGATTTACACTTTGATCATTCATGTCTCCCATTTCCATCATTTTGTCTACTACTCGCTCTCTAAATTCCTTCGCACAATCATTCTTCTCTAGCATATACCATTTTATTTTAGGAGTAGGACGCTCTTTGCTTTTTGTACACTGTGTTTTTAGCGCTAATACCACAACCAGGAGCCTGTGCTGGAAGACTAAGTCTTCTCCTGGCAGCATTTTGCAGTCTTTGACGTGCCTGATATGGTTGCGCCTAACTAGAAAATAGTCAATTTGGGTCTTGTGGTTACCACTTTTGTATGTGACTAGGTGTTCATCTCTCTTCTGGAACCAAGTGTTGGCTACTGCCAGACCAAATGCAGTAGCAGATTGCAACAGCGTCTCCCCCTCATTATTGGGACTTCCAAAACCCCATCCTCCGTGTACTCTTTCATAACAATTTCTTGTTCTTTCTACATGCCCATTAAAATCACCTCCAACTATCAATTCCTCATGCACGGGGATGGCCATAACCGTTGTATCAAAATCCTCACAAAACTTCTCTTTTACCCTTTCGTCACATCCTACCTGCGGGGCATACACACCAACTATATTCAGCATCACATTGTCCATCATAACTTTCACAACTATCAATCTACCATTAATCCTTTTAACCTCCATCAAGCTTTCTTTTAATTTACTATCTAATACTATTCCCACGCCATTTCTTTTACCGTCACTTCCACAATAGAAAAACTTGTATCCTTCACCAATTGCCCTCGCCTTTTTTCCCTTCCACTTAGTTGCCTGCAAACACGCTTGTATTTATTCGTCTTCTTTTTGATACGTCCGCTAACTCACTGCCCTTCCAGTCATAGTCTCAACATTCCAACTTGCATACCTCAATCTCACTTCCCGAGCTAATTTCTGACGTTGCCCCCGCCCGGGGTGGTGCAACAACCCTATTCCATTTCCCACAGCGGCCGGGTGCTGCCCCTGCGCGTCGCCTGTGGGGTACGCCCTAGCCCTATCGCACATTCCATTTATATCTACCATAATGCTAATGATTTGGCAAATGTTTTACGGTCGGCCGCCTGCCTGACACCAACCCTCCTTGGGAATGCGGTTGCTGATGGTTTATCCGCCACCATGCGGGTGACCTAAGGTGCTGAAATAATGCACGGTCTAAAAATTTCCCTTAGTCGCCTCCTACGAAACCCATGGGATGCAATGAGGTGGCAGCATTCTGAAGCCGGAGCCACACGGACCAAAATAATAAAAATATCATGTGACCATCAAACTTAAAACGTTTTTCCGTGAGAGATTTATCCAATTAATTAGCTATAAATTATTTTAACTGAGTTAACCGGTGATGAACAAATAGTGAGCACTATTCATCACCACTAGACGTTCAAAAATTGCTGGCTCTCAGCCTAGTTTGAAAAAATGACTATTGATTTTGATTTTGACCGCATCGGAGATGGAAAATCTCTGATGAGACAGAGATGAGTTGTGGTCATTTCACTTTAATTCTTAATTATTTATTGATTACTAAAACAGTGATAGTAGAATTACTCTAAACTCCATTATGTGTTTTTCTGTCTTTGTGTAAATTAATTTGGATTTCCTTTTTTTATCATACTTACTATTTCACCTGATGGTAAGCAATGATGTGGTCGACGATGGAGCACGCTTGCCTAAAAATAATCTATTCACGCTTGAATTAAAGACTGCCAGGTTGTAGCTGTCAAGAAACACAGCGTAGTTTCTTAACTTGCCTAAATCTCAGCATACTTTGACGGAAATTGTAAATTGATCAAAACCTGCAGAAGTTTTTTATACGAATTTATCACGTCAAAAAGTTCGATGTTAAAATAACCTACGCTTTGAATAATCGTCTTCGAGATAAGAAGAAAAGGAAGCGATTTTCATAAATATCTCTCGCTACCGGTGGGCGTAAACCATAAAAATGCTGGCTACCGTCGTTGGAGTATTAATGATACACTACAATACAAAGAGGTCGTATGTTGTGTGTGACAGTTGCAAATCTTGCTTTGATTTAAGACTATAAGTAGGGCGTGCCAAAGAAATAGACATACTAACATACATACCTTTTTCTTTTTTGTGGGGTGGGAAATCATCCAATGACTTCTCCCGCTCTGGGTAGAGTGGGAGGGCGTGTCAGACTCTAACTGACTAAAATCCACCCCTGTTCCTTCCTGCCCTTAGTGCTCGGGGGCGAGGTAACTCTGTTTCGAATTTATCCTCAACCCCCGGGCAGGCATCGGCTATGACGGGCCCCGTCCTAATTGCTGACAACTCTATGAGGTGCGCGTGGAACATTACGAGCCGTCGACTCTCGGGCCTGGTGCTGATCGGACGGCGAGCTACCCATTACTCGCCGTCTTCAGGCCCGGGTGTACGGTGGCCGGAGATCGTCTCGCGGCGCCGGAAGTCCCAGGCGTCTCCTGAGGTGGCTGCTGCTGAGAGCGTGAGGGCGTCTCCGTTGTTGAGTCTCACTCACGCTTCCCACCTCCGCCTTCGCGAGCATTACTGCTTCGCAGAAGGAGGAGACGGCTTCCCATGGCCTGAACCAGGGCAGGGCGCGAGTGGTCGCTGCCGCCTATCGCATCCGCGAGGGCACGGCGGGGCTCCGCCCAAGCGGGGCAGACCTCCACCGTATTCTCCACCGTGTCCTCGAGACGATCCGCGCAATAAACACCCGGGCGTCTCCTCCCGTCCTATCCGACACAGGAACCTCCCGAAACAACCGTGTCCGGTGAAGACCTGCGTCATGCGGAAGGTGAGGGCGCCGTGGGGCCTCTCCAGCCACTCCTCAAAGAGGGGCACTACCGCCGCAATGGTGGCGTGCCCAGCGCTGGGTTGCGACAGTCGCTGTCTCCATGTCGCCATGACATCTTGCCGGAGCTCGGTCCGCCGAGCCGCGAGTTGTCGCGGCAGCGGAGTTTCGCCCCGACGTGTAGCCTCCTCGCGCTCCTCATAAAGAGGATAGAGGTTCGCGAGGATTTTTGCCTCCAGATCCCATGGCGACAATCCGGCAAGGAGGCTCGCCGCCTCACATTGTTTCTGCAAATGTTTGTAAAAAGTTATAATCCGATTACGAAAAATCATAAAAAATACGTAGAAAATAGGCTAATTTTAATATTGAAAACACCGTTCGTATGAGATCATATATTTTTTGATGAAAAACCCCAAAGAGAAGTACCAATCTCGTAGGTCTTACCCAAAATCACCTCTGCGTTAGAATTTACTACATTTGCAAGGTAATCTAAAATAATCTTAGCTGAATCCGTCTCGCTAATCCCAATTTCCCATGTCACTCATTAACACAAAAAAGAAATAGTCAACTTCTTCAACATTTTTCTTCCAATCGACAGTTCCTCATAGTGTCCATCACTCGTGTACACACTGGTGACTAGTGGCAACTAATGGCCCAGTCGTGTCGATCGATACCATCGCTGTTTACACAACATTTATCGATAGTCTGTATCTTTAGAACTGTATGTTGTTAAGAAATCGACCGTTTTTTGTTTCATTTTTTTGTTGTTAGCGTGTAAGTGTCATGTTTTTAAGTTATAAGTAGAGGCATACGTACTTTCACGTACGTGTATTTCAAAGGAGCATATTTTTTGTATGAATTGGTGACATACACTGATGACATCTGCAACGTTTCTTGAGGCGCTATTAGCTGCCAATGACCTTGAGTTGCTAGCTTGCGTGTTCTGTGCTGACCTTAGTAACGCGTCGTACGTCCACCCAGTAATAGGACTCGCTCATCAAGGAGATTTGTCCGAAATTAGACGCATTGTTAATTTATTACACATAAAAGAACAGGTATTAAAATAAAATACTGAGACTAAATTATAAATAATCTTTAAAATGGTGAAGGTTTCATAAAAATACGCTTTTTAGTTTTTGTGTGATTCTCAATTTTTTATCCGCGTTAGACGTATCTTTACAAATTAATTACACAATGTTATAAAAATATAAATTCAAATATTCTGATACCAAATTACGACGGAAATTATCTAGAGTAACGTAATTTTTTTTTTCAAACAAATAAGACTAGTCGTTTAGACGTGATGCTCAATTAAAAACCATTAGAAGTCGTATAATAGTGCCTTAACTATCCTAACTTAATAAAACAGCTTTGTAGTATTGCTGTTTTTTATTAGGGAAGCAAGATAATAAAAATAACATTCTTTTTACCAGTTTCATACTGGTATGCAAGCTTATCATTAATTATTACTAATCTAGTCATTATCTAGGAATTTAGACAGCAAAATTAGGATCATCTTACAACAGATAATCAGTGAAATTCCAACAGATCCAACTTGTACTTTACAACTCCCAACAAAGTTTAAATTAGGACTAGAATTACTTGCTATTAGGTATAATTACTCCTTACCTTAGTACCTACCTACGGAAACTAAGCAAATTGAACGTCAAATGACTTTCTTAGTTGGGGAACCAGATGTATAGGTATGAGAGAAAGTTAGGAATGACCTAAGTAACAATGAAAAGCCTGTGAAAGATGATAAGCATAATCTGTTTAAATTATTGTTCCCAACGTTGGGCCGCAGGCCTCCTCTCTGCGAGAGGGAGTGGGTTGTATTCCACCACACATGCCCAGTGCGGATTGTTAGATGTCACATGTCTTCGAATTTTTAGTTTGGTTCCAGGACATGCCAGTTTCCTCACCATGTTTTCCTTCACCGCTTTGAGAGGGGTGATGATGAAATAATTTACACAGAGTGCCTGACTGGGTTCGAAGCCACGATCGTGTATTTCTGTTGCCGCTATATCAACAAATAATAAAAATCAATTAAAAATTAAAGGGGCTGGTCAACTCGTAAGTCGCGGCTCTTTCCATTGGCAAAAGATGATTATATGGCTCGAAAGGGGATGACTACTGAGACTTTGGAAGACCTCCCATATTATTATGGTGGACCGATGTTCAGGAGAGGGCTACGGGAGTTTGCTTATTGTTAGAAGCCTAAGACTGCTTGATGTGGTAATGCTTGGAGCAGGCAAGATGATGATGACTAATATGACCATTTCTAAAGATGTATAGAAGACGAATGCTACATTAATCCGACATTATCTGAAGGAAGAACAGGAAAACGACGATGAACATGGCGTGAAAGTGTTCAACCGCCAGTAAACCCATCCAACACGAGAAAACAAAATAACTAAAAACCAAAGATCAATGTCGAAATGTTCAAAGTTACGAAGTCAAGTGTCGTATGTCCCGCGGTGACCGCAAATGAGGGGCAAACAGAAAATAAAAATAATTTGTCAAACTAGTCCGGCGAGTTGGCGGCTACCCGACCGCGGTTTACGTTGAGGTAAAAAGGATGGATGCGGTGTGCACAGATGAAAACATGTTTGAGATTAATTTGGAACAAGTGAAGTTGAATAGATAGCTGGGAAATCAGTAGTAACTGATAAGGAATTCCGCATGTCCCTCCACTGGAAAAAAAAATTACCATATTAAAATAAAGAAGACTGTCAATATTGTAATTCTGACAATTTATGAGACATTATTGTGTTGACATAGATCACACGTAACTTATAGTTAGAGCTTGAAGAAAATCAAACCTTGTCGGTTGGTGTCGATGAGAAAAAGTGTTTTATTAATGCATTTATGAAGTTACAAGCACACGTTTTCCACTCAAAATACCTCTTGATGTTTTTAGTACTAAGCCACCACTCCCATTTGGACAAAACATCCTAGATCCAGATTACAATCAATCGTCTCTCGACGAAACCCACACACAGCCTCATCCAAACATTTATAAATCATTGTAAATAGATGGTATCTTAGCACACAGTCCGTTAACGCGTATTAGACACTTGATCGATCTGGTGTGGCGCCCGAAACAACTTGTACGTCGATCACTACACACTTAAGGGGAATTGTAATACTCTTAAGGATAGGAAAAGTACTTGAACTAAAATAGATGGAGGACGTACTAACTTATTGAGCGTTTAGAAAAGGGACATCACTTTTGTTTGGCCTTCAAATACGTTAGAAACCAGATAGTATTTAGTTTATTGTATATTAACACTGACGACCCGCCCCAGCTTTGCAACGGAACAAATATACACGTTCTTCATGAATCACTCTGTCTATTGGTGGAAACTGGAATCCACATGACAATCCGTTCATTAGTTTTTGAGTTTATACAGACGCAGCGTGGGCTTTGTTTTATAATTTGTAGTGATAAAATATCCTTTTCAGGTCATCTTCCAATTCTGTTCAGGGTTCTTCTTCCCTTTTCCATAAGCTTAATGGTAGTATACCTGGACTTCTTCTGAGGAGTAAATCCACTACACAGTTTTTTCCGTTTTGAAGCCTGTATTGTAACTGTTATTACTAGCCCTTGAAGCTTTCACCTTCATCAATAAAGTTGTCAACGCCGTTTTGATCCTGAAAATCGCCAATGATCATTACGCTACTGTGAGTTTTTTCATTCGGTTTGCCTTAGTTTCTATCTTTTTATAAAGAACCGACCTTTATAAAAAGTTGGAAAAAACGAACAAAACATTTTAGGAACACATTCACTGTGCGTACAGCTAAGGAGTGGAATTCCTTGCCGGAGTCTGTTTCCTGATAGCTACAACCTGGGGGTTTTTAAGACATGAGTGAATATGTTAATAATAATAATAATAACGTTTACCAATTTTACCACGTTTACCCATGCACAAAAAAAATAGGGCGTTGGTGTGTGCTTTGGACTCGCTGCTTAAAAACATCTTTGAAAGCAGCGAGAACCTCGTTGATACGCACTCAATCTTGTATTGCGGGGCTGTTGCGGCATGTCGTTTGGCCAACGTGAAGTTTCCGATTAGCGACGGAGATATTCGGCCAAAGCCTGCTGTACCAGCCTGGCAATGCAGGATCGAGAGGCGTATCGATGGGGCCAGGGTACTCATCGGCAAACTAATCTGCTTCAGGGAGGGCAATACACGCCCACGTGTGATGCGCTTTGTGAGGCGGGCGTTCTCGGGGACTGAAATCAACCCTCGAGAATACATGTCCCGAGTCACAGAGCGCATCGACTTCCTGAAGCAGAAAGTTTGTGCATGGGCAAACCGTATTCGGCGGTATAAGCGGCGAGTTGACCGGTACTCGCAGAATCGCATGTTCCAGAGCGATGAGAGGTGGGTATATAGAGCTTGGGAGCGACCTGAACAAAATGTGACGGATGGGTGCCGCCCGGATGATGTTGCCACGAGTACATTCTGGCGCAGTATTTGGTCGGTGCCCGTCTGTCACACTGAGGGTGGCTGGATGCGTGATCTCGAGCGTGTGTGCGAAGCTATACCAGAAATGGAGAAAATAGACATCAGCCCATTAGATGTAGCCAGAGCAGTCCGTCCGTTACCGAATTGGAAGTCTCCAGGACCGGACGGGCTGCATAACTTCTGGCTAAAGTGGTATAGCAGCTCACACGCGCTTCTAGCATCTCAGTTCCAGTCATCCTTAGAGTCTGGGTCGCTGCCTGAGTTCCTAACAACTGGTGTTACCCACCTGCTCCATAAAACAGGTAGTCCCGCGGAACCTAAGAATTATAGACCGATAACGTGTTTGTCGACGGTCTATAAACTTCTTACATCCATCCTGAGAGCGAAAATTAATCTGCACATTAACAGTAATTCAATTATGTCTGCCTCTCAGAATGGATGTAGGAACAGGTCCCGCGGTACTAAGGAGCTACTCCTCATAGACATGGCCATAAGCCAGCAGGTTCGTCGATCCCACAAGGATTTGTCGACATGCTGGATAGATTATAAGAAGGCCTACGACTCTGTTCCACATACATGGCTCATGAGGGTGTTGCAGTTGTACAAAATAGATGCAACTCTGCGCACCTTCCTTGGGTCATGTATGGGGCAATGGAAGACAGTCCTTCGCTATCCAGGATGTCGACCAATCCAGGGGAGTGATGAACCTATATGGATTAAACGGGGAATATTTCAGGGCGACAGTTTGAGTCCTCTTTGGTTCTGCTTGGCCCTGAATCCTCTAAGCACATTGCTGGAGGACTCGGGGCTGGGCTATCGGTTGAGAAGAGGTGGTCAAGCCATATCTCACCTTCTTTACATGGATGACCTGAAACTCTTTGCCCCCAACAATTTGCGACTGATGGAGTTACTGAAGGTAACTGAAACTTTCAGTAGCGCGATCAGGATGGAATTTGGTGTGGACAAATGTGCAGTCATGCATGTAAAGCGAGGGGAGATTATGGAATCCGAAGGGATCCAACTCTCGGATTTCATACACCTTAGATCCCTCTCCTCGACCGAAACATACAAATATTTGGGTATGTCGGAAGCGTTAGGCATTAATGTTACTGACATGAAACAATCGCTGAAGGAGCGCTTCTTTGGCCGCCTGAAAAAGGTTTTGAACAGCCTTTTATCGGGCGGGAATAAGGTGCGCGCCTTCAACGGTTGGGTCATGCCGGTTTTGATGTACTCTTTCGGCATACTCAAATGGACTCAGACCGAACTCGACGCCCTGGATAGGAGGGTCCGTACGCTGCTGACCGCAAACCGGATGCATCACCCACGTTCATCGGTGATGAGACTGTACATCCCGCGGAAGTGTGGAGGTCGAGGCTTTTTAAACGCTAAAACTCTCCACAACCGCGAGGTGTGCAGTCTAAGAGAATATTTTCTAGAAACCGACGTGGGTATGCACCGAGATGTGGTCTCAGTGGACAAGGGACTCACCCCGTTGTCCATGGCAAAAGAGAACTGGCGCAAACCTGTAGTACTCACTGCTGATGACCGCAAGGAGATATGGAAAAGCAAGGAGCTTCACGGGCGCTTTTATCGGGCTCTTCATGGGCCTGATGTAGATTTCTTAGCGTCCGTGGCCTGGCTACGTTTCAGCGACCTCTTCGGGGAAACTGAAGGTTTTGTCTGTGCGATTATGGACGAAGTTATCTTGACGAATAACTACCGGAGACATATTATGAAGGATGGGACGGTTGACGTGTGTCGGGCATGCCATCGTCCGGGTGAGTCCATCAGACATATTATCTCTGGTTGTTCTCGTCTTGCTAACAGCGAGTATTTGCACAGGCATAACCAAGTGGCCAGGATTATTCACCAGCAACTTGCTTTGAAATACAAACTTGTGGATTCTGAGGTGCCGTATTACAAATATGTGCCCGACCCAGTTCTCGAAAATGACCATGTCACGTTGTACTGGGATCGGTCTATCATCACTGACAGGACTATTGTTGCAAATAAGCCTGATATAGTGGTGATAGACCGATTAGCGCGCCGCACAATGATAATCGATGTCACCATCCCACATGACGAGAACCTCGTGAAAGCTGAGAAAGAGAAACAAATGAAATATCTTGATTTAGCACACGAGGTTGTCGATATGTGGAATGCGGACTCGGCTGTCATTGTGCCGATAGTCGTTACCGCCAACGGCCTGATAGCCAAAAGCCTCGACGACCACCTGTCGAAGCTGTCGTTGCACGGTTGGATCAAGGGCCTGATACAGAAGGCAGTACACCTCGATACGGCTCGCATTGTGAGGAGGTTCCTGTCTCTGGAGCCCTAACCACCGGTAGCTTGGACCCTGCTCCCGACACCGGCGGACTAATATTTTTTATAATTTTAAATGTTTTTTTTTTCTTTTTTATATGATTTGTAAGAAATATTTAAAATTATAATTTATATATGTATAGAAAATTAATAAACGACATAATAATAATTAGTACCAAAATGTATGGCAATGACATAACCTGCGGAGAGAGTTGTCACGTGACTCACGTTCAGGAAATGTCATTGCCATACATTTTGTACTAAGCGTTAGCGTGAACGCTAACAGAAAATTATTATGTCTCGCGCCGCTGGTGAGATAGTCGTTAAGCGCGAACCTATAAATGATCAAAAAATACAGAAAATATGTTAACTGAAATCTGTTTTCTCAGCAAAACCTGCTTAAAATAATTGATTAGACAAACACCAGTCATGCCAAGAACGTAACTCACATACTTCCAAACGTCCCATGAAGGAGCTACATCCTGGTCCCGGACATATCACAATAATAAGCTGGCTTATAAGAACTCATGACACCTCGATTGGCAAGGGACACTCGGCCTTCATTCTAGTACATTCCTTGACACGGAGGAAAACACTTGTATAGGTAAGACGTCTTTTATCTACCAGTTTTTTTTATAAATGTCAGGCTCGCGCTTGAACACTATCCACCTGATGGTAAGCGATGATTTGGTCGCCGATAGAGTACGCTTGCCTAGAAGTATCCTATTCACATGACTTTGTGCATGGGTTTCAGATTTTCCCATTTTTGATAGTGGCAAAAATTCATCTCATTATTTTCTGTAAAGTAAATTTAAATAACTTCACACTAATAAGCAGACCTAAATCTATTTATTACTAAAAATAATAAATTCCTAGCTTTTGCCGCGGCTTATCTCTTAAGGACCGTCCGTCTTTCAGGAATAAAACATCCAATGGCACCCAGGGATAGTATGGCTCTCAGGATTAACTTCCAGAGATTACCTAAAACAAACAAACAATGCCATCTCTTTATGCTTACAATTTGGTTAATTAAACCAATCTCGATGACAGTCTTTTTTATCAGACCGAAAAAGTTATCTTCATTTTTAAAGATGAAAGAAAGTATATCTACCAAATTCCTAACTTTCTGCCTTTAACATATTTAGACTGTGTTTTGTCTGTCAGTCAGTCACAAAAATACATGACCATATAAAATAAATGAATAGTAATCATAATACTTTATGCCGGAAGCTGATACCCTCTAGGCAAACTGCGCCTGAGTATACTACCTGCCTATTACGACTGATATACTAAGATATCTGATAGGCACATAATATGTGTGTTTATGATGATTGTATATGCCTTCTGGCTATATAGCTACCGCGTAGATCAATCTGTCTGGAAGATTAAGCAGTTGTCTTGGCTACTTCAATTTTTGACTGATGTTTATAGAAAGGGACTCCTTAGCAATCAAAAGTCTGACTTTATAATACAAAAACATAATACAGTTGTTTTTTTTTATTGTTTTGATGCAACAAATGATTCAATTAAAAAAAAAGAAGTATTTTTACCTTTATTAAGCTAAGTATTTAGTAAGTCGCTTAAGCACCTAGATCCAGTTAATTTCTGCTTCCCTGATACTTTTAATAAATAAACAATTCGGACAGTTGAATTTTAAAACGTCTATCGATATAATTTATTACGAATATTACTATTATTAGTCTCCCTAGCAATTTCATCATCTTAAACTTTTGCAGTTAACCATTAACATAACATTTAAAAAAAAACCAGGCAAGTGCGTGTCGGACTTCGTACATTTAAGGTTCCGTACCAAATGTATTTTGACTATTTGTATGGCTTTGGGCCAACAAGATTATACTTATACTGTGAAAATTTGAAGACTGTAGTTCCAACCATTTGGCCGTAAAACCTGTTTGACAGACGGCGGGCAGACGAACACGTGAGCGACAGCAATAGGGCTCCATTTGGACATTACAGAACCCTGAAAATTAAACACTATTCAATTAATTCGGAACAGGACTAATAGACTTCCCCTTAACGAAGAACTTTAGAAAATGGTCATTTAATCCGCTTAAAAAAGCATAAAGGAGAAACAATCTAACAGTAGATTGAAATCATTGATAAAGTTTTTGGGCTCGGACATCATTCTTGAGAAGTGACCCGTTTAGACACACTACAATAAGTTTACCTGTGACTTTACGATGAGTACGTGACATTATACTACATAATGATTAGTTGGAAGACTCGTTTACACGTCTCTAGTGCTTAGAAGGGTGGAAATTTGAGGTTTAGTTCAAGAAAATTCTGCAAATTGTCGCTTAAAGTCGGGAATTTTTCAGGAGAGCAAATAAACTGCCTGTTTTTAAACTAACTTACGCGCTTTTTCTGATTGAATCGGTTTTGCTGTAGCTATCTGAATAAAACTGACTTGACTTGAGCGTTGTTGTATATTAATTGTGATTGTTAGATTTTGTTTGAATTTTTTTCAAAAAATTATTTACGTGGTGTTACAACTTCGACGAAATACATTTCGAAAGCTGACAAGCTTTGCCCTGTTTTTTCTGTTCTGTGGCTGTGCCAGTGTAATTCTATTCCCTGTTAAAGGCAGTAGCGGCAGGTTTTCGGTTCACCGAAGCTGTTCTTTCACCTAACTGCTCCAGAAGAAGGGTAATGTCTAATCGCCTAGTTCAATAACAAGGGCCGATTTCACCAATTCTAAACGCCCTTTTAAACGCGTTTAAGCGAGCTTAAACGCGTTTAGCCGCTGTCAAAAAGCTGAAGAGTTTGTTTGTTTGTTTGTTTGTTAATCTCAGGAACTACTGGATCGAATTGAAAAATTATTTTTGAGTTGAATAGTCCGTTTATCGAGGCTATAGGCTATATAACATCCCGCTGCAACCAACAGAACGGCAAATTTTTTTTACGCTAAGCTTATTTCAATAAAACTTAGTTTATAGAGCGAATGGTGAAATCAGCCCTAAGAACCGATCTCTAAGTCAAGTTACAAATTAAGTTCAGTTAAGTCTACAAACTTAACGATGGGTTTTAGTACGTTTGAATTGAATGCCAAAGTAAGTTTGTTTTTACATATTTTATAAGGTAAATCAATATTCTCAAATTTATGCCAATTTTGGTAAAATCCGTAGAATCATGTTTAGTTGAGTCTAGTCAGCTTTGCAGGAATTAAAATTTGATACATTTTTAATCCGCATACATGTTTGGATATTTTAATCCGTATCAATATGTCGATAATCCTAATAGTTTATGCTGATTAAAGCTTAGCGTGATTTCAATTTATTTTAAATAAATATTGAAATACGTCGATACTAATATCAAAGTAAGCATTTATTTCTCTGACCTTAAAAGCTTAACCTGATTTATTCTACACTATTCCAGCTATACCTACTATGTACCCGTATATTCTAAATTGAAGTCGACTTTCAGTCTAGTTATAGTATTCGTCTGGCGTGTGCGAAGTTACGCTTCTTGGCACAGACAACTGAAGGAACAGTGGTGGGTTTTAGTCAGTAAGAGTCTGACACGCCCTTCCGCTCCGCCCAGAGCGGGAGAAGTCATTGGATGACTTACCACCCCCAAAAAGAAAAGGTGAGCTATCCGAGAGGTTGCAACTTGTGATCCGTATTGTAAGAAATTATTAATTAAGTCCTAAAATCTCAACATAAATTAAAGTACATGTACAAGTGTTGCTGAAATAAAAGTATTTAGAAAAAGTTTCTGTGTTTTGCTTTCAGCATGCTTTTTTTTGTGTTGGGTGGGAAATCATCCAATGACATCTCCCGCTGTAGGGTGGAGCGGGAGGGCTTGTCAGACTCTTACTGACTAAAAACCCACCCCTGTTCCTTCCCTGCCCTGAATGCCTGGGCGAGGTAACTCTTTCGAATTTATCCTCAACCCCTGGGCAGGCATCGGCCATGACGGGCCCCGTCATGTTTGCTGACAACTCTTTGAGGCGCGCGTGGAACACTACGTGCCGTCGACTCTCGGGCCTGGTGCTAATTGGACGGCAAGTTACCCACTACTCGCCGTCCGCACGCCCGGGCTACGGTAGCCGGAGATTGTCTCGCGAGTCGCGACGTCCTCCGCCTTCTGCGGCGGCTGCTGCTGAGGGCGTGAGGGCGAGTCTTTTGTTGTTGCCTCTCCCTCACCCGTTCCGCCTCCTCCTTCGTGAGCATTACTGCTTCGCAGACGGAGGAGACTGCTTCCCATTCCCTGTCGCTCAGTACCATGGCCTGGACCAGAGCCGGGCGCGAGAGGTCGCTGCCGCCGATTGCCTCCACGAGGACACGGCGGGGCTCCACCCAAGCGGGGCAGATCTCCACCGTGTGCTCCACCGTGTCCTCTGGGCGATCCTCACAGTGGGGACACCCGGGCGTTTCCCTCCGCCATATCCTACACAGCGGTCAAACTTAACATACCTCTTTTTGCGTCGGGGGTTTAAAATCAAGCTTTCAGTATGCTTGTATTACAAGTTCAAATCTAGCTTGTACACGTTTTACTTTATGAATTTTTAGGGAGTTGTTATTGAAGATTTTTTTTTGTTTGTTTGTGACTTTTTGGAACATTTTAACTGCAAATAAGATATTTTTTGAAAACCTTGTTTATCGTTTTTTTTTTAAAGTAAGGGCCCACTAAAATTTCAGGTAACGCCGGTGCCAGTTGAGGATTCACTTCCTTTATTTTTACCTATAAACAAACATTATCGCTGTCCTAACAACACGTCAATTTTATGAACTGAATTCTACACTGTGGATATCTTTGATTTTAAAACGAGGACTGACCACCAAAATTCTTCAAAAGTTTTGAATACATTCGTGTTCTTAAACTACTCATAAATTGTCATCAAGTTTAAAAGATAAATTGACAAAATTCTTGTGAAAAGATGAATAACCATTTATAATTTTATTCAACCTCTGACAATAAGTTATTCTTTGGCAACACGTCGTAATACATTCAAGATTTATTGATATGTAAATAAACTAATCAACTCGAATGATTGCCATAATGTAACGAATGAGATTAAAGGCTCCCGCTGACTGGCGGGATACAACAACGTGTTTTCATAAACATTTTTTTACTGATGTGAACATCTATAAGTATGAAAAATCGATGTCGCATCATTTTGACGTCCGGAGTATACCGGAGTTTGGTAGTTGGTGGAGTGACACTCTCGGAAAGCACGTAAAGCCGTTGGACCTGCTCTGATCTCTCTCTGGTTGTGTTGGATTGCCCCATCGGACTATGAGAGTGAAGGAATAGACAGTGCACTTGTCTTGTGTTTTTTTTTTTTTGTGGGGTGGGAAATCATTCAATGACTTCTCCCGTTCTGGGTGGAGCGGGAGTACATGTCAGACTCTTATTGACTAAATCCCACCCCTGTTCCTTCCCTGCCTGAGTGTCCAGGGGGTCTCACTTTCAGAATTTGTCCGCTACCCCTAGGCATGCAGGCACCGCCCACGATGGGCCCCGTCAGTGGTGGCTGACACTCATCTCTTTGAGGTGCATGTGGTTCACTACGCGCCGTCGACTCACGAGCCTGGTGCTGATCGAACGGCGAGCTACCCACTGCTCGTCTGCACTGTCTATTTGTCCGCAGGTCCGGGTCTACGGTGGCCGGAGATCGTCTAGCGACGTCCTACGCCCAGTACCTCTCTTACGGTGGCAGCGGCCGGGGCTTATCTTGTGTTTGCGCACACGCTTTTGCACTGTATATTTCTTGCGTACTTGTTGAATTTTTTTCGGTAGGTTTATTATTAATTCTCAATTTGCTATTTTAATCAAACAAAGTCTGTTTAAAATGGCTAACCACAAATACAAAATCAGTTCTTCGAAACATTACACTCAACAAAACTCAAACACAAGAACTCCAAAAAACTTCCTTAACATTCACGTATAAAATATGCTCGAAGTTACAAAGAACAATAATTAAAATAGCTCTTCGTATGCCTCGGAGCCATACAATTAATTACTAACATACAAATCTTTACGTTCGGTGTCGGTTATCTGAAATTGATGAGAGTTAAATACTGGTCTAAGTTAACATTATAATTGGTTTAGAAATATTTCTTTTTTGTTTGCCGAACTTGGCTTTTGCACTGCCGGGTTGGCAGGGTCGGTTAAATCTGTATCAAATTTTTCTTATACTATTGTGCCATTAAAATAAAAATAAATACAGAATGTATCGCTGTATATACAAATATATATATATATATATATAAGTGAAAAGAATGACGGTGGCGACTATTAAAAAAAATCCTCCAATCTGAATTTCGATCACGGTGAACAATCTCGACGGAGATTAGCCAAGTACGTAGGAGATAATTATTATAGTGCACGAGCGTGTCCGCAAACACAGGTGCACTCTCTGTTCCTTTACACTCAAAGTCTGATGGGACGGAAATCTGAAACGACCGGGGAGAGATCAGGCGCAGGACTAACGGGTTTAGGAGCTTTCTGAGGCCCGGGAGTGTCACACCACCAACTTCCAAGCTCCGGGCTGTTTTAGAGTAATAATTCTTACTGGAAAAACTTTTTACAAAAAAAATACAACCGACTTCCATAAATAATACTAAAAAATGCAAAATAACTTTAATTTCGGAAGTCGGTGTTTCTAGTTTGGTTTCTTCGTTATTTGACACCGACTTCCGAAATTAAAGTTATTTTGCATTTTTTAGTATTATTTATGGAAGTCGGTTGTATTTTTTTTGTAAAAAGTTTTTTATTTTTTACTTTTTAGTTGTTTTACCCCATTCTAAAACTAAATTAATAGTAAAGTTATGCCCGAATTGATAGCCCCAAAAATAGGGAATTTGAACGTTGGTGAAATTAGGGTGTATCAGGGTGAACTGTACAAATCTGTATACCCCTTCAGAGTGCATCAGCGTGATGTAATGTTGTGAAGTGGTGAAAACAATATACAGACATGCGATTGCAGCAATTCTGGAAGGTCTGCTATCATTTATTGAAGAGTTCCATTGTGTATCTCCGAAGTTCTTCATCAGATCTTCACCAAATTAAAATGGGACCAAATGTGAAGCAACAGCTTTCAAATTAAAAAAAAAATCTTCGAAATCGGTTCACGTAGTAAGAAGTTATGAGGTAACACACATAAAAAAAAAATACAGTCGAATTGAGAACCTCCTCCTTTTTTAACCGACTTCCAAAAAAGGAGGAGGTTCTCAATTCGAGTGTGTTTTTTTTTTTTTTTATGTGTGTTACCTCATAACTTCTTACTACGTGAACCGATTTTGAAGATTTTTTTTTTGTTTGAAAGCTGTTGCTTCACTTGTGGTCCCATTTTAATTTGGTGAAGATCTGATGAAGATCTTCGGAGATACACAATGGAACTCTTCAATAAATGATAGCAAACCTTCCAGAATTGCTGCAATCGCATGTCTGTATATTGTTAACCGACTTCAAAAAAAGGAGGAGGTTCTTTTCACCACTTCACATCATTACATCACGCTGATACGCTCTGAAGGGGTATACAGATTTGTAGTGTTCACCCTGATATGTTCAAATTCCCTATTTTTGGGGCTATCAATTCGGGCATAACTTTACTATTATTTGAAGTCGGTTAAAAACCCAATCGCACTTTTTTCCTGACCTGGTAATTAAATCCAGAACCTCACTTACTCGCTTGCAACCACTTCACCAACGAGGCAGTTCATGATGACTGTTAAGATGATGACAAACAAAAATGTATTGAAAAAGAAGACATAATGTTGTGTTGACCCCAAATGAATTGGAATAAGGGCAGCAGGATGATGAGGCGTGTTACAGATTAAGGAGCACTAACAGGAAGGCTAATTAAGATGGATGAAAGAAAAAGGTGTGGTGTGCTGATTTCGTAGTTATCTGAGATGTTGGTGGGAGGAGGTCAACAGCGGTTTAATTAAAATGGGTGACAATAATTACTCATGCTTTCTGTGTCTTGCAACATCATGCAATATTCCTTGAGACTGCCTGGTGTTTCTGCTAATATTTGTTCGATCGTTGCCAATAAAATGACAAAATGATTCGTGGCTTCTCTTCCCCTTTCAAAAAAATCCCTCTCTTGGGCCAAGGCCAAAGGAAAGGTTTGATAAGTTTAAAATAAGTGATTGTAATTCTCTTGTTGGTTTTCTGAGCAAATGTAATTAAAGGCGCGATTACACAATCGTCGCCCATCTCTTTCTTTTCCATGCTGTCCGACAGTGACTGCGTTTTAGGTTATGTCACGGCCTTAAAAGCTGATGATGTAGATGTATTCTCGGAGCCTGCTTAGGTAGCTTTATAGGTACTAAATCAATCAATCCTAGCGAGGAACCTTTACTCTTTTTCTTTCATTCTCTATTATCTCAATGTTGTCACATTCTCTCTAAGGAACGTCTAACGTAAATACTATCGAATGCCACTGTGTATTCCCAAGAGGTTTGCACAAAGAGCTCGTATTGTTTCCAATTGTTTTTATCCAATTGTTTTTATTTTTATTGTTCAATCAAGAAAGGTGTGTGGTTTCCTTTTTTTTTCTTGCAATGCAGTTTCTGAAGGCGTAATTATATTTTTGTTTGGTTTGGTAAGTTTAAAATAAAATAATTGTAAGTTTCTGGTTGATTTTCTATGCATAAATCTACTTGATTTTAAATCCGCCCTCGTGCCCTCAATTTGGACCAATATGTTCGTTTTATGTATGCTACCTCATATCTCCAGGAATTCTACATATTTTTAGAAGGGTATACTTTTCCAAGAAACCCTTGGCTACGTTTCAATTTCGAAAAATTACTGGTCGGATATAACCAACCAGTAATTTTTCAAAATTGAGTTAATTGTTTGCGGCAGAAATGGCTCCATTATTTTGGATACGGCGGTATATAAACTAGTAGGTACCTACACTTTTTTTTACACTTGGAGTATCAATGAGAACATTTAATTTAATAGATAAAATACTTAAACCCTTATTTATGACTCTAAAAATTTTTCGTTCTAGCTCAAGTAGTCTAACATTTCGAGAAAAGTCAGACCAACAAATATTTTATTTCCAGAAGCGTTAAACACAAACAATAAAATTACACCAGCAAAACTTCCCATCATATTATCCTACTTACCTACCCAATTCGAAAAAGAGTCGGACGATAAGCAACGAACTTATTCCTAAAGCGAAAAAAAAGTGCCAAGCGCTGAACTGGCTGTGTTCCAATTTCTGGCAATATTGCCAGCTAGGCGGAGAGCTTATCCTCTGTTTAAGGTAAATGCCAGCCTCTTGTCACATCTAAACGCGCCTTTTATGTTGAAATAGTAGACTCTAGTAGTTATTTGACTTTGTGGTTGTCAGGTCGTGGTTTAAGCTGAAGTGAACAGGTAGACTGTTTAAGAAGGTGATGATGATGTTGATGTTTCCACGTAGCCCGAAAAATCGCCAGACTAAAGTGGCAGTGGGTACATTGCTCGCAGAACAGATGGTTGATGGAGCTGGAAGGAGGTTCTTTAGTTGCGACCGCGTACCGGAAGAGGCAGCGTTGGAAGGCCTCGCACAAGGTGGACCGATGACTGGTGAGGGTTGCGGCAGTCTAATGGATGCGAGACGCATATAGGACCGGTTGTTGTGGCGACACTTGAGGGAGTCCTATGTCTTTCGGCTGAAATGATGATGATGTTGATTATAAGAGCCTCTAATCTAAGTGAAATTCTTTCAGTGAAAATGAATGTCAAAACGTCAAAATACGTAAATAGGGATGGCCTATGATAGTGCTGCGAATCACACACTTTGTCGTGACCTTAGTAGACAATAATTATGTAGTTTGACTTTTGGTTCTTGTCAAAGTTACATTCTATCAGCAATAATGACTGTCGAAAGTCTAAAATGTATGGGATTGACAGGCGCTCTCGAAAATTCGAGATATCACGTTAACTATGAAACATTTCGTAGTTTTGACAGTTGTTGCGCTTAGGTATCGAGTTGGTGCCAAATAGACGTATTTTCTTTCTATCTTATTGAATACAAATTTGTATTATCTTCGTAGGAATTGGCTAATGCGCTGCGTGTCGCGGGTTCGATTCGAACAAATATTAATTTTAGGGCCTACAGATAGTTTCTTTGGATCTGAGTGTCTTCTGTATATTAGTTCACATATTTTTGAACACACCCAGGATGCAGAAGGAATTCCTAGTGTGTGGAAAAGTTTTATTATTAAAAAAAAATCTTTACTCTAGGTTTTGACCCTTGGTCATTCTGTATCGCTTAAATTATCCACATTGCTTAATATCTTGCTCTTCAATGGTCATCAGTTTCACTCAAGCACTCTTTATTACTCCAAATCACTCATTCAGGTTAGAGGCATCAAAATTATCACTTACACCAACATTATTGGGTATTACGGTGAGGTTAGGTTTGAGCTAATGATAAATTCTGTTCACACACGAGCGTAGCGAATTAAGGGTGTGGTCTGAGTGGTTGATAATTATTTCATTATTCAATGTGAGCGGAATACTAGCACTTCATTAGCTGCAGTAAAAGCAGGGAAATTAAAAATGAGAGATGTTGTTAATCGTTGCTAAGTAAAATAATATCTTTCTTTTAAAAATATGGAAAAAAGTTTTAGCTTCTCATTGAAACTTTAAAATTACGACGACGGCAATAAATTAATTTAAAATAAAAATACAAAATAAAATTCATTTATTTCACGCTATGAAAAACCCATAGTAAAAAGAAGATTACACAAAAAATTGAACCGACTTCCAAAAAAAGCGCAAAAAAAATAAAGTTATTTATTTTTGGAAGTCGGTGTTTCTGGTTTTGTGTCTTCGTTTTTTGACACCGACTTCCGTGTCATTAAAGTGATTTGCACTTTTTTAGGAAGTCGGTTCAATTAATTTGTAAAAAAAAATATTTTTTACTTTTTAGTTATGGCTTCCCATTAAATTGTATTAGAAATACATAGACATTAGATCACAGCAATCGCGGTTGATTTGCTGTCAATCTTTGAAGAGTTCCGTTGTCTGTCTCCGAAACTCATAATTAGATATGTATGAAATATAAATGGGACCATTTTGGGATAAACTCCTTTCGAACAAAGAAAGAATTTTGCAAATCCGTCAATTTTTCACGGAGTTATGCCCGAACATAAATTAAAAAAAATTAAAAAAAAATTAAAAAAAAATTAATGCAAACATCTGCATTGATAACCTCCTTCTTTTTGAAGTCGGTTAAAAAAAAATACATGACAATCTCCTGCCAAAAGGACTGGCCCACGCTAGCAGCAAACAGAATTGTGTGAGAAATGGAGAGAGCGGCTTTTGCACAGCAATGTTAGCGGGCTAGTTAGATTAGAATGAGACTTTCGTGTAATGCGATGGTAATAATAATTAACCTGTGAACATCTTTACGCGCGAAACCGCCACATCCGTCAACATCCGCGCTGTTTCCCGCCATTGACATGTTTACGACTTTGTTTACATAAAACGGATCGCTGACGCTTCTATTGGTGCGAGGCACTTGAAGTATTTTTTTGTGGGTTGTTGAATAAACAGACCTTATAATAAAATGTAAACAATACTTGTGTTACGAGAGTTGAATTCTAATCAAATGCTGTTATAAACGATTTGGCGGGAATAGTGTCTGTTCACGTGATAAGTTGGTTTCTGATAAAACCACTGTATCAATCTACACGAAATTTTGCATGTTACACTATGAGTAGACAAGTAAACTAATAACATTGTTTTTTTTGTACAGTCCGATAAAATATTTTCCTATTATTCATACTCAAACTTCATATTACGGAAACGAAACAAAGTAACTGCTTTTTCAAATTGCGTTTCTGCGTTTGCGTTGCGTTTTGTGTTGCGTTTTTTTCTAATACTATGTAATAACTACCTTAGAATAAATACATACCCTCAAACTTTGAATAACACATACAAGCTCACATCATTCACGCTCACAATAACAATACGAATAAAATCGGCTGACCTTGATAAAAATGTTATTACGTAATATTTCTTCAAAATATTTATCTAAACCGATGTTATTACGACGTAATAATAACACAGCAATAAATATAATACTCAACATAACACATAAACAAACACAAAACTGTTTAAAACACACAATTCTAGCAAAATTTCGTCCGCCATTCACAAACGTAAACATGCTAATAAAAACTTTTTTTAATTTTTTTCGAAACAGTATTTGTCTATGGAAATGTTTGTAAAACTACTATACTATCACTCTCCGAGTATGTAAAAATTTCCACAGGAATATGACCTTTAGTTAATTAGTAATAGAGGTTGAAACCGCGCTAGTCGGATCGGCACACTGGGGCCTATTGGACGTTGTCGGGTAATTCCGATTACCGGCACTCTGGGGCCTATTGGATGTTGACAGGTGGTCCCTTTATGTAACAAATCAGGTTGATTTTGTAATTATTATATAATAACGTCTGTTAACTTAGCCTACCACATTGCATAGAATACCACAGAGATAATCTAAAAAGAGGCATTAAGTCTTTCGAATTCTATCACAGGGATTTATTTCAACCAAGGACCAATTATGTTGGGATGAAATGATGTAATTTCTACCGTGTCTGTATTCAAATAACCACAAGGTTGTGGCTCTTATAAGTACGAAAAATTTTCGGTGTCCATGTCAAAAGCATACCTTCTTAAATATTGAATGTAAATCCTTCGTATCATTCGTAATTATAAAGAATAAAAAATAAAGAAAAAAATACTTATTATCATGCCCGCTCCCGCTCCCGCTTATCACTAAAGTCTCACCCAAAAGCGATCACTTACAGAACACTTAAAATATATTAACGTTAATGCTCAGTTTAAGTGGAGCAACCTTAATTGTGTACGGTCAACCACACGTCACAGATGTACTTCGAAAATCGCCCTTAGTGCTACGACATTAAGGCACTGTTAACATTTTATGTCGTGACAACGTTGATGTTTGGATGGTTGACTGTACTAGAATGCATTTAACAGCTATTCTCACGAACTATCTCCGATTTCCGGCCAGCGGTGTTAAATAAAGATTAATTACTGAGTAATTATTTAAATATTTATTTTGTAATGAAAAAACATAACGCTGATCTATTCTAATGCAAATGTACTCTCACGTATTGTGTTTCATCCATAACTGGGATAACTGAGGTGGAACTCGCTCGAGATGCGAGACGCAAACCAAATCAAAGCACTTGTTTCAAATAAACCATTTACAGTCTAAATTACACAGGGTGTAACGAAAAGGTGTGGTCATATTTTAAGAACTGCATCTGCCCATCGATATGAACAACTTAAATTTATTCATGAAAAAGTGAGGAATTTCTCAAAAAAAAAAAAATTAACCTTTTTAACCTTTTCATGCAAACTCCATTTTTTTTTTGGGTTTATTTATTTTTTCTTAGGGAAAATTGTTCATTTCCATGGGCAGAACCGGTTCTTAAAATATGACCACACCTTTCCGTTACACCCAGTATAGCTAATTCCACATTCAAAAATCTCTATGGTAAAGAACAAGAAGCTTTAAGCATACATTTTTAAATCAAGTAAGGTATTTCAAAAATTCTGGTTTGAAATTTCGTGTGACGACACTTCTTTGTAAAAAACATTACTCTCCTTTTAGGGCAGTCATGTAAACATGTACCTACTACTTTTAACTATAAGTGATGTAACAAGCCCCTACTCCTAAACTTTGAAGCCTTTTATTTTTTATTGTTTTGGTAAAGCAAAAAAAAAAACGTGTTCAATATTTTTGGATAATATAACTTACAGACTAAATACATAGAATAGAGTCCCTATTGACCACGTGACTATTCACTTTTTGGGAAGCATTAGCACTACAGCTCATGGTTTAGGCAGTTGTCCCACCGCCAGCGAGGAAGCGAATAACTCTCGGCTATTTGGAAGCTCAAGAAACGTACAATGGATATACATTCCGTGTAAACAAACGCGAACCTATCAAACATAAAAAAAAATAAAAAAAAACAAAAGAGATGCATATATTAATAGTTAATCACCGCCAGCGAGGATTCGCTCTACAAGTTTGTCGTTGAGCTACAACAACTATCAAAGCTTACTCCCTTACCCGAGCGAGTGGTGCAAGTGTCACCCGTCGCACTCGAACACTCGCTTATAGCGCAGCGACAAAACTATCGGAACTACCACTCGCTGCTTCATCATCTCATCTTCAGCCTTTTAATGTCCCCACTGCTGGGCCACAGGCCTCCTCTCTGTGAGAGGGTGTGAGCTGTAATCCATCACGCGGGCACAATGCGTGTTGGTGGATGTCACATGTCTTCGAATTTTTGGTTTTAGGACAAGCCAGTTTCCTTACGATGTTCTCCTTCACCGTTTTGAGAGCAGTGGTGATGAAATAATTTACACAAAGTAAAGCTCCTGCCTGGGTTCGAACCCAAGAGCTACGACACGTAAGTCGGAACCGTTACCACTGGGCCACCACTGCACCACTCGCTACTTGCTGCTCGCCGATTCGTTTTTGTTTTGAAGCTCTACTCGCTCATAATCGGCGGAGGGACAAGTGACGTAAGCGCGTGATGCGTGATTGGTTAACAAACATACACATCTCGTCACATCCACAAACACACTAATAATATAAAAAAATTGGATCTTAAAATCCCAATTTAGTTAATAGAATCCCAATTAAGTTAATAGAATCCCAAAGTAGCTAATAGAATCCCAATTTAGTTAAATAGAATCCCAATTTAGTTCTCCGTAGTGTTCGACAGAGTCACCGCGGCCCTGGCACAGGCAACTGTAGGAACACGGGTAGGTTTTAGTCAGTAAGAGTCTGACACGCAATCCCGCTCCACCCAGAGCGCGAGAAGTTATTTGATGAATTGTCATCCAAAAAACAAACTTAGTTCTCCGAAACAAAAGTATTGTTCCTCTACATTTAAACATCGAAACAGTCACCTTGTAACATTTTCAGTTTAAAGGTTCGACTTCTTTTAAACAAGCTGAAGTATATTTGGAGAATTAATTTAATCTGTTAGAGAGACGGACTTTCAGGTGAAAACGGATAGAAGTAACATAGACTACTGAAATATGACAGAGTAAGATAGCTGGATTCAACAGGTACGGGGAATCGTTAGGGATTGAGGTTAGTATTACGTGTTGATTTAATGGAGATTTTTAATTGATGGACATTGGGATTTAATATTTTTGGAAGTATTTGTCTTCCACAAATACTTCATGGTAGGCACCAGATAAGAGTGAAATAACGGTCATTGACCTTTCCCTAATAACTCTTCGTACCTAAACAATTAAATATGAATCGTTTTTCATTATTAGACAATGTTAAAGATTACAAGAGATGTTGTTTCAGGACAGCTTTGTGTCATTATTTCCATTTATCAAATTATAAATGTCAATAAATTTAGGTAGGTCTTATCTGGCGCCTACTATAGATATTAAGACGATGACATTCGCGAAAACTCAAAAGTTGCTGGTTTTATAAAAAAAAATGCCAAATCTGTTCAGTTTGAGGCTGTAGGAAAAAAATATTATGTTAATTTTGTGAACTTTGTTGTTTCCTTAACAATTTTAAATATAACTTACCTCTAACTTTGACCTTTGATTTTTTTTCTCTTATTACAAGCCAATTTACGTCAGTATATTAATAGCATGTAATGAATATTATTGCAAAACTTTCTGTTTCAGATTTTAAATAGCTGAAGTCAGTTTTGAGTAAATCGATAAAATGCATCATATTTTGCAATAAATTGCAAGCATTGCGTCGTTGCTTATCTTTGTTTTCTGTACACTTCGAGAGTAACCGCGTTTTAGGTCATGTCACGCCCTTAAGTAGTTTCTAAGACTACTTTTATGCTAAACATATTATTAACCGTCACTATTTTGCCATAAATTACAACCATTGCGTCGTTGCTCATCTCTTTCTTTTATATGCAGTCCGAGAGTGACTGCGTTTTAGGCCATGTCTCGCCCTTACGTAGTTACAAAGACTACTTTTACACTAAACATATTATTAACCGTCACTATTATGCAATAAATTGCGTCAAGCATTGCGTCGTTGCTCACCTCTTTCTTTTCTATGCAGTCTGAGAGTGACCGCGTTTTAGGTCATGTCACGCCCATAGGTAGTTACTAAAACTACTTTTAGGATGACGTACCTTTGTAAGGAAAAAGCCTCTAAATAAATAAAGTTAAAAAAAAGACTACTTTTACGCTAAACATATTATTAAACCGTCACTATTTTGCAATTAATTGCAAGCATTACGTCGTCGCTCATCTCTTTCTTTTCTATGCAGTCCGAGAGTGACCGCGTTTTAGGTCATGTCACGCCTTTAAGTAGTTACTAAGACTACTTTAACACTAAACATAATTATTAATAACTGTCACGGGTGCCGATTCTGTTGTGCACAAACTAAATTTAATTTAGGCTACTGCTATCTTTTTCTATCTAATAAAACAAGAGACGGACGTAAATTATATCTGTCAAATTTAGTTGAACTAATATTTTCATAAAAATTAAGGGTACACGTAAAAACATGTCGACTAAAAACACGGTATTGCGCAAGGCGTAAATTTTTTTGACATCTCTAACTTAATTCATAGCTATATCCGTCCTTTTCTCGCACTGCCTTTTAGTAAAATATAGTGATTTTCTAAATAACCGACCAAAAAAAATGGAGGAGGTTCTCAATTCGACCGTAGGTACATAAATTTTTTTAGTTTAGTTATTGAACAAGAGAATCGGCACCACTTTTGAATAATTTAATCTATAATATTTCTCATAACAACTGAACTAAGAAATTCCAGATGGAAACACCACAAAACCCGGGAATCGAATCCAAGACCTCATTACTCAGTAGTAGTGCTTGTGAACGCTTAAAGAAACCAGCGAAGTAGTCCGTGATACTGCAGTACTGTCGTCTATTACTTTTAGTTTTAAAGGAACTCTTCAGCGGTCATTTGCATAAAAATGCAGTTTGATTTAAGTATTTAATTATAATAGCCGCTATAAAAGTTTGATTTTATAAATGTTTTTAAACTGTCAGTTTTTAAATTCAGAAATTAAACTCTTTTAGCTCATCATTTGACCTTCAAATAATATCATGAGCACAACAGAATCAACTGAACACGTAATACAAACGTCCACAGATCGTTATGCTCGTTTTAATTTCGTCACTGCCTTGTTTTTGCAGACATGAAAAACAGAAGAATAACGTTGTTAGTAAAGAGTGGGCTTTGTAAAGGGTTGGGTATGGAGTTGAGTTATTTTATTTTGTTCTACACTGCTAGACGTATTATTATAACCCTGTTCTATTTATATGGGTAGAATATTTTTGAACAGATCAACCATCACAGTTACAGTTTCTGCCAGCGGCTTCGTTAGCGTGAAATTCGTAATTCTCCCATTATTTATTATAGCATATGTGATATTTTAGACTGTATTCTATATCTGTACCAAATTTCAGATAGATTCGTTAAGAGCCTACCTCCCCATAAGTGGCGCCCTCATTGAATAAAAATTCGTATCTTAGCATAGAAAATAAAGATTAAAGAATCCTATGTTGCATAATGTGTTACACTTTTCTTTTTTTTTTTTTGGGGGTGGGAAATCATCCTATGACTTCTTCCGCTCTAGGGTGGAGCGGAAGGGTGTGTCAGACTCTTACTGACTAAAACCCACCCCTGTTCCTCCCTTCCTCGAGTGCCCGGGGGCGAGGTAACTCTTTCGAATTTATCCTCCACCCCCGGGCAGGCATCGGCCGTGGCAGGCCCCTTCCCTTGGCTGACAACTCTTTGAGGCGCGCGTGGAACACTACGCGCCGTCGACTCTCGGGCCTGGTGCTGATCGGACGGCGAGTTACCCACTACTCGCCGTCCGCAGGCCTGGGTATGTGTTACACTTAAGATAAGGTATTTTTACGTTGTTAAAACAGGACTCAAAGTGTTTCGTATCCCAAGTAGCAAAAGTGTCAAAAACGGCCGTTTTTGGTACTATTGCTTACTACTTTGGATACGAAACACTTTGAGTCATGCTTCCATAACGTAAAAATACCTTATCGTCTTTGTAACAAACGCAACAAAGGATTCTTTAATCTTTATTTTCTACGCTTTGCTACGATTTTGTATTAAATGAGGGCGCCACTTGGCGGCTATATACGCCTTAGGCCGTTCTGACGTGATTGTAAAACAAACATACATCCACACACATCCATCCATCTAAACTTTCGCATTTATAATATTGGGTCCCCTATGAATTTTTCGTTTTTTTCTCACAAATAGAGAACCTCGTCACTTCTATGAATTCAAACATTAATCAATTTCTTGATATTCTATCGAATAATGACCGTCATAGACAACTGCCAATAGTAAAAAAAAAACTTTATTAATTTTAGTTATATACAAAAAAAAAACCTTAAAAATGACTCCTCTTTTTGTTAGCAGAAAACTTATTTTAGTTTCTTAATCTAAGTGGCATACGTTATCTTAGTTCTCAAACATTTTTTTATTAGTGTTCATAGTTACTAGACAATAAGAAAATGTTAGTATAAAAAATGAAACTTCTTTAAAATTCTCTATACAAAACGCTGATTTCATGACCAGTAGAATTGTGTAATTTTTCTAAAGTTGCTTCTAGACTTTGGGAAAAGACCATGAAAATTATTTTTGAAGACTGCGGTATCAATTTAATTTATTTTATAGTTAGTTGGTAAACATTTAAGGTTTGATTGTTTGTAGGTGTTAATCTCGGAAAGTACCATCTGGTCTCGGGAAAAATCTTTTTTAACCGACTTCGAAAAAGGAGGAGGTTATCAATTCGGATGACTGTATTTTTTTTTTTTTTTTTATGTATGTTCGGGCATAACTCCGTCATATATTGACGGATTTGCAAAATTCTTATTTTGTTCGAAAGGGGTTTATTCGAAAATGGTCCCATATAAATTTCAAAAAGATCTGATGATGGGTTTCGGAGACAGACAACGGAACTCTTCAAAAATTGACAGCAAATCAACCGCGATTGCTGCTATCTTATGTCTATGAATTGTTAACACAGTTTAACGGGGAACCACAACTGAAAAGTGAAAAATAAAAAACTTTTTTACAAAAAAATAGAACTGACTTCCAAAAAAAGTGCAAAATAACTTTAATTTCGGAAGTCGGTATCAAAAAACGAAGACACAAAACAGGAACACCGACTTCCGAAATTAAAGTTATTTTGCACTTTTTTTGGAAGTCGGTTCTATTTTTTTGTAAAAAAGTTTTTTTGTACTATTATTATGTCCACTTGATAAATTGTAACATTAGGTATAAAAAAACAACTAAAAAATTGGTATAACATCATCATCATCAGCCTTTTAATGTCCCCACTGCTGGGGCACAGGCCTCCTCTCTGTGAGAGGGTGTGGGCCGTAATCCACCACACTTTAGGTAGGTATATATTGTATTATTATGTTTTAATTAGTTAGGTATTAGAGTCTATTTAAATCTTTTCCGTAAACTATTTATAAACTCTGTGTCTACATTTCTCATCCAACTTTTCTGTTCCAGGTCTGCTGGAAGAAATTTCTTTTGAAAAGTTTTCAATGAACTCTGTTTTTGTTCTTTTCTTTTTAAGTGTATTGTGTAAATAAATAAATACGTAGGTCTACAATCCCTAAGTATCATTACATATTTTAATCCAATAAAATGCACGGTTTCTCTATATTGAAACCAAATAAAAAAAATAGTAGGTTTTTAATTTTTTTTTTTTTTTTTGTAAGTACACTAATTCTATTTGAAGTACACGGATCTATTCATTTCCAATATATATATTATTACAAGTCCCGCTACTAACAGAAGAAAAATCCACACTATTTACAAGTACCTATAAGTCTCAAAAAAGTGCTTCAAAACCTTTCAATTGAAAGTTATATCACAAAACATCTTCCTTTTAAAACATAAAAAGCAAAACACACGAACAGCCCTCCCTCAAGTGCTCCACTGCATAAAGCTGAAAAACTTCGAAAAAAAAACTGAAAATAAGAAAATATCATTGTTATTCGTTATTCAACTTCACACGAGGCTCTCTGCCTCCCCCAAAAGCCGCGGCGACGTGATGCGAATACTAAATAATAATTATTTACTTGCTTCTGAGGTAACCTTAGAGTAGGGTCACCATGATGGGTTTAGGATATGTGAGTGAAAGTATTTTTTTTTTTTTTTTTGGTGGGTTGGACAGGAGCGTTTTTTTATCATACAAAATTGCACTCTTTTTAATCGACTTTCGAAAAAGGAGGAGGTTCTATGTTCGACTGTATGTATGTATTTTTTTTTTATGTCCACCGATTTCTCCGTCAGTTGTGGACCGATTTTCAAAATTATAGATAGATACAGACCGACAGAATATGCTCCCGAAGTGGTTCCACATAAATTTTATCGAAGTTGCTTCAGCGCTTTTTGAGAAACTGAACAAAAACGAAAAATACGTATACCTAGATGACGTTTTTGTTTTCTCCAATTACGAGAATGTTTATTTGCCTCGTTCCATTTTATTGGGGTTTTTAGTTCTAGGGTGGAACAACTAAAAAGTGAATAATAAAAAACTTTTTTCCAAAAAAAAACAACCGACTTCCAAAAAAGAAAATAGTGTAAGCTAAAAATTAAAAAATAACTTTAATTTCCGAAGTCGGTGTCAAATAACGAAGAAATAAAATACAAACACCGACTGCCGAAAAAAAGTTATTTTTTAAAATTTAGTGTATTTTCTTTTTTGGAAGTCAGTTGTTTTTTTTGGAATAAAGTTTTTTTTTTAAAGTGTAACACTAACAGAGAATTATAACTATATAATTTGGTGATAATTTATATATCTCTGTCACGCTTCTTTTGTTTCACTGCAAGGCAAGAAATACCCTCTATTTCCCTTTCATTTCATTTGAGAAATAATTGAACTCTAACCATACAGTTAGCGACCGCATCGCGACTGTATCGATGCGAACGCGCGACAGAATCGCTACTGCATTTCTAAAAAAAGGCGCCGTGGGCGAGGGGCCTTATGGTATAGAACACTTCATGATAAAGGTCGATGCAAATTTACTATTTAACAGTGTTTTTTTTATTTGGCAATCACTGTTATTTTGGTTCTACAGATAGTTAAATTCTATGTAGAGCCCGGTAACTCACTGGTGAGTTTCATTGACCGAAAACCGTTGAGCACTGAAACTCACCAGTGAGTTATGCGATTCACTCGTTATTACCTCTATTATTACCAAAACGCAATGTATTTTATGCTGTGGCAATATTTACACGCTTGGCCATAGACATTATTGGTCGTCTCAGGTGCCCTCCGACGAAAATATATCCTGTCATAACTGAAAAAAAATGTCAAACTGACACTTGAAATCCGGTTTGTCGTATGCGGGCGGGGCTTGACGGATGTTTACGTTTGACGAATGGCGAGCTTCGGAGGTTAAACATTCAAAATGTTTGGGAATAATTTCGGTAGTATTTTTTCCAACTATACTAACATTTTTATGTTCCAAAGAAATAAAAAACTCTTAATTTAACTACTTTGGCACATACTCGTATAATATTAGAAAAATAAAATACATTCAGGCGTTGCAGTACTACTTCTCTATTTCAGTAGTGCTTCCCATACATTTCTTAAAGTTTTTATTTTTCTAACGGATTTCCGGTTTTAAGATTTGGTTCTAAGAACAGCCGCACGGGTTGATTCATCAGGTTAAGCTACGCTTGCCGGGGTTGGTCCATGAATGGGTGACCATCTTTACATACCGAGACTCCTCCGTGCCTCGGAAAGCACGTTAAGCCGTTGGTCCCGGCTGTCAATCGTAGATCTTTGACAGTCGTTACGGGCGTCAGAAACCCGAAAGTCTGACAACCAGTCTTACCAAGGAGTATCGTATTACTCAGTAACTGGGTTGTGGAGGTCAGATAGGCTGTCGCTCCATGTAAAATACTGGTATTCAGCTACATCCGGTTAGACTGGAAGCCAACGACCCCAATTTGGGAAAAGGGTAGGCAGGTTGATAGACCCAGGTATAACATCCTCAAAAATCTTAAAACCATATTTACCCTACTTAAGGTGGGGGATGAATGTGTTCGTACGTATTCGGAATGTTACTAAGTTCTCTTTATTTTCCTTGAAAAGATTTCAGGAGGGCTTATTGACCTCCTGTAAGGTCGCAGGAGACTCCATTATCAGTATAATTTTATGAAGTGCTTCTAATATGGTGGATATTATGCAAGTCTACACAAAGCTCTTTATGTTATTTTTCCTTTTTATACCTTTTGTCTATGATATTGGTTATGATTTTGTTTGACTGATTATACCTTTGTTTTTACTACCCATTTGGACGTCCCGGCAACCCTATTTGCCAGAAAAACAATGCTCTTGAGCGTTATGGCAAACGCGGTTGCCAGCTTGGTTTGTTCACTTTAAATCATTTTTTTGCTGTGGTCGCGTTGATTGAGCTTTGAGAAGTAAAAAAAAAATGGCACTGTATTAAATTTCACGTCTTTTTTTCACTGGGCACCCTGCACGTAATCATAGAGTAAAATTACAATAAATTGTTGAAATGTCGTCTGTCAAATGTCAGTGTCAAAAAATGGCGCGATGTATTTTTACGGGAATTGTTTATTTTACTAGAATTTTCTTAAAATTGAGTGTAATTGTGTTTAGCATCTAAAAAATCCTCAAAGAATCAAGTTTTACGAATAACTAAACATGTGAGAGGTTCAGTGTGTGTTGAAAATGATAATATTGAAATACGAAACATCGAAATGGCCGGAATGTTTACGTAAGTAAATAATGTGTTTTTTATTGATTTTAAGTAGGACTTCGCTTGTAATATCGTGAAAAATCATTATTTTTACGATAATTAGTTAATAATTAGTATTTACAAACAGATAGAACAGTAAAATACAACGAGAAAATAGGTAAATATTCCATCTTTGCGTAACCTTGACCCGCCGTCGGCGCTAAAATTCTGTGGGTATGGGGTGATTGTTTGGGTTTATTGTGGTACTTAGAAAATTTCACGTAGTGACTCAGGGGTATCAAAAAAAAGGTTATATAGTCTAGTTTAATGACATGTAGGTTTTAAAGATACAAACTACAAAATTATTGGTAAAAATTTAGGTCAAACAAATTTTAACGTCTACCGCTAACGGTTACGTTAACGTTTACATTTCTTTTAAAGTACTTAGAACACGTTATCGTACTTTAGTTTTCACATATGTCGATTCTCTATAGTTTCAGCTATACACACGTATTTTTTTTTTGTGCGCAGCTTCAGTAGTTTAGTAGATATTAAGCTTTAATTTGCAACCGGCGCGGGGCACTTGATCGGGCAACCTTCTTTGCGCACGCTGGACGTCCCTCGCATGTTTAGGCTCCTGTAAAACCACCGCCTTTTGATTTCTATAATTAATAGATATAATAATATGTGTATTCTAAAAGCAGTAATAGTCTGTGATAAAATTGTAATGAAAATGGCCAAACTTTGATGGGTGATAACAACAAATTGGTGTTACCAACACTTATCTTTTATGATTTTTTTTAAAATTTGTTATTGTTTGATGCTTGGGAAAACTCTTAGGTTTCCTGCGGGGAATCGAACTCGGTCTTCCGCTTGACAGACGAGGATACTTACCACTACACTGAAGATTACAAAAGATAATCCTAAAATTACAGATATATATAGCAACCCGCTCCAGCTCCGCACGGGTACAAATTATACCTACACACAAACCTTCCTGGCTTATTGTTCTTTCTATTAGAGAAAATCGCATTCAAATCCGTTGCGTAGTTTAGGAGGAGTTAGCGAAGAAACAGACAGACGCGGCAAGCGACTTTGATTTATATTATGTAGTGATGTCCAGTAGTGAAGGTCTTTTGGCTGATATTATGATCATGGAGATGATTAATGGTCATCGTGCTGATTCTTGGTAATGCCCATGTCGAGCAGTGGTATTCTTTTGGCTGAGAATGATCCGCCTCGAAACCTCTTTTAGCACACTCTGCATAGTGATAAAATGAAACCCCATTTTATATTGGGTGGGAAGTTATCAAATACCTTCTCCTCTAGGTGGAGAGGGAGGGCGTGTCAGACTCTTACTGACTAATGTCACCCGTGTTCCGTCAGTTACCTGTACCAGGATTGCGGTGAATCCTTCAATCACTCGCGCGGCAGGAAAATGAAACCCCTTTTTTTTGGGGGGGGTGGGAAATCATCCCATGACTTTTCCCGCTCTGGGTGGAGTGCGGAAAAAGCCGTGGGGCGCGTCAGTCTCATACTGACTAAAACCCACCCCTGTTCCTTCCTTGCATGAGTGCCCGGGGGCGCGGTAACTCAGTTACGAATTTAACCGCGATCCCTTGGCATGCAGGCATCGGCCATGATGGGCCTCGTCAGTGGTGGTTAACATCTCTTTGAGGCGCGCGTGGAACACTACGATCCGTCGAATCTAGGGCCTGGTGCTGATCAAACGGTGAGCTACCCGTTACTCGCCGTCCACAGGCCCGCGTCTGCGGTGGCCGGAGATCGTAAAATGAAACCCCTAACATTGCCAAATTAGCTTGAGAAAATTCAAAACACGTGTTACAGTATCTCACTCATTTATTATTTTACACCTTCTCAGGGACGCTAGCGTCCCAAATGAACAAGGAAATTACGTTAATAATCAAATCCCACGTTCCTCTGCCTTCAAACGTCATAATTTTCAATATGCCCTCGAAAATAAAGAAATAAAACATGTTCTGTTAAAATTATCTTTGTCTGTATATTACGTTAGGTCGAGTCATTTGTATCTGACAAGCTAAGATTACTTGCGAAGTGAGTTTTATGTGATCTGGCGAGGTTGTAAGTAATATTATATGATATTTCTCTGTTTTGATGTCGGATTTGAGAGGTGAGGTGAGTTTATGGTTTTAGACTAAATGAAAGGGTTTTTATTCGATCCGTGAATATTTAGGAGACCACAAAGTATTTACATATCAGAAATATTAAATTATATTACATTTGTAAATGCGAAAGTAAGTCTGTCTGTTTGTTACTGCTTCACGTCTTAGCGACTTAACGGATTGGGTGATAATTGGCTCACGGATAGATCATGTCTTGCATCTCGAGACAACGTTCCCTTGGAATGACAGAAGCTAGTATTGAGTAAAAAACTGGCAGTCAGCAATTTTGTACCAAGTTACTAAAGACATCTCGGGAAATGTCTCATTCTCCATCCTTCGCCACATTCTGGTGTTTGAAAACTTCAAAGCAACTTCCTCCTCCTCCTCCTCCTCCTTCCTCTTCCATCCTTCTCCTTCGGTCCTCTAAGAACCGACAAAATCTCCTGGACTTAACTCAACCTTGACACATTGGATGGAGCTGGTTAAATCAATTTCAAAAGGATCACACATTTTGCTCCTTCTTTTTTGCTATCGTAGGAAACCTTTCAAAAGGCTCCTGGACTTGGAGAAAAGACAAGGGAGTGTGGATTTTTAGCTTACTGAAATCACCCCGGTGATAACCATCTGTATTTGGATGGAGTCCCGTGACCTCTTAAAAGACCACGCCTGAAGGTCTTCTGTACAACATCTGTTCGGGCACATTCCTCCTGCCCGGGGATCGTGGATTGAAACAAAATTACCGCGCCCCTGGGCATCCAGGGCAAGATAGGAACAGGGATGGGTTTTAGTCAGTAAGAGTCTGACACGCTCTCCTGCTCCGCCCAGAGCGGGAGAAGTCATTGAATGATTTCGCAACCCCAAAAAAAGGGCACATCCCTGGGGAGACTGCAAAGAGGTCTTTCCTGAGCCTCGCTGTGCACCTGGTCTCAAACTCCCAGAAAACATCAAACACTCTCCTAAGCAGTCGTATAGCTCATACTTCCTTACCACGTTATATATTTATTTTATTATATTTGTTTATGTATATTTTATTGTACACCAAGAAAATAAATTACATAATGGAAAACTTAAACTAATACATATAATTGGTACCTTGTCATATTCGGCGATCTTTTCCGAGAAACCTGGAATGGAAAGAGATTGCCTGGACGCGAAATGGGGTTACACTTGGTGCAAATATTTTAACGGACTATTAATACAATTTACTAAAACGGATACATAATAAATATACTTTTAACATTTTTAAATTATTTTAAGTTTTTTGTTTTTTTTTTGTAATTATTTTTTTTTGTGTATGCCTTTATAAAGTGTGGCAAATAAATATTTTTTCTTTCTTTTCTTGTTTTTCATACTAATTACGGGAAGAAAAAAGTGACGATGGTTGAATTAATAAAACAGCTAACATGAGACATAATCATAGTGACAAGTAATGTAGGTAGTCTTTTCTTTTTTTTCTTTTAAATACGGGTAAAGAATGCGCGCGTTTTATTGACACTGGCAATGCATCCCATAGGCGAGCGGTCTGGAAAGGATTTATCTAGGAAAGTAGTGGAATACATTGGCATTTTTAACGGACTTCAAGAAGAGAAGTTCTGTATTCAACCCGTAAGTATAGTATGTCTATATGTATGCTTGTTTGTACGCTATTTTCTCGAAAACGACTGATCCGATTTGGATGAGGTTTCCTTATTCAATTGTATATTTTTCAAGGAAGGTTTTTTATTAGATACCTAATATATTAGGATCTGATGAAGATCTTCGGAGACAGACAGTGGAACTCTTCAATAACTAACAGCAAATGACTCGCGATTACTGCAATTGTTTGTCTATGTATACCTATTTAACACAATTTAATGGAGAACCACAATTAAAAAGAGTTTTATTTTTACAAAAAATTTAACAGATTTCCAAAAAAAAAAAAAAGATGTGCAAAATAATTTAAATTTCAGAAGTACGAGTAAGTGTCATAAAACGAAGAAACAAAAACAAAAACACCGAAGTCGGTTAATTTTTTTGTAAAAAAGATTTTTATAAGTCTCAAGTTTAGTTACGTTATGCAATATAGACTACTTTACCTATCTATCCACACCATCCATAGACCATCACTGCATATTAACCTTTTTCAAACTAAGGCGTGGCAGTAACCAGACCTCATAATACCAACAACTTAGGTTCTACGCAGGTAGTTAGCATAAATTAAGAAAACGGGTCATTTTAAAGGTGCTCGCAGGTGATTGGCTAGCCAACCTTTCACTGATTGCACTAGTGCGAACTTTGGTCTAGATAGACCTTCACTATACTTTATATTGGAAGGATTCTGCAGGGTGTGGCTTGTACTAGGTCTTCAGTACAACATTCGAATGCCTTCTGACCTTTTTAATGGTGTCGTTTGTATAAAACAAAGCTTCGTAGAAGCATAGGTTCACCATTCAAAGTTTATTGGTGATTGCTACATCAAAACATTTCTACCAATAACTGTACCTATCCAAAACTTGGAGTATTATGCAGGACTATTATTTTTTTATTTTCTCTCAAAAACCCAACTGTTAGATATCTCACTACGGTAAAAATTCCTTTGGAGCGAAAGGCCGTAGATCATCGACGCCGAGTTGCCGGCCTGTCGGTTTTAAATCATCAGTCACAGTGTGCGTCGGAATTGCATAGTATATTCCGTCCAGCCCGTTACATCATCGGACAATAAACATACAGCGATGCACCACCGGTACATGGTGGACATATCACCCTTGGACACAAAACGTTTTAATAATAATAATAAAAAAATTAATTTCAGACTAAGTCCATAGGGTTAGTAACAAATTACTTAAAAAACTAGTGTTAGTAGGTACAGACATTATAGCTAAAACATACAGCTACACATCAGCGTGGAGCTGCATCCACCTCTGCATCAACGGAGAATCCCACCGATCTGCGAACACACTGACAATAGTGTTGGTACTGCCGCGAATACGCGTCATCAGAGAGGCACATCTTTTCCTAATAAAGGTGGCGAAACCATCAATGTTTGTGTCCGCAAACATCCCTGATGCACTGCAACGCCACGGCAGCCCCAACAGTACTCTCAGTGCATTATTATATTGGACACGTAGGTCGCTGTATGTCCGCTGAGTGAAACTGACCCATAGGCTGCACGTGTAGAAGGACTGACAGTAAGCTTTGAAAAGCGTGATTTTTACTGGCTTCGTACATCGCGCAAACCTGCGGGCCAGCATGTTACAACGAACAGCCAGCGACCTACGTTCCCTCTCAATGTCACTATTGTCTTTGAAATCTTCGGTGACCCAGTGGCCTAGGTATTTACACTTATGTACCCTTCGCAGGGATTCTCCACACAGTGTGACATTTGGAATACTAGAATATGTCACACTGCCTGCCTTAAAAACCATTAGTTCGCTCTTTGTGACATTATATTTGAGGCCATGACTCTCCGCGTAAGATTCGCATATAGCGATCAGTCGCCTCAGAGCACCGATCGATGGGCTCAGCAACACCATATCATCAGCATAACTAATGTTATTAATACACACCCCGTCAACATGACCTCCGATATTGATACATGATTGTTTTAAGAACACATTCATTATGCGTGCAGCTTGGGAGTGGAATTCCCGGCGTTTATGCTTCCTAATAGCTGGAACCTGGGGGACTTAAGTCAAGAGTGAATAAGTTACTTCTAGGTAAGCCTGCTCCCTCTTTGACCACATCATCGCTTACCATCAGGTGAGAAAGTGCGACACAGAATAGTAATGTATTCCGAGTTTTACCCTTGGCCTAGACTTCCAACGGCTTTTACACTTACATTAGATTATTATATCCAAGTCATCATCTTCCTGCCTTTATTCCAATTAACTAAGATCAGTGTGTCTTCTGCTTTTATGCATCAGCCGTCTTCTCAGCAATAACCTCTTCGTAGACATCTTTCATAAAATCCATCTAGATCATTGAATGCCCATGCCAAGCAATTTTCACACAACTTCTGACCCTTTGTTGTAATAACAAAGTTGAAAATGGAATCTGCTTAGCAAAATCGACACTGGAAATTTTTCCTTCAGCAACTCAAACAAACTCCTCACACGAATGCTGATTGACCAAGAAGTGAATATGAAATACGTATTCGGTACATAAATCATACAGTGTCTGTGTGTTGGGTGGTGCTCGCTGATTGCTAGCTAGTAGCCTGGTTTGGACGGCCTTCCGTTTTCAACTGGGCTGGAGGAGTGTGGAGGACGCTCCTGGAAAATATTTTATTTTTGGATGGAGCAACGTGGTTGTTGTTTCTGGAAAAAACAAATGAAGGGTAGTGTGATGAATTATTAAATTTTACTGGTAGTTTGAAATTATAAAGTGTCACTTTAGATTGCTTTATCACTACAAGTATACAAATCAAAAATAATTTCAGTAATTCTATTCGTCATAAAGAAACATTGCTGTTTTTCAGATGAGTGTCGTTGTACAACAGGTATCATCCGTCTCGCAAGGTAATACCAAAAAAAGGTGACACGTACAATAATAACACATTTCGGAACTTTTTAGGGTTCCAACCTTCCAAATGAAAAAAAACTGAACCCTTATAGGATCACGCCTGTCTCTCTGTCAAAACTAATTTGCTCCGAATCTACTTCACCGATTAAGTTGATCGTCCTCCCCCCGTTATCTCCGTAACTGCTAAGTATAAATTTTGAAAAATAATCACAATAGACTGCAGGAAAACCTTTAAGCATAAAATTAATGTTTTATAAAAAAAACATGTTAAATAAAATTATTCGTGGAACCCTTTGTGCGCGAGACTTGCATTTGGTTAGTTTTTTAGACGTAACCTTCAAGGTCAAATATCTACAGATGTTACTGCTCAATTAAGGCCGTTCTCTCTTAATCCGTCAGGCCCCTCTCGTCTCCTTAAGGAGACGCGACAATAGGTTTTTAATTGTGTCTGCTAATAAGGGGCTTAATGGCTTAACCCGGTCGAACTCACAAGTCATTATTGAACTTATCAAACGCTTCTACTTGATATTTTTCCATTTTCTCCTAAACCTGAACATTTTTTTAGCGAGTATAAAAATAAAACGGTTTTCTATTGTGTCCCATAGCTGGGCATAGACCTCCGCCATATCCTTCCAGACACTTTTCTAGTGCTATCTCAAACCAGCCTTCGTTAACCGCCTCCAAGTCATCTCGCCACTGCTTTCTATGCCAGCCTTGGCGACGCCATCCATCTTTTGGCACCCATTGCGTGGAGACGTCTGCCTAGCGGTCATCATGCGTGCTACCACCATGCCAATCCCATTTGAGCCTGGTTGCCTTTTTGCCCAAGTCTTTATTTCCGTTTTGTAAGGTTCCGTACCCGAAGGGTCTAAACGGAGCCTTATTGTCGTCACTCAAAGTGTCTGTCTGTCTGTCTGTCCATTGTCTGTCACAAAATTTTAAATCGAAGAATTTTTGAACTTCCCATTGACCTATGAACTGGTTAGGTGATAATGTTTATTATTACTTATACTTTACTAATAAATACCAATATTTGGTACAGAACTCTTAATGTGTGAAATCCGACACGCACTTTAACAATATTCAACAAAACCAAAGCCCACTCCACACAAAGCGCGCCATAACCACAGGTTACTTGTGTCAGGTAGGTAGGAGTAAAAACAAAATAAAGCGGCGGCACAAATGAAAGGCCCCGATCGGGTTTGCGCCGTATTATGTTCATTACTACTTATCTAACCTTGACTTTTACCGTATCAATATCTACTAGAGGTTACGTACAGTTTCTATTTTTAGTTTTTGTCCCGGGGATTTTGAGTTTTATATTTTTAGACTTGAAAAACTGATTTTATCGTCTGATTTTACGAGTATAATCTCATGTGAAGCGTTTTGACGGTACTGTTGAAGAAGTGTGCGAGGGAACACCGGGGTGGTTTCAGTCATAAGTCTGACAGAAGCCTGTTCTAAGGCGGGGATATCCTTGTGGATTTCCACCCCGGAAAAAAAAATTGTTTGACTGATCGGCCGTTGCCTGTGGGTTCAATTCCCGAACGGAACAAATATTTGTTTGGCCTAAAGAAAAGAAATATAGAAAAATTTATTATATTTGGGCAATAACAAAAAAAATAATAAGGCGCTTCCAAAAAGGGTGGAATGATACGGGAGTTTTTCCAAATGGAATAAATACATATTTGGGCAAAAGAAAATAAAAATAGTGACTTCCAAAAAGGATGGTATGATGTAGTTCATGCAGGTTCACTGACTGCACTGACTTTTTTAAAGATTGGGTGATGTATTTATCGTAATATCGTACATAAAATGTATCAAAAAAACAAAAAAGTAAGTATAGTCAAGGGCAACGCTGCAGTCACATGCACCCAAAGCAAAAGTGCCTAAAATTACTTTATAGAAGAAAATCAATAGTCCTCAACCTATTTAATCCGTGTACTACAGATTATATAATATGAGGAGCTCGTGGCTAAAGTAATCACAGGCGCTCGGGTCGATACGTCAGGTTAAGCTACGCTTTTTTTATTATTATTTTTTTTTTTTTTTGCTGGCGTTGGTCCATGGATGGGTGACCATCTTTACATACCGAGACTCCTCCGTACCTCGGAAAGCACGCTAAGCCGTTGGTCGCAGCTGTCAATCGTGGATCTTTGACAGTCGTTACGGGTCGTCAGAAGCCCGAAAGTCTGGCAACCAGTCTTACCAAGGGGTATCGTATTACCCAGTAACTGGGTTGAGGAGGTCAGATAGGCAGTCGCTTCATGTAAAATACTGATATTCAGCTGCAGCTGGTTAGACTGGAAGCTGACCCCAAGATAGTTGGGAAAAGGCTAGGCAGATTAACATACTACAGATTATATATTATAATTTGTGGTCTAATCTATAGATCTGGTACAGAAGAAGCTATAGATTAAACTAGTTGTAGTAGTCAAGAGCAGTGATGGCCCAGTGGTAACGGCTCCGACTTACGTCGGGGGTTCAAACCCAGGCAGGCGTTTTACTTTGTGAAATTTATTTCATCACCACTTCTCTCAAAACAGTGGAGGTAAATATCGCGAGGAAACTGGCAGGTCCTAGAACCAAATGTTTCGAAGACATAAGACATCCACCAACCCGCACTGGGCCCGTGTGGTAGATTGCGGCTCATTTCCTCTCCAAGAGAAAAGGCCAGAGTCCCAGCAGTGGGAACACCATAAAAGCTGATAATGCTTATGCTATATAGACCATAGACATTCTTCTATAAAAAAGTCTGTTTTGGGTGGGTTTTTCTGACTTCTAACTGTAAGGTACTCGTAAAAGTTAATCTGGAGAGCTAGAATCAGTACGTCAACGCATTAATTAAAGAACAGCTTAACGAAAACTAACCGTTAAAAACAAATTCATTAATTAGATTATCGTCACACTTCTTTACCGTTACGCAACCGGTTTCGGTATATTTTTTGTAGATAAGTACGAACTCAGGTAATTTATCGCAAGACTACGTAAAATACACTAACAGAAGGTTTACAAAAACGGACCATCGGTTTATTGTACAAAGTCCTTCAGTCTAGTAGTTTTGTACACCTCTATAGTAAATATTCGAATAATAATAGTAGCAAGACGTGAAAAATTCGTTAAAAATCGCTGTCTTTTTAAAGACACATTCAGATATAATATATTAGGTCCCCACCTATGAAATCAGCGTTTTATATGGAGAATTTTAAAGAAGTTGCATTTTTCACAGTAACATTTTCTTAATTTATTTACTAACTATGAACACTAATGTTTTAAAACTTTTATGCAATAATGTTTAAAAAATAAGATAACGTATGCCACTTATATTAAGCAACAAAAATAAGTTTGAGCTAAGTATAGTGGTCATTTCTGCGAACAAAAGAGGAGTCATTTTTAAGGTATTTTTTTTTGTTTATAAAACTATAAGTACTATGGTTTTTTTACAATTGGCGATTGCCTATGACGGTCATTATTCGATATAATATCAAGCAATTGATGAATATTTTAATTCATAGAAATGACGAGGTTCTCTATTTGTGAGAAAAAAACGCCAATTTCTTAAGTAAGGACCCCACTACCTACCTATGTTTACGAACGTTTTGGGAACACGTTCATGCGTAGGTACTGCTAAGGAGTGGAATTCCCTGCCGGAGTCTGTGTTTCCTGATAGATACAACCTGGAGGTATTTTGTTAAATCAAGGCAAACGTGCACCAACGTCGACCACATCATCGCTTACCATCCGGTGAGATAGTGGTTAAACGCGAACCTATAATATTTAAACAAATAGTGTGGTGAAGTGAAACTTCTGTACAATATTTTCGAATCAAAAGACCGGCAATTGGAGCGTAATGAGAAGCTGTACGTAGGTAAGTGATGACAAAAATATTCTTTATTTGGCCGTCTTAGCAATCTTCGCCATAATACAGACATCAGCCGGCCTTAATCTATCTGGGAGTGTCGAAATTACGTAGTAACTGGGTAATTATTGGCGTTGGTAATTTAGGTTTGCAGATAATGTTTTTGTATCGTTTCAGGTTTATTTGTACCAGCTATTTTTCCGCGACTTCACCTTATCTCTCCTGGAAATAGGCTGCCCCACATTCCTTATTTATTATTATTTATTTATTATATTCTTTATTGTACACCATGCATGATATATAACTAAAGAAACTTAAAAACTAAAGCAAATACAATGGGCGGCCTTATCGCTTTCCGCGATCTCTTCCAGGCAACCTGGAATGGAGAGTAATTGCCTTTACAAGATATGGGGCTGTCATTGGTGTGACAATACCAATATTCAATATAATACAACAGATACACATATACATACATATGCGGTATAATATATATACAAATACAATATATATACACATATAAAGTAAAAATAAATGACGACCAACGATAGTCACAGTGACAGGTAGTGTTCCTTTACCAGCCTTTTAAACACAGGCAACGATTGAGCGCGTTTCCTTCCTTCTACTTCTTTCTGAGCTGTGCTTCTTCATCGCCAGGAAGCTATTCAAGGCGTCCCGCCAACTTCTCAGTCTGCCGTGAGCCCGTCTAGCTGTGCAGGGCTCCAACTTTGCGATATACGGGCCCACAGCTTTGACGGCATCCGATAGACATGACTTGCCCAATCCCACTTCAGTCTTGCAGCTTTTAGACTTACGTCAGAAATTTGCATTTTGGATATTTTAAGGTAACTAACACCGTTGGGGTGGACTTGTTCTTGAGTGGAGACCGCGAATCGGTAAACGTAAGAACCCATCTTACGTACGACTATCTTGAGGGCGTCCCAACGCCCTTAAGATAGGTGGAGAGACAATCTTTGCAAGGTGGCTTGTGGCAGCTGGATGAGAGTTTCTGAGAATCGAAATAAATGGCGTTCGATTCGAGAGGCCTGCGGCTATATCTAGCAGTGGACTGCTGTACGCTCATGATGATGATTCAAAAGAGAGGGGGGGAGGGGGTGAGAGTTGTTATTTGCATTGTTGCCGTTCACAAGCTTTAATTTATTTATTTATTTAGGCAAACCAACTAAATACACACAAAGACAATCTTAGTACATATCATTTACAAATACAATAGCATTGCATGCATCTAAATTAAAGGTAAGCACAGCATTTTATTTAGATCTCACTGCACAATAATAATTAATATAAAGAGAAATAACAATGATGGTAATTAGAACTAATGTCAATAATCTTTTAATGCCGTTATCTGACAAAAATATATTTTGGATTACGCGTTGAATAACATAGAAATTTAGGGAACTTAACGGTAATTTGATTTGTTTATTTCGGAATCTATTGATAGTAGTACAATACTGCTTAGACATGTCGAAAGAGAATTATTGGCGAATTACCGAGGCATCTAAAAACAATAATCCGCCAAATGTCTGATAGCGGACATTAGCTTAAGATCGGCAGTGTTCTCACGCCTCAATATGAACTACCAACTCGAGCTACCTACCCAGCCGAGTCTATAAGCGCACAGACAAGTAAACAAACAACTGCATAACATACCATCCTGCCACGCATGTTTCCTCTTTTTTTTTTGAGGGTGGGAAATCATTCAATGACTTCTCCTGCTCTGGGTGGAGCGGAAAGGCGTGTCAGACTTTTACTGACTAAAACCCACACTTGAACCTTCAGTTGCCTGTGCCCAGGGTTACGGACGGCGAGCAGTGGGTAGCTCGCCGTCCGATCAGCGCCAGGCCCGTGAGTCGACGGCGCGTAGTGTTCCATGCGCGCCTCAAAGAGATAAGTGTCAGCCACCACTGACGGGGCCTATCGTGGACGGTGCCTGCATGCTTAGGGGTAGCGGATAAATTCTGAAAATGAGTTACCGCACCCCTGGGCACTCAGGCAGGGAAGGAACAGGGGTGGGATTTAGTTAGTAAGAGTCTGACACGCCCTCCTGCTCCACCCAGAGCGGGTGAAGTCATTGGATGATTACCCACCCCCACAAAAAAAGGGCCACAGTAACTCTATTTAAAATTTTGCCGCGACCACCAGGCAGACGCCTGTTTTCCTGGAGGATTACGTACTCAAAACTTTTCTCGCGACATTTTCTTGTTGCCATCAACTGGCCCCAAATCTTTACTCCACAAGTAAAGAGCCACTCAAGAATTCATTTACTGAGAACCCATATCCCACTCTCAATTTCTAACATACGTAATTAGAGCGATAGAGCAGTGAAGGCCCAGTGGAAACGGCTTAACTAACAATTTGTAGGTCGTAGGTTCAAAACCAGGCGCCTTCGTAATTTATTTTATCATCACTGCTTTCAAAACGGTGAAGGAAAACATTGTGAGGAATCCGGCATGTCCTAGAACCAAAATTTCGAAGACGTGTGACATCCATCAACCCGCATTGGACTCACGGTTATAGTATACATAATTGTATCCGAGCAGTTACAACATTCCCAAATAATCTCGATTTAGTTTCATGCAGAATATTATAAATTTCGACCTTCCTGTGGAACAATGCACTGGGTTTATATTTCCAAGAATTTTGGATTGGTTTCAAGAATTAGTAATGGAACAAACAACTGATAAATTGGTAGAAACAAGGTGAATTCTATAGGGTTTTAGGGAATTAGGATTTCATGGAACTGGTGTTTTCAGAGAACTACGTTGAAACTATGAATTAGATTAGTTTATTTGCCTAATTCTGGTTAAATTCCGATAAAATGCGTTGTTCAGTCAATTATGGTGAAATAAATAACTACTAGTCAAGAAAGAAGAAAAAATGAAGCGACATTTTAGCGTAATTTAACAATTTTTAACACGTGATAGTGTAGCATTCTAGTAGTCATTTTGACTTTTGGCTGTATCTCATGATCCGTAATAGGTAGACAGTTGAAATTTTTACAGAATGTGTATTTCTGTTGTTGTAACAGCAAATAATAAAAATAAAATAAAGATTAGAGGGGGCTTCCCTACTAGAAATGTGTTTTTTTTTGGCTTCTTTTGCTGGACGATTATAATCTAGTACGATAGTACGCAACCCTTCATAGCCGGCTTTGCACATAAAGTTTATTTTCTACTATCTATCTATGTTTTTTTAAGTTGCGTCGGTAGCTCTAGAGATAACATTTTAGAAACACCAGCAAGAATAATTCTATATCCTTACAATAAATATAGATAGGAAAAAATGGAAATCAATAGTGTAGTTTGTATGAAGGTACGTGTTTACCATACTATTGTCAAATTAGACAAGTTCAGGAATGCTGCTCATAAAATGCAATTTTGCATCGGAAGTACTTACCAACGTTACTAAAAGCACGAATATTGTTACTCCTTAAAAGTAAACTCTGTGAAAACCTTAGAGAAAATAAATACGCCAGTGTTGTCCGGCAAAGTCTTAAATATTTATTACTAACACCGCTTTTTATTAATTTACATCTTTTTCAACACAGTGCAGGCACTTCGCTTTTTAGGGTTCCTTACCCCTGAAATTAAAACTGGAACCCTATGTCTAAGCCTCCGCTGTTCGTCTATCTGTCTTTATATATGTATATCTTTAGAACTGTAATATGTTGACAATTGACTTTCACAGAGTCAGCCGTATTTAGATCACTCGCTAATCATAATAAATTCTCTTTGGGAAATTTTGAATTAAGAACCTGTTATTCAATGTTTCAACTTTGGAGTATGCGGAACAGGGTGTAAAGTCCCGCAAACCTTCATTGAAAAGGGAGGATCCTCCGACCAAAAGAGTGTTGTGTCTGGTCCGGGCAACCGCCCGATTTTAAGGCCGTACTACCGGCCAAGTGGCGCCCTCATTGAATAAAAAATCGTAGCATAGCATATAAAAAATAAATACTAAAGAATCCAACGTCACGTTTGTTACAAAGAGGATAAAGTATTTTTACATTGTTGAAACAGTTGAATGTTTCATATTCAAAGTAGTAGGTAGGCAAAAGTACCAGAAACGGTCGTTTCTGACACTTTTGCCTTACTTTATCCTCTTTGTAACAAACGTGACGTTGTAATCTTTAATATATATTTTCTATGCTATGCAACGATATTTTATTCAATGAGGGCGCCACTTGGCCGGTAGTAGACCCTTAAAATCGCGCGGAGAACTTTGCTTGTGCGATGCAGGATTTGTGTGATTAGTTCGTGTGTGGCGTTAAAGATGTCGCTACATAACCAATCATATGGAATTTTTATTGTTACGAACTTCTGAATGACAAAAGGGAACCCTTATAAGATCACTTTGTTGTCCGTTGTCAAGAAAGAGGAGTTATTAAGCTTAAATTAATATCAAAAACGTAAGTATGCAATTCCTTGGAGCAGTGAAAAAATTATACTTCTAAGTCAAAGCAATCAAAAGATACGGCCGTTTATGCCGCATATATTGACACTCTCAAGGGAATCAAAACCTTGGGTAATTTTCTTGGGTAAATTGGGTAATTTTTTTAGGGTAATTTCGTTGACCATGAAAATTGGCAAGAAGCATTGGCTTAGAGCTCAAGTAAAGGAAAAAATCCGAAAACCGTAATTTTGTAGTTACATCCGGTAGAGGCCTAAATAAAAAATATGATTCGTTCGGATCCCTTTTCGCGCGAGTCCAACTCGCTCTTGGCTGGTTTATTTTATTACAGATAAGGTCCAAAATTTTTTACTAACTATAGTAACTATATTATTAAAGCAAATAATAAAAACTGATCCAATGTGAGTTGGACTCATTTAGGACAAGGTTTCGCATTGCTGCATATTTTGACACACGCTAAACTTATCAACGACACCCTACTTGTCGTTAACCTACGCTGGAAAAAAGATCTCTTAAGGCGCTATTAGCTGCCAATGACTTGAGTGATTACCTTGTTTGTTCTGTACTAAGCTCACGTAACGCATCGTACGTCCACCCAGTAATAGGACTCGCCCATCAAGGAGCGCTGTCCGAAATGAGACGCATTATTATTAATTTATTACACATAAAAGAACACGTATTAAAATTAAAACAGTGAGACTAAATTATAAATAATTAAATGATCTTTAAAATGCTGAAGGTTTCATTGAAAAACCGCTTCAAGTTTTCGCGTGATTCTCAATTTTTTATCCGCGTTAGACGTAACTTTACAAATTAATTACACTGTGTCATAAAAATATTATTTCAAATATTCTGAAATCAAATTACGACGGAAATTGTTTAGAGTAACATATTTTTTACAAAGAAATAAGACTAGTCGTTTAGACGTGATGTTCAACTAAAAACCATTAAAAGTCGTATAACTGCGCCTTAATAGTACGGAACTCTTCGTATGCGAGTTCGACTCGCAATTTACCGATTTTTTTTTAAACAACCGTCACGCTCCTTTAACTTAGAGGTGGAACGTTTAAAAAAACACAAATTCCTTTTTGAAAACTTTTCAAATAACCACGCTCTGTAAATGCCATTAGTATATTCCTGTGATGTTGGGAGATCAACGTCTTTTCCGGACAGGGACGCATTTGGGTCAAAAACCTGCACAATGGACTTCAGAATGCCACTTTAGAAAACACTGGAGTTTTTTTTTGTTTTTCTAAGTTGAGACGCCTCTTTATGGCTGGAACTTGAATGAGAAATTGCTCGCCTATTCTGTTTGAATTTTCTGCAAGGTTGGAAATAGTAGCACTTTATTTTTTTATTGTGTTGACTTGTCAAGCAGCAAAGAAATATCTTGCGACATAAGAGATTGAAGTTAGTTTGTTTTCTCCGTGCTCTTTTTTTAGCAATTAGTTTCTTCAATATAATTTGGCTTTTTAGTGCACATATAACTTGCTTAGTCAAATACAACCTTCCCATTGAAGTAGCCAAAAGCAAAACCAATTTACAAACGTCTAAGCACTCTTAAAAAGTTTTCACCTCTCGAGGTAAAATGAGTGCCTCCCTGGCAAAACGACCCGAATTTGAGGGTCTAAAAGAAAACTTAAATTGGACTTTTGTGAGGTTTTCCTGGTGCTTTGAGTTTCTTAGGTAACTTCTTCTGAAATTAGATTTTCTCAATGTTGACCTTGATAGTTTTAATGGAATAATTGTATGTTTCTATTTTGTTTGTAGTTACATTTATCAAAAATCCACTTGCAAGTGACACAAGTTTGATTTAATTTTTATCTAGTTTAAAAAACTAAAAAAAAACACTTTGTAGTCCGCTATCTTTGGGGGTCCACCATAATACATTCAGAGTGACGTCATTAAATATTTTTCGCATTCTTCTTAACAAAGACTTTCATTTGATACCCTTATCATGGGAATGCATAGAAAATAACTAGTCCACATTTTTAGGCGTTCGCCATATTGGATCTGGAATGACGTCACTTAGTTTACCATAATAATATATATTGGTGCGGATTCTTTTGTTCAATAACTAAAATAAAATTAGAGAATTGCTATCTTTTACTAAAAGGCAGTGCGAGAAAAGAACGGCTATAGCTATGCACTAAGTTAGAGATGTCAAACTAGTTTACGCCTTGCGCTTCGCTGTGTTTTTAGACGACATGTTTTTACGTGTACCCTTAATTTGTATGGAAATATTAGTTCAAACTAAATTTGACAGCTCTAATTTACGTCCGTCTCTTTCTGCTTTTATTAGAGAGAAAAAGATAGCAATAGCCAAAATTAAGTTTGGTTTGTGCACAACAGAATCAACAGCACTGTCATCTAAACTAAACATGTATGAAAATTTTCAGCTAAATCGGAAACCGAAAAGTAGGTTGGTGGTGTGGCGTGCTCCATCTTCGACCACATCATCGCTTACCATCAGGCGAGATAGTGGTCAAACGCGTGCCTATCAACAGTAAAAAAGGTGAAATCTGACTTCTAAAATTTTTTTACATAGAATTTTTTTACAACACTTTTATTACAGGTGAAGCTAATTTAAAAAATTGTGTTAAAAAAAAATCTATAGTTTAAAAAAAACTAAAAAACACTAATTTTTACTTTTTGTGTTCTTCTCAGCAAACCCTTTAATTTGATATCCATATCATGGGAATGCATACAAAATATCTAGTCCGCCATCTTTGGGAGTCCGCCACATTGGATTGGGAATGACGTCACCTATCGTAACATCCATTGTCATTCAAACTAAACATCATCATCTGCCTAGCCTTTTCCAAACTATCTTGGGGTCAGCTTCCAGTCTAACCGGATGCAGCTGAATACCAGTATTTTACATGGAGCGACTGCCTATCTGACCTCCACAACCCAGTTACTGGGTAATACGATACCCCTTGGTAAGACCGGATGTCAGACTTTCGGGCTTCTGACGACCCATAACGACTGTCAAAGATCCACGATTGACAGCCGGGACCAACGGCTTAATGTGCTTTCCAAGGCACGGAGGAGTCTCGGTATGTAAAGATGGTCACCCATCCATGGACCAACCCCGGCAAGCGTAGCTTAACCTGATAGATCGACCCGTGCGGCTGTTATTACTTTAGCCACGAGCTCCTCCGTCATTAAAACTAAACATGTACGCAATATTTCAGTTTAGTCGGAAGCCGGGAAGTAGGTCTCTAATATTTATTTTTATAGTTAGTTACATACACAAGTGACCCTAATATAAGTGTGTTAAAAACCGTCGGCTTGAAATCAAACAATTAATGCGAAAGTTATTTTTATTTTACTTGCTAAAAAAAACAAAAACAGAAATAAAATAATTTAGTTTCCACATAATAAAAGACAAAATCCAATTTATATTTATGACAATTCGTCATAAAACATAATACATCCGCCATCTTTCTTTCAAATAATAAATTCATACGAATCATAATAATGGAGCTCCATCGCCATAATAGTGCTTATTAAATGTCGGTTTTAATGATTGCTCTAGTGCTACGTGAGTGTAAATTAATATGCCTTCATAAATTAATAATTAAAATTCTTGTTGTGAAACTCGACGTGTGCCAATGATCCGACTGTTGTGGATGTGAACTACTTTGTTAAAATCAAAAGCTTTGAGTAATTTATTTTGTTTATTGCAATTTGTTGTTTGAAGGATGAATCTATACTAATGTTATAAAGAGGTAGAGTTTGTGAGGTTGTAGAGGGATCTACTGAACCAATTTAAAAAATTATTTTACGAATAGGAAGCCACGTTATTTGTGAGTGTCATAGGCAATTTTTTAAATCCACACGGATGAAGTCGCGGGGAATCTAATATATTATACACTAGCGACCCGCCCCAGTTTGGCACGGATACAAATTATACTCTGAAACCTTTCAATAGTTTATGAGTTTATCGCGAACAAACACATAGACAGATGCGGCGGGGGACTTCGTTTTATGTAGTGATGTAATATGTAAAAGAGAAAATTTTCATAAGGGAGAGGCAGAGGTGTACCTATTACAAAACTGCTGTACATATGCCTCATCCAAGAGTCGCCACAACGACCGGTTCTGTGCGACTCGCATCTATCAGATACCCGTGACCCACACCAGGTCATCAGTTTACCATGTGGGGCGCCTTCCAACGCTGCGTCTGCAGGTACATGGTGACCGCGTACCAGAAGACGCAGCTCTCCAACTCCAGAACCTTTCGGCCCCATCGACAGTTCTGAGAGCAATGTGCCCTGCCCACTGCCATTCAACCTTCTGATGTGGCCCGTTGTGAGCGACCACGTTTCAGTGGCGTATGTCATCACAAAGCAACACGCACTGGTCAAACTTTCGTCTTGATCCGCTATGGTATGTGAGACTTCAAGCTGCTACTGGGGAATTCCAGATGCCTAATTCTTAAAAAAAAACTTCTCCTCTCTTTTATTTTCACTTTACTTCAGACCCAGGACCTCATGTTGAGCAGTAGTAATGGCGATAACTTAACCATTAATTCAGAGAAAAAAATATGTATAAAACCACCAATCGCTTTAACTCTTTCCAGCTACGCAATAATTTTAGTCACAGTTTACAACTAATTGCTCAAAGTCAACAATTACATGGCAAAAGCAAAATACCATTTAAATTGGTTTTAACTTCGCTTTTCTCTTTACGCGGTCGGCTAAACGCTTATTGCTTCATTAAACACGATATTTGCTTTAGACTGTTGTTTTTACCCGATGTTTTTTTACCTTTGAAAATATTTTTAACTCGTTCTAATTTGTAAAAAAAAATATAGGTACCTTAGAAATACTATGAGCGGTGGCGAGGAGATGGTGAAATGACCTCGACGCGTGCCGCGAGCCCTCGCGGAAGCACGGGAGAAGAGTACCTGGAAGGACTTGGGGAGGCCTTTGCTCACCAGTGGGACGATGTAGGCTAGTTAAAAAACCGGTCAAGTGCGCGTTAAACTTCGCACATTTAAGGTTCCGTACCAAATGAGGGAATTATCAAAGAAAAATCTGATTTATCAATACACGTAGGTATTTGTTGGTGAAATTTACGTAATTATAAACATTATCACCAAATTTCAGGTTCATAGGTCAACTGGAAGTTAAAAATAAATCGGAATATAATTTTGTGATAGACGACAGACAGACGGACACGTGAGTGATAACAATAGGGCTCCGTTTGTACCCTCCGGGTACGGAAACCTGGAAAATGTGAATTTTGATTAATACTCGTAGTCCTGTTATTCTGTGCGTATGCTTAGAAGTGTATATTTATATTATATATTTAAGCAGTGTTTTAGAGCAGTGGTGGCCCAGTGGTATTGGCCGCTACTTACAAGCTGTAAGGTCGTGAGTTCAAACCCAGGCAGGCGCTTTACTTTGTATAAATTATTTCATCACCACTGCTCTCAAAACGGTGAAGGAAAACATCGTGAGGAAACCGACATGTCCTAGAACCAAAACTTCGAAGATATGTGACATCCACCAACCCGCACTGGGCCCGCGTGGTGGATTACGGCCCACACCCACTCACAGAAAGGAGGCCTGTGCCCCAGCAGTGGGGATATTAAAAGGCTGATGATGATGATGATTTATATTTATACACCACAAAGGTGGTTCAGTTTAAACACAGCTAATCTAAACACACACATCAAGAAAAATAATAGTCAAGTTGTAACTCCCAAACACTAAAAAGTCAATTTACGAGCATGAAAATAATACTCAGTTGTAATTTACACCGGTACACATGCCATTAAAAATGCATATTATTTATTTATTGCAAACACATCAGTAGTCGAGAATTCCAAGCTAATGGCAGGCTAGTGATACACAAACACACATAGCGTAATGGGATGAAAAAGTTGATGCTTACTTAGGCTGGTTGCATACGATACAGTATTCTGGATAGCTATATGAAGTTGAATATTTTTAATTACTATTTAGGATTTTTTTAATCCCCGGCGCAATAAGAGGGGTGTTATAAGTTTGTGTGTGCATTCGGTCTGTGTGTCTGTCTATGGCACCGCAACTCTTAAACCGGTAAACCGATTTGAATGTATTTTTTATTTAATTGGTATCTTGTTCTAAATTACACAGTCGTGTTTACCTATATCACCAAAAAAAATCGATAAATTGCAAGGTTATTGGTAAATCGACGTACTCTCGGCAGGACGTGATAGTGTGACCTATTTTCAACAATTAAGCATCCATCATCAATTGAACAGTGGTGGCCCAGTGGTAAAGGCAGCGACTTACAAGTTGTAGGTCGTGAGTTCAAACCCAGGCAGCCACTTTACTGTGTAAATAATTTTATCACCACTGCTCTCAAAACGATATAGGAAAACATAGTGAGGAAACTGGCATGTACTAGAACTAAAAATTCAAAGACATGTGATATCCACCAACCCGCGTTAGGCCCGCGTGGTGGATTATGGCCCACAACCTCTCACAGATAGAGAGACAGAGAGAAGGGACAATAAAAAGCTGATGATGACTATCAGGCTTCCTCAGAAGCTAAATTATTGCAATTAGGTCACACTATCTCGTTCTGTCGGGATACGTCGAGTTACCAAAAACCTTATATGAAGAAGAGAAAAAAAAACAGTAATATAATTAATTGCACCTACACAAATGCAGGTGATAATGGCTGCTTCTTCGAAATAGCAACCATTGGTAGTTAATGTATCAATCATATTATTTTTCTTGACGACACTTCTGTGGAGCGACTTGTGGACAAAGTTGAAGGCACAGGAGCGCGCCGCAGGTTACCAATGCGTTGGACCGATCAAGTCAAAACTGACCTCAACGGTCCACTCCACGAATGTACGAGAAGAGCTGCAGTGTGGGAGGAATGGTGACGGTTTGTGGAGTTTGCCAACACCGCTGATGTGACGACCACGACCACGGTCAAGAGTGTGACGACGAAGAAGAAGAAGAATCGTCAAAATTGGCGAAAAGTCTGCGAGGCTGAAATAAAACAGAGCAGGTTATACTTATGGAACACATCAAAAATATTGCACAGGACCGTCGAACAGTCGGTGATAGAATACGGACGGGCGTCGTCACAAGATCTGCACTTCTTCCTGGCCAATTGACCGGAAAAGTAAAAATATTTATATTGGAAAAAAAATATGAAAGAGACCTCTGCCGAGCTGTGAAAAAGATGGGTTCATATAAAAATTACTTGCAGAAGCCAAAAGCATACTCATTCAGGTCACCAAGATCAAAAACTGGTCTACCATACATGCTGCAAACTCTGCAAGTGCACCAAAACTTCCCAAATCATATTAACAGCAATTTTCAACACACCCAACAATAATCTCGCCGCTACCATTCAATTAAATGGTAACTTTGCCTCCACACGTCGGCTCTAATGCCTACGAATGCTGTCCATTGCTCCGTAACTAATCACTTTGATAGAGCCTCGAATGGCAGGGTGATGGAAGTAATTATTTAGATTTTAGACCGAATTTCTGGATCGTGTGTGATCTCATTCAGGAGGATTTTTCGAAACGTAGTAAATGTGATCCAGTGGAAGAATGAGGAACAAGTAGTCATGACGCGATGCGAGGAGTTTCGTCATGCTGGTCCACCACGAGGTTGGAGGTCGTCCACTACCTCTCTTCTTTTCAGGCAGTTGCAACGCTTATTTCACTACATGATCCTCGTCTCTTCGCATCACGTGACCATACCTTTTGAGCAGGCTCTCGGTTAGTTTCTCTGATATAGGGGCGACTTTGAAACAACCACCGATATGCTCATTTCGCACTTTACCTAGCCTCGTCACATCTTCAGACCACTTCAACATTATGCATCTCGGTAACGTGGAGCATTTTACTAACTTTGTATGTGTGTCTTTTTCACTGGTTAACATTTCGCTCCATACAACATAGCTGGCCTCACCGCTGTCTTGTAGATCTTGCCTACTTACGTTACCTTGTACAACACTGAGTTTGTTTAGATTCTACTTAAACGTGTGCAACCAGCTTAACGAATCACCACTTTCAATGTATAGCATCTTTGAATCGAACGCGGTGTTTATTATATTTATATGAGTCTAAATTATAAATAACTTTCATGCCAATCTGGGCAATTACAATTTATATTATTATTTTTTACAATGTTGATTAATGTACTTTTGTTGAAATATCATTTCAGCCGAAAGACGTCAGCTGCTGGACATAGGCCTCCAACAATTGTCGCCACAACGACCGGACCTGTCCGTCTCTCACCCATTGGATTCCCGTGACTCTCACAAGGACATCGGTGCACCTTGTGGGAAACCTTCCGTTCAAATATCAAGACACGATTATTGAATGACCCAGGATAAAGGTCAGTAGATTATGGTTAGTGATAAATACAGTTTTTTTAGCATGAAAATCCCGTGGGCACGACATTAAACCAACGTTTATTTGATTACAAAATTACCGCACTTGTCGAAATACATTTGTTAAGATTGAAACAGAATAAACATGTACAGTTTCACACATAGCCTTCGAAATCCATGTACCATTAATCATTGTTTATTTGGCTTTGCTATAGTTGGGCAAAAACAGCGGATACTATCAATTTTCAGGTCACTACAAAAAGAAAACATTTAATAAGTTTCCAATAAAATACCCATCGACAAGGCCCAATTATTCCACATTTATAAAAAGTAATAATACCCTATTGTCAGCTGCGAGGTGCTGGAGGCAAAAAATCTTTAAAACAATACAAATACTGCAATCATGTGTCATTAAATCTCGGGTAGGATTACGGACAGAATAAGATTAATATTGCAAGGTACTGTCGACAGAAACCACCACTTTTCAACAATGTCGTCTCGGCGACAAATAGTGTCAAAAATTTTGATAAATTCAAGGCTTTTGATCAGAATGTGACCGTTCCTTAAAAATACAGAAATTGTCCCACTGATGTGTAATGCGTCAAATTAAGTGCAACATCCGTAATACAAGATGTATTACGATTTTTGCATTACTATCTGTGAGATACTGTTCAAAAGCAGGCCTTTATCCAAAATAGTTTTATTCTATATTTTAAACAAAATACGCGCTAGGACCTGGAATGATTGCGGACATCAACCTAGTCAAAGAAAACACAGTATTGTATAGTTCATCTGAGTGAGTCATAATTATGAAATAATTTAATTAAAATGTAATAAAATTAACTAGATCGGTTAATTTTAGCGGTTTTATTTACCTTTATCTCAATTTACTCTTTGTCGTAATTTTTATTATTATTATATACAATTTTATTGTATCTTTGTGTACCTACTATTCTTTTTTTACTTTTTGTTTGTTGCTGTTGTGTTGTGTCGAATAAACGTTTTCTATTCTATTCTATTCTATTCTATGTAAACAATTACATTTACTAGCAGTACACTACTAACTACCTTATTTATTTTTGTTTTTGTAGTCCATTCTAAGATTATCGGGTAGATATCGCTGCCAGCAATAAGACCGTCATTATGCTGATACAATTGGAATGCCGTAAAAGAGTAGTGTTACAATTTTGGCAAACAATAATGTTTATTCTTCTATGACAATGCTACATAAAGAAGTGCAGCAACACACGTAGAAATACTACAAATAGTTGTAGTTATACTACCACTAATTACTATTAAATGTCGTTCAGATACAATCGTTACGTGTCTGCAAACTAATTCTTTTGGCTGACTGTACGTTGGATGAAAGAATTCAATTATTATCTTGTCACACTGTATGAAAGAGATGACGATTTATTATCGGATTCAGAATAAGGACATAATGTGTTACCTGGAACGACGTGAAGATTTTCTTACAGCTGTATTCCTGAGTTCAGACAAAAAATATGTTATGCTGTGAGGTAGTGTTATTTTTTAATGTTGAATAAATTCTAAAAACTGAGCTGAAAAAATAATATAACTTAAACTCTGCTTCTTAAACAGTGAAAATTTTAAAAGCCATTCGGTTGTTAATTAATCTACATTATATAGACAGGACCTACACAACAAAAGTAGGTAGTTGCAGACTGCTCCGTGGTTGGTCTTTTAGTTGCTCGCAAGTGCGAATGTGCGAGTTTGGGGTTCGGTTCCCAGACTGGGCAAAAGTGTTATTGGGTTAATCCATAAGACAAGTAGCAGGCCATAATTTTCTTTGACCACTACTAACCTGATGGTAAGCGATGATGTGGTCGACGCTTGTCTAGAAGTAACCTAAACAATCTTGACTGAACCCCAGGATAACAAATAGATTGAAGGTTGAAGCTAACAGTTTAGGACTTAGCAGTGTGATACCCCCGTAGCCAGGAAAGCAGTTATTCCTGTGCTTGATCTCTCTCCGGTCATGTTGGATTGCTGTCTCATCGAGCTATGATAGTGCACCAGTATTTGTGCACTATACAGGTTGTCCCGGAAATAAGTGTTCACATTTGAGATACTGCTCATTTCAATGGAAATCAATAACATTATTCAAGAAAAGCATAGTAAATTCCCAAAATAACTTAGGTTATCATCAGATTGCCCAAATTGATCAAAATTAGTACGGGAGGTTCAATTATTATTTTCTGACTTTACAGTGACTTTTATAAAGAAAGTTGTTAATTTTTATCACAAGCAGTTTCTTACATCGAACACCCGTTTCCGCTCTCACAGAGAGGAGACCTGTGCCCCAGCAGTGGGGACATAAAAAGGCTAATAATGATGATGACCCATTTCTTTTGTATCTTGCAAAATTTTCCGCGCCGATACCACCACTTTTAGTTTTCATTGAGATTGTCCACCAAAACCAGAATTTCAGACGGAAGAACTATTTTATTAACATTTAAATACAATAACTTTTCATCATCATTTCAGCCGAAAGACGTCCACTGACCTAGACATAGCCCTCCCCCAAGTGTCGCCACAACGACTGGTCCTGTGCGTCTCGCATCCATCGGCTACCCGCAACCCTCTCCAGGTAGGGCTGGGACTGCTTTGAGGCGGCTCATGCCAATCTGAGGGGGCCAAACGCCTCCTGCCGGAGGCTCTACGCGGGGATCGTGCGGTCCATGGCCCTTTACGGAGCACCGGTGTGGGCGCGTTCGCTAAGGCAGCGGACTACTCGCCGTCTGAACGCGTCCCAAAGGGTCATGGCGATCAGAATGATCCGAGGATACCGTACGATCTCCTGCGAGGCGGCGAGCCTCCTTGCCGGATTATCGCCATGGGATCTGGAGGCAAAAATGCTCGCGAACCTCTATGAGGAGCGCGAGGAGGCGAAACGCCGGGGCGAAACTCCGCTGCCGCGACAACTCGCGGCTCGGCGGACAGAGCTCCGGCAGGATCTCATGGCGACATGGAGACAGCGATTGTCACAACCCCGCGCTGGGCACGCCACCATTGCGGCGGTAGTGCCCCTCTTTGAGGCTTGGCTGGAGAGACCTCACGGCGCCCTCACCTTCCGCCTGACGCAGGTCCTCACCGAACACGGCTGATTCGGGAGGTTCCTGTTTCGGATCAAGCGGGAGGTGACGCCCGGGTGTTTCCATTGCACGGATCGCCCAGAGGACACGGTGGAGCATACGGTGGAGGTTTGCCCCGCTTGGGCAGAGCACCGCCGTGTTCTCGTGGATGCGATAGGCGGCAGCGACCTCTCGCGCCCTGCCCTGGTTCAGGCCATGGTACGGAGCGAGAGGGAATGCGAAGCCGTCTCCTCCTTCTGCGAAGCAGTAATGCTCGCGAAGGCGGAGGCGGGACGCGTGCGTCAGCGTAGCACACTACGCTGACGCCAATGGGGAGGTCGGCGCGCAGCACCCAGTCGTATCCGATGTTCCACAAGGGCGGCCCCAGGACCGATCCCTGTGGAACACCGCACGACCTCTCTCGCCGGTTCCATACTCCCTGATGACCGGGGTAGATGACTACGTGACGGAGGTAGGGCAGCACCCGGTGGTACCGGAGTGCCTCCACTATGCAACTCCAGGGCAGGGTGTTAAAGGCATTGGCGATGTCCAGAGACACCGCCAAGATGACCCTACCCCGCCAAGACGACCCTACCCCGCCAAGACGACCCTACCCCGAACATGTACTGGTTAACTTTCATCTTGAGACACTGGTATGTCGGACGAGAAGATACCGCACAGCTTTCCGAATGCAGCTCAGCCGAGTCGGATTCAACAAGGACTAATTAGACAAGGTTATAATTACTTGACAGCCTAGATTTGATGCTACCTCCTGCAGAGATAACTGTTTGGCAAAATAAAAAAACCGATTCGAATTCTGAACTACTGTTTCGTATTTTTGTTTAGCAAAACGGTGCCCCAAATATCTAGTGCATAGAAACTTCATCCAAATGATTTATTAATCGGTACGTTATTAATTAAAACAGCTTTTGTTTTTCAAAAATACCATTCCACAACCTCTAATCTGTTTAAGTAACCAACAATAAACCGTATCTCAAAGCAGTTAGATTGAATTTTGATTATCAAGATTATGACGCAAAACTATTTAAGTTTTTTTTGTGTCGGCTTTTAATCGACTTCCTTTTTAGTGATTGTCAGATCAAGCATCATTTATGGTCAGATTAATGATATAAAATATCTATTGTTCCAACTATTTCTATAAGCATTGCTCCCGACACCGCTTGTGTTAAATACTCCTTTGTAGCGCAAAGATAATGGAGTGATTCTTTTTTTTTCTTTCTAATTGTCTGTGGTATTTAATGTTATTGAATGGTTTTCTAAAGACTTGATTGATATTATCGATAAGGTACTAAATAGTAGTCACTTAAATGCGGACAGTGGTCAAAAGCATTTAATCATGCTACTTTTTACCACCTGGTGCGATACGGATACGTGATATAATATGAACAAGTCCGAGCTGGCCAATCGAGTATCGTGAATAGGGAAGTAACATAACATCACGCCGATATTTCCCGAAGGGATGGGCAGAGGTGGCCTGTATTTGGCCAGTACAATGTTTACCTTTTTTTCTCGCGGCTTTGCTTCCGTGATCAATCCCACAGGAACCGAGCAATTTTCCGGGATTAAAAGGAGCCTATGACACTCAATGTATCATTTCAGAGCAAGAATATTTGTGATCGCCTCAGTGCACATAAACATCAGCCTTTTTGTCGCACTGTTAGGACACAGGTCACACAGGGCTCCTGTCTGTTAGAGGGAGTGGGCTGTAATCCATCGCGCGGGCGCAGTGCAGATTGGTAGATTTCACATGTATTCGATTTTTTGGTTTAGTATATGCCAGCTTCCTCACGATGTTTTCCATCACCGTTTTGAGAGCAGTGACTATGAAATAATTTATACTAAGTAAATCGCCTGGCTGGGCTCAAACCTACGACCTACAACTCGTAAGTTGTGGCTATTACCACTGGAACACCGGTGCTCTCTGCGCTAAAATTCAACCAGATATTAGTTACCTCCTTCAAAACAACATATACAACGGCACTTCATTTCTTGCACCACGTGTCTCAAAATGGCCGGGGCCGCCTTGAAGCGGCTCCTACCCAATCTGAGGGGGCCAAACGCCTCCTGCCGGAGGCTCTACGCGGGGATCGTGCGGTCCATGGCCCTCTACGGGGCACCGGTGTGGGCGCGTTCGTTGAGGCAGCGATCAGCTCGCCTGATGAACGCGTCCCAGAGGGTCATGGCGATCCGTATCATCCGCGGATACCGCACGATCTCCCGTGAGGCGGCGAGCCTCCTTGCCGGACTGTCACCGTGGGATCTGGAGGCAAAAATCCTCGCGCACCTGTACGAGTGGCGCGAGGAGGCCAAACGCCGGGGCGAAACTCCGCTGCCGCGACAACTCGCGGCTCGGCGGACCGAGCTCCGGCAGGATCTCATGGTGACATGGAGAGAGCGACTGTCGCAACCCAGCGCTGGGCACGCCACCATCGAGGCGGTAGTGCCCCTCTTTGAGGAGTGGCTGGAGAGGCGTCACGGCGCCCTCACCTTCCGCCTGACGCAGGTGCTCACCGGACACGGCTGTTTCGGTAAGTACCTGTGTCGGATCAAGGCGGAGGTGACCCTCGGGTGTTTCCATTGCGAGGATCGCCCAGAGGACACGGTGGAGCATACGGTGGAGGTTTGCCCCGCTTGGGCAGAGCACCGCCGTGTCCTCGTGGATGCGATAGGCGGCAGCGACCTCTCGCGCCGTGCCCTGGTTCAGGCCATGGTACGGAGCGAGAGGGAATGGGAAGCCGTCTCCACCTTCTGCGAAGCAGTAATGCTCGCGAAGAGGGAGGCGGCATACGCTAGGGAGGCTCGAACACAGCCGAGTCGCCCTAGCGCTCCCAGCCGCGACCGCCGCCTGAGACGCCAGGGGGTTCGGACGCCGCGAGACGATCTCCGGCCACCGTAGACCCGGGCCTGCGGACGGCGAGTAGTGGGTAACTCGCCGTCCGATCAGCACCAGGCCCGAGAGTCGACGGCGCGTAGTGTTCCACGCGCGCCTCAAAGAGTTGTCAGCAAAGTGTAGGGGCCTGCCAAGGCCGGTGCCTGCCCGGGGGTGGAGGATAAATTCGAAAGAGTTACCTCGCCCCCGGGCACTCGAGGCAGGGAGGAACAGGGGTGGGTTTTAGTCAGTAAGAGTCTGACACACCCTTCCGCTCCACCCTAGAGCGGAAGAAGTCATAGGATGATTTCCCACCCCCCAAAAAAAAAAAAAAAAAACGTGTTTCAAAATTGGAAACTTTTCAGGAGAACAAATAAACTGTATAGCAGCACGTAACTCAACCCGGGCCTGCGGACGGCGAGCAGTGGGTAGCTCGCCGTCCGGTCAGCACCAGGCCCGTGAGTCGACGGCGCGTAGTGTTCCACGCGCGCCTCAAAGAGATGAGTGTCAGCCACCACTGACGGGGCCCACCGTGGCCGGTGCCTGCATGCCTAGGGGTAGCGGATAAATTCTGAAAATGAGTTACCGCATCCCTGGGCACTCAGGCAGGGAAGGAACAGGGGTGGGTTTTAGTTAGTAAAAGTCTGACACGCCCTCCCACTCCACCCAGACCGGGAAAAGACATTGGATGATTACCCACCGCCCTAAAAAAAAACACATATCTCAAATTTTTGAAAAAAAAAGAGACACGTGCTGTTGCTATGCCAATACCACTGAGTCGTATAATAAACATAATACGAGTACGCACAGTAAAGGCTCAGTATAAATATATACTGTGGCGAAGGAGTGGAACTCTCTACCTGCGTCTGTATTTCCGAATGCATACAACCCTAATCTCTTCAAAGTTAGAGTGAACAGGCTTCTTCTGGGTAAGCTCGCTCCATCGTCGACTTTGTCTCTGTCACCTCTGACCTACACTAGAGCCAAGAGCAAACCCATATAAAAAATAAAATAAAAAGAGTAACACGATTATGTTGTAGCCTTTCTGTGAGACACTGACATACGTATTATTAAATAAAAAAATAAAAAAAAATAAAATGTGTGTGTTAAATTATCATCACCGTGGCTTGGTTCAAATCCTCGAGTATAAAAAATGGTCAAAATTGCTTCGTTCAATTTCCTATCGAATGACATACTTAACTGTCAAAAAATTACTTACGTGGTGTACTAAGCACTGTTTTATTAATCTATATAAGAACAATTTTTTTTCAAATAATGGTAATGTGTCCAAAAGACTGGCGGTATAGCTACGTTGTATGGTAATGCATAACCTCAGTCCAAGGTAAAAGCCAAAAAAAAATACCATGGGTCACGCGAAGAGTCAACAAAAAAAAAATTAAGATAAGTGTCATGTTGGTATTAGGGGATGGGCCTGCAGCAAATGGTCAGACAGACAATCCAAACAACTTTATAATACAGATTAATAATTTAATTTACTTATAGTATACCTAACTCAAGCGATACAATAAGATCGCAATCTAATAGATCACTTATAATTTAATCAATCTCTATCTACGACTCTGTCTGTTTTAAAACCTTACGATATTAAATGATACAGAGATAATAATTGTACGACAGCCTGATTTGCATACTAGTTCTGTCCTGTGGTTTCGATTGCTGTAAGAAACAAGCACTTGTGCGGCCTGCAGATAATTGTTTTGGATTCTGCGTGTTTATAAATGATACTGGAAATGCTGGGGGCCAGTTTATGGTCAAATTGTTTTTCTTTCCTTTAGATCTAAGCTACACAGTTAGGGATTTTCAAATTGCAAAGTAATATACATATAGTTTAAAAAAATACCTGAAAAAAAAATATGATCCGTTCGGAACCCTATGCGTGCGAGTTCAACTCGCTCTTGGCCAGTTTTTTCTTATTATTATTATTTCTAATCGTTGTTTGGCGTTAGTCTCATAGTCGCAAATACGACTGCTGAGCGTGAGATCCTGGGTTCGACTCGCCGGGTCAGATAAAAAGTGCTATTCGATTTTTACGGTTAAAGCCAACAATAGTGAACAGGTAGCATTAGGTCAAAATAAATGGGCGTCATGGAGGGAAACCATTGCCTAGCTGTCACCTCTGACCTAGACTAGAGTCAAGAGCAAACCCATCTCAAATAAAATAAAAAAATAAAAATGTTTGCACCCTTTTTATCGTGAGGCAGTCCTTCACCTTGGGGCGAGCGTAGGGTCTGTCACGGTTTTCTGCAGCTACCTTTGACCGGGGCACTGGACTGCTTGCGCATTTCTTAAAGCTACCCCGGCTAGGTATTGGCCCAAATTCATTGTGCGTACAGCTAGGGAGTAGAATTCCCTGCTGGAGTTTGTTTCCTGATTGCTACAACCAGGGAGTATTTAAGTCAAGAGTGAATAGGTTACTTCTAAGCAATGATCCATCTTCGACCACATGATCGCTTACCATCAGGTGAGATAGTGGTCAAACGCGTGCCTATCAACAATAAAAAAAATAAAAAAATGAATTTAGTTTGCGGACCCCATCATCACGCGACCTACTACTGGCGAAATGTGGGAGTACCATAGCATAGGTGCCTCTCTGCGTACCCATTTGAAAAATGCTGGCGTGATGTTCTGTCAGTAAACTAGTAACAGTAGTTTATAGAATTAACTAAGGTTAATCAACAAGAGCCATTTATCATACAATGACACTAACAACAACAATACGGTAGACTCATGTTATTTATGCAAAAGCGCAACTTTGGCATTTAATACTGGGCTGTGCCTACTGATAAAATTATTATTGAACGCAGTGACAGGTTGAAAACCTTGTCCTAGTAGTTCCCAGATACTTAGATAAAATATTTATCAACTAGATAAACATACCAAGTTAGGAACTTGTATTATCATTGATCAAATCCATAAATCTATAGGTATGTAGGTATGTGAGCAGTGATGGCCCAGTGGTTACGGCCGCGACTTACAAATTTTAGATCGTGGGTTCGAAGTTCGAACCCAGGCAGGCGCTTTTCTTAGTGTAAATTATTTCATCATTGCACTGCTTTCAAAACGATAAAGGAAAATATCGTGAGGAAACCGGCATGCCCTAGAACCAAAGCTTCGAAGACATGTGACATCCACCAACCTGCATTGGGCCCACGTGCTAGATTACAGCCCACACCCTCTCACAGAGAGGAGACCTGTGTCCCAGCAGTGGGAATATTAAAAGGCTGATTATGCTTATTCAATATACAATAATAAAAAATAATAATAATAAATTATTTATTGAAGCAGTGTTTATTACATTTTACATGAAATTCCTTGGCTCCCGAGCTAGTTTCAAACCGTATTACAGGAGCCTGAAGAATGAATAAAAATGACAAAAAGAAAAAAGAATATATAATTATGTACGTCAACCAATCTGCCTAGCTTTTTTCCAACTATCTTGGGGTCGGATTCCACTTTAACCAGATACAGCTGAATACCAGTATTTTACATGGAGCGACTGCCTATCTGACCTCCACAACCCAGTTACTGGGTAATACGATACCCCTTGGTAAGACCGGATGTCAGACTTTCGGGCTTCTGACGACCCGTAACGACTGCCAAAGATCCACGATTGACAGCCGGACCAACGGCTTAACGTGCTTTCCGAGGCACGGAGGAGTCTCAGTATGTAAAGATGGGTGCCCATCCACGTACCAACCCCGGCAAGCGTAGCTTAACCTGATTGATCGACTCGTGCAGCTGTTATTATTTTAGCCACGAGCTCTTCTTATATAATCTGTAGTACACAGATTAAATAAGTTATTGACCATTGATTTTCTTCTACAAAGTAATAAATAAATAAATAAAAATAAAATAAAATTCATTTATTTCAGGTAGACCATTAAACCCATATTCAATATAAAACAGACAAAACAAGAACATGAACAAGAACATAAAGAAACAATTTGTCATCAATTAACTCAAATTTATTACATTTAGATTATATTAATTAAGTTTAAATTAAATTCAGATTAAATTATTACATTCAGATTAAATTACTAAAATCTCAAAATTGAACGTCAATTTAACATAAAAAAAAAAACAAAAGAAAAATACAAATAAATGTCAGAATAAAATATCAGATGTCAATTACAATTAAATAATTAGGTAATGAAATGCCATAAACACAGAATTTAAATAATGTCTATAGAGTTGAACTTAAAACTGAAATTATAACATGACAAATTACACTCCTGAGACATGCCTGCCACAACAGTGCCCAATGTAGGGACAATTAAAACGCTTGGCAATCATAACCAGGACAGTGTTGGAGCTAGCCCGCACCCTGCGCACCAAGGACGCGCACCGCTTGCGCATGGTGGCGTGGAAACAGTCGGTGCGCGCTTCCGCAAACATGCCCGAGGCGCTGCAGAAGCGGGGCAGCCCCAACACTGCCCTGAACGCGTTGTTGTACTGGACCCGGAGGGCACTGTAAACAGCTTGTGAGTAAGATGCCCATAGATTGCACGTGTATAGGGATGTACAGAAGGCTTTAAAAAGTGTAATCTTTACTTGCTTTGAACATCGTGCAAACCTACGGGCTATCATATTTGCTCTCTTAGACAGTGCCCTTCGCTCCCGCTCAATGTCGACATGGTCCTTCAGGTCGGCCGTTACCCAGTGCCCCAAGTATTTAAATTTATACACCCGTTGCAATGCCACATCATTCAGACGAACAGAGGGCACATGTTGTGGGCATTTGGCGCCTCCCTGAAAAACCATGTATTGGCTTTTAACAACGTTATACATAAGACCATGGCTGCCAGCGTACTCCTCACACACCTTCAACAGCCCGCGCAATCCACACACCGACGCGCTCAGCAGCACCATGTCGTCAGCATAGCTCAGGTTGTTTACACACACGTCATCAACATAGCATCCAACATGCCGACTACTAAGCGCGACGATGAGTGCATCCATGTAAAGATTGAAAAGTGTGGGTGAAGTTAACCCACCCTGTCTCACTCCACACTCTAGCCTGTATGGCTCCGATAATGCGCCCGCCCATCTGACATTGTTAACCTGGTGTTTGTACCAATACTTGAAGATGCTAACAAGTTCGAGTGGCATGTTTATGCCCTCCAGCTTACGCCACAATACATCATATGATACCAGGTCAAAGGCCCTTGACAGGTCGAGGAAACACGCATACACTGGTGTTTTACGATCAGTGTAGTATCGGACGGCGTGCTTGAGACCCAGTATTGCACTCTCTGTAGATAATTTGGGCCTAAATCCAAACTGATTATCGTGCAGTCTCACGTGATTATTTAACCGAGTCTCAAGCAAACCGTCAAACACCTTTGCTATAACAGTAGCTAGAGAGATAGGCCTGTAGTTAGTTTTATCGGCTAGATCACCGGTTTTATTCTTCGCCACAGGCACTACTACCGTTCTCATGAAGTCATACGGCAGGTAGGAATGGCTCAGGCATAGCGAGTAGAACATAGCTAAAACCCTAGACACATGTGGGCCGGCATACTGCAGGTGCTCAATACTGAGGCCGTCGTGACCAGGACATTTGCCTCTAGTCATATGTTTTATAATTTTGTCAACATCTCTAGCCAGAATCCTTGTCTCCATCACTCCTATCGGCTCTGCAGCATTGACCTCCGCATTCTGCTTTGCCAACTGAGGCTTTACAGAGAAGTAGGACTTAAATAAATTTGCTATGTCTCTCGACTCACCAACCCCCTCGACACTCACCGGCTGGCCAGGTCTTAAATTTACCTTCTTGGTACCCTGCCAAAAACCACGAAAGTCTCCTTTTGAGTGCTTCACAGCAAGGATATCCATTTTCAATTGGTCCTGATGATCTTGGCACCATTTAAGCCTAGATTTGAACACCCTCCTGCTTTCACACATTTCGCGATATACTTCCCCGCACTTAGGTTTGCGACATAACACCCATTCAATAAATTTTGTTCTAGCCACCCGGTGAGCCTCGCTGACGTTTTTGTTCCACCCCACTACACGCGACCCAACTACACCCGTCCCCATGCCACCCCGACCCGCCAAAGACGCGTCATGAAGAGCAGTCACAATATCAGAGTACAATCTGTCAATGGCACGCCTGTGACCATGGTCACGGCAGCAAAAGTCTGCACAGTTTATACACTCTTCAGGAAAGTCAACAAGTCTGAGCTTCCTATTACATTCATTCCTATACAGGGCAATCTCAGCCTCCTTTCGTACACCCCACGCTACCCCCTTATTCAACATGACATTGTGATGTACCATCTGCGGAATCACATTTAAATTACACTCGATAATAAGCGGGAAGTGATCAGACCATACCGAGTCATAATCCACATACGCGTTCGTAATCGATTGCCTAGCAGACTGAGTTACTACGCAGTGGTCCAACCAGCTGCACGACCCATACACGTTACTTATAAAGGTAAACGTATCAGAGTCAATACCTAGTATTTCCACATCAACACATAACCTAACCTAATAATATACCCTAATAATATAACCTAATAATATACATATAACCTAATAATATTCACTTTTGCTTTGGTTGCATGTGACTGCAGCATTACCCTTGACTGTACTAGTACTGGGTAGATAACGGCCCACATCCTCTCAAAGAGAGGAGGCATGTGTCCCAGCAGTGGGAATATTAAAAAGCTGAGTACGCTTATTCTATAATATTATTTAGGTTAAGTCATATAAATTAATACTGTAGAACATTGTGACGGATTGCCGTCCCATCAGACAATGGGAGTAAAGAAACTGAGAGTACTAACACCTGAGTTTGCGAAAACACTTGTGGACTATAATATGTGCCGCCTACTTGACTATTCTCCGCTAAGATGATTGACCACCGTAATCGAAATTCGGTAGGGAGGATTATTTTGTTAGCTATTCTGAAAATCGTTGTAGTAGATAGAAAACGGTACTATGTTTTTAGCCTATGTTTTTGTATAGGTATAATATGACGTTTCAATCGAACTGAAGTTTTAATTGCTTTTTTCAGCAGCTTCACCCGCGTGGAATTAGTACTTCCCCCATTATAAATTATAGCCTATGTGCTATTCCTGGCTATAATTATCTCTGTGCCAAATTTCACCCAGATCTGTTCAGCCGTTCTAGTGTGATTGAGTAACAAACATTCAACCAAACTTTCGCATTCATAATATTAGTCGGAAGTAAAATTACTTTATTTTTGAACATTGTCGTATCTGCTCCCAGTAACTCAAGGAAGACTTAATGCATTAGACCATTTTACTGTCCATACAAAATTATTAAAAGAACCATGATTTCTATGAATTAAAAAAACTGGCCAAGTGTGTATTGGATTTCACACATTAACGGTTCCGTACCAAATATTGGGATTTGTTAGTAAAGTATACGTAATAATCAACATTGTCAATTTGTTACCAAATTTCAAGTTTGTCAATGGGATGTTATATAATTCTTCGTTACAAAATTTTGTGACGGACGACGGACGGACAGACAGACAGACACGTGATTGACAACACTAGGGCTCCGTTTGCACCCTTCGGGTATTGACAATGTATTTTCTAAAGCGAACAACTTCACTCTTATAGCCATAGCTAATCCATAAATCACTTAATTGATATTTTAATGATCTTTGACCATTCTTTAAGATCCATCCTACATGGTCTTATGATTTATGACTCAAAACGTTACATCGTTTGATTCATGTCATCATTACATTTCTCTTGTGATTATGATTTCTTTGTCTCTCATTTTATCATCTATTTAAATTGTTGTTGGATTTATTTTTAGGGTCCTCTAACCCTACAAGTTAAACAAATGTGAAAAAATTCGTATATAAATTAAAACAAATATTGAAGGAAAACTGTTACTGCTAAGTTAGCTCTGCTAGTTTAAGAGTAATAGTCGCCCAACTTATAAAAAGTACGGACTTGGTAAAATTTCGTACAAAATACAAAACCCATAGAAAAAAAAATACTTAGATGAAGTTGTTACTTATTTAAGTCCCTTTCTAAGTCCGCTTGTTGAACTCTACACTGCGCGAAGCCTGACACGCAGGTTTATAGTAGGTAGGTATTTTTGTAGGCTTTATTAGCCGCATTGCTTGTCTGTCTGAGAAAATTCTTTATAGTTTTAAAGTTATTTGTATGATATAACTTAAGATATGGTGCGGTCTTAAATGGAAAAGATTAGTCACCCAACCATTAACTAAATTTGCTAAACGTTTAAGATCTATTGAACGATGGTTTCTAAGTAGGTATCCAACTCTTTCCTAATTTTAGTGTAACTAAAAACTTTTTTGTCGTGACTATCAGAGGAGCTCGTGGCTAAAGTAATAACAGCCGCACGGGTCGATTCATCGGGTTAAGCTACGCTTGCCGGGGTTGATCCATGGATTGGTGAACATCTTTACATACCGAGACTCCTCCGTCCCTCGAAAAGCACGTTAAACTGTTGGGCCCGGCTGTCAATCGTGAATCTTTGACAGTCGTTACGGGTCGTCAGAAGCCCGAAAGTCCGAAAAACAGTCTTTCCAAGGGGTATTGTTTTACCCAGTCACTGGGTTGTGGAGGTCAGATAGCAGTTGCTCCTTGTAAAATTTTGATATTCAGCTGCATCCGGTTAGATTGGAAGCCGACCCAAAGATTGGGACAAGGCTAGGCAGATTGACTATCAAATTACCAGATTTATGTCAACTAAGCATAAATCTGGTACAAAATTCACTATTGCACGATTGGCTGCTGCGCTGCGTGTCGTGGCTTATATTCCTGCACGGAACCAATATTTGTACGGCCTACAGAAAGTTGTTCCGGGTCTGGGTGTCTTGTGTTTGTGAATTTAAATGTTTGTGAACGAATCCACGATACAGGAATAATTCATAGTGTGGGGGCAACGGGTTTTTAAAAAGAAAAGGAAAGTGAGCTATGTTGTTTTATGAATGATTGTGGAACACACTTTGAAGACATTTATTATGTACATTCAAAACGATAACTTTTTCTTATTATTTTCACAAAACTGATGTACCTAGGTAGAATCAGTCAATCACAAATGAAAAAATTACTTTAATTTCGGAAGTTCGTGTTTCTGGTTTCGTGTCTTTATTTTTTGACACCGACTTCCGAAATTAAAGTTATTTTGCACTTTTTCTGGAAGTCGGTTCTATTTTTTAGTAAAAAAGTTTTTATTTTTCACTTTTCAGTTGTGGGTTACCCATTAAACTGTGTCAACAACTCATAGATATACGATCGCAGCCATCGGGATTGATTTGCCGTCAATCTTTTAAGAGTTCCGTTGTCTGCCTCCGAAACTCATCATCAGATCTATATGAAATTTAAACGGGACCATTTCAGAACAAAACCCTTTTAAACAAAAAAAAAATTTGCAAATCCGTCAATATAATAATATGACGGAGTTATGTCCGAACATACGTAAAAAAAAAAAACATCCTAATTCATAACCTTCTTTTTTTTTGAAGTAGGTTATAAAAAAAGACTGTTAGTATTGATTTAATTAAATAACAAATTGTTAACTGTTCCAAAGATGTAAATAAATAAAATATAATAGTGAAAAAAAAATAATGAACATTATTTTTCTTATCCTCCTCAGCAAACCCTTTCATTTGATACCCATAACATGGGAATGCATAAAAATTAACTAGACCGCCATCTTTGGAAGTTCGCCATATTGGATTTAGAATGACATCACTTTACTAACCATGCATTGTCATCCAAACTAAACACGTATGCAAAATTTCAGTACTAAGATTTTTTTTACATAGTTCGCTAGATAGAGGTGAAGCTAGCTAAAAGCGTGATAAAAATAAATGAAAAACCCTTATACAGGGTGTAACGGAAAGGTGTGGTCATATTTTAACAACTGCATCTGCCCATTGATATGAACAATTTCCTTCAAGAAAACTTGAGGAAATTCTCAATTTTTTTTTTATATCGCATACAAATATTGATCAGCTGATGACAACTTTGTATGGAAACTACAATATTTTTTTGGGAATTTTCTGTTTTTCTTAGATAAAGTTGGTCATGTCCATGGGTAGAACCAGTTCTTTAAATATGAACACACCTTTCCGTTACACCTTGTATATTATGTTTTTTAACAACAAAGTAATCACAATCGGCCTTCATCGAGGCGGGATATTTTCCAGTGAAGTTCAGTGGCTGTTTTCATTATTCGCAAATTGATTCCTAGTAGATATTGTGATGTTAAATTGGTGTAGTTTTGTTTCTCAAGTATCTACGCAACTGGACAATATGTGGAATCATTGAAACAGGCGCGATCTCGTTAAAATAAAGCTGAGAATTTTGTCGTAGTATTGATTAACACGGCAAAGTTTGCCGAGAAGACTGCCTCGACTCATTTGCTGCCAAATACAGCAAAAACATTAGAATGTGTTGCATCTGCATCCTAATGGGAATAAAGTGACAGTATTTTGTATCTAAAACTAAATACTTTCTTAACTTGACACTGGCTGAATGCACAAAAAGTTCGAAGCCAAAATTAAAGAAAAATAAATAAATAAATCGGCCTTCATCGCTTACTAGGTATACATCGGATATCGACCAAGCTTCACCATCTTACAATCTATTGGATGCTCACTCGATTTTCATAATATTCCCTTTATTGGCCATACCTTGTGTAGGAAATTGCATCGGTAGAGTATGTCCGTGGACAGGATTCTAAGGCGGATATTACATTACGCTTCTTGAAATTTTGGGATATTATTCGATGGTAATAGTGGTGTTACAGAAGTGTGGTGTGAGGAGGTTTAAACAACAAGCAGGTCGGTAAAAGTTCTTCAATTCTGATAACGTCATCATTATCCTGCTTTTCTTCTAATTCATTTGCTGACAGCGCGGCATGGTTTTTTTTCTTCCATAAATTATTTCTCTCTCTCTCTCTCTTCTCTTTGCCTAATCTTTTTCCTTTGTTTGGGGTCGGCTCTCCTTGTCATTCTTTGCCAGACGTGTTTGTGCTGGGTCGTCGAAATATCTAAATTACCTGCCTTTAGGTCGCTGTTTACGACGGACATCCAGGTTAGAGGAGGTCTTTCATGCTTTTTCAGACCGGTTTCGATACTCAGAATTTGTCCAGTCATGTCTTCCTCGGGTCTTCTCACCACATGCCCGTACCATCTCAGGCGTGTTTCGGAGAGGTAATGTTGGATTGGGCGGATCCTAAAACTTCCACGGATATGTTCGTTTGGTACGTTCTTCCATAAAGTATGTATTAAATAATTAAAATTCATGCAGTTACATATGCATACAAAAGGGCTCAATCACACATTTTCAGTCTTCTTCACATTCACACTTCACTCAATAATTTTAGACATCTTATAGTTTTTTTTATTGCAAAAGTAATAGTTATTTTTAGTTTAATTCTTTTTACATCAATTTCCTTGTTGATATTTGTAGCTAGACTTACAACCTACCTAATGGATAGGGTTTACCTAGTTTAGAAGGCAGGGTGTCAATAGTTTAAGCCACCTGCTAAAACTAAATGTACCAACCTATGTGAGTCTTTATTAGTGCTTTTCGAGGTACGGAGGAGTCATACACGTACGTGTGGCTGTTATTAACTAGCCACTAGTTCAATGGTCTAAGTAACTACTAAAAGTTATTGGCATTGGATGACAAAATGACGATAATGTCAGTCGTGGATCTTTTGTGAAAACTTTTAATATGAAACTGAAAGGAACCACCTGGCTAATTACTTAGCAACACTATTTTTAGTGTTTATGTCTTTGCGATAATATTTCGAGGTGTACAGAACTCCAATGTTTGTTTCTCTGTGTCACTGTGAACACTTTCATTGTGCTTACAGCAAGGAGTGGAATTATCTGCCTGGGACAAATAACAAGACAAGCGCAGAATTCGTGTAACTTGCCCACAAATGAGAGGTCGTGGTAAAATTTTACAAGAAAATCACAAGCATTTTAAATAGCTCATACAATTTTTTTCAAGTAACTTTCGACGATAAATAAATAGAACAAAACAGAATACAAGCACCAATTATTACTTCTCAAAACCAAGCAAACATACTAACTCAAATATCCCTTTTGCCAGGTCATCGCTCCAAGGTCAAAAGTTCAACACCAAAGGTCAAACAACATAAAGCCAAACGTAACATATTACTTACAGTTGGTGTCACATGTTGAACATATAAATGAGGCATCTCTAACTTTGCCAACATAACTGAGAAGCACGCACATAAGTTTGTTGTAAGGGCTGTTGGATACCGAAAGCGTTACGATTCGGGGAAATAAATTGTTGGGTTATATTTGGATGGAGAAACTTAGACTTGATTGTCAGAAAATACCAACATGCAGCGAGCAAGCGTGGTTATCTATCTCTTACACACCATAGCAACTTTCATCATCATACTTTTGCCTTCATCTCAATATATTTTAGTTGGTGTCGGCACAAAGTAGCAATGTTACAAGTTATCTGTCATGCAAATGATACGAGTATGTGCCTATTGTTTTGTGTAGTATACCATTGCTTATTATACATACTAAAACTATCGTAGCACTCATAATATGGGCCTCATTAAAAGGCTTGAAGGCACCCAAAGGGCAAAGAGGGTTATGCTAGGATAGGAGTTTCCTTGAGTGATCGAATCATAAATGAAGATATTACTAGTACATAGCCCGTAGGTTCGCAGTGGCATAGGGCAAGGCATATTGCTCGCAGTACAGATGGTCGATGGGGCCAAAAAGTTCTGGAGTAGCGACCGCGTACCGTACCTTGGAAGGCCACCCACAAGGTGGGCCGATGACAATACATGGTGAGGGTCGCAGGTAGCCGATGGATGCGAGACGCACCAGACCTAAAAGAAAAGGCATATATGTTCAGCAGTGGATGTTTTTCTATTGAAATAATAATAATGATTTTTAAATGTGTTTTAATGAATTTATCTAAATAATAATCTGTAAATAAACCATTTCATTTGCAACATGTTTTCTGCTTCCAGACTTCTCTAGTAGTCATAGTTTTAGTAGTTATCCCTTTTCTAGACATATAATTTGTTACACAGTCCGTCTGTCGTTTCTTGTAATCCTACTTTAGGTTTCTTTAGTTATTCAAGGACAAGGTCTTTTACTGCCTCGATGACGGTTGGTCGTAGTCTTAAGTGAGATTCCCGAGTCGAGTAAATCTTGGTTAGTACCTACCCGGTTAGTTACGTTATGCTCGGCCTTTATTTTGTGTGACTGAAAGCATAACTTTAGTAATCACAGTACTTTGATGAGAGAGACAGAGCATATTCCTTAATTTCACGAAGTGGTCCGAGTTTTGCCGAAAGTACATGGAATTTGGTCTGAAAAGGGTTCTTATTTATCTGCCTCTACTCTGTTTTACGGGTGGAAATCCTTAAGTATGTCCTCCACCCTGGAGTGGATGGAGGGGTCTGCCATACTTTTACTTACTAAAACCACATGAGATCTGCTGCTGCCACTGGCCAGGTTGCGTACAGGCCCGAGCGACAACCGTCACCGGCAATAGCTGAGACCACGCATCGACGGAACGACTACGGCAAATGTGCAAGATCGATCCAAGCTGCTGATATAACTGAACCACGAGCCCCTTTAGATGATGGTGATGAACAAGCTGTTTATGTTTCATCTTTCTAAAGGACATTTACTACTATGACTACAGATTTAAGTTCTACACTAAAAGCTGTATCAAAAGCACTTAAAATGTATAGCAATGGGTTCTAAAACTAAGCTAAGTGATAGCTAATGTAATGCTAATACTTAACTGGATCGCTTTTAGCTCGGTCGGGTTCGAGCTGCAGCTTTTAGCTTAGATATTAGACGGATTTGAAGCTGTTATAACAGCTTGTGATATTTTGGTAAGTGCGTGATTATGGCGCTTATAATATTGAGCGGATTGACGATTCGCGGGAAGCTACGTTACCTAAATTGGATGTGCTCGTATATATGTTGATGTAAAACCATTGTAAACCTATTTGCTGTATAATATGACATAGAAGGCTATAATTGTTAGTTTACAGGGTGGCCAACTTTTATGTATATAACTTTTTTGTCACCAAACACACGAGATTTGCCAGATCCTGACTTTTTGATAAGGTTATATAAAGGGACGCGTCGTGGACAATTTTGTACAGAAGAATATTTTTTGTTTTGTTATTGGAAATACCTAATCAAGTATACGAAATTTTGATGAAAAACACGACGAAAAGCTAGCGTCTTTTTGGCCATCAAAAAGGTGAATATTTGGTTGGTTTTCATACAAAATTAAAAAACCTGGATTAAAAATATGAAATATCTGGTAGTTTCCGTTGGATTGAAAAAATATCTCGATTTAAATTTGTTTATATCTGATTTGGCAATCCTTTATAAAGTACTAGCTCTTTGCCCGCGGCTTCGCTCTCGTGACCTATCCTGCGGGAACTGTTATTTTTCGATAAAAATTAGCATTATGTTAATTGCTGATAATTTAGCATTCTATTGGTAAAAAAATTGTTAAAATCGGTCCAGTAGTTTCGGAGTTTCTTCGGTACAAACAAACAAAAAAACATTCCTCTTTATAATATTAATATAAAATTACGCAGCTTATCCAAAAGGAACCATGCATTTTTGCGCAATATCATTAAAAGAATTATCGTAATAGAATCGGTAGGTACTTGTAGAGATTCTTTCCTGCAGCAAACGACCGACAGACGAAACCATTTAATTTTTATCTCTTGACTAGCGACTCGCCCCGGCTCTGCACAGGTACAAATTATACATACAAACCTTCCTCGTTTATTGCTCTTCATAGCGAATACTTCATTAAAATCCGTTGCGTAGTTTAGGAGGAGTTAGCGAAGAAACAGACAGATGCGAAAAGTGACTTAGATTTATACTATGTACAGTTAATAATATAAATTTCAATTAAATCCATGCAGTAAAAACCCTTCCTTTATATGTCTAGGACCAACATAAACTTTTCGTAGGAACCTTGTTAACAGACAGGCTGGTCGGTCTAATATACTTTTAAAGGGTGGTGCAAATTTAGAATAGGATTTAAATAGGAATAAAAGTGTTTAAGTTTCAAAAACAGTCAGTTGTGAGTCGTCGATAAAGACAATTTGATAATCTTTATGTACTACATAATATTATAAAGCGGTAAATTTTGTGAGTTTGTAAGGTTGTAGGGTGTAATCTCTGGATCTTTTGAACCAATTTTGAAAGTTCTTTTACCAACAGAAAGCCTCAGTGTCATAGGCTATCGCCGTCCGATCAGCACCAGGCCCGAGAGTCGACGGCGCGTAGTGTTCCACGCGCGCCTCAAAGAGTTGTCAGCAAAGGACGGGGCCTGCCACGGCCAGTGCCTGCCCGGGGGTGGAGGATAAATTCGAAAGAGTTACCTCGCCCCCGGGTGCGTAGGGCAGGGAGGAACAGGGGTGGGTTTTAGTCAGTAAGAGTCTGACACGCCCTTCCGCTCCACCCTAGAGCGGAAGAAGTCATAAGATGATTTCCCAACCCCAAAAAAAAAAAAAAAAAAAAAGCCTCCAAGTACTTACTTGGATCACGAGAGTGACCAAAGGAGTCACCGCAGCTCTGGCATAGCCAACAGAAGAAACACGGGTGGGTTTTAGTCAGTAAGAGTCTGACACGCCGTCCCGCTCCCCCCAAAGCGGTATAAGTTATTTGATGATATCCCACCCAAAAAAAGATCTCTAAGTACACTCAACAAACTCCTAAAGAAACATACCAACCACACGTAAAACTAAAGAAAATCAATGTTAAACAAAGCCACGGTAATAGGGTGACAATGCAAGGCTCGCTCACGACAGGAAGCGAATAATTTAGTAAATTACCATCCGTACCGCGACCGGACCAACGGCTGTTCAACAAAACGTATTTAAGGAAAGCTTGACATTGTGGGAACAGAATACATCAGGCTGTTCTCAATTATTCAGTATTATCACCTTTTTTCGCACTGAAACGGGCGCTTAGATGTAGGCAAACAAGATGCCAGGTTCAAGTAGAAATGGGCGGGTCACTTAAGCCATAATATGACGACTGAGTAAGAGGTTCTTCACGCAATGGGTTCGTTCCTCTTGGGTTCCTGAACATGACAAGCGCCATCAAAGCCGACTGAGCAAGAAGGTGAGAGGACATCTATTTAACGTCATCGTCATCATTCTCCTGCCCTTATATCAATTTAATTGGGGTCGGCGCAAAATGTGTTTTTCTTCCATACTCCTCTATTAGTCGTCATCTTTGTAGTCACCCCCTTTTTACTCATATCCTCTTTCACACAGTCCATCCATCGTTTCTTTGGCCTTCCCCTACTCGACCAACCATCCATCCACCATCCATCCATCCATTCTTCCATCTATTTAACGTATCGAATGCAAATATATACATATGTATATGTATTTGGCCCTGAAAAGGGCCCGCGCGGGTTACATTGATCAACATTTGTCATCGTGGTGAAAGGATTAACCAATCAACAGAAGTCGATTGCTCAGGGTGCGCCCAACATAACAAAAGTCTGTACACACAGACTTTTGTTATGTTGTATACACAAGTATGTACGTTGCTAGGAGGCTCCTTTCATGTGAGATGACTTAGACGCGTACCATGAGGGTCCGTTCGAGACTGCGTGGGAGAGTTCTGGGAAGCAATTGGGGGAGACTTTTGCCCAGCAATTGGACAGCAACGGTTAAATAAAAAAAATATCTTGCTTCCACAACTCGCTTTAAAATAGATATACTATTAGTTAGAGCAGGCAGTTTCCCTGCGTGATCGAATAAAAAAGGGATTAGCAGGAAAGCCAAGATAACATAAAATTTAACAAGTAGCATAGTCCGAAGAATTGCCAAATTTAAGTGACAGTGGCTAGGGTACAATGCTCGCAGAATGGCTGATAAGGCCGATGGTTTCTAGAGTGGCAACCGCGTTGACCGAAAGCCACAACGTCGAACGGTCTCCCATAAGATAGACCGATGAACTGGTGAGAGTCGCCGGAGACCACTAGATGCAAGCAGAGGACCGGTCGATGTGGCAAAGCATGAGAAAGTGACAGTGGACACCTAATGCCTGCCATATACATCTCGCCAGTTATTTTTTAATTCTGCGATTGTTTTAATTTTATAACAATGTGCACATATAACTTTTGGTGCAAGTACTGTAACCCTAATAGTAATTACAGTTTTGAGCCGTTTAGGGTTAAAAAACTTGGGTCATGGGGTCCGAGTGCACGTTATATATTCAAATAATTATGTTTACCGCCGACTGATTGACACTTCGCATGACCAGAGGGGCTGGCTCGTTCTTCGCCCATCGAATTAGCTTTGCCATTCAACATGACAATGATGCCAATCTTCTGGGCATATTTCAGACTTGTCCAGATGCCATCGATGTGGAGGAGTACTTTGACGTTGAAGTGTCTTCTGTTTTTAACCGACTTCCAAAAGGAGGAGGTTCTCAATTCGTCTGTATGTATTTTTTTGTTTTGTTGTTTGTTACGCGATTTCTCGGCCACTTATGAATGCATTGTGATGATTATTTTTTTATTTGGTAGGCAATACTTCAGAGGTGGCCATATAAATTTTATCAAATTGATTCAGCACATTTTAGTTCTGGGGTGCAACACCTAAAAAGTGTTTTTTTTTTTTTTTTTACAAAAAATACAACCGACTTCAAAGTCAGTGTCAAATAACGAAGAAACAAAATACAAACAAGTTTTTGTATATAATTTGTGCTTGTGTTTTTGTGTATAATTTGTGTTTGTGTATTTTGTCTGTGTTTGTTTGTGTTTTTTTTGTGTGTAATTTGTGTGTGGATAAAAACAGTTAAGACTTAGATCGTTTATTCGCATAACACACACACACGCACGCACACACAAAAACACACACATATACAAAACACACACGCACATATAAATTACATTTTTAAATATTTCAATATTTAGATAATATTCAAATTCACACACATGTACGTGTATTTTTAACCGACGAAAAAAAAGGAGGAGGTTCTCAATTCGACCGTATGTATATTTTTTTTTTGTGTATGTTCAGCCCTCACTCCGTCATTTATGAACCGATCTTGATGATTATTTTTTTGTTAGATAGGGTACACCTCAAGGGTGGCCCCAAGTCAAGTAAGTCAGGATCTGATAATGGAATCCTGATAAAATTGAGAGAAAACACGGAAAATTGTGGGCACGTTTAGCGTTTCTGTACGTATGTTCAGCCCTCACTCCGTTGTTTATGAACCGATTTAGATAATTCTTCTTTTATTAGATAGAGTATACTTTAAGGGTGGTCCCACGTCAAGGACATCAGGATTTGATCTTGGAATCCTGATAAAATTCAGAGAAAACCTCGTAAATTGACCACGAATATTGTTTGTGTTTGCTTTTCATAACTAAATCAAGTATTTGCATTTAGGAATCATCACATCATGAAACTGAGCTGATGATGGAAACCATATCATTCCTAAACAATAGAAGCTAGATATAAAAAACTGGTTTGAGTGACAGATACCACTTAATATGCTTTGACGACAAGACGTCTTTAGAATATTGGAGGTAACCTCAACTGGTCAATATACTGGGAACCTCATGGAAGGATGGTTAAATCATCAGCTCAGTGCCAAGAGGGATGATGAAGGATTAGAAATTAGCCTCAGAGTACTAAAAGAGGATGCGAGTCACAAAAAATCATAAAATAAAAAACTTTTTAACAAAAAATTCAACCGACGAAAAAGAACTAAAAAGCAAAAAATATATAAACCTTTTAAGTCTTATGAGCTTAAATAAGCTCAATACTCAAGACTTAAAAGGAGACTTAACAGGTAAATACCTACATATAATATCAAATTTTATATAAACTTATTTTGAGTCGGCGCCAAATAATAAAATGATTAATTACCTACTCGTACATCTAGCCTTCTTCATTTCTACGTACTTAAAAAATTTAGATATTTAATAATCAGATTGATGTTTGGCGCCGACTCAAAATTAGCTTATATAAAATTTGATATTTTATGTAGGTAAATAAGCTCAATACTCAAGACTTAAAAGGTTTATTTATTTTTTGATTTTTAGTTCTTTTTCGTCGGTTGAATTTTTTGTTAAAAAGTTTTTTATGTTATTATCAACTTGAGTTTTGCAGCTCATCAAAATATGTCACTAAAATATTTGTTACATATATTATCACAGGTATTATTTATTTAACTGATGTATTTAATCAGTGCTTACAGTCAATTTCCTAGCAAAGAAATATGATGTAAATTAACACAATTTTGCTGTTATAGCGCAAATTAACTGCTCTGAGCTCAAATTCAACGTGATTAGCATTTAACTATTTATGTTGATTCTAGTTAAAATACGTGGATTACTGTTAAAACAGCCAGTCACCGTGTGGTAATTTTAAGGTAATAATTGTAACAATGGATCAATAAATTTATTATTATTATTACTGTAATGATGATACTTTGGTTCCGATGATTTGGTAAAGGTTGCGGGAATTTACTGGATGCGAGAAGCTAAGAAACCTTCGATGTGGCAAGACGGTTGTAACCAGCGGAATACATCTTTCGGCTCAATGATGAAAGAAGATTTTTTTTAAATTGGAAACCAAGCGTTGACTTAATCTTCTTATTTTATTGTACACAGAAAGTAGCCCTGTCCTGCAGACTGAAGATTGTGTAAGAACTTGCGAGGGTTTACACTACACAAGTAAAAAAGGAATCAATATTATGATCACAAGACTTCATTTCTCTTTTCTGTACATAGATCACTATGTCTTCATTATTTACTTTACATTAAAAATACTTACTCAAAGCCAAGCGAAACGAAGAAGAATATTTTCAATGTAGTATTAAAATTTAACTTCGTACCTAAAGTACTAGTACTACACCGATGAGTTCAGTGTGGCTGTAGGCTTACATCAAGGGTAGGCTTTAAGTCCTTACCTCTTCCTGTTGATTATGGACGCTCTTACGTCGGAAATACAGGAGGAGGCACCCTGGTGCATGCTGTTTGCCGACGACATTGTTCTGGTCGGTGAAGATGGACCTGAGATCCAGAGCAGATTGGAGAAATGGCAACAGAAGCTGGAGAAAGTTGGCTTGAAAATCAGCAGAACCAAAACTGAATACATGTTCTACGATTTCGGCGGTCTCTCCAGCTCTGAAGCTATAGTGCTAGATGGCGCGCTTCTCCCAGTCTGCTCCGATTTTCGGTATCTCGGTTCACTCGTGCAAAGCGATAGCGAAATAGATCGGACTGTTAAGCACAGAATTAACACTGGATGGATGAAATGGCGGCAGGTCACCGGGACTATCTGTGACTCCCGCATTCCCCTAAAACTTAAGGGGAAGATTTATAAAACAATGGTCAGACCTGCTGTCTTGTATGGTTCAGAATGTTGGGCCACAAAAGGAATGAATGAAAAGCAATTGCATGCGGCTGAGATGAGAATGCTAAGAGCGATGTGTGGTGTTACGCGCATGGATAGAATTAGGAATGACTATATAAGAGGAAGTCTGAAAGTGGCGCCGCTGACTGAAAAGTTGTGTGGAAATCGGTTGTCGTGGTATATGCCTATACCACGACAACCCCATGTGATGCGGAGGAATGAAGAAAATGTCGTGAAGAAAGTCTTATGTATGGATGTGGATGGCCATAAGAGTAGGGGAAGGCCAAAGAAACGATGGTTGGACTGTGTGAAAGAGGTAAAAAGGGGGTGACTACAGAGATGACGACTAATAGAGGAGTATGGAAGAAAAAGACATGTTGCGCCGACCGCAAATAAATTGGGATAAGGGCAGGAGAATGATGACCTAAAGTATTAGTATTATCTAAAGAATAAAATAATATAGTTTATAAAAACTAAAAATACGCTTTAATATAGAATGATGTCTTTTTATTTGTAGAGGAGAAGCTCGTGGCTTAAGTAATAACAGCCGCACGGGTCGATCCATCAGGATAATAATAATAATAAGTCTTTATTTTTCAGATAACTAAGATCCAATGTGTTAGTAATTACAATAATGACTTACAGCTATTGTTAGTAAAGTGCCACGATATTCACTAATATAATTTAATAGTCACAATAAATCACCATTTATTGTGACTATTAAATTATCACCTTCCTCACCATCTTTTTTAAAATTGGAGATGTAACATACGCTACGCTACCCGCTTGCCGGGGTTGATCCATGGATGGGTGACCATCTTTACATACCGAGACTCGTTCGTGCCTCGGAAAGCACGTTAAAGCCGTTGATCCCGGCTGTCAATCTTGGATTTTTGACAGTGGTTACAGGTCGTCAGAAGCCCGAGAGTCTGACAACAAATCTTAACAAGGGGTATCGTATCTCACGCCCTCAGCAGCAGCCGCCGCAGGAGACGCCAGGGGCTTCCGGCGCCGCTAGACGATCTCCGGCCAACGTAGACCCGTGCCTGCGGACGGCGAGTAATGGGTGGCTCGCCATCCGATCAGCACCAGGCCCGAGAGTCGACGGCGCGTAGTTCTCCTCAAAGAGTTGTCAGCATACATGACGGGGCCCGTCATGGCCGATGCCTGCCTAGGGGTTGAGGATAAAATCGTTACCTCGCTCCTGGGCATTCAGGGCAGGGAGGAACAGGGGTGGGTTTTAGTCAGTATGAGTCTGACAATCCCTCCCGCTCCACCCAGAGTGGGAGAAGTCATTGGATTATTTCCCACCCCCAAAAAAAAAAATAAGGGGTATCGTATTACCCAGTAACTGGGTTGTGAAGGTCAGATAGGCAGTCGCTCCATATAAAATTCTGGTATATAGCTGCATCAGTGTAGACTGAAAGCCGACCCCAAGATAGTTGTGAAAAGGCAATGCAGATTTTTTGATGTCTTCTTATTTTTAGTATTCTTTTCAGCAAACTCTTTCATCTGATACTCATATCATTGGAATGCATAAAAAATAAGTAGTCCGCCATTTTTGGGAGTCCAGCAAATTAGATTTACACTAACGTGACAGTTGACCATGCATTGTCATCCAAACTAATCATGTATGCAGAAAAAAGGAAATGCACTAAAAATTTAAAAATAACTTAAATTTCGGAAGTCGGTGTTTGTATTTTATTTCTTCGTTATTTGACATCGACTTCTACTTCACCTTTTCGAAATTAAAGTTATTTTTTTTTTGTCGGTGTATTTTCATTTTTTGGAAGACGGTTGTTTTATTTTTTTGTAAAAGTTTTTTATTTTCACTTTTTAGTTGTTATACCCCAGACCTAAAAATTGCAATAACATGGAACGTGGAATTTAAACATACTATTAATTGGAGAAAACCAATACGTCATCTATGTATACATATTTTTCGTTTTTGTGTGTACTTTTTTTTATTGTTGATAGGCACGCGTTTGACCACTATGGTAACTATATTATATACTACCTGATGGTAAGCGATGATGTGGTCGAAGATGGAGCACGCTTACCTAGAAGTAACTTATTCACTCTTGACTTAAAGACTCCCAGGTTGTAGCTATCAGGAAACACAGACTCCGGTAGGTACTTATGTACGCACGTAAGAAGTTATACTTCTTTGGCGTAACAAGATAAAAAAACAAAACTGTCACAAAATTTACAAAAGGAAAACAATCATTCTTCATGAACCACAGACCATAGCTAACTTCAGGATGTCGGTTCTAGCTAAATTAGGCTGTAGGTTTTTTGTGACGGTGTGCGCGCGCATCGTAAAAATTTACCCTAATCATTTTTCCCTAACGCCCCAAAAGAAGTATAACTACAAAAAAAAAAAACATACATACAGTCGAACATAGAACCTCCTCCTTTTTCGAAGTCGGTTAAAAACTCAACTCAATCGGCTTAGCTGCTATAATTTTTTTTACATGGTTACAGATGAAACTTCATAATAGAAGCGTATTAAAATACACCTTATACAAAGCGGGTGGCTAGGTACACAAAGTCAAAATGTAGTAACTCCTCACCTAACGCGTGGGCACAAAGATCAAAGGGGCACACAGGATTGTTGAGACATCGTTAGTTAGTACAATAACATAGGTTAGTTCCTCTACTTGGACTCACTTGAGTGGGTTAACTAGATACTATGGGTAATAGATAAGTAGTATAATTTTATGGTCACTCCTATTTGGTTAAAATTCAATGCGTTCTTGCAACATGCTTTGTCGGTGATGCATTCGTACAGCACATTATTTTGAGATTTTATTTTGATGACATCATAATGTAGTTGCATGACTGTCTCTATTTGGCGATAGAAACCAAATATCGTCGTAATAGTCATCGTAAAACAGATGTAATTTGCCAGACAGTTAGGTATAATAATTATAGTTTTTTCTTATATCCAACCGTAATCTTTCTTTTTTTTTTGGATGGTGGTAAAGAATCCCATGACTTCTCCCGTTCTGGGTGCAGCGGGAGGGAGTGTCAGACTCTTACTGACTAAAACCCACCTGTGGGCCGTGTTCCTTTGCGTTCCAGGGCCGCAGTAACTTTTTCGAACCCGAATTCCACAACCCTGGTCCGTAATCTTCCTTCATAGTTGGATTAGAAATAGTGGCTGCGAGTGTCTTGGTTTCTAGGTTATGGTATGTTACTGGGTTTTTATATGAGTTAGATGTGTACTTGAATAATGGCAAAAAGGTTGTTTTAGTAACGTGTCAAAATCAAAACTGGCGAAAGTGGTTGTAAAACCTCTGTGAAATCCTCCCGACCAAATTTTGTACAACGGAGATTTGCCAAGTATGCAGGAGACTTTCTGTTGACATAGGTGCACTCTCTGTTCTTTTACCCTCATAGTCCGATGGGACGGCAATCCGACAGAATTGGAGAGCGATCAGGCTTTACGTGCTTTGCGAGGCACGGGGATGGCACACAATTAACTTGAAAACTCCGGGCTGCTACAGAGTATCTACTGACGCCCGACCCGAGACTGGAACTTAGGACCCCAAACTCAGTAGTCGCGCTACCTTTTCTTAGAATACATGCATGATGTTAAGTAAAATATAGACGAAACACCAAATAATCTAGCCAAAGTAACGACTAAACTTAGAATCTAGAAATCCATAGATAAATCTACTATATTATGATCGTATTCAAATGTACTAACGACGAGCACACAACGCACATTCGCGATTAGCCGCACCTACTGTAACCGAGTCTAGTGTTGCGTCTAATCTATAGACATTATCGATAATACGATGTGCAATTGACATGGCGTGTGTGTGTATATTAGTTTGGATTTGGATTATACCGTAATTAATCCAACTATTTACAATAATTGAGCGAGTAAATGTTGAGGGAGATTGATATTTACGTGGATAGTGATGTGTATGGGTATATCCATGTGTGATTAAATATAACATTGTTTTCAATAAAACATGGATACATAACGTTTCATGATGTCGGGAAAATTGCAAGCTTAACATTTTTTATTAATACTCTGAATTCTGAAAAATCGTAAATATTAAGTCAAGTCAAATAATAATAATAATGGTAATGTTAAGTCGTAATATTAATCGTAATATTAATTGTTCCATTACATTTTTTCCTGTATTTATGGAAAATTAAAGAACAGCTGTGCAATGCAACACAGTACTTCACAAAAGTCCTTATCATAAATATATAGGTATTTTGTAGACACCTTATTAGTAGTTCTTACACTCTTGAATACTATGTAAAATAAATAAACAGCTTAATACTAATACCGCCTCCTACATAACCACAACAAAACAAAGGAAATTTCCACACATTTTAACCTAAACCAATTTCAAATCCAACCATTTCATCGTTAACACCTCCCCACCCCTAGCTAACCGCAGGTGTGGCGCTTACATTACATTGCTATAATACGAACTAGGAATGTCGATATTCTTTCCGTCTCGATTCATATCGACCGGTCGCAACACTATCGGTCCGAACAAATGTGCAGGGCACAAATTTTTGTGGTCATCCCTATTCTGTATTAATATAATATTTTGATAGAGAAATTATTTTGTGCTTAAACGTTAGATAAATTTTCATAAAGATAATATTGAATTAATTCAATGTTTGATTTGGGAATTGGACAATAATATAGATTAGTGTTATTTGTTGCTCATTTTGCTCGATTTGTATGCGTGCTGGATTGTTTACTTAGTGTGTACGAATTAATTTGCTGGTTTATCAGTTCATTGATATTCTACTCATAGTTTGATTTTGGTTTCGATTATTGTCAGTCTGATTATTCCATCGGTTTCTATCTGATGATTTGGTTTAGATTCTAAGCCTCAAAAATAATCCAAAACTATCAATCTGCCTATACCAGTATTTTACATGGAGCGGTTACTAGGTAATACGATACCCCTTGGTAAGACTGGTTGTCAGACTTTCGGGCTTCTGACCCATAACGGCTGTCAAAGATCCACGATTGACAGCTGGTACCAACGGATTTACGTGCTTTCTGAGGCACAGAGGAGTCTTGGTATGTAAACATGGTCACTTATCCATGGACCAGCCCCGGCAAGTGCAGCTTAACCTGATGGATTAATCCATGCGGCTGTTATTACTTTAGCTATGAGCTCCTCCAAAACTAATCCAAAACTAGAATTATGATAATAATATAATTATAGTTAAAATAGGTCGAAGACCCGCTGCTGGGTGTATCACCTCTACTTAATTAATTATTCTAATTGCACTCAATGTAAACACAGAACGTTACAGACATCACTTAACTTAGTGAGTGCAAAACTCTGTCAGGGCACAGCAATAAACCTATGACTAAGACTAAGAACAATAATAATTTTACGTAACATCAATAAAAATAATATTACAACATTATTATTATAAGAAACAGTAGCTGTTTTTTTTAGGTTTTATACATACAACTATGTTATCCGTGGCTCCGGCTTAAGAATGCTGCCACCCCATTTCATCCCACGGGTGTCGTAGGAGGCGACTAAGGGAAATTTTGAGATCGTGCATACTATTACAGCAGCTTATGTCACCCGCGTGATGGCGGGTATAGAAAGAAATATACTCGTCGGGAACAGCCACGTTTAAAAGCTAAAGATTGAGTAGCTCGTTACCAATTACGGTGCTTACAACTTTAATGACATAATAAACCTATGTTTTTTTCACTGCTGGGTAGACACACTACTCTTAATGAATTGCCCCTGCTTACCGGGACACTACTGCTCAGACTGAGTCAGCATTGCTCTTGTTAGAACAACACTGGTCTCATTAGGCTAACACTACTCTGTCGCGGTAGTGTTTAAAAGAGTCACGTGAGCAGCCAAAACAACGCAAAGAGCAACTGAAGAAACACGGGTGGTTTTTAGTCATTTGGAGTCTGAACCGCCTGCACCACCCAGAGCGGAAGAAGTCATCTGATGATTTGATTCACGCTCAGCACAATTTTATTGTATCTTTGTGTACCTACTATTATTTTCTTTACCTTTTGTTTGTTGCTGTTGTGTTGTCTATGTCGAATAAATGTTTATTCTATTATATTCTTTTCTTTTCTTTTCTATTCTATTCTATTCTATTCTATTCTATTCTATTCTATTCTATTCTATTCTATTCTATTCTATTCTATTCTATTCTATTCTATTCTATTCTATTCTATTCTATTCTATTCTATTCTATTCTATTCTTTTCTATTCTATTCTATTCTATTCTATTCTATTCTATTTGCCACACTGAAAAAAGAAAGTGCTATACTACTCTCAAAGTGCCTCTAGCTATTATTGACGGCCAACAGTAACCTCATTAGGCTAACATTGGTCTCTGGTCAACACTGTCCTGACAGAACCATGACTACTTGGATCAGGCCCGAGAGTCGACGGCGCGAAGTGTTCCACGCGCGCCTCAAAGAGATGTCAGCAATGCATGACGGGGCCAGTTATGGCTGCTGCCTACCCAGGGATTGTGGATAAATTCTAAACATAGTTACCGCGCCCCTGGGCACTCAGGCCTGCTCTCAAAACGGTGAAGGAAAACTTCGTGAGGAAACTGGCATATCCTAGAACCAAAAATTCAAAGATATTTGACATCCACCAACCCGCATTGCGCCCGCGTGGTGGATTACGGCCCACACCCTCTCACAGAGAGGAGGCCTATGCTCCAGACTTGGGGACATTAAAAAGCTGATAATGATGATGATGATAGGCACTCAGGGCAGAGAAGGAATAGGGGTGGATTTTAGTCAATAAAAGTCTGACACGCACTCCCTCGCCACCCAGAGCGGGAGAAGTCACGATGATTTCCAAACCCAAAAAAAAGGACCATGACTACTTGCAAGGGGTCCAGACAACTTTCATTGAACCAACTCTGTTCTAACTGGGCCAACACTGTTCCTAATGGGCTTTCACTGTTCTTATTGGTTCAACATTACTGTCACGGGTCACCTATGAACACCTATGAACCCAACCACAATAATGAATATATTATGACATTAATCAAAAAGAAAAATACTCGACTACTCGTACGAAACAGGCATGTTCAAACGCCGTCTGGTAAAGATCGAGCAGCTTGCTACCAATTACGGTGATTACGTACCAGGTAACCCAAGACCGATTGTCTTAAATTCCACCTAATGAAGCCCATTTATTGGGTAAACGGTGCGTGTGTTGGGGACACACGGGTTTGGCAGAACGGCGAATGAAATAATGCTTCATTTTACAATTTGTAGGGTTCTGCACCCTGCTAACCAACGAAACCTCATTAGTAAGCCTCCGTTGTCATCCGCCTGTCTGTCAGTAGGTTGTAACTTATGAACCGTATTACGTAGACAGTTATATTGCCGCTATGACAACAGATAATAAAAATAATATGGAACGCTTCGTGTGCTAATCTAACTAGCACTTAACCGGTTTTTATGTATTTGAGAAATATAAAACATTGATTTGGCATAAACTTAACGGCACACAACAAGTTTACGGATCAAATAAACAAAAAATAAAATGTAAAAAATAATCTTTCAGGTTTTTAAAACATGAAAAAATGTGTGCTTCGCTGCGCCAAATAGGTCCAGTTCAGTATGAGAAGGAAAGTTCTACTGGTTACATACATTTACAACATTTTTTGTCAACATTTTTTTCACAAATTTTTGTATTTATCTATACATAAGAAAAGTGTAGGTACATTTTTATTTATTGACTTATCTGAGACGTACATGAATAATGTTCAGCGATATCCTGTCTACTAGAATAGAACTCTTGAACTTGAAACGGCCTAAGTACAAGGCAAAGTAAAACTAGTCGCTAAACGACACTTTTTACAAGACACTCTTGTTTTGTTAATTCCGTGTTTTGGTAGCTTTTTTTTTATTATATACCAAACTTTTTACACTCAAAGGTTTACCCATTGTTCTTGCCGCTGTAAAGCTTGTTTACCGTTGCATATAATTAATTCGTAAAATAAAAAGAAGTCACAAACAACTCAATGAAAATTTTCAAAAAACCTTTCTTTCGTTCCTTTATTTCCTAAATTATTTTTAGTGAGTTATATTTTGGAATCGTCTTCTCAAGCTCTTTAATTTGATACCCCAAATGACCAGGTCACAAATAAACTTACCGAATAGCAGTCGGCATTTTTTTTCAAAATTCGTATCTAGCCTATGTCATTTCGGCGGTTAAACCTATCTTTTTTTTTGTTTTTAATGATTTCTCATTTGTTAAATTCCATCAAGCCCATCATACATAGCCTAAACGAGGCTACAGCATGTGCCAAAGAAATAGACATACACACACATAAACAAACATCATACTACTAATATTATAAGTGTGAATGTAAGTTTGTTTGTTTCGCTTTCACTCGAAAACTACTTAACCGATCATCATGAAACTTTGTGCACATATTCTTGGAGGTATTAGAAGTAACTAAGATACTTTTTGAGAAAAAATAAATAAATTACGAAAGATACATAAACGCGGGTGAAACCGCGGGCACAGCTAGTACATAATACATTGATATTTGACGGCTTGGTTAGCGCAGTGGTTGAGCGTTTGGCTACTGCGCTGCGGGTCGCGGGTTCGATCTCAAATTCAAATTCATTTATTTACCAGAATATAGGTTTACAAAGTATGATCTTAAATCTATGACGGCCCCTTTACATTCTAACATTAAAAATGGTGTGTAAATATTTTAATTAAGAAAAAAGACAGTAACAACATAAAAGACCTCATGCATTAGGCTTTTTAAGGAACAAATTAAATCATTTATGTAAAAGTTATACTATATACCTATGTCAGTTCAAGAGATTAAATTTTAATGTACTGTCAGATTAAGAATATTATTACATATTGTAATATTGATACTGGTGCGGATTCTGTTTTGTACGAACTAAACTTAATTTAAGCTAAGTATTCCTATCTTTTTCTCTCTAATAAAATAAGAAAAAGACGGACGTAAATTAGAGCTGTTAAATTTAGTTGAACTAATATTTCCATACAAATTAAGTGTACACGTAAAAACATGTCGATTAAAAACACGGTGATGCGCAAGGCGTAAACTACTCGTAGTTTGACATCTCTAACTTAGTTTATAGTTAGAGCCGTCCTTTTCTCGCACTGCCTTTTAGTAAAAGACAGCGATTCTCTAATTTTAGTTTAGTTATTATTAAGAGAATCGGCGTCAATGTCATAAATATTATCCCGTATATCTCCGTACGGAACAAATATTTATACGGCCGACAGATACTCGTAGTTGTTCCAGGTATGGGTGGGTTTTGTACGTGAGTTTAAATATTTGTGAACGCACCCACGATAAAGGAGTAATTCCTAGTGTGGGGACCGTTTCTTTTTTTTTAAATGAAAATATCTAAATAAAAAAAATGTACCCTGGAAAAACATTACCGTCCTTCTAGGGGAGTCGGGTAAAAAGTATCACTTTGCGCAAGATTTTGATTACTACAAAAAATAAACACGCAATTTTCTCCGGTTTCCCAACGTATACACCCGTGTGTCACCTAATTGCGAGTCACCGGTGAAAATCACAGTTACAATTGACGCGATCTTTATTTTCATTTCAGCACTCATTCTTCAAGGCCTGATTCAGTCCTTCAGTTTTATTGGTGCAAAAATGTTCTTTTGGAAAAATCACTGAGCACTGATTGGCTGGCGAGAACCGGGTGAGTTTGATCGCTTTTACCAAGTGTTTGGCATTGTGTCGAATTATGTTTTTGTCTGGAAGTTTTCAGGTTTTATGGAAGTGACATAAGAATGGTTTGGGCTGAATTTTAGATCCGAATTATTTTACGAATTATTTTCAAGGTTTTGTGTTTGTAGGATGGGAATGATGTTAGATGTTTGGGTCAGGATAAGGTCAACCCGATACTGCAATAAAATTGGGATCTTTCCGAAAAAAAATAAAAAAAATTATAAGTCCTCGCGACATATCCCCACTTTTATTTTTGTGGGTTGGGAAATCATCCAATGACTTCTCCCGATCCGAGTGGAGCGAGAGGAATAGACTTTTACTGACTAAACCCCATCCCTGTTCCTTCAGTTCCCTGAGTGCCAAGGGCCGCGGGAACAGGTATTGCTGATATCTCTTTGGGCAAACCTGTTTGTGTAGTGTGATTTTAATGCTGGATGATGATAAACCAGCTTCTGCCAGCGGTTTCGCTCGCGTGGAATTAGTACCATTATAAATTATAGCCTATGTGCTATTCCAGATTATAATCTATCTCTGATTTTGATCCAGAGCCGTTCAGCCGTTCTGGCATGATTGAGTAACAAACATCCATCCACCCTTCCAAACCTTTGCATTTATAATATTAGTCGGACTAACACTATCGATAAGGGTTAAGACTTAAGTTAGCAAAATCATATTGTTGTGTATGTCGTTAATTTGTGGCAAATAAATTCTTTTTCTTTCTTTCTTCTTTCTTCTTTCTTTAGGATTAATTAGTTTTACATTTTATGATTCCGTACCCAAAGGGTCCAAACCCCTCAAAGAGTTGCCTCAAAGAGTTGTCAGCAAAAAGGACGGGGTCCGTCATGGCCGATGCCTGCCCGGGGGTGGCGGATAAATTCTAAAGAGTTACCTCGCCCCCGGGCACTCAAGGCAGGGAGGAACAGGGGTGGGTTTTAGTCAGTAAGAGTCTGACACGCCCTTCCGCTCCACCCTAGAGCGGAATAAGTCATAGGATGATTTCCCACCACGCCCCCAAAAAAAAAAAAAAAAAAAGAGTCCAAACAGGGGCTCCATTTTTCTATTGCTGTCACTCACATATCCGTCTGTAAGTCTGTTTTTTTTTTGTTGGGGTGGGAAATCATCCAATGACATCTCCCGCTCTGGGTGGGAGGGGGTATCAGACTCTGACGGCGAGCTACCCATTACTCGCCGTCCGCAGGCCCGGGTCTACGGTGGCCGTAGATCGTCTCGCATCCAAAACCTCAGGCATCTTTTGCGGCGGCTGCTGCTGAGGGCGTCAGGGCGACTCCGTTGTTGAGCCTCCCTCACCCGTTCAGCCTCCTCCTTCGCGAGCATTACTGCTTCGCAGAAGGAGGAGACTGCTTTCCATTCCCTCTCGCTCCGTACCATGGTCTGGAGTAGGGCCGGGCACGAGAAGTCGCTGCCGCCGATCGCCTCCACGAGGACACGGCGGGACTCCGCCCCAACCGAGGCAGATCTCCACCGTATGCTACACGTTGTCCTCTGGGCGATCCCCACAGTGGGGACACCCGGGCTTTTCCCGCCGCAATATCCTACACAGGAACCTCCAGAAACATCCGTGTCCGGTGAGGACCTGCGTTAGGCGGAAGGTGAGGACGCCGTGACGATTCTCCTGCCACAATGGTTGAGGGTTGAGGATAAATTCGAAACAGAGTTACCTCGCCCCTGGGCACTCAAAGGCAGGAAGGAACAGGGGTGGGTTTTAGTCAGTAAGAGTCTGACACGCCCTCCCGCTCCGCCCAGAGCGGGAGAAGTCATAGGATGATTTCCCACCCCACAAAAAAAAAAAAAAAAGCCACAATGATGGCGTGCTCAGCGCTTTTTTTTTTTGGGGTCTGTACGTCTGTCTGTATGTCCGTTGTCTGTCACACGGCCATACCTGACTTAAAGCCATAAAAATAGTCAAAAATACATTTGGTGCGAAGTCCGATATGCACTTGGCTGGTTTTCGAACTGGCGAGTATTGAGAGTAAAACTTCAAGGATGCGTCACGTTTAGGCACATTTCGATACATGAGAAAGAAAAAATACATGACTCTTTCCTGCTTTCTCGCTAAATCCCTCTAAATAGAACTATGAAGTTTCACTTTTACCACGTATAGCGTGCTGCAAGCGCATTTTTTGTGTATTGAGTAAATAATCTCATAGTTTTCGTTATTTGCAGATCAACCAATGATTTTGATTTGAAAAGAAAACTGCATGTTTAAAAGAACCTTTCAAGAAGTAGAAGCTAAGGTAGGTAGACAGAGTTACTATAAATTAATTATTAGCTTTTCTCACGGCCCGCTCCCGACTATGCCTAGAGAGTTTCAAGAATGTGTATGTATGTGTATGTATGTATGCATGTATTTTTTTGGCCCGCCCTATAGCCTGAATAGATGGAAAGATTTATTAAAATTAAGCATTTATTTATTTAATAAAACTTCATGCGACACATAATATAAATATATATATTATGTATTGTGTGTGTATTGTGTATTGTGTAATGTATATATATTTATTTATATATTTATTTATTTATTTGTTATACAAATAAATAAATAAATAATAATGTACAAAGGCGGACTTAATGCCTTAGGCATTCTCTACCAATCAACCAAGGGTGGTGGAGAGATAACATGGCAGATGCATAAACTGATTAAATATTACTAAGATGAAAATGGTTACGAAAGTCTATGCTATGTATATAGTTAAAATAAACATACATGTATATTTAATATATAATACCTAAATATATTAAAAATAAATATATTTATATAAAGTTAGAGATAGGGATTTTGAGATTTACTTGAGTCAAAAACCCGACCACAAAAAACGACTAAAAAGTTGCAAAGTAAATTTTCAAGCAGTCTATTGCAGTTGGTGGTAACCAATCTCAGATAAACGCTAATAAATACAACTTTTAGAACCGGATGCAGCTGAATACCAGTATTTTACCTGAAGCGACTGCCTATCTGAACTCCACAACCCAGTAACTGGGTAATACGATACCCCTAGGTAATACTGGATGTCAGATTTTCGGGTTTCTGACGACCCGTAACGACAGCCGAGACCAACGGCTTGACATGCTTTCCAAGGCGCGGAGGAGTCTTGGTATGTAAAGATAGTCGCCCATCTATGGACCAACCCCGGCAAGCGTAGCTTAACCTGTTGGATCGATCCGTGCGGCTGTTATTACTTTAGCCACTAGCTCCTCAGATTTTCATTCACCGAGAGCTTTAAAAAAAACTCAACAGTATCTACAACAATTTCAACATTTCTATTTATAAAAACTTTCATAGTTTGATCCCAGGCTGTTAGGCACATAAATAAACTCCAAACTGGGCCACTGATCTAATTCCAAATCTAAAACTATGTTACGCGAAACTGTATTTTCACAAACCTAGCCTGAAAAAGTTTTTTTTTTTATGTTAGTCGGGACTAACTTGTTTTACAACGTCGAAAATCGATTAATCTGTGCCAATGAAAATAATTTATTTATACATAGTATAAATATTTTACTCGTATATCGGCCGCGGCAGACTACTAAGAAAATGGCGGGTTGGCTTAGATGTCTTCCTTGAAAATTGGAAAGAGGTAACACAGAACAGAGAACAATAGAAGGAATGGAGGGAGGTGTTTTCCCAGCAGTGGGATACTAGATATAGTAATATTTTATATCTACATAATTATCATCTGCCTAGCCTTTTCCCAACTATCTTGGGGTCGGCTTCCAGTCTAACCGGATGCAGCTGAAAACCAATATTTTACATGAAGCGATTGCCTATCTGACCTCCACAACCCAGTAACTGGGTAATACGATACCCCTTGGTAAGACTGGATGTCAGACTTTCGGGCTTCTGACGACCCGTAACGACTTTGAAAGATCCACGATTGACAGCCGGGACCAACGGCTTAACGTGCTTTCCGAGGCACGGAGGAGTCTCGATATGTGAAGATGGTCACCCATCCATGGACCAACCCCGGCAAGCGTAGCTTAACCTGATGGATCGACCCGTGCGGCTGTTATTACTGTAGCCACGAGCTCCTCCTCCTTTATATCTACATAATACGCCCAAAATTATATTTATTAAAATAACACGCTGAAATATTTCCCGAAGGTGCTTTGGTACACCCACACTCCCACCTTTTTGCAGTTAAGTTCGAGTCCCGATTTAATAGGCTCGTTACCTCATTGTCATCAACTGGGTACAAAAGCAGCCTCTGGGCTAAATTCGGAACAATTTTTTTCACTCAAATATTAAACTAAAAAGTTCCAAACAAGCATAATATTATTTCAAGCAGTCTGATGCAGTTTTTTTGAAAATATTCAGTTTTATTCAAAAAAGAGAAGAAAGAAGCTACGGGAAAATTAAGTTTTAGATAAAAATAAAAACTTAAAAACCCTGGTCAAGTTGGGTAAACAGTTTTTAAAAACGAGTCATACAACTACTCATAACTGAAGCAATCATCCCAAACCTTACATATTATTAATTTTGAAACACCGAACGTTGAAATCAAAGCAATTATTAATAATAAGAGTGTTATCTAGTGTCGGTATGCAGAGTGCTTGTTTTATTATTTCCTGCCTCTCCGCACCGGATGAGCTAGCGTTATAATACTTAGGGTTCCCTAGCAATTGGTGCAGTGTTTATTAATTTTAACCGAAATTACTGCTAATGACTTCTAGGTATTTTGAAAATTAATCATCATAGTTATCTGCTAATTTCAATTCGCTTTAGTATTCTTGATGATTATTTCATTAATGAAACAACTTTGATACTGAGAACAATGAAACATATACCACAGAGTTTAATGTTGACTGAATGTGCCTAGTTTTGAATTGATGATTGAATAATTTTTTTGTCCTTTGTAGGCCTAAAGCTATGATGCACATCAATTATTTGAGTAAAACAATGAAATTTCTTTAAGTTAAGAATTTCCTGCAACGTTTTTAAAGGAAAAATATTTTAACCATGACTTGAATTTTAAATACCTACTCGTAAATTGTGATGGTTCTATAATATATTTCAATTTAGTTTAATTATCACTATATAAAAATTAAATGCTGTTCTGTTGGTAAGTCATCACTTGAAAATGGCTGGACCACGTTGAGTATGTTTGTGAACGTTTGAATAGTCAGAGTCTCTTCCAAGGATCTTAGGGAAAAAAGAACCGAAAAATTTGCCCGAGAGAAATTCGAGAAGTCCCTTTTCTGTGGTATTTGGTATGAACTCGAATTATGGGTAAGACAACGTATGTCAGGTTAATGAATCTGTGCGGAACTCAATAACAACACTTAAAATTTTAGCTTGACATACTTATTTTAGATTTATTAATATCGATTTATACCATCGTATGTTTTATATTTTTCTGCATTTATTAATCTAATTAAGTATACAACGTGTACAGTACGTTTGGTTAAACGAAATAAAACAAAACAAACTATTAACTAATGCATTTTTATTTTAGCCGAAACGTCAATTATAGTGACATTTAAGCAGAATTTATTTTTGATACCACAATTACCAAAAAAGGTCTTAATAACAATTGAGCAGCAATTAAAACTACACTTTAATGTTATGTACATAAGGCTACTGTTCCCTCCTCATTTTCTAATAGAGCTGATGTAGACATTACGAGTATGTCATATTAAATTAATGAATATGGACTAGTATACATTAAGTCTCGTGCTAAAAGTTTTGCATTAGCAAGCAAACACAAGCAACACACATCCAGTATGATCTGACCTTTTATTTCACGATAAGCTTTATAAAATCCGAGGTCGGTTTATAATGGAAATGTATGGTTTGACATGTAGCTTGTCATAAATTATTATCTTAGTTGTATCCTCATTACTTTTCTATTGACGTATTGATTTATGCTTGTAGAACAAATGGAGAGGATGGTCGATTTAATGTCTATTAGTTCATGGACTGTTTTTTATAGATACCTATATCATGTATCCTGTGGTGATATGTGGGATGGGTGACCATTATAGACACACTACAATAGGGAATATGCATGATATTTTTTATTTGTTCAATTGAAGACTGTGAACAAATATGAAGGAATTTTGAAAATATCATCATTAGCGACGAAGTTATACAGCTTTAAAGTTGATAATTAAAAAGAGAAGTCCGACGTGTTCATTGACTCCCATACAACTGCCATAGAAAACAGCGTTTTCGAGAAAGAAATTGTTATATCCCGTTTAATTTTCGATCAATTTTGATTCTGCTTTCACTGTTCGTACTCTATTTTAGTATACCTATTCATCGATAAACCGGTATGATAACAAATGTTTTTTTCATGCATATTCCCTATTATTGAACGGGTGCCGTCAGTTGTGACTGGTCATCACTAGCTGCCTCTGGCTTATTTTAAACATTATTTTCTGATATAAGGTCTGGTTTATTTGAAATAAATGCTTTGTAATTTGAATTTATTATACTAAAACTCCCATGTATTTAAAAAAATTCTGTCATGAATCCAGCACGTATGACAGATATAGATTCTAACTCTATGCCTCGACCTCGCCGGGACGTGCTCGACTCCTATCGAAAAGACTGGCTAATATTATGGAGACAGATATAGAGTTTATTGAACAACATTTCGATAAGTTCTCAGGTTTGTTAGGTAAAATTTTAATACACCTTTTTGGCCGTTTTTTTTCACTTAAACAGCATCTCAATCGCTCTGCTGAGGAGTTATTGCTGAATATAAAATGATGGCTGACTACCTTATAATTTCACCACTAGCAAAGCCGATCCAGTTTCGCATGGATACAAATTATATACCTAAACCTTCCTCATAAATCACTCTGTCTATTGGTGAAAACCGCATGAAAATTCGTTCTGTAATTTTTGGGTTTATCGCGAACAGGCACACAGACAGACGCGGCGGGAAACTTTTTTTATAATATGTAGTGACGACATTGCTGTAGAAAATGACATGTACCTGCCTAATCATATATGAGCGCGTGAGTTTATGCATGTAAGTAGAAGTACATTCAAACTGGAAATTCATCAACCCAAAAACCAGTAAGCACACCAAATGAATGAAAGTCGCTTCGTGGAGATCATTAATGAACGTCACAGGAGTTAACAAGCAAAACGAATCCACCGACTACTGCCTGATTAACTTATAAACGGAGCTTATTTTCATACATCCAATTATCCCAAGCCACATCACTTAACCAAAAAGACAAAACTTTAACACCGAATTTTTTACACTGCATTTCAACAAAATTGGGACCACAATACAGTATAAGCCATAGTAATTACATTGCACCGGAAAACGGAACGAAAAAATATTATAGTACCCGAAAACCTCTAATTACTGGTCCAAACACGTAGGAGGACAAATGTACACCATAATTTTTAGAAGTAACGATTGCAATTTGACATTTATTGTGGACATTAAGGCGAACGATACTGGCCACAAATACGGGCGGCCATTTTGCGCACGAGGTGAATTCATAAAATGGCGGATTATTGATGTGCTGACAGAATGATGGTGGTTTTTAATTTGATTACATTTTTTCTATGTTACGTTACCTTGATTAGGCCTAGTTATTGTTCTGTCCTGCTCGGAGTTTCCTTGCGTCATCGAATCAGGAATGATGACATCCGCAAGAGAACTTAGGTTACTGACATAGACCGAAAAATCGCCAAACTGAAGTGGCAGTAGGCAGGGCACATTTCTCGCAGAACAGATGGTTGATGGGGCCAAAAAGTTCTAGAGTCTGAAATGATGATGATGATGATTGTCCTGTCCTGACATCACTAGTTATTTGAACTATTGGAGTCATACAAAGAAAGACTTTCGAAAGGGTGTATAGCATAAACACATTAATAAGCCTTTTTAATGTTCGAGTTAGAGTCAGACACGCCCTACCGCTCCACTGAGAGCGGGCAAAGTCATCTGATGGATTCATAACGTCAAAAAAAGGTATTAATAAAATTTACTTTATCATTTCAGTGTCTAGCGGCACACATGTGGGCTGTAGTTACACGATGGCCTACTGTCAACGAGGCTTGACAGATGTTGACATTTGACGCGCGCAGGGCCTGAGGGATCTCCTCTATGTCTACTTGTTTAGCAGTTAGTAGAAAAAGTCTTATTCGATCCTTGAATTTTATTTCCATAGTATGGAACTTACCTTCACACCCTAAATGCGAAAGTTGAGATAGATTATGGATGGATGCATGTTTGCTAGTCAATCACGCCAAAATGGCTGAACTGATCTGGATTAAATTTGGCACAGGGATGGATTATAGTCCAGAATAGCACATAGGTTTTAATTTACAATGGGGGTAATTCCACGCGGGCGAAGCTGCTGACAGAAGCTAGTCTATACTTAATATTATAAAGAGGTAAAGTTTGTGAGTTAATGAGGTTGTAAGGGGTGATCTCTGTATCTGCTGAACCGATTTTGATAATTCTTTTACCAATAGAATGCCACGTTATTCTTGAAATAGTCGTTATTTTTTAAATCGACGCGGACGAAGTCGCGGACGAAGTGCTAGTAAGTAATAAGTTGCAGGTACCTAAAATACCAACTACGCAGGAACTAAACATAAAATCATAAGGACCAAACACGATACACAAAATGGTTTTGCAACAGACACTCGTATATTAAAGTCCTTTCTAAGTGAAGGGATAAATTCTTAAAGGCCTTGCCTATGGTCGGGTTACTCTGCACGTCTGCTTTGACATTGCGAATGCGTTGCTAAACCTAACTTGTTTATAGTGTCGGACAAAATTATGGGCCAACAGATTTTTTGGTCTAGATTTCAATTTATTTTTAGTGGAAACGTTTTTATAATGATGTAATTATTATGAAAGATTAATTCATTTGATTAAATCTTGAGTAATTTAATGAAATAGAACTGCTTAACTCTTACAGCTAAATTTGGCTGAAAAAAAAAACCAAAAAAAAACGTGTTTTTTTTTCAAGTTTTTTTTTTCCAACCATAATTCTAATAGGTTTTTCTTTAATTTATAAGTAAAAAACTACCTTCTGCTTTTTTTCACAATTTTAGGCACAGTGGTTTCGGAGATAGGTAAGGGCGGAATGGTAACTATTCTTCTATTTTCTTAAATAACTTAAAAATTAAGTATTTTAAAATTATGCAAATACAAATGAGACCCTTACAATAAGCCTTTTCATTTGATATCTAGCACGGTAAAGTTTCATAAACTTTTTTTTAATTATCCGATTGCACCCTAAAAGTGACCCCATAATCGAAATTCATTTATTTACGTTACGTGTGATCCAAATCACGTATTATTACATTAATTGTTGTATCAAATTTCAGCTTAATCAGTCCAGTAGATTCAGAGCAAATCGACTGTGACAGACGGGCAGACAGACAGACACACGAGTGATCTTATAAGTGTTTCGTTTTTCATTCGGACTTTCGAAACCCTAATAACAAGAAAAATTGATATACAAGGATGAAGAATCTATTCTGGCTCGCTGACAGATCCATTATTATCAATAGATCAGTTTATTTTTTCAGTTAGCTTCTTTAGTGGCGCTTTTAATTCTTTAAGAAATCTTTTTACCCTAACCGAACACAAATAATCATAATTGATAATTATTATTCATTTATCAGTCATTTTCTATAGTAAAGAGTTGAATTTTAAATTTGACCTCTAAAGACTGTAAAAATGTAATATCGGAGCCCTATTTTTCTGCGAAGTTTGTTGGAGTTTTTGAAAGTGTCGCTGTGGCCCTGAAACGCACTGGTATTCGTAACTGAAGGGACACAGGTGGGTTTTAGTCAGTAAGAGTCTGACGAGTCTTCCTGCTCCACCCACAGCGTAGAAAAGTTATTAGATGATTTCTCACCCTCAAAAAAAAAAGAGTCCTATTTTTCCATGCAAATGATGCGTTAATGAATACCCATTAACAAGTTACTTGGTAATAACAGTCAGCATACTTTAACCTGTGTAAGTCAGTGGGCTAGTATCTGGAGTACCTACTCGTAATCGTGAGACTCACAGTCACAATAGCAATCGCAATGAGGGCACTATTTATCTTCATGCTCTCGTTATGGTTACGATGTGAGCAGAATTCCTAGCGGTTTTATCATCACAGTTAGTTTTACTACTGTTTTATGATATTTAAATATCGGAGTGTTGATTGTGGGCTTCTTTTGTTGACAAGATGGAATAAAAGAAAAAAATCGTACTGTGCCGAACCCGTTTAACATGGGAGGCAGGAAGATGATGTGTAAGAATTATAATAAAATCTACTTTGTACCTAAACATCAAAAGTGATAGCTAGATTAATAACTTAAGACATAATCTCAGACAATAACTTAAGACATCTATACGGCTTTGGGTCATTGGACAGCAACAGGATTCCTAGATATGAGACTACTTAGACTCAAAAACGCTGGCCTACACCAGACACTCACATACACGGACACCTAGACCCTTTTTTTATTTTTTTGTTTTGGGGGGGGGTAAGAAATCATCCAAATGACTTCTCCCGCTCTGGGTGCATCGGGAGGGCGTGTGGGCTCTTACTGACTAAAACCCACTCATGTTCCTTCCCTGCCTGAGTGCCCAGGGATGCGGTAACTCATTTTCAGAATTTATCCGCTACCCCTAAGCATGCAGGCACCGGCCACAATGGGCCCCGTCAGTGGTGGCTGACAACATCTCTTTGAGGCACGCGTTGAACACTACGCGCCGTCGACTCATGGGCCTGGTGCTGATCGGACGGTGAGCTACCCACTGCTCGCCGTCCGCAGTCCCGGGTCTACGGTGGCCGGAAATCGCCTCGCGACGTTCTACGCTCAGTACCTCTCCTGTGGTGGTAGCGGCCGGAGCCGTGAGGGCCACTCCGTTGAGCTTCCCTCACGCGTCCCGCCTCCGCCTTCACAAGCATTACTGCTTCGCAGAAGGCGGAGACTTCCTCCCATTCCTTCTCGCTCCGTACCATGACCTGAACCAGGGCAGGGCGCGAGAGGTCGCCGTCACCTATCGCATCCACGAGGACACGGCGGTGCTCCACCCAAGCGGGGCAGACCACCACCGTATGCTCCACCGTGTCCTCTGGGGACACCCTGAACAAGTATCTGTAAGTCATACAATTATTTGTTACGTGCCTGAATCGAATCCGCGACACGCAGCGAAGTAGCCAATTGCTCAATCACTGCGCCAAGCGTGCTGTCACAACATTCAAATCCTATCAGTAAACATTAATTTTTCGAGTTATACAAAATAAAACCTATATATAAATCCGATAAACTATCATACTAAATAATATTGTATTGGCATTAAAAACACAATGTATTTTTTCTAAATAGCCACAATAAAACAAAGTCGTGATCTAGTCATTACAACAAAGAAACACAGCTGTCCCCTTTACTTTGTCCTACAGTGTACAATAGCGCAGAAGCCGATATAATCGGTGAGTACTGAGTACAAAGATATTGCATTGTGGAGCATTTACACTGATTCTCCTGTAAGATTATTGTAATGCAAGGTGCATAGATGTTTGCGTTTGTTGAACCAATTTAACTGAGTACCTTTTTTTTGTTATCGGAGGAAACTAAGACCAGGAAGTTTTGGATTTTAACCCCATTCCAACCCGGTACTCTCCACACGGAAGGGAGGCCCGAGACCTCTTAAAAGACTATTCCGGAACTCCGTCTGTGCAACTCCTGGTAGGGCACATCCCTCAGGAGACTGACCTACTAGTAGAGGTTTTACAGTTGTCATTTAGTGGTTACTGTAAGACCCCAAGGCACCAGTACGGCCACATGCCTAGGGGTAGCGGATAAATTCTGAAAATGAGTTAAAATATTTTTTACAAATGAGTACAAAACGTATTCTGTGTTCTAATTCAGCTTTAAATGGTCTACCCGTGCGCCAAGATTCTTCTAAATCCGTACAGTTGTTGCGACGTAATTGACTTACAAACATTCGTACATTCAAGCAAACATACTGCTATATAATTTTTTTATTGTACTTACAATCTGACCCGACAGACGTCGTTCTGTCCGATCATCATCGCTAAGATTGACAGCTAACCCTGATAATGACAGCTAGGTATAGTTTGAATGTAACAATAATAAAGAAAAATTAAATGTTATTTTTAAGGTTTTCCGAGCAATTTTTTTCTTCATAAGAACCTTCCTCAGACACGCTTAGCAACAAATTTAGTCATAAATTTTTATGTATAGAGAAGATAGATTAGTAAGAAAAGATAAACACGATCATGGTTTACGTAAAAAAAAAATGCGTGTCTATTTAAAGTATAATGGAAATATTCTAAAGATATTATTACCTGTTTTTTTTTTTAAATGAACCTTGGAAAAAAAAACATTAGCTTTTTACGCAGGTATAAAACAACATACAAAATTAAAGAGCTAATTAAGTATCATTATTAAACCTAATTGTTCCATGTTAAACAATGTTGTTACTCAAAATCTCAGCATTAAAAAACGAAAGTCAAAGTGAAAGTGTAAGCTATTTTACTGCAAGAATTTACTATCTGTAAGTAAGATATAACTGTTATTGTGTCCTCAAGTGTAGTCACGATACTATCAGTACTGGCAGTGATCGGAGTAGGTAGATTGATTTGAGGTCAATGAACTGGCACGTATATATTAATATGGATATGCCTCCGGGTTTCCGGGATTTAGTAATAATTAAGATTTAATTTAATATAAAAAAAAATATTTTTTTATCAGTAAAGAGGTTGATTTTGGTATAAACTGCTTTTTATTTTATTTTTACCTGTTTTCATATTCATAAAGTAATTGTACTGAATGCGACAAAATATTAAGGAGTATAAAAAGTTATTTTTATTTATTTATTCAAGAATATAATATATAATAATTAAAAGCAGCAGATAATAAAGTTGCAAGAAATAACTACTAAATTAGTCATTTGTAAGTTTCGAATGGACGCACAAAAGTAAGATTCACTTTACAACTTGATAAATAAGAAAAAAACAATTTTAAACGTTTAACTATCGCATTCCATAAATTTTAAATCATCATCAGCCTTTTATTGTCCCCACTGCTGGGGCACAGGCCTCCTCTCTGTGAGAGGGTGTGGGCCGTAATCCACCACGCGGGCCCAGTGCGGGTTGGTGGATGTCACATGTCTTCGAATTTTTGGTTCTAGGACATGCCGGGTTCCTCACGATGTTTTCCTTCAGCGTTTTGAGAGCAGTGGTGATGAAATAATTAACACAAAGTAAAGTGCCTGCCTGGGTTTGAACTCACGACCTACAACTTGTAAGTCGCGGCCAATATCACTGGGCCACCACTGCTCTCAAATTTTAAATGTGGTAGTTTAAAAATCTTTACATTCACAATATTTGATTCAATCCCGTGAGTACCAAAATGAAATCCCGGAAAAAAGGCTTATCCATATTCTGATTTCTATGACTATTCATGATGCAAGTACGTAAAATCAATCTACCTACTCCGATCACTGGTACTGAGATATACTCTGTAGGACATTCATAAGTACCTATTATGCCTGCCAGGGTTGCGGGTATTTATGGAAGTGTCACCGCGGCCCCTGGCACAGGCAACTGAAGGAACATGGGTGGGTTTTAGTCAGTAAGAGTCTTTTTTTTTCCTGCCCTAAGTGCCCAGGGGCGCGGTAACTCTGTTTCGAATTTATCCACGACCCCTGGGCAGGCATCGGCCTTGACGGGCCCCGTCATATATTGCTGACAACTCTTTGAGGCATGCGTGGAACACTACGCGCCGTCGACTCTCGGGCCTGATCCTGTACGCCGTCCGCAGGCCCGCGTCTACGGTGGCCGGAGATCGTCTCGCGCATCCGACGCCCAGGGTGTCTCCTGCGGCGGCTGATGCTAAGGGTGTGATGGCGACTCTGTTGTTGAGCCTCCTTCACCCTTTTCCGCCTCCTCCTTCGCGAGCAATACTGCTTTGCAGAAGGAGGAGACTGCTTCCCATTCCCTCTAGCTCCGTACCATGGTCTGGACCAGGGCCGGGCGCGAGAGGTCGCTGTCACCGATCGCCTCCACGAGGACACGGCGGGGCTCCGCCTAAGCGGGACAGATCTCCACCGTATGCTCCACCGTGTCCCCTAGGCGATCCTAACAGTGGGTACACCCGGGCGTTTCCCTCCGCCTTATCCTACACAGGAACCTCCCGAAACATCAGTGTCCGGTGAGGACCTGCGTCAAGTGGAAGGTGAGGACGCCGTGGCGCCTCTACAGCCACTCCTCAAAGAGGGGCCTTACCGCCGCAATTGCAGCGTGCCCCGTCAGTAAGAGTCTTGACACGAAAAAGCGGGCAAAGTTTTTTAATAATTTCCAACCCAAAAAAAAAGTTAATGTGAAAACTACTTCACTGCAAGAACTTACTATCTTTAAATAAGATGTAGCCATTATTATGTCCTCAAGTGTAGTCGCGATACCATCAGTACAAAGATATACACCGTATAATATGAGAAAACCGGCAAAGTGCGTGTCGGATATCGCATATTTAGGGTTCCGTACCAAATGTATTTTTGACTGTTTATATGACTTCAACAAGATGCTTATACTGTGAAAATTAGAAGACTATAGCTCCAACCGTTTGGGTGTACAACCTGTGTGACAGATGATGGACAGACAGACGGACAGACAGTCGGACAGACAAACAGATGGGCACGTGAGTGACAGCAATAGGGCTCCGTTTGGATCCTTCGGGTACGGAACCCTGAAAACTGCCAGGGTCGCGGATGTGTTTGAAAAAGTCACCAAGAAGTTCTTTGATGATTTCCCAACCCAAAAGAAAAGAAAAAGTAAAAGTTTCTTTACTGCAAAATAAAATAAAATGTAACCAATGTCGTGTCCTCAAGTGTAGTCGCGATACTATCTGTACCGAGATAATTATATATACTCTGTAGGACATTCGAAAGTATTGAGATTAACAGGCGCGATCTCGGTATAATGAAGCTGACAATTTTATTGTAGTATTGATTACCTCAGCGAAGCTTGCCGAGAAGGCTGACTCGACACATTTGCCGCCATATACTACAAAAACATTAGAATGTGTTACATCCGCATTCTTATGGGAAAAATAGATTTTTAATCGGTTGTTTTATTTTTTTTTGTAATTAAATAACAAAAGAATAATTTCCAGTAACCAGCAATCAAGAAGTTTTTAAGCATTCGCTGATGCAAAACTTTCCCCAACAGAATCCCTTCATAACAACCAGTAAATCCTCTAATTGGACTTCACAAGCTGTAAGGGTGGGAATCCACTACGTCCGCACCAACTGAGTGGTTACATCGGCTACTCCGATTATTCGTCAACGTATTTAGAGCGTGCACGATTGGCGCTTCTTGTATACCAGCGAGGATATCTGATTTCAAAGTTAGAACATAAGTACATGCTGAATTAGTATTTTTTCAAATTCGTAAATAGAACTGATATAACGGCACTTGATCAGTGTTTTTGGCGGGATTTGTTTCGAGTGTAGGGCAGTGGCTGTTTTAATTATTCGCAAATTGATTCCTAGTGGATATTCTGATTTATAATTGGTGTATTGTTGTGTCTAATTGTCTACGTAAAGTGGAATCAATGAAACAGCCGCGATCTCGGTAAAATTAAGCTAAGAATTTTATTGTAGTATTGACTACCTCAGCGAAGCTTGCCGGGGCACGCCACAATTGCGTCCCCTCTTAATTACCCTCTTTGAGGAGTGGCTGAAGATAAGTCACGGCGTCCTCACCTTCCATCTGACGCAGGTCCTCACCGGACAAGGCGGTTTTGGGAGGTTCCTGCTCCAGACTAGGCGGGAGGAAACGCCCGGGTGTCACCATTGTGTGGATCGCCCGGAGGACACCGTGGAGCATACGGTGGAGGTCTGCCCTGCTTGGGCGGCGCACCGCCATGTCCTCCTGGAGGCAATCGGCATTTTCAAATTCAAAAATAGAACCGGTCTAACGACATTTGATCGGAACGACAGTAAAATACAAATACTTTATAAGTTAAAATCTTTTTGAAACTAGCTTTTAATTAACTAAAAGCACTAATTGATAATAAACTCAAACAAGATGTTGCTATATTGTTTAGTTGAGAAATTTAAAAAAGAAATAACACACATGACAAACATACCAAATGAAGCAATTTAGTAAAAAGCTTGTTAAATTAATAAGTGATAACGCGATTGCGATACAGGACAAAAACTCGAAAAAAAAAACAAAAACTACAACCGACTTCCGAAATTAAAGTTATTTTACAATTTTTTATGTGTTTTCTTTTTTGGAAGTCAGAAGTATTTTTTTATTTTTCTCTCACTTTTTAGTTGTTGAAGCCTGAACTAAAGCTATCTTAATAGCCCGAATTGATGACCGCAATAACATGGAATTTGAACATTATTGGAGGAAACCAAAACGTCATCTGTGCATACATATTTTTGATTTTGTTGACTTTTTTCAAAAAGCACTGAATCAATTTCGAAGAATATTTAAAATCGGTCCACAATTGACAGAGAAATCGGTAAACATAACAACGGTCGAACAAAGAACCTCCTCCTTTTTTTGAAGTTGGTTAAAAAGGATAGCTCAAATCAGGCTGAAAGCAACGGGAGAGGAGTTTCCTAGGCGTCCGACAAGGAGATCCAATTTCACCCAAATTGTTCTCAGCAACCTTAGAGGTGATCTTGTGATCGTCATGATTTAGAAACCTAGATAAGAATAAAAACGGACTCTACAGAAACGATGAAAACCTGAATCACTTACGTTTTACAGACGGCGGGCGTTTTTTGGGGGACTGTCTTTATGTAGAACTTTGACGTTCAAAAAGTGCTGGTTCTCAGCCTAGTTTGAATAAATGACTTTTGATTTTGATTTTGATTTTTTTGAGACGACCTAATTCTGTTCTCAGAATGTCCAAAAACCTAGAGCAAATGCTACAACAACTAGTAGATCAAAGCTGCAGGACTTTTAATAATTACAACAAAAGCTAAAATTATCAATAATGCTTCACATACATACAACATCATTATAATCATGGAGAAATTAGATTACGTAGATAAGTGTAGGACAACTAATAGCCACACGGGATATTATGCATAAAGAAATTGATTGAAGAATCGCCAAAATGTGAATGAGATTTTGGTTTCTTAGCAAAGCTATTAAAAACACAGATATGCCAATTGAAAATAAAAGGAAAGTAGGTATATAACACATGAATTTTGCCATGTTTAACGTAGGGCTGGCAAACATGGTCATTAAAAGAGAATTAAGTAACAAGATAATAGTATGTCAAAATGGAATGGAATGAAGGTAAGGAGTAAGAAGAAAAGATTAAGTAAGATTAAAAACATTAAAAATGTGACTAAATTTAAAGATGTAAATAAGGTATGCAAAACACTAAAATGAAGATGGGCAGGACATTATAATGAGAGACGAAAGCGAGAAATGGACTAGGAAAATATCAGAGTGGTACCCCAGGGATGGCCAAAGGAGTACAGGTCAGTCGTCAAGTGAAACGCGAGGAAGATGAGCTCAAAAGAGTTGCCAGTCCAGAATGGACCAGAATAGCAAGAGACAGAGATAGGTAGAAGTCTCTGGAGGAGGCCTCTGGAGGAGACTGTTGCTGTTGCTGTTGTAATAATAACCGATCGTCAGTAACAATGTTTTTTTTTGTGAAACAGGAATATGAGCTTGTTTTATTTTATTTATGACCTAACCAAATTACATATACTTATATATACATATATACAAAAACAGAATACTCTTTACACATTTTATTATTAGTTTTATTTAAAAAAAAAACGTTGCCTCACACTAATAGTCCCTCACTGTCATCTGGGCAAGCCGAAAACTTGCCCAGAAGACTGGCAGCATTGCCACGTTGAACGGCAATGCTAATGTGTCAATCAATCGGCGATCATTGTCATCAGAACTGAACCAACTTGTAAAAATTCAGCTCCGTAGGTTAAGAGGAAGTGGTTTTAATTCAGCTTGCAACATTTGACCCGAAGAATCAAACATTACAAGTTAAATAAACCGGCCAAGTGCGAGTCGGACTCGCGCACAACGGGTTCCGTACCATTATCTATACAAACGCCCCCTAAATATTTATTTTATTCTGTTTTTTAATATTTGATGTTATAGCGGCAACAGAAACACATCATCAGTAAAAATTTCAACTGTCTAACTATCACAGTTCATGAAGACGGACAGACAGACAGATGGATGGACAGCGCAGTATTAGTAATAGGGTCCCGTTTTACCCTTTGGGTACGGAACCCTAAATAGGTTGGAATAATAATCACTTCACACTACACTGCTACAAACAACTCCTTGAATTACAGTAACAAGACGTTTATAGTTTTTTTACCCCTCACAATCATACTTTTCATTGAATAATATAATAATACTGGCAATAAGTTTTTCCGTGTTAAAGAACGTAAAATGAAATTTAATGTTTTTATTTTTCATCTCATATAATAATTAAAAGACGAAAAATGACAAAAAACTTCTAAATAATAGAATGTTGTGATTTTATGTTAATCGAACCAAAATAATCGAAATAATTTATCTAGGAGAAGCAAGTTTTGGTACTATTGATACACTGGCTTTTTAACGCTCCTCTCGCCCAGGTTATAGCTATAAGAAAACAAAAACTACAAGAAATTCATCATAAGTAAAAAACAAGTGAACTCTTTATAACCATTATACCTACTCATATAAAGAAAATTAAGAATATAAAGATATTGAAACGCTAAGACTAAACACAAAAGCGTACCAACGTACGTGTACCTAACATCAATAAAATCATTTCAACTTAAACAACAATGGCAGACATAAGTCCCAACCTGAGCATATTCAACTGAATCCTAATTTTTTGCATCACACATACGTGAAAAATAAAATCCATCACGAAATTACCAAAAAAGATAAACAATGCATTCTTCAACTTTAAAAATTAATCAATCAATTGATTCGCAAAAACCGTCGTGACATGCCGTGACCACGAGATAACTACGGTATATTTTTATCTTGAACAAAAACTGGAATTCTATCGAGTACCCATACAAGTCATACCACATAAGCGCAATGGTAGAAAGAGATAGGTAGAGAAATATATACAGGTGTGAAGGAGATGCGTGAAGTCGCGTGGCTCAAACAGGATAACTCTAGGTTTGTTAGTTTTTATGACAGAACTTGCTTTGCACACCTGATGAATAGCTATGGTTTGCAACGGGAGAGGTTTCTTCACGGTCGTTTTCGATTATAAGGTAGGTACAATTCTTGGTGAAGCAACAGGTGCGCTGTATTGTGATTTTGACAGCAATCTTTTTTGCATCAACACATACTTCTGTCTGAATATCACAGGTGTTAATTTTTTCTTATTGGATTCAGACAAGGTAAATTTAAAAGTGTGCTTTGAAAGCCAGATCCGAAACTAGGATTGAGGAATGAATAGGTTACTTCTAGGAAAGCGTAAGATCAAACGTGAGCTAATCAATAGTAAACATTTCAATTCAAATCAGACACAAAAAGCAGACGAATACTTAAAAGAATAATCCAAATAAAAAACCATCAACTGTGTTAATGAAAATACGGTCTACCCAAATTACTTTCCTTGAGGAAAGAGGAAATAACCAATATGGAAAAGATGAATAAATCCAAAAAAAAATTAACATTTTTCTCGAACTGTGGGATGTAAGAGGAAAAACGCACAAAACCAAGATTTCGTATTTGTCACCCTAAATAAGGAGTTAATCGAAAAAGTACTGCATCTATACACAAAACAGCCCCCCCCCCCCCTGCCATGGTCGCGGGAGTATTTGAAAAGAGTCACCGCGGCCCTGGAAGAGGCAAGTGAAGGAACACGAGTGGATTTTAGTTAGTAAGAGTCTGACACGCCCTCGCAAGTTATTTGATGACAAACCCACCCAAAAACCAAAAATTCCAGAACTCCCAATTTTTAATATGACATAATTATACAGCCTTATTTATAAAAGTCGATAACCATAATTACTAAGCTAAGTTTAATAATACAGATTCTAAATTCAAGATAGCAATGTGTCTCATCTATAAAATTTAAGATAACAATGCGTCTCATCTATAAAATTCAAGATAGCAATGCGTCTCATCTATAAAATTCAAGACAGCAATGCGTTTCATCTATAAAATTTAAGATAGCAATGCGTCTCATCTATAAAATTCAAGATAGCAATGCGTCTCATCTATAAAATTCAAGACAGCAATGCGTTTCATCTATAAAATTTAAGATAGCAATGCGGCTCATCTATAAAATTCAAGATAGCAATGCGTCTCATCTATAAAATTCAAGACAGCAATGCGTTTCATCTATAAAATTTAAGATAGCAATGCGTCTCATCTATAAAATTTAAGATAGCAAAGCGTCACATCTATAAAATTCAGCTGTATATAGGACAAAACCTCATTCAAATTATTAGTCAGTACTGTACTACCCACATATATCCGTTTTCCGGGTAGAAAATTTTGAAATAAGAATCTGCTAATTATTATTTAAGCTAATCACATGGTTATCTTTTTATAAAGTTTTAAAAAGTTACTTATTACATTTAGAAGAAAAAAAATAGGGTTTAGATAAAGATATTCTCCTAACCGACAACGATTGCCAAAAGGTTCAAAATAAGATTATTCTATGTATATTTGGGTGTAACGGAAATGCATGTTCAACTGATCACATTTTAAATACTGTTTCTGGCCATAAAAACATAAACAACTTTTTTTTCAAGAAAGTTTTTTTTTTGTGGGTTTGCTATTGACAAGGTCGACGATGGAGCGAGCTTACCTAGAAGAAGCCTGTTCACTATCTATGGCCTATAGAGGCTATAGATCCCACTAGGCGAACTAGCTTCATGTTCACAAATCGCCTAATGGGAACTATGGTCTATATAGGCCATAGATCCGCAAGATTTCTCGCTTTGTAACATATTACATTACGCCCCGTAACACCGGTCAGTTGCATCTATAGAATTGACTATGGCTTCCTTGAAGAAAATTGTTTACTTCTATGGGCAGAAGCACTATCTAAAATATGACCGCCAAATTCTGTTACGACCTGTGTAAAAATCGTATAGAATTAAACTTTCTAAAATCGGTAATCACAGAATCAGACCAAATAGGCCTATTGCTCAAATTCTACTCGTATCAGCAGTACAAAAATCTGCAGACTCCAAATCATTTCAACTCTTGTGTCCCTATCCATTCCGACACTGTCAGTAAGCAACAGTGCTCCACAAAAAGTTGTTGATCGATGTACCACTACAAATGCATTTCGACAAAAAAGGAGAAAATACAATGTACATTTTCTGTACCTATCTCTCCTCACAAACTAGTCCGCGAAACGTATCGTTACAGTAATGGTTCCAGTACACAAACCAATTCGATTGAAAATATTGTGTCTGACCAACTGTTCCTATATTTTATTCAGCGCTCGAACCCGACCTTCCACTAGAATATCAAGCCGATTGTTGACTAAAAAGAAAAAAAAAACACTTTCGACTTATATCTGCATCCGTTTTTTTTTGTTCAAAGAAATTTATAAGTCATCCAGTTGTTCATACTTAACTTCTCATTTCTACAAGAAATGGCGCAGACAGTAAAAGTTCATAGAGTCTCGAAGAAAAATTGCCAGTAAGATCAAATGAACGAACTGAACCAGACTACACTGTGGTCAGTGTAAAGGAAAAATTTCTTATTCGGAACGCGCACGTTGATAGTACGGTGGTTCTACCTCGTTTTTGAGGCTCTGCAGTGATGCGGAACAGAGACGGATATATACGAGTACGCTTTGACAGAGTGAGACAGAGGTATTATTGCACCGGTAGTGAGGAGTGAAAGAGATCAATAATGAGACGCACGAGGAGTTGAAAAGGGATTTCAGATTAAGGTCGTTGTTGAGTCAAAGAACAGGTTAGTGGGAAAACTTGTAGATGCGTGGTTCGGTAGAATAATTGGAGGCTTTTAGAAATTACTCGGTGAGGACAGGACCGAGCTTTCCAAATATTTTGTGAGTACTTTTGAAGTTGTTAACATACATTCTTTGGACATTTCAGTTGCTTTGTACTTCGCTTAGTTATGACATTATTAATAACTTATCATGTTGGACTTGTAGGTACAATAGTGGTAGGTACCGTAAGCAAAATAATGAAAGCTAGTACCTCACTTACCTTTTTTAATCACAAATTTAAATTATTTTAGGTTTGTGCAAACGTTCATGCGATCCAAGTCACGTTTAAAATAATATGCTAGTTACTTGTACTTTTTTACTGAACTAATTTGAACACAATTATATTGCTATTCTTCAAGATCTTTAAAACGTTTGAAACATTTATGATGTTTCTACCGTTATCAAATAATCAATCCAATCTTAATGACAGAACAGAGTATTTTGTCAAAATTCTTGTCATTTTAGTTTAGAACCCTTTTCCCATAAAACTCTTAACTTCTGCTGTTTAAACTCCTAAAAAGTTTACAAAAGATAAGTTCAATGTATATGTAACTCTAGCAATTACACAGCAAAGTAATTGTCCAAGCAGCTTTCTCACTTTATAGGCAGAAAACCGTTGCCCCATCTCCTTAAATCCCTACTCTGTGGTGCCCAGCCTGGCCGGGCGAGCGCAGCTTTACATACACCCTCAGTCACTAGCTGAGCGTCGCGGGTGTGAGTGCGTTCCGTCGCCCCAGCAACCGTCATTACGCGGCATTTTGAAAAACGAACATTTAAAAAAAATAAAAACAATTTTTAAAGATTCAGTGTTTTTTCTGTGAGTGACAGTGCGAAAAACAACTTCCTTTTTAGTCTGTGGTGGATAATTATTTTCGTGGATTTCTTTTAGTGTAGTGCGGTTGTCAGATGTTGGATTTTTAATGTGAAAGATTACAGGATTACTAAGTAATGAACGTTTTCTTTCGTGATAACGAACCTGAAGGTTAGTGGACTATTATTTTTTTGGTAAAATTATTGTCGTTTTTGCGCGTGATTCTTGCGCGTTTGACTCGTTTATTTTTGTTATGAATAAAACGTGATAACGATACAGTGTTTTTAGACGATATGTCAGAAAAATGCGCGTTTTCATGAAAATGCCGGGCCCATTTTTCGGGTAGTAAATTTCGCGCTACGTGTGTTTCATATCTGTTTTATTTCTATACTAAAATATAAATGTTTGCCGCTGCTACAGTGTCGCACAAAAACCCACTTACTGGTTCTAGGTATTTCAAAATGTATGAGAAATATTTGCTAAGCTTTTCCGGCACGCGTTTCCCGAGAGAAAATTCCCGAAGGTCTTACATTTTTTCCTGTAACAATATTATGAAAAGAGACAGTGGGTTTATGTATGATATCGTAAACTGTAAATTAAATGAACCGATTTTATTTATTATTTTGCTGCTTTCCAGCTTTATAATAATAAGAAAACGTAACGGCCATGTTTTTTATAGTAATTTGTTGATTGGAGATTGCGAGAAAAACCAGGTTCACCAACCAAAGAACTGTCAACATAAAAACCTAAGCTCACGTACATAAACGTAGAACATTAGTAACACTGTACCAACATATTCCAACATGTTCAACATAAAATTATTACGTTCAGAACTCATTAACATAATCACAACACTGAAGTTATTGTGTCAAAACATTGTCTTGGCGTAAGGAAATTATCTTTTGTATATACACGCCGTTAATTTTAGGAGTACAGGCAGTGTTTTAAGTGGTACTTAGAAGGAATGTAAGTAGGTATGTTATTAAGACAGTGGTCGATACAAATTACGTTCCGCGAGTTATTATTTTGACTTCTGTATTTTGTAAAGCAATGATAACAGTTCTTTTTATTGAAGTATTTCAATTATTGTTTTTAATAATAGTACTGTAGTATGATTAGGGGTTTTAGTTTCAATGTAAGACTGTTATTATTGGGCTTTTTTCCAGAACTCTGGGTATTTATTTAGTTCGTTGACAGAGGGCTACCAGTCACTTTATGGGATCAATCCGATACGTATAATAAAACAGTAGAAATGTAGAGCGATGTTTTCATTTGGTGCAAAAACTACAAAACCGATTCTTTTCAAATTATGCAGAAATATTTCTTAAAGGTCTGGTCAACATTGAAGCTACAAATTATTTCGCTATTGGCTCTGGGGGGTAAGCAATATTACATTATATCTGTATTCAACGACATTAGCGCGATTCCTCGATCCTCAGCTACAGTTATTATGACAATGAAGGGGTAGGCAGAGCTAAACACTAACATTTTGGCAGTTTTTTTTTATCAGTCGTATTTAATATTAGCGAGTTAATCTACCTTTGGTTAGAATGGCTAATGTTCAGCATTAGATGTTTGCAGCTTACAAAGAATTTCGTCCATACATCTTACTAACTTGTTATCAGCGAACACAGGATAATTTAGAAATGAACTAGCTTAGCAGTAATATCAGAAGCTTTATTCCCCACATTTTAAAATATCCCCAGGCAACATTATACCAATCGCACTAAAAAATTCAAACTCATAATTATTCTTTTAAAACCAAAACAAAAACAAAAAATAAAATATCAAACGAAAAAAATCTTAATTATAATTACCCCCACTAAATATGAAAGGGAACTATAAACACAGTACCCACTTTGTACTTCAGGGGGTAGATTGTCCACCCCACCCCCTTTTCACCCCGTGGCACCTAATTCAGAGAAGTGTCACGAATGGTGACGTCAGGTGAAAATGTTGAGTGATGGTGAAATAGTCGGCTTATTGTTCATAATATTTTTGCTGGAAAATAAACAATTTGTTCGGAATTATGCTTAAAGCTGGAAGGTGTTTTGGGGAAGGTTGGAACTGATATAGCGTAGATATGAGTAAGTATCTTCCCAGCTAAACACTATCTAGTCACGTGCATGTGTTTTTGGGAGACTGTCTTTATGTAGAACTTTGGCGTTCAAAAAGTGCTGGCTCTCAGCAAAAAAAACATACATACAGTCGAACATAGAACCTCCTCCTTTTTCGAAAGTCGGTTAATAAAGATTAAAGAATCCTATGTTGCGTTTGTTACAAATAGGATAAGGTATTTTTACGTTTTCAAAACAGAACTCAAAGTGTTTCGTATGCAAAGTAATAAGCAAAAGTGTCAAAAAAGGCTTTTTGGTACTTTTGCTTACTACTTTGGATACAATAGGTTTGTGTATATAATTTGCACCCGTGCAAAATCGGGGCGGGTCGCTAGTCGTTTATAAAATGCCATTCATAGTAATCCAGGGAATCCGCTTGGTGTGAGGAGCTCACTACTGGTAATCATCGTCATTACCTTCTTCTTTGTCCTGAAGTGGACTTCAGCTGGCATGATGATGATAATGATTGATGGCACAGTAATCCAATGGGACGTATGAAAGGAGCTTCATTTAATGATGTAACGACTACCTATATACCAAGTGATGATACTCAAGAATCATGCTCTTTGGGCAGGTAGCCCCACTACTAACCTTGTTAGTTGATTTATAATTTCACGACCACATGAGATTTCGAAATACCTCTTATAACATAACATAATCAGCATGTTCCCACTGCTGGGACGCAGGCCTCCTCTCTAGGAGAGGAAAAGGGCCGCAATCCACCACGCTGGCCCAGTGCGGGTTAGTGGATGTCACATGTCTTCCAATTTTTGACTCTAGGACAGGCACCGGCCTGTCTTAGAGTCAAAAATTGGAAGACATCGTGAGGTAACCGTACCTCACGATGTTTTCCTCGGAATAACTCGATGTTTTACTCGTTAAGAAATGTAGCTGTATAGAGAGCTTTGGAGTAGTAGTGGTTAGAAAAATGAGGTTGAGAAAGAGAAAACGATGAAAATGAAATTTTTTTTTTTTTTTTTTTAATCTCCTTTTCTTCCTGCAAGCTGTCCTGTCGACACTTAGCTGGATTTTATGTATTTTGAAAATGAAATATGAGGATTGGTTTGTCTATGAAGCAACTGATTAAGATATACTATTTAAAACTTAAAATATGTCGTCAAATAACTCCTCCTCATCGGTGTCGACAGTTAGTGTGCCCAAAATACTGTCGGCTTGCCATGTTGTTAATCGAGGTAAAAGCCAGCCCTTGGGTCATGCAAAGTGTGAACTAGGCGTTTGGATAAAATCTTTAAATAGTGTATGAGCACTCGGAACCCACGGCCCAAGAATTTCATTCCAAAACGGCTCGAGGAAATGGACAACTTAGGTAGTAGACTCATGGTGGATTATAATGGAATAGGTGTGCCTCCTATCTCGGTAATGTGGAACTTACTTTCAATATAATGTTTGTATATGATGTGACACCAAAGAATAGATTTTTTGCGTGTTTGTATCCACTTTGTTGTATTTCACTTTTGTAAAAGATTTCATCGTTTACTTGAGAGTATAGAATGGAGGGATATATTTCTGTGTTAATATCTATGCAAGCATCATCAAAATTATCATAGTTAAGATCGTGTAATAAGATTCTTTACATGATTTTTCACATCAATATAAAACAGCAATACGAAGCTAAATGCTGCCTTTTCCTAGAATCTAGGCCACATAACAGGCTTTTTAGCCTTAAATATTATAGCCTTTTAGCCAGCTAAATTATGGGTGTTTTATGTAGACGAAAATTAGAAGGTAACAATCAAACGGGCTATACTGTTCAGAATTCAATAGATTTTGGAAGTTCGCCATCAATTATTTTGGAGGTTAATGTACTACCTAAATGTCGTGATTTACAATTAAATTATTAATAGGAAGGTAGGTAGCACGGGTTTAATTGTTAATGGGTTGGGAAAGTTCTGGTTAAATAAACCTTTAATCGACAATGGTAGCTTGCCTACTACATCGTTTGTTATAAAAAACCCTTTGTAAAACTACCATTCATATCAGGGTTCCGTACCCGAAGGGTAACCAACGGGACCCTATTACTAAGCCTCCGCTATTGGTCCGTCTGACCGTCTGTCTGTCAGCGGCATGATCCGTAATAGGTAGACAGTTGAAATTTTCAGAGAATTTCTGTTGCGGCTAGAATAATAAATAATAAAAATATAAATGAATTAAAAATGAAGGGCTCCGCTACTAGAAACGTGTTTTTTTTTTTTGCTCGATATTAATAATGACAACAAGTAGACGCGTATAATCTTGTACGATGGTACGGAACCCTTCATGCGCGAGTCCGACTCGCACTTGACCGTTTTTTCAATTAAGGTTTCCACAGACAATCGCGTCGCGACACTGCAAGAAGGCTTTTTCATTAAAAAATGCTCAACGGGAGTGGCCTATGAACATAAATATATCCGTGGAACAATTTCTGTCGATAAAGGGTTATCTCATCATGTTCGCATCGCGCCTATCTACCTGATAGTAAAAAAAAAAAATATAGAATAAAATAATAATGATAGTGAAAATATTTGTTATGTAATACTCGTACATATCGTATTTTTAATAGTCTGCCCTCTTTCATAGTTTTTAGGGTTTTGTACCCGAAGGATAAACAACTGAACCATATTACTAAGCCTCCGCTGTCCATCTGTCTGTCTGTCTGTCAGCGGGCTGTATCTTATGTACCGTAATAGATAGACAGTTGAAATTTTCACAGAGTATGTTTTTCTATTTCTGCTATAACGACAAATAATAAACATTGTACGGAATCCTTCATATCCGAGTCAAACTCGTATTTAATAATAATAATAATAATTTATTTAATTCAGACCATTGATCCATATAGTGTTAGTAAAATCTTAATTTGACTCTTTTTACTATTACAACGTCGGAAAGCAATAAAACTGCTCAATGTATCATTTCATGAGAATCTATTAAAATTTAAGTTATATAAATAAAAGTAAACACATAGACACATAGACCAAAACCAAAGTGATACCACAAAACGACACTTGCCTGAAACCCTCAAACGCTGCGTTACATCTGATCGAGTCCTTTCTCGAAACCAGTCGACTTAGAATAAAAATAAACAAAGTTCGGACACACCTGTTGGTCAATTATCCCAGGGCACAAAAACCCGCTCCCTGTTTTAATAGAAGGTGGGTTACTAAGGTTTCCAGTTGGGTTACTGGGTGACGGTCGATTGGTTATCACTTCATATTGCGTAGTGTATTAATTGTGTTTTAAGTGAGCAGAATAAAATTATTAATTTCCTTCTTTCGTGATTTGAATTTACATTATTTAAGCTTGATTCTGTTTCATCCGGTTGATAGGGTGTATAAATGTAGAACTTTTGATTTAAATTACAACTTATGGATAATTTTTTTGCGTTATATTTTTTGTGACAATTGGGGTTAGGGATGTAGGATTCCTTTTTCATTTCTTGCGATATTTATTTATTTCTTGTAATAAAACAAAATAAATCTGGGTATGCGAGAGGCGATGTGAATTAAACTGTTTCATGTTTATAATGAGATAAATTAAATTATCCTTGGCATTTTTTATTTATCGATACGTATGTCAACAACAGTCAAAATCTTTTTAAAATTTTCACGCTTATAAAATAAAATTGCCACCGATACTCACATGGTCGAGAAGTGAGTGATAACGGCTGAACAAAAGTGATAACCAAACGAGTTTAAATAGTATTCCACCGTACTATTGTCAGGTACCTTCACAGGTTGCTTTTAGACGATCAAGATCAGTTACCAGTATCAGATATTTTTTGTAAAACTTTGTTGTTAGTGGCCCACCCTTTCACGTGAGTGTTAAGTTCGCAGTTTTTTACGCAAGTTTTGGCTAAAAGGAAAGTTTTAGTAAAGATAAACAAATTTATGTTTTTAGATTTGTTTTGGGCTGTAATGCTTATAAAAAAGCTTGAGACTTGAGGCTCATCTATTTTTTTTTTTCACAATTTAAAATTAAATAGTTTATAAGTAATAAAAGAAAATAGAAAAATGGTAGCTCACTTTTTTTGTGGGGCGTGAAATCATCCAATGACATCTCCCGCTCTAGGGTGGAGCGAAAGGGCGTGTAACTCTTACTGACTAAAACCCACCCCTGTTCCTCCCTGCCTTGAATGCCCAGGGGCGAGGTAAATCTTTCGAATTTATCCTCAACCCGGGGGCAGGCATAGGCCATGACGGGCCCCATCGTGTTTGCTGACAACTCTTTGAAGCGTGCGTGGAACACTACGCGCCGTCGACTCTCGGGCCTGGTGCTGATCGGATGGCGAGTTACCCACTACTCGCCGTCCGCAGGCCCGGGTAGGATAGCTCCCTCACCCCTTTAAAAAAACCTGTTAAGAAAAACTATTATTCATTCGGAATCCTTCGCGCGCGAGTCCAATTCGTACTTGGCCGGATTTTTTTTCCATTAAAGCTTGATTGTTAACTCTGAATGTTCATTTCCTGACTACTGAGAACGATATTTCTATTCAATTAACAATGAAGGACACTATTGCTTTGATTGCTGAAGAAACTTTTGCAATCTTAGAGTCAATTAAAAAAAAATAATGTTTGCTCTCATACTGAAGCTTGCTACCCGAGGTCTATTACCACATCATTGTCTTTCATAACAAGACTCATACTTGGTTAATTCATTAAACAAACTTTAAAGCAATGAAATCAAATTGCGATCCTCTGAACAAGTTTCTACCGTGTGCATATAAACCGTTTTTATCATAAATCAATTCAACACGTAATCAAGGTAATGTAATATTATAGCCTTTTACAATCTATTGTGTTATGTGGACCATAACAATTTAACTCCCTTATAGCACCTTATCTGAATTGAAACCATATCGTCTATGGAACCCGATACAAGGCTTATCAGTCAACCAAGAACCACTTAAACGAATTTAACATTTATTTAGAAGAGGTTAAAGTTATAAATCATTATGCAGAGATTTGAAATTTAATTAGTGAACGATTTGCAACTTTCTTGTGGCGAGTTTAAGTTGTAAATCAAATTGTAAGAGTTTCGTCGTTCCTTTGTTTCGGATTCTCACGGAAAATTGATATTTTGTGTTTGATAATGGAGGTTCTGAAAGCTTTTACAAAAAAATACATAGCAAGTAATACGAGTGAGATTTTTTTAAAGTGTATGCAGTTTTATCCAGACTTATAATCAAATGAAAAATTAATGTACTAAAAAAAAATACGTGATATAAACCTGATCATAATTATGTTAATAAATATCTCGACTAGTTCCGAGCTTAAATAGCCATGACAAGAAGGCCTAGGTACAATGACAATCTATCAGCGAAAAACAATGACAAGAAGGCCGCAATAGAGGAGGATGCTTGATTGACATTGTGTAATGTCACGTGCTCACTCCCATGCAGGGTGTAAGGAAAATAGGTGATCATATTTAAGATGCAGCTTCTGCCCATGGATATGAATCACTTTCTTCAAGACAGTCAATGAATTTCCAAAAAAAAATTGGTTTGATCAAAATTAATGGGAGGTCCAACTTTGTCGAAGGAAATGGTTCATTTCTTTAAGCAGAAACAGAATTTAAAATATGATAACCCATTTGAGTTACATCCTGTATATTAATTAGGGACTCATCATAATCGTTTACGCTGACAGATTGTCACATTGTCCAGTGTCAGGTAAGTCAGACTCCTGCCCGGGGGTTGAGGACTGCCCGGGGGTTGAGGGTAAATTCGAAAAAGAGTTACCTCGCCCCCGGGCACTAAGAGGGTGAAACAGGGGTGGGTTTTAGTCAGTAAGAGTCTGACACGCCCTCCCGCTCCACCCTAGAGCGGGAAAAGTCATTGGATGATTTCCCACCCCACAAAAAAAAAAAAGTAAGTAATATGACTCTGATCGTTGTTAAAACATTTCGAACAATTCCAGAAAGGCGTATATTGGTTGTAAAAAGACAGTTTCCGAAGCCGAAAACCATAAATATATTCTAGCCATTATTTGGATCATTTGTTTCCACTAGATCAATGTCGCAGTTTTTTTTTTACTTTTTTACGAAATTATGGGGGTACTAAACTTTTTTCCAGACAAACATTACCTGCATTCTCGACTTTGAAGTTATAAAAACGCAATGAATATCAAACATATCCGACAAGTACCTATGCGGCTTAGAGCGAAGGGGTGGGGCTTAACTCCGCTTGCCAGGTTTTGTTAGATGTACAGTATGCGTAGTTGACGGCTTTGTGATGTGTCTTTTTACGTTATCATCTTTACCCTAAAGCAGCCCACTTCTAGACAAACCTGTCTCCACACAGAGCATTCCCATCCATCAAAAATAAAGTCATAAAATACCACATCGTATATTTTCTGAAGAAATATAAGGTGTGGAGTATACATAGGAAATTGCTCATGCATTCTACTACTTAGACGACGGTGCTACCCACGCGAATTCTTTGAATCACTTGTGGGCGATAGGTGAATATACCCACATGTTTTAGCGGTGTTCCTAGTATTTTTAAACACTTTATTTGTATTAGAACTATAGATGCTGGCGGGAAAAATTCCGAATCATTCCCGTCGAATACTTCGGAAGTATTCCGAAATATTCCGAAACTTTGGGAATATTTCAACTGTCAAAAAAAACCAGGAAAATTGACCTTACTACCTATTTTTCAACATTTTTTTATGTCACCTATACATATAGTGACTAATAATACTGTTCTGAAAACTGCATCAAAATCGGTTCAGCCAAACGCGAGATGATCGCGGACAAACATACATAAATACGGTTCAAACTCATAACCTCCTTTTTTTAAATCGGTTAAAATACCAAAACCTGCTCCTAAGTATAACACTTTTCTGAAAACCGCATCAAAACGTGTTTCCTTGCAAGGTTTGCCTTTGTTTGTTTTTATTGACTGGGCTATTATACGCGTTAAGTAGGTAGGTAATGATTAATACCTACCTATGCGACTCGCGAATACTCGCGATGCGTACAGAGGTACTTACATACAAACTAACCAAAAACATAAGTAACCCTTTTTCAAAAAACAAATCAAATATGCTAGGCCTGGTTTTTTATTCCACAACTGACATTTATAAAAATAGCATTCGATTTCGAAATAAGTAGGTACCTACCTAAAAACAAAACAATAAATCGCAGGCTAACATAGATCTACCTATAAAAATATCAACATATAATTCCCATTGAATTATTCGGGCGAAATATTCCGCGGAAACATTCGATTGCGGGGTACGAATCTTTCTCGCGCGGGTGAAAACTTCTCCGGGGAGCATCTCCGCTCTTACCGTACCTCGCACCGCCATCGCCTGCACGCACGACTCGTGGCAGTCTGGCGCGCGCGGCGTGGCGCCAGCGCGGCGGCAGCGGCCGGCGCACAGAGGAGCAGCGGCGGCGGCGATCGACGATCGATGCAAAATACGATTTTTCAGCAAAAAAAAAAATCTTAGTTAAATTAATTTTGAATAATTCGGATTTAAAGAAACTTTCCCAGAAGTATTCCGGAATTATTCAGAATATTTCAGAAGTTTTGCAACTATAATATAGATGCTGGCGGGAAAAATTCCGAATCATTCCCGTCGAATACTTCGGAAGTATTCCGAAATATTCCGAAACTTTGGGAATATTTCAACTGTCAAAAAAAACCAGGAAAATTGACCTTACTACCTACCTATTTTTCAACATTTTTTATGTCACGTATACATATAGTGACTAATAATACTGTTCTGAAAACTGCATCAAAATCGGTTCAGCCAAACGCGAGATGATCGCGGACAAACATACATAAATACGGTTCAAACTCATAACCTCCTTTTTTTAAATCGGTTAAAATACCAAAACCTGCTCCTAAGTATAACACTTTTCTGAAAACCGCATCAAAACGTGTTTGCTTGCAAGGTTTGCCTTTGTTTGTTTTTATTGACTGGGCTATTATACGCGTTAAGTAGGTAGGTAATGATTAATACCTACCTATGCGACTCGCGAATACTCGCGATGCGTACAGAGGTACATACAAACTAACCAAAAACATAAGTAACCCTTTTTCAAAAAACAAATCAAATATGCTAGGCCTGGTTTTTTATTCCACAACTGACATTTATAAAAATGGCATTCGATTTCGAAATAAGTAGGTACTTACCTACCTAAAAACAAAAGAATAAATCGCAGGCTAACATAGATCTACCTATAAAAATATCAACATATAATTCCCATTGAATTATTCGGGCGAAATATTCCGCGGAAACATTCGATTGCGGGGTACGAATCTTTCTCGCGCGGGTGAAAACTTCTCCGGGGAGCATCTCCGCTCTTACCGCACCTCGCACCGCCATCGCCTGCACGCACGACTCGTGGCAGTCGGGCGCGCGCAGCGTGGTGCCAGCGCGGCGGCAGCGGCCGGCGCACAGAGTAGCAGCGGCGGCGGCGATCGACGATCGATGCAAAATACGATTTATCAGCAAAAAAAAAAAATCTTAGTTAAATTCATTTTGAATAATTCGGATTTAAAGAAACTTTCCCAGAAGTATTCCGGAATTATTCAGAATATTTCAGAAGTTTTGCAACTATAGTCTCGCATCCATCGAATCACGAGTATAATCAATAAGGCTGTAATCCACCACGGGAAACCAGAGCAAATGGTAGATGTCACATGTCATCGAATTTTTGGTTCAAGGACAAGCCGGTTTCCGCCTGTTGTCCCTTACTTGTTTATCTACTGTTCATTTAATCCAAGCAGAAGTAATTCCTTCACATTTACTAAATAGAGGAATACCATACGTATACTCCCTCCTCAGTCTAATAATACCGATCATATTATCGACAACCACTCATCCGTAAATATACGAGTATCATTATCTGAATTGGCTTTTACGGGCGTAAACACTTCTGGCTTAGCACTTAGGAGGGCAAAATTATCTGGTAGATGATGGATGTATGTGAATGTTTTCGGTGAGTATGGATCAGTGATAGGTTGGCGATCAATTTTAAATTTTACCTGTGACATAATTAATGTTGTGAACTCACCACCACTCAATATATCTCTTTGCATGAATTTATTAAAATACTTAAATTACTCGTATGTATATTGTTTTGAAAACTTCCAATTAAAATTGTTTTCTAAGCCAAATGTACCATTTTTTTTTCGCTGAGCATGACCCTCAAAACGACTCGTTAAATTTACTTGTGAAGCTTCTAAATGATGGTGATTTATGCTTAATTAATTAATGTTTTAAAGACTAAAAAAAGTGTTACTATCAGAAAAATCTGTTTTCTTGTCCACTGATTTAATAATCTCTTCAACTGTCTTCTAAAGATCGAGCTCATCTTCCCAAACTAACTTGAATAAATACTTGGATTCAAAACTCCACACAAAGCTACCATTCGGTATTCTTATGTCGTTTGCTTACGAATCTCGGAGACCGTTAGGCATCGCGCGATGGTCTGGTCCGCCCACGACTCCCATGGCTTTCGGGTCAGACGTCGAAAAAGATCGTGGTCTTGCAAAATGTTGATCGTTTTCTTTTTTATTGTGTTATATAATTGGGGTTCTTCAAAGCAGAGGTGAAATTTGATCGCTGTATCGTCGGAATTGGGCAAAAAAATCAGGTAGGAAGGGATACAAAGATTTTTTTTTTGTAGATCTGTTGTTAAGTTTTTTTACGATGTATGTGATACGTTTTATAACATTAACACATTATTGACGATAACAAAGAAAATATGTAAAGAGAACCAATGAGAATACTAACCTTGTCAGCAGACAGGCTGGTCGGTGAAATATACTTTTAAAGGATGATGCAATTTTAGGTTTTTATCTAAATATTTATAAATGTTTGTCATCTATGCGTTAACAAACTTTGATAGGGTCTTTTGAGGACGCCTGCGAAGGTTTTTGTCCCAAAAAATCTGTACAAATAAAAAAAAAACAAATACCTGGCACTGCAACGCATATACGGTACAGCCAGTTAAAAATAAAAGAATTTTATTGGAATATCATTAGTCGCAATGCAGTTTATTATAAAAACCTCAGGCCAGTCAACAAAGTAATCACCAAAAGCCTTTGGATCAGTTACTACAAAACATTACGCAAATAAAAATATGTTATCCCCGATGTCTTAATCAACCAATATTTTCGTGCAAATCACGAGAATATTTTCGCAAAATTTCTATAGGGAAATCAGATTATTGGTTTTATCCATCAGCAAGCTTGTCTCTATTTGCCTGTCAATTAATATCTTCACCAATCTGGTAGCAAGGAAATTGCCAACTAAAGTGGTTTCCTATAAAACCTGTACTATGTAGGCTAATTTTGAATGCACTTACTATAACCACGTAGATGTCCCATAAAACAGTGATTATACTTTCTAACACCTAGTTCTGCACTTTCTATAAACCTTATTAGAAGGTATTTGATGCAAGTACTCCACACCTTATATGTTCAAATTAATTAGGTTGGTCACCACAAAATGTTGGTCACAAATTGGTTTGATCCAATAGTTGGCCAATAGTGGTTTTTAGAATTAAGTAAAGCAGAGTGGTCGTTTATTTTTATTGTGCACATTTTTCTTGTGGGTGAATAATGATTGAAAGCATGGGAAATAGTCAATGGGTGTTATAAGGCAAGAAATAAATAGAAAGTGCTTGACAGTGGTCTAAATTGGCTTTAGGAAAACTACTTGTTTCTTTTGGTACCTTAATAAGCGTAAATACATACCTACCTATGTTATGTTTTTTTTTTATTATTGATAGGTTACTCTACACTATCTCACCTGATGGTTAGCGATGATGTAGTCGATGGAGCACGCTTGCCTAGAAGTAACCTATACACTTTTGGCTTATTTACATATCACCGCATCATCACGCCGCCGCTGCATTGCGGTGGTTTTAGTGAGCTAAGAATCCCACACAACCTGGGCTTTTCCCCAAAAATCCTGGCGTCTTTTGAAGGTTCCCACGAAAACCAAAAAAAAATTAGCTTAGGCAGTAGGAGTGAGGCGTACTTATCGGAACAGTAAAAAAAAATGGGTTTTTAAACAGTAACAACATGGAACAGGTATCGCAGAACAAAAATTCATTGTCAGTTCCTGCCTGTTCCACAATCTACAACAGTCCAACCAAATTAAAACATTTCCGTAACTGGTGTGTGTATGCTCTTCTATATCTAGCTTACAGATGTTTACGTTAATAGAAAGAGAGAGATACAAACGAATCTGACCGGGAACAGTTTGGAACAAGCTCTTTTTTCTTCTGACTTATTTTAATATATAGAGATAACATCTGTTCCTCCCTCACTGAATGAAACTAGGTACTGTATTATAAATCTGTTGCAGTCAAAGAGTCTTTGGTTGCAACGTAACAGGCTGTTATTTTGGAACAGGATTTTGAAACTGTTTTTTACCTGGACTGGAACCGATGAAACAGGTTACTAAACAAGTAACAATAAATAAGTAACAAAATATAAAGGTTTCTAATTTTACCTATTATAGACCAGCTCTATTAGGCAGTGCAAAGTTTAATGTTATTTGGGTAAACCTCTGTATATTAAAATATACGGAACTCGATTCAATCTTAACTGATCAAAAAATAAACTTCGCATGCATTTTCAACCCATGACTAAGCTAATGTCTTATGCAAATCTCAAACCTGCGATAAAAATGTACAAAATAACTCCTTAACTTAATATTATAATTTTCGAACATTAATTCAATGATATATTGTTTTTAAAAGATAATATGACTATCAAACAGACAAGCAGATTTAATTTATTGCTAATAAATCAATTTCGCCCACGATGATGTATAGTTGTATGGGGTCACATATTGTAAAATGCAGATTATGGGTGTTGTTACAACAGATTTTTGGTTTAATATCTGCCTTTTAAAAAGTATAGAATGGCTTCGAACAAGACGTTTGGAATTTTGAGGTGACTGCTGTGAATGGAAGAAGAATTATAGACGCCAGCGACTTCGCCCGCGTAGTATTAGTATTTCCTTCACTATAAATTATAACCTATGTGCTGTTTCAAACTGTAATCTATCCCCGTACCAAAGGAGATGTTTGATTTTGGCCTACCAATATGTACACTACATAGATAAATAGGGAAAAAATAGGGGAATTTCATAAAAATTCCCACATATTAATTTGATGAAGGGTTCAGGCGTTCAAAATGATCTGAAATGAATGAAAAAAAAAAATGAATGAATGAATGTGAAAAATAGGGTTATTTTTAGGGCAGCCATGAAAGTTGTGTTTGACATGACGTTTGACGACTTTGACAGTTTTAAGAAGTGACGTTTTTGATTCTTTCTTTGCTTTGAAAACTCAAAACAAAGAAAGACTCAAATAAATTCAAACGAATTGGATGTATTTCGGAGTTTTGTTATAGCAGCTATTAAGGTAGGTACACGTCAATCAAATGTCATTGACAAAATGACATTTTTCACATACTGCTGATCAGTTCCACCATGTTTTATTTTATCTTGTGTTGCTCTCCTTGACCAAGTTAATTTGAAAGTTACATTGAAACGAAGTGAAATTAAAGAAAATTAACAATGTAAAACGATTACTTTATTATATAGCGATATTTACATATAGTGTACATAGTGCTAGTCCAGGCTCCACACATTTCTGGAACATCGAGATACGTTCAGCAGGTCTGGCGTGATTGAGTAACAAACAAAATCAAATATTATAAATGCGAAAGTTTGTATGTTTGTGTTTGTGTTGAATGAAATTTTGCGCACTGATAGATTATAACCTGGTTTAAAACATAGGATACGGCGGCTAAGCTAGTATTGTATAGTAGCTACTATACAAACGGTATATTTAAAGCAATTTGCCAAACATACACCCCGCAAATTCGTGCTCATCTCCAACAAACTTTTTACTATAATCATAATTACATCCCGTACCATAATTGACAATGGTGTTGATTCTGTTATGCACAAACAAAACTTAATTTAGGCTATTGCTATCTTTTTCTCTCTAATAAAACAAGAAAGAGACGGACGTAAATTAGAGCTGTCAAATTTAGTTTGAACTAATATTTCCATACAAATTAAGGATACACGTAAAAATATGTCGTCTAAAAACACGGCGAAGCGCAAGGCGTAAACTAGTTTGACATCTCTAACTTAGTGCATAGCTATAGCCGTCCTTTTCTCGCACTGCCTTTTAGTAAAAGATAGCAATTCTCTAATTTTAGTTTAGATATTGAACAAGAGAATCCGTATCAATGTCCGTTCTCCCATAAAAGTTTTTGCCACCCAACATTTAAAAAGTAACGGTCTAACTAAAAAAATTAGAAATCCACGTAACGAGGTCTGTTATTATAATAGTACCTACATAATTACTTTTTGCACATAAATACTTGGTAGGCACACAATGGAGTGTTTCACACTTTCTGCAAACGACTGTCGAAACAGACAACAAAGTAAATGAGGTTTTTACTAACACTGAGGCTAAAACGAGAGACGTGCAATCTGACAGTTTTTCTTTGAGCTATAGTTTTTCCGCCCTGTTGCAGAGGCTTATTTTATTTCTTACTCGAGAGACAAGTTCGTGTTCTTATTAGAATGTGCAGTTACATTACAAAAGACAGACAGAAAATTTAAGCTGTGTTCTTTGTTTAAGAATGCACTGCCACAAAAAATCCAACTGCAAAAAACAACTAAAATAATTGACATTGGTGCCGATTCTGTTGTCCACAAACTAAATTTAATTTAGGCTATTCCTATCTTTTTTTCTCTAATAAAATAAGAAAGAGACGGACATAAATTATAGCTGTAAAATTTAGTTGAACTAATATTTCCATAAAAATTAAGGGTACACGTAAAAACATGTCGATTAAAATCACGATGAAGCGCAAGGCGTAAACTAGTTTGACATCTCTAACTTACTTCATAGCTATAGCCGTCCTTTTCTCGCACTGCCTTTTAGTAAAAGATAGCGATTCTCCAATTTTAGTTAAGTTATTGAACAAGAGAATCGGTACCATCGTTATATTTTTTTTTTAAATAAGTTTTATTTTTTGCTGTGCCCTACAGGGTCCATAATTGTGTTTTAGCTTTAAGGCATCATTGTAACATCTTTAATGATATTATGGTACGCAAATAAAGATATAAATAATGTATAATGTTTTCCAAACAAGTCACTTTTCAAATAGTCTGATGCAGTTACGAGTAGTGGCATTAGATCTGCAATTGAACTAAAAAAAATTCCATCAATAATATTAACCATATCATTATCCTCTGTCACATTTAAATCGAAATGCATCGCTTCCTTGGTCTTTAGGGTTCTATACTCGAATGTTCCAAACAGAGCCCTATTGTTGGCACTCACGTGTCCGTCTGCACGTCCGTCTTCTGTCACAAAAATTTGTTACAAAGATTTTTTTAACTTCTCATTGACATATGAACTTGAAATTTGGTGATAATGTTTATTATAACGTATACTTTTTTAACAAATACCAATATTTGGTACGGAATCCTGAATGTGCGAGATCCGATATGCACTTGGCTAGTTTTTTTCTATTGTCAAGTGAAGTGGTAGACCGTATCATCTAGATACTCCTAATATCTTTCTCAACGAAAAATATCACATTCTTTTCCTAAACGTTCCAAAATATTGACATCACTTCTTTATTATCAACAACGTTTTCGAATGATTTATGATACTTAATTTGATTGACCCATCCTCTTTGTGACATATTCAATTTTGTTTATTTACAACATTCAATTCAACGACCACACTTTTTTCAACGGTTTTTTGTAAAATATTTGTGAATGAAATAACCACAAATCTCGATGTTGACGTCTCGAATCTGTCCATGAATGATTCAGTCACATTTTATTGTTGAAAAATGTAAATTTTATTACATACAGACAGATGCAAAAGTGAAGACTAAAAGACAGTAAATTCAAGATTTATTGGAATCCATTTCACTTTGTAATTTTAAATCTTAACAGCCTATTCGTAAAGATAAAGGTCTCTATAGCTTTTAATAGAGAATGTTAGAAATAAAACACATTTATAAAATTCCTAATTTAGAGGTATTAAGGCCAGCAATATGAGTAACAGAGGGATATTTTGATGTGTTGATTAACAACAACAATAATAATTATTGTTATTAAGAGTAATAGTAGCACAATTCACAGGAATGTTTACTTTTTTTTTTGGGTTTGGAAGTCATCCAATGACGTCTCCCGCTCTAGGTGGAGCGAGAGGGCGTGTCAGACTCTTACTGACTAAAACCCACCCCTGTTCCTTCCCTGACTTGAGTGCCCAGAGGCAAGGTAACTCTGTTTCGAATTTATCCGCTACCCCTTGGCATGCAGGCGCCGTCAGCGGTGGCTGACATCTCTTTGAGGCGCGCGTGGAACACTACGCGCCGTCGACTCACGGGCCTGGTGCTAATCGGACGGCGAGCTATCCATAACTCGCCGTCCGCAGGCCCGCGTCTACTTTGGCTGGAGATCGTCCTGCGACCTCCGATGCCCAGGGCGTCTCCTGCAGCGGCTTCGGCTGGGGGCGTCAGGGCCACTCCGTATAGTCTCCCTCACCCGTTCTGCCTCCTCCTTCGCGAGCATTACTGCTTCATAGAAGGAGGAGACTGCTTCCCATTCCTTCTCGCTCCCGTACCATGGCCTGGACCAGTACCGGGTGCGAGAGGAGGAATGTCTACATTCACATTGGAACCATTCTAGATTTTAGTATGCAGTTCATGAGCCGTAAAACAAATGTTTCATAGGGACCGAGAGCTTCTTGTGTGTTTAGTTATCTGTGATTTTATTTTCTCCAAAATGTCATTTTAATATTGAAAATCCAATCTGTCTTCTTCCACCTGGGTACTTCGCGTTACTCGGGTGGGTTTCCTAGTCTTGAGGCACCACTGTTTCCTCTGGTAAGCATCATCAATAGATAGACCGCACTTCTTCATGTTTTTCATGACTGTCGTCATTCAAAATCTTAGCGGTCTATTTCTGCCGCTCTTTAGTGTCCTCATGGAAAAACAATCCAATCTATGATGTATTATTTAATCTCCGTGTGTTTTTTATTCTCTCATACATCTTACAGGAATCTGTTATCCCGTCAATATCTCAAACCCACTGCCCTAGGACTGTTAAGATAATACAAAAAACTTAATTTCCACTTTTCAAAGGGTACCGAAAACCTCACATTTCTTTACGATACGGTCGCAGATAGTTTTAAGGAAACCTTTGACGTTTACTGGCCGTATAAATGATTTACCGCAAACCGTTTCGGGAAATATACAACCTATATAAAAAATATACCATAAAAATATAAAACATTATTTACGAGGTCTTTCTGCGGTCGAAAAAGGAAGGTATCCACGTATTGTTGGGAAGCAATAAAGGCGAAAACTGTGTAAAATTACTTTTTATTGGCATTAAATTTTTGAACTTGTTTTTACGCCTTTTTAAGCCGGAAACGTAAGATTTTGAAGTTCTTTCGGGAATTATTTTTCCCGATACATAAAAATATATTTTTATTTTGTTTAAAGGCCGCTTGTGTTTAAAGACACCTGGTCGGTGTAGGTAGTTCAGGGTGTTATTAAGCACAAATTATTTCCAACTGAAAGTTATAGGCTTTTAAAATAACAAGGATATTAACACTGTTTTATGGCACGCATTTATTTATGTTCTCCTGCAAATAATTCCTGTTGTATCGGTATTTGCTGGCTAATTTAAGTTATTAAATTATATTTATAATAAATATGTTTTTTAATAATTATGATTAATGGAAAGGCAATTTTATCGCTAGTGTATCACTTTGTGAAAAATATTACTATGATTGCTAACTCAATTTATTTTGTCAGATAACTTTCTTTACTTAACACTTTCATTTTCATGCAACACTAAGACTAATTCTTATATATATTTTATACTACAATGTTCATTTTTTTATGGCTTTTTCTCGCATAAAATTATCACCTACTTTAAAGATGCCGACAAAAAAAGCAATAATAATCCTTCAAAACTTTATTTTACTATTTATTTTACTTTCCTACGCCAACATATCTACCAAAACAATTTATAATCAAATTAGAAAACCGATACTAGTCTCGAGATACTCACAGGCTGGTAAGTAAGATGGCGCAGGGCGACCACAAACTGGCTGCTGGAGTCCGCGACCGGTCACACATCCGCTCTATACACCTGTCGCGAACGGCGCCTGTACAATGTACAGGTATGGTCAGAAGATTTAGTTTGTATGGTCTTGTTAGGAAGTTGTTTGTTTTAAGTTTTTTTCTTTTTTGTCTTCTTCTTCTTCATTTCTTGGTATTCTGGCTTCATGCTTCAGTGGCGGAGGTCACTTGTGCTACATGTTACTGTTTGTGTTTTATATTTACACAAAAACACTTAGACGGGAAAATTATATACAGAGAAAAGAGCACTAAGGTACTGCTTATTTCATAAAAAAAAAACTTCCAGCATACCTGCGCTAGGAGAGGAGGATGGCGACACAGTATGTAAAGAGACGGAAGGACTTATAAATCATTGGATGTATTCAAGCGATTTCTTAACAAAAAGTAAACATGGAATAGTAAATGATAATATCTACATTGATCCACCTCGCTTGTACCGTTTTATAAATGATAAATTGGCCAAGTGCAATGTATCAACTTAGTCCTTGACAAAATAGGTAGATAAACTCTAACTCTAGTGGATACATAAAGAAACTTGATGAGCGTTTTACACCAACATAGATTCTACGCAGGTAATAAAATCCTTGTATTCCCTCAAATAATTAACAATAAGGTACAGTAACACTATCTGCGCTCACATTTTCTCCAATAATCTGTTTTATCCCAATTATTTAGAACTACTATCCTACTAATATTACATATTCGATTTTGTTATGAATGGATGCATGTGTGTTTCTCAATCACGCCAGAACGGGTGAACAAATCTAAATGCACACAGAGATAGATTATAGCCTAGTCATATAGAATAGCACATAGTCTATTAATTTATAGTGAAAATAAAGGAGCGTATATAATAAAGGAGTGGAGCAAGTACTAATACCACGCAGGTGAAGCCGCTGGCAGAAGTTAGTAATAATTATATGTAACTGGGACATAAATTGCACAGTTATAAAATATTCCAACTGAATAATATTGATTTGAGCCTATCTCACAAAACATGGGAGGGCCCATGAGAGCCACAATCAAATTGCCCCAAAAATTGGTGATTGCAGTAAATTGAATATAAAATAATGATAACAACATCAACTTGAAACAATATTCCCTAAAGGTATTTGGGAACGTTGTAGCGTTTTATCGAATTTCATGGCTTACTAACATCGGAGAGTATTATCAAATAATCGAATCGGGCAACAAACGCCGTACCTACATTTTTTCTCACACGCGATCATAACTAATTTAATACCTATATTTTCGTACACATGCTCGTTGAAGTTTATTGAAAGACTGGGATATGGGCTTTTAACATGATAATAATAATAATATTTCTTAAAAACCCTATAATTTTGTCATACTGTGTAATAATTTTATGAATATTAATTGAGAGTTACAAAGAAAATCATCATATTATGGACCAACTTAGGGTCATTAATTATAATACCTATGATAGTAGAAGCTATAGACGGACATAAATACTCGTAGTATTTGAGTTCCTCTGTTAAATATGACAAAAAATATCTTGATAAAACAAAGAAAAAGATTTTTTTATTAAACACTGATAAGCAGAATTAGCATGAACTGTAATACTTATTGATATAGAAAGAAAGACAGTTGTCAGGTAAATAATGTTTTTATTCAAGTTTTCAAAAGAACTTCATTAAAATTAAAAGGATCAAACTCAAAGGACAAGTAAAATTGATTTTTCTTTCATTTCTATTAGAAAACAAATTTTCCTAACTTGGGGTCCTTTGCCCAGCTTTAGGATAGTATCGGCTAAATAAAAAAAAAACATGACATTCATTAAAGAAATGAACCTTCTCAGCATTTCTCCCTACAGTGGCCGGATGCATTCACGTTTATTTTGTTTAGTTACATACTTGTGACGCCTCGTTGCTTTGCTACTACTGACGTGGCCTCAGATGGACCAGCATATACTTCCACTAAAGTTAATAAGATCGTCGTATAGTTTGTTTATGGAGGCTGTAGAATTACAATGGAATTTAAAGTCAGTATTGGTCATTTATCGCACGATTATGGCGTTGAGGTTAAATGAAATGGCAGGTCATGGAATTGTATTGGGATATCTTGTTAATTTTATGTTTGTTTAAGTAAGTTAGCCTTCATTTGGAGAAATTCAAAATATGAGCCAATGTTAATAAAATAATCTATGGTTAATATATAAATGAAATTCATTTATTTATGGCTATAAGAACCTTTATAGAGTATTTATAAAATAACGTAACAATCATTTGAATAATAATAAACATAATAATATTTGATTTGAGTTTACTATTTAAATTAAAACAAATATAAATAAACGCTTTTTTTATAGCAGATCGCACGTCAATGGTAATAAAAACCATTATTGCTGGAGCTGTTAATGCACTGAAAATCTATACAACGCCAGGTCAGCATAGGTCAAAATGTCAAAATCATACAACTTTACAAAACCTCTAAGTTATTCTTTCTCATGAAGTCAACGCCAGAATGTCTCATAGGATTACAACTATAAAGACGTGTAGACCTCAAGATTCTTTATTTAGTTTGACACAAAGTAAAAAATATTACCAAAGACCATGAAAAGCTCATATTTTAACTTCAAAACATAAATATAAGATATTGCCATTTTTAAACAATAGCATAAAAATTCCCAACGCTTGAGGCGACGCATCGAAAAAATGCGAAAAATAAGAAAAATACATAAAAAGAAAAACCAGTTGAGTCCCCGCAAGTACTTTACGCGTGGCAACATTATCCTGACGTAGAACGTCGTATACACAGTTTTCCTTTCACCCCAAATTGGCACTTACTTCCAAGGAATAAAATCCAAAACGGCTTTTAGGGTGCAGAAGCGTTCGCGTGGCCGTGGCCGTGCATACAATTTCTGAAAGGACACAAGTGTCAGGCTGCCTTTGATCTAAAAAGCTCTTTAGAGTACGAGGATAAAGTTGAATGTTTATTGAAATGTTCTGTGGTAGTTTATAGCTTGCAATGTTTTGCGACATCTCAACCGTCATTTAGCTACCAGTTCTGTTCGTAGTGCGTTAAAACTTACGACTAGGAGGAAACCAGAAGTACCATAAAGCGGGCTTGAAGTTATGCGCACAGCCAAAAGCTCTTGTGGATAGCCGCGACGTGACAATGCAATCACGATGCGACAGTGCGACAACGCGACAAATGTGTTATAACTCCAATCAAATGTGACAAAGGCTTCAACAATGCCACAAGGGTGTGATGGTGGTGATACAATACGACAAGGGTGCGGCAATGTGACAACGGTGCGACATTGCACCTGATTTAACATAAAAAAAAATCTTTTTCTCATCGTTGTCGCTACCTCGCGTCACACTTGTATGAGGAACCTTAATGCAATTTCTTGTACGGTCATGAAATTGGTTTACAAAAAATATTATAAACGATTAAGTCCAGTGTAATCATTTGTTAGGAGAAGAAGAATAATTGTAGTTGTTGTTTATCTAAGCCATCTGCTGCCAAGTGTTTATAAAAGAAAATAGTAAGTCGTATATGTTTTGCCGTGACTCGTCTGGTCAGTTGAGTAAATACTGATTCATACTCAACCATAAGTGAACTATCTTCACTAAGGTTCTTGATGATTGCGTTTCTATTTAAGGCGGAGTTATATCCCAACGGCCTTTCGTGTTATGTGCTGAGATCACGCAATGCGTCGTACGTCCACCCAGTGATAGGACTCGCCCATCAAGGAGCTCTGTCCCAAATTAGATGCATTATTAATTTATTGTACATAAATCAACAAGTTATTATACTAAAACACGTATACTAAAAGATAAATAATTAAATTATCTTTAAAAAAGTGAAGATTTCATAAAAATACGCCCAATAGTTTCAGTTTGATTCTCAACTTGTATCCGCATTAGACGTAACCTTACAAATTAATTACAATATGTTATGAAAATATAATTTCAAATATTAAAATATCAAATTCGAAGAAAATAGTCTAGAGTAACATATATTTTTTCAAATGACGAAGGAAACATTTTTTTTTTTAAACTTTGCCCCACACTAGGAATTATTCCTGTATCGTGGTTGCGTTCACAAACATTTAAACTCACATACACAAGACACCCAGACCCGGAACAACTATCTGTATACAAATATTTGTTCCGTGCGGGGATAGAACCCGCGACACGCAGCGCAGTAGCCGAACGCTCAACCACTGCGCCAACCGTGCCGTTGGTGGACTCTCCAAGGACAACACAGAAAGAAATAGGGGAGGCCTTTGCCTAGGAGTGGGGCAGTTCCAGTATTAACGGCCCCGACTTACGCTTCAAACCCAGGCAGTAAGGCACCTGCCTGTGTAAATTATTTCATCACCATTGCTATCAAAACGGTGAATGAAAACCTCGTGAGAGGCATGTCTTATAAAAAGAAATTGAAGACATGTGACATCCACCAACACGCACTGGGCCCGCGAGCCAGAAGAGGTCTAAGTCCAGAGAGTCAGAGAGAAGTGGGAACAGCATAAGGCTGATTGTGCCCACTCCTCCACACTTAATCACTCCGGCGGATCATCTTCTGCCTGGACAGGAACTGCAGTGGCCAATCTGGATATCTCTTAACTGACTGCGGACCCAGGTTGGTCACTGTAGATATAAGTTTTTTTCTGTTAAAAATGGTTTCGTGAATAATAAATATCATTTGAATCATCATCTTTCTAACCTTACCTCAATTAATTTGATGACGGCGCAACATGTCTTTTTTTCCATATAAAATACTTAAAGCTCAAGTTAAACTTAAAGTTCAGTTTATCGTTGACTACCAAGATCACGGGAGTATTCAGAAGAGACACCGTGGCCCTGGCATGGGCAAATGAAGAAACACGGGTGGGTTTTAGTCAGAAAGAGTCTGACACGGCTTCACGGCCACGCTCCACCCAAAGCGGGAGAAGTTATTTGATGATGTCAACACTAAAAAAAAAAGTTTATCGTCGAAATATTTATGGTATTATGTTCCATCTGAACGTGTTGAATTAATGCGAAATGCAATGTATGAGTATGATGCGTCAGACCCCGGATTGTTATCAGTTAAATCAACAGTTACATCGGTTTTTGCGTTCGAAGGACCAAATATACCGTTAAGAGAGAACTGGTTATGTTTTATGGTCCTTTTCTTGGAAGATGTTTTCTGTAATGTTCTGATCGATGCAGAAGAAATTCTGAATCAATCGGTACGGTTGGTACAGAGGTTCGATTCCCGCACGGAACAAATATTTGTATCGCCTACAGATAGTTGTTCTGGGTCTGGGTGTCTAGTGTATGTGAGTAAACATATTTGTGATCGCACCCACGATACAGGAGTAATTCCTAGTTTTAACGTTTGTAGGGTTTCATACCCGAAGGGTCCAAATGTAGCCTTATTGTTGTCACTCACGTGCCCGTCTCTCTGTCTGTCCGTCTGTCGTCTGTCACAAAATTTGTTACGAAGAATTTTTTAACTTCCCATAGACCTATGAACTTGAAATTTAGTGATAATGTTTATTAATACTATTCCCCTACTAGTCCCTAAATAATTCAGACATGAAGACGACTGAACTTACTTTTGTTATCTCTCAGTGTGCGGTCCCTTGTACAGTTTTACTGATCATTATTCAGATAAACTTTAAATCAAGAGATTACTTTTTATGTCATTGGAGTTTTTAAAATTAAAGTCTCTTGTTAACGATCCACTTTGTATGAGGATTAAAAAAGACTTTTGTTTTTTCTCGGTAGGATGTGAGAAAAAAGTATAAACTATTAAATGTAAATTGTGTCTCTTCCTAGGTTTATTAGGAGAGTTAACCACGGAACTGCTTTGTTATCTTAAGATTGAACTTCACTTACATGCCATAAAACGAGTCTATTGTTCTCTATGTATAGACCTTAAGTTACAAATTGACTGAAGATTGCTGTCATAAGTGACAAACAGTCTTCTTGAACTACCAACGTAGTTTTTAAAGTTATATAAGTAATCTTTACTTCCTAACTATTTTATAAAGGCGAAAGTTTGTGAGTGTGTGTGTTTGTATGTTTGTTACTTCTTCATGCTCAAACGACTGGTCCCATTTAGATGAAATTTGGTGTGTAGATAGATTATACCCTGGTTTAACACATAGGCTACTTTTTATCCCTGTCTACGTGGGTGAAACCGCAGGGCGCATCTAGTATTTTAAATTATACGGTGGCCGGAGATTGTCTCGCGACGTCCTACACCCAGTACCTCTCCTGCGGTGGTAGCGGCCGGGGCCGTGAGGGCTCCGTTTAAGTTTAGGGTTCCGTACCAAGTTTAATTTTGACTATTTGTATGGCTTTGGGTGAACAAGATGCTTATACTGTAACAGTTTGAAGACTGTAGCTCCAACCGTTTGGCTGTAAAACCTGTGTGACAGACGATGGATATACAGATGGATAGACGGACACGTGAGTGACAGCAATAGGGCTCCGTTTGGACCCTGCCGGGTACGGAACCCTAAAAAGAATCAGTTAAGAAAGATTTAAATCCTCAGGTAATAAATAACTAAATGATACTATCAAGTATCAGGCCAAAACGCTTGGCGAAATTGAATAACGTTCAAATGAACAAGATAAGCAAATTCAAATGAGCTTTTGCGTAGGAGTAGGTACCCGTCTTATTTTTAGTAAATTGATCTACTTATTACATCATAACCACACCTTGTAATGGTGTTTTGAAAGATAATAATTATGGCACCGGACTGGTAATAATCAAGTGTCTTTATCTCTTTTTATTCAAATTTACCAGAAGGCCTTCCTTCTGTTTATCGAGAGTTTGTATGTAGGTATGTCTATCTCTTTGGCACATCCTGTTGCTTATAAGGCTGGATGGACTTTAATTAATGAGGTAGCATTACATTGGTATTGACAACCGAAGAGTGATAAGGTTAGAATTTGGAAAAAAAAAACTTCTGTTCACTCATCACCAAAATTAACTTTAACACCCTAGATAAAACTATGGAGGTACCAGATTTTACACCCGTTTACTCTATGTCTGACCTTTTTTTTTTTGTAATTGTTAATGACAAAATGGCGGATGTCAAAAGGTAATCGTACCAAAATAAAAGACTCGAAGAGACGATTCCAAAATATAACTTTATACACTGTCATCATCATCATCAGCCTTTCAATTTCCCTACTGCTGGAGCACAGGCCTCCTCTCTGTGAGAGGGTGCGGGCCTTAATCCACCACGCGGGCCCAATGCGGCTTGGTGAATGTCACATGTCTTCAAATTTTTAGTTCTAACACAAGCCGGTTTCGTCACAATGTTTTTCTTTACCGTTTTGAGAGCAGTGGTGACGAAATCATTTACACAAAGAAAAACGCCTACCTGGATTTGCTGGTTTGAACTCACGACCTACAACTTGTAAGTCTTGGCCGTTACCACTGGGCCACCACTGTTCTATATATATATTTTATATTATATATACAATGTACAAAAAAATAAAAATGAAATATTTCAAAAAACCCGAATATCCCGTCAACAACAGCTAAAAATTACCAAACAATTTTTGTTTTTTCTCTTGAAGCCCTCTAACTTGACGACACGGTTGGCGCAGTGGTTGAGCGTTCGACTGGCGCGCTGCGTGTCGCGGGTTCGATCCCCGCACGGAACAAATATTTGTGTATGAGCTACAGATTGTTGTGCCGGGTCTGGGTGTCTTGTGTATGTGAATTTATATGTTTGTGAACGCACCCACGATACAGGAATAATTTCTAGTGTGGGGCAACGTTTTTAAAAAAGAAAAAATAAAGAAAAAATTTTGAAGAGATTCACAATTCACTTTTCAATCACTCTGATGCTGTTGATGGCATCTTATCTGTGATTAAACTATTAAATTTCATAGTGACATTCGGGACTTCGACTGTCAAGACCAATCGAGGCTAGCCCTAGCATTGTTGGTGTCGGATTTCAGTCTAAGAAAATACAGCTGAAGATCAGCCAGTAGCACTTTCGAGATTTTGACTCCCGTAACAACGGTCAACGAACTTAAAATAATACTGTGGAACTAGTGATAAGAAAATTCATCATTAGTTCCATTATTTTCAGATTCTTTTAAAATGGAACTAGTGATTAAAAAAAAACATCAGTAGTTCCATCATGGAACTGTTAATGGTACTAGTGGTTACAAACGCACCTATTCACGGACTTATATCTTCAAAATGCGGGTTCTTCTTCTTCTTCTTTAACATTAGGGTTTCATGAAGTTCTTCGGAGATAGACAGTGGAACTCTTCAATATCTAACAGCAAATTACTCGCAATTATTGCGATCGTATGTCTGTATATTGCTAGCACATTTTAATGGGGAACCACAAATAAAAGTGAAGAATAAAAAACTTTTTTTTTACTAATTTTCGTGTTTCTGGTTTTGTCATCGTTTTTTGACACCGACTTCCGAAATTAAAGTTATATTGTACTTTTTTTTTTTTTGGGATTTGGTTCTATTTTTTGTAAAAAAAAAAATTGGTTGTCTGTAAAGTTAGTTTACAGACGTTATTTTAACGTGACAACGTCATAACAAAACATTGATGAAATAAAGATGCGGCGTATGCGTACAATGAGCGTAACGGGACACTTTTTCGTGTATGCAGTCGGCGTTCATCGATTTATTAGACGTTGAAATGTTTTGGGCCCAGAAGCTCACATTCATTGCAGCGTCAGTAGCGATGGTAAAATGTAGGTAATTCAATAAAATTATTCATGCGTAAATACGTCTCAAATTTTATTTGCATTGGTCCTTTTATTCGACATTCAAAAAATAAAGCTTACCACAAAAACCAACGGCTATCGATCTCAGTACATTTTTATATTTTTTTACACTTTGCCAACTTGAAAGTGCAAAAATCGTAAATTAAACACACGCGATACAATGGTTTATTTGCTAAACAGGTTTCTGATTCGTCACTTTAGCAAAAAAGTTAACAAGATTGATTTGAATTTAGAGATCGGGTTCTATAGAATTTATTATTACATAATAATGTCGAAATGAGAATGTGATAAGGCTTTCGACTTTTTTATACTAAAGTATTCAGGAAAGATTGGTTTGGATCTCAGGTTTTACTCCTTTGCTTTCTTGGCTACCTATGACATAGCTTATGGTGATTTAAAACAAAGCTCTCATAATTTATTGCTAAAAAAAGAGATGAGATTTTTTTTTAAACAAATCTTAAGTTCTATACCTAACTGGGGCCATCTCAAGTCAAAAAACTAGCTACGTGAAAAGCCGTTGAGATCTACCTCCAATATGGTTTTACTGCCGAACCATGGAACCCTAAAATAAAAAATAAAATCCCCAGCCAGTCAAACAGGTGTCAAGTGTGAACAGAATTACAAAAAAAACTCGTACATACCACAGCGATTACAACGATTTACGTTTCTTAGAATCTGCAGTTATTTTTTTATATTTATTGATCGGTTATGTCAAGGAAGTTAAGCTTTTATTGTTAGAATTGAATAGAAGAAGATAATTGGGTACATGTTAGGTTATATTCTGTGAGGTTTTTGGTTTCATAAGCAGATGTCAACGTACTCTAACAAAAGTCGGTTTCGATATTTATAGACTTGTTGTTTGATTTTGAATATATCGATGCTAAAGTTAGTAAATTATGATTCGTGGATTACGGCCCACTCTCATAGAGAGGAGGCCTTTTTTTTTATTTTTGGGGGGGTGGGAAATCATCCAATGACTTCTCCCGCTCTGGGTGGAGCGCGAGGGCGTGTCAGACTCTTACTGACTAAAACCCACCCCTGTTTCTCCCTTGCCTGAGTGCCCAGGGGTGCGGTAACTCATTTTCAGAATTTATCCGCTACCCTTAGGCATGCAGGCACCGGCCACGATGGGCCCCGTCAGTGGTGGCTGACACTAATCTCTATGAGGCGCGCTTGGAACACTACGCGCCGTTAATGGATGACGATGACAAAAAAATAAAAAACTATAGTGAACAATAATATGAAAGAACTCTCAGAATATCTTCATCAGCGACGAAGTTATAAAGCTTTAAAGTTGACCATTAGAAAGGGAAGTCCAACGTACCAACGTGACGTCAAATGTCGTGACGCCCATACAATCTGCCATAGACAGCAGCGTTTTCGAGAGAGAGATAGATAGATTATATCTCGTTTGATTTTCAATAAATTTTGATTCTGCTTTCACTGTTCGTATAACTGATATATTTGTACTAGCTGACCCGGCAAACGTTGTTCTGTGATTAAAAAATGGGGGGTGGGGGTAGGATGGTGAAAAATACTTTACGACCTATTCTCATACCTACCAAAGATACAAAAAAAAATTAAAATCGGTCGAGCCGTTTCGGAAAAGTGCGACCACAAACATCGTGACACGAGATTTGTATAACGGATGTTAAAAGACAGTTTCGGAAGCCGAAAATCACATATTCTACCAATTATTTGGATCATTTTTTTCCACTAGACCATACCTGGGAATCCACTGGTTCTGGAGATATTGAAGGTCAAAGTTGCAATTTTTTTTTAAAGTTTTTTTTACAAAAATGAATTGCAAGTGTTATTACTAAACTTACCTGAATTTATGTAACAAAAATTACCTGAATTTTCGAAAAAAAAAAATCGAAATTACGTTTGCAGTTACAAAAACGCAATGAATATCAAACGTATCTGACAAGTACCTACGTGGCTTAGAGCGAAGGGGCAGGGTTTGCGTTACATTGCGGCAGTAAAAAATAGTTTTTTTTTTCATACCTAAAAATAAATGTCGTTTCCCAGCAATAATTTTAGCGCAAAACTACTTTGTTAGACGTACAGTATGCGTAGTTAACGGCTCTGTGATGTGTCTTTTACACCCTGTATATTAAAAGATATTCATCAATAAACCGGTTAGACAATAAACATTTTTTTATGAAAATTCCCTATTATGCTTTATGCTTAGGTATACTTAGAAAAAAAAGTCATAAAGGCTGTTTAGGGATATTAAACTCTACCTAATTCAGGAACAAACACTCACTTTAGCAAAGGCGCCTGCTGTGTTTCCAAGCCCAAAACAACGTACACAGTCAAATTATTTACTTTTTCTTGTTAGCACCGTACGCACACCCAAAGTTAATTAACTATAGTCAACATCAACTTCGTACTCAAAAACATTTGTAACGAAACTGTTTTCAACACAAAATAAAGTCTAATTAATGACATGGGAGATATTCGTACCACGTTACACAACTCAAAAACAAATACGCGTGTATGTAAATTTTATTCATTTACATAATAATTGGTAATTTGTTAGAAAGTTAATTTAATGGTTATTAGGGGACGGAATTCTGGACAGGTATTAAGTATGTTTGTCTATAAGAATAGGGTTTCCTTTGGGTGTCGTAATGGGTAACAGATTGGGTTCGGTCAGGCTAATATGAAAAGACAGAGGCGTGACTATAGTACACCTACATTTCGTCAGGTATATTTAAACAAGTTTATTATTTTTCGGGAACAGTGCTTTTTTTGGTGAAAAGTATCCTATGTCCTTTTCTGTACCTCTGTCAACGTATCTGCAATTTAATGATGCTCGGTTAAGTGATATAGACGTCACAGGTAACAAACAAGTTTACTTTCGCATTATTTATTATAATACTTAATATTTAAGATAGTCAGGATGACTTTTTTTTGTGAGGGTGGGAATCATTCAATGACTTCTCCCGCTCTGGGCGAGCAGGAGAGCATGTCAGACTATTGACAAAAACCCAGCCCTGTTCCTTCCTTGTTTGAGTGGACCCAGGGGAGCGGTAACTCTCAATCAATCAATCAATCAATCAATATCTTTATTGTGAATCATAGGTAGGTACATAATACAGGTCTTAAATAATTGAATTAGGATCAACTATGTCCCGCCCATTGGGCATACAATATTTACATACATCTCTCACCATCACATCATCATCATCTCTCTCTCTTCGTCTCTGTTACGAATTTATCTGCTACCCCTTAGCATGCATGCATCGGTCATGACGGGCCCCGTCATTCTTTGCTGACATCTCTTTGAGGCGCGCGTGGAACACTACGCGCTGTCGACCTCGGGCCTGGTGCTGATCGGACGGCGAGCTACCCATTACTCGCCGTCCGCAGGCCTGCGCATATTTAAGATGCCTTTTTTTTTTTTGGGTTGTGGGAAATCATCCACTGACATCTCCTGCTCTGGGTGAAGCGGGAGAGCGTGTCAGACTCTTACTGAATAAAACCCACCCCTGTTCCTTCCCTGCTTGAGTGGCTAGGGGAGCGGTAACTCTGTTACGAATTTATCCGCTACTCCTAGGCATGCAGGCACTGGCCATGATGGGCCCCATCAGTGGTGGCTGACAAATTCACTTTGAGGTTCGCGTGGAACACTACGCGCCGTCGACTCACGGGTCTGGTGCTGATCGAATGGCGAGCTACACAGTACTCGCCGTCCGCAGGCCCGGGTTAGTTAAGATGCCTGGGTTGCGGATAAATTTGAAGGGTTCCCTCTATCTGGCAGAATCTTGTTGCTTCGAAATTTGTTTGGCATAACACACTTGGCATAATCTTCTTTAAACGAATATTTTAAAGGCATAAAAATGATTAAATATAATTATTGTCTGGCCGAATGTGTTTATGTCCGAATTTACAATGGCATACTTTTAAGATGGCAGAATTTTATTTGGCATACCAACCTTTAGCAAAATTAAAGTGCCGCATAATTTTGTTAAGCATAACGTTTATTTGTAGCGACAAGTATATGGCACAATTTCACTTGGCATACTATGAAGATGACAGAATTTCATTTAGAATTATTTTATTAGGCATATTGCCATATTGTATAGCAATAGCATTTTTAACCTTAAATTTAAATATTGTCTTAAAAAGTCAGTATGTTGTGATACAAAAGTAAGTTACAGAAACGATTCGCTGCAAAACCGACTCCACGCCGTCGTGTCTGCCCTACCCCTAGAGTGTAATTTAAGCCCGCGTAGGCGCGTAGGGGCGAGGCGGCCTGCGAGCTGAGGAGCAGGTGGTTTTTGGCACGCTCGCGCGGTGCGGTGGTGAACGTTAAAACCATTTGGGATGATAAGCTCGCTTGGGACCGCCAGAGCCCCGCAGCGCCGGCGCCGTGACAGAAACCATGCCTGCTGCCTTGATGCATGATTGCTGCATGTATGCTGGTTGCTTGCTGCCTGCTTGCTGCATGCTTACTGCATGCTTGCTGCGTGCTTGCTGCATGCTTCCTGCATGCTTGCTGTATGCTTGCTGCATGCCTGCTGCATGCTTGCTGCGTGTCATATTTCTTGATTGCTGCATGCATGGTGTATGCTTATTTGCATGCTGCATGCTTGCTGCATGCATGGTGTATGCTTGTTTGCATGCTTCGCTTGTAAACATGTGGTTTTTAATTGCCTGTACAATTAAAAACCACATGTTCACAATCAACTGTTTTATTTAGTGATAATAATATATACAGAAAAATAATTAATTAAACAAAATACATAAACAATTTACGTAAATTAAATCAATTTTGTTAGTGTGGTAAGAAATACAAAATTAATCAAATGTGATAGATGAGTCTTGTAATTATTATGGATATGAAAAATATGCCAAAAATGATTCTAACCATAAACTTTCTCAGATATGATAATTCTGCCTTTTAATTACTATAGATAGGAAATGTATGCCAAAAGACGATATTATTATTATTACTTTTTAATTATTATGAATATGAAATTTATGCCTTAAGATGATTCTGCTTTACAAAATTATAAGTTTTGAATGTATGCTAAATGAGTGTCTGCAAAATGATTTTCTGCGAAATGATGTTTATGCTATCCGCTGTTATGCAAAATAATATTATGACATAAAAAGTTCTGCTATTAAAGGTGGACCCAAATTTGAAATAATCACCGCGACCCTGGCACAAGCAACTGAAGGAACAAGGGTGGGTTCTAGTCAGTAAGAGTCTGTCACGCCCTCTCGCTTCACCCAGAGCGGGAGAAGTTAGTTGATAATTTCCCAACTAAAAAAAAGAAAATAGTTAGGATTCCATGTTATAGGTGGTGAACCTATTCCCATCAACTGGTCACGGATATAGGGTGATAGGGGAACGCTTCTGAAGGCAGAACGTAGATTATACACAACCTAAATGCAAACGAACACCAGTAATCTTTCGCTTTACTTCAGTGTCGGGTGGACGTGGGGTCGTTGACCGCGCGGCTGTCAGCTAGCACGCAATTTTAACTCGAGGAATGCGCAAGCGTCAGCTGATATTTTACGAATATTACATTGCATACTAAAATTGTAAAGAAAAAGAGTGTCTTTAACTGTAAATAACGGTTTAATTTAACTGTTCTCACAGCATAGAGTACTTTGCGTACTCTAAACAAATTAGGTACTTAATTTTTCTATTTTTTTTTCCAGATTTTTTGATAGTATCCTATCGAAAATCACTAGCCTTATCACCTGTCTCCGTTTTCAGAAGCGTTTTCTTTCCACCCTGTTTAGACTCCGCAGTGCTGCTGAGTAATTCCAGCTGGAAAAAGCCCAATATCATTTTACTTCGAGTTGAACCAATGACCTCAGTAGTGACGAAAACTGAAAAAGAAAGAAAAAATGTCGTCACATCATAGAACTTTTAAAAATCTATTAGTGAGTATGTCGATAAAGGGCGAGAAAATGTAATGACAAAATTATGTCGTACATTTATACTCTCAGCTTGTCATACAGTAGTCTACCTGTGTGTACCTACATAGGTAGGCATTGCATGTTGTTCTATTGTCACGTCATATTGCGGCCAGCAATATGCTAGGGAATCGTGACAGTCTAACTAACCTCTCCAGCCAGTGGTTTAATAAATGGATGGAATATTCTGCTAGTTTCAGAATTTACGTATATTCTATTTCTGGACAGTTGACAATAATCAGCATTATTTAAGTGAGAGTTCTGACATTACGTATACATTATAAATATTATAAACAATTACTTCGTAAGTGATTTGATGCACGTAACAATAATGGCGTACATAACATTGATAATTCTTCGGCTCGGTGATAAAACACAATTATTTTAAAAATATTTAGGAAACTTGCTAACCATTATAATTCTACTTATTTTAAATTCTGTTAGGCGGATTCGAAATTTAAGATAGCGTCATCTATTGAAATATATAATTGTATAAAAGTTTTATTTGGAACATAGACAGTTGGCTCAATCACAGAAAAAAGGAAGATAGCTACAAAAGTTTTTTTTTTTTTTTTTTTTAAATAAAACGTTGCCCCACACTAGGAATTAATTACTCCTGTATCGTGGGTGCGTTCACAAACATTTAAAACTCACATACACAGTTAGTCAGTTTATAACTGTGTCGCAACTATCAACGCCTATTTAAACAAGAAAACAATTGTTCCAGACTTAAACTATTACATTTGGGTAAACAATAGTAGAAAAGAGGGGGTGTGCGGGAGTGTGTGTGTGTGAGAGTTTGTGAATGGGTGGGAGTGGGAGTGCATGGGAGGGTGTGCGTAAGTGAGTGTTATGGTGTGCTTGTGTGGAGTGTGGGGGATATATGTGTGTGAGTGAGGGTTTAGGTGTGTCAGTGTTAGAGCTAGTTAAGTTTCCACATTTTTTTCAGTTGCCTATAGCTAGGTCAAAACCTCCTTCAAATAATTAATCACTTGGTCAGTACTATACTTTCTACATCTATCGTTCTCCCACGTAGAAAATGTTGAATTTAGAACCTGTTAATCAGAGATTTTTTTATAGGTAATGCCTAATGTATTACGCAATGAATGAAACATAAACAAAGATACACAAGCTATGCAAAAATTTTCGCGTTGACTAACCGATCACTGGTAGATTTTATTAGACTGGGGAACTGCTTCTTAAAGTTTTATTTATAGGGGTTTGTCCAGTACTTCTCTTCTCTGTATAGCATTATCGTAAAGTATAAATATTTCTCTATCTGTCTGTTTCTCCACAAACTCCTCCTAAACCACGCAAAGGATTTTGATACGGTGCTCACTAACAGAAACAACGATAAACGATGAAGATTTGTGTATCTAATTAGCACGCATTAGGGTCGCTAGTACTATACTAAATGTAATTTTTAACATTAGTAGTCAATCGAAACTAAGAGTTACCTACTGGCAACTGATAGCCTTTTTCATCCCACAGCTGGGTAAAGGCGTCCCATAACTTCCAGCTGTCCGGCTGACTAGTCGACATCATCACGTCAGCGCTGGCTATCGCTGAAAATCATCGCTGGGGCTCTGTCTTGCACAAAGTCTCAGCATTATGCTGAACGATAACCGTTTTGCGTGGGTGTGACGCTCCAGCTTTTTCTTTTTTTTGATGTGTTTGGTCTTTCTTTGCGTCATGTCTACCGCAAATAAACGTATGTTCTTTCTTTTTCTTTCTTTCAGTCCGGAGCTAATGAGGACCATTTGTTATTCATTTATGCCAGCTCGTTCGTTCGTAGAACAGATGGTCGATGGGGCCGAAAAGTTCTGGAGTGGCGACCGTGTACCGGAAGACGCAGCGTCGGAAGGCCTCCCACAAGGTGAACCGATGACCTGGTGAGGTTCTCGGGTAGCAGTTGGAAACGAGATGCACAGGACTGGTCGTTATGGCGACACTTGGGGGAGGCCTTTATCCAGCAGTGAACGAATTTCGGCTGAAATGATGCTGATGAGCTCGTCGCGCCATCTGCTCAAAAACACAATAAAAGTGTTCAAATAAATGCCACAAAAATAATGAATCTAGATCAGATAGCAATTCACCAGCAGAGAATAATAATTTCAATCTAAAAATACCCCTCATTTAAACAACTTTTCTATCTTTTCTAGCGAGTGATAAAAAAAAAAGATCTGCCTCGGTATTTTCCCATCAAGTCTAGCCACTAGGGACCATAGACTATTAAGTGTTAGCGGGAGGCTAGATAATTTATTGGTCTATAAGGGAGTGGGTGTTTTATCGTGTTTTCCGAGTTTTATTCGATTTTAATTGCATCCGTTGGAGTTTTATAATTTTGATAATGTTTTGTAAATGTCAAAGTTTACACTTGAGACTGTTTTTAAAAATAAACGGAAATCTTATCAAGTACTTACCTACGTTTGTAGGCAATGTATTTGTTTGAACAAAGTGGTATACCTTAAGACCGAATGAAATCTTCCAAAAAACATTTCTCATTTGACCTATAAAAATTACCCGTGTTTCTTGGCCTGTTGGCTTTCTGTCAATCATGGTCAAAAATTCCTCGAATCAGAAATTCATGACAAAGAAGCGTCTCTGTTAATACAAATATGGCAGGATTTTGTTGACATAACATTGAAATAACTGTCCAAGTGCGAGTCGGACTAGCGCATGAAGGGTTCCATACCATCGTACAAGATTATACGCGTCTACTTGTTGCCATTATAAGATCAGGCAAAAAATGCCGAAAAAACATGTTTCAAGTAGGGAAGCCCCATTATATTTTAAATTTATTTTTATTATTCGCTGTTATAGCGGCAAAACTGATAGAAGGACGGACGGGAAGCGGAGACTTAGTAATAGGGAACGTGCAGGAACTATAGATGGCGCCACATAAATGTCAATGTCAAGTATTTATACAGTAAAAGTTGCGGATTTCACTCACTAGATGTCAGTCTACGTTATGCGTGCTGCATGTGTGCATGATGCGTGTGTGTATACGCATAATGCACGGAAATGTCAATGACAACTTTTTAAAGTGTAAAAGTTTCAAATTTACTGCACTAGATGGCACAGACAACGCCATGCACGTTCTCTATAGGGTCCCATTGGTTACCCTTCGGGTACGGAACCATAAAAACGTGCAGGGGGTTTTAGTTTCTACAAATTTGCCCAATTTTGTGTTAAAAAGAACGTTCATACTAACTGATTTAGGCACGATTTTGTGTCGAAAGAACTATACAGGGTGTAACGGAAAGGTGTGGTCATATTTTAAGGACTGTTTCTGCCCATCGATATGAACAACTTTCTTCAAGAAAATCTGTGGAAATGCTCAAAACAAAATTTACCTCCCATACAAATTTTGATCAGCTGATGATAACTTTGTATGGAAAGTTCACATGTTTTTTTGGGAATTTTCTATTTTTTCTTAGAGAAACTTGTTCATTTTCATGGGCAGAACCGGTTCTTAAAATATGACCACACCTTTCCGTTACACCCTGTAGGTATATAGGCTGTGACGAAAATGCGATGTCATATTTCAGATACTGCTTCTGTCTGGAGATTCTTCAGAAAGTCATAACAAATTCCAATCAGTACTAAGTCATCATCAGCTGATCAAAATAAGTATAGAAGGTTAAAAAAATTTTTCGGAATTAACAATCCTATCTTGAAGAAAGTTGTTCATTTCTATGCGCATAAGCAGTAATAATATGACCACGCATTTTCTTTACAACCTGTATAACTTTTTTTAAATTCAACGAAAGTCGTAGGTGTTAAAACCTGACTCGAAAGTGTCTAATGACAATAGGTTGTTTTAATTGGACGTCAAAGGTCACTACATATATTGACTATAATGGAGGCAGTTTTGGGGCATTACTGGCGCCATTTTGTGTTCCACGAGTTGTCAACGGTCTACCGTTTATAGAATTGGATACATGTTTAATGATTTAATAAGGATCGGTCACGCTGTTAGAAAAACGCGATGATTGATTTTTAATATTTATATAAAGAGATTACTGCTTTAGTCTTAATTATTATAATTAATTATTTTTATTATAATTAAATTATTATATAGAAGGGCTATTTAAATTTCCCTGATCATATTATATTTTATTATTAATAATGAGGATTAAACAAACAAATACATAATAGATGTATGTACAAACGCATCTACAACCATTCATTGGGCATTAAAAAATTCATCCACATCGCTGTCAAAAGGAAAAGTGTTCAGAATGTTGGTACCACAGCCCAAAAAAAAAAGAAAGTTTAATAGCAATGCTGATTCGTTGACCAAAGAAACGCCCAGCTCTGGTCACGTGAAGAGTCGATTCCGTTTAGTTTATCTGATTTAGTACTTTTCTAGTACTTACTAGAAAAGGTACGCATTATATTCAATGCCAGCATCTCTAAACCACATTGGCCCACAAACTAAATGTCACATACCTAAACAGAAACTGTAAGTCATTTTATTCCTGCTTTGTTATAGAATATGTACTGCTAACTCGGTAGTTCTGCAAAGTCGCACTTGTATTTTATTCACTAATTCAACAATTACTAATTTTGTGGGTTCTTTAACGTACATGAAATCATTAATAAATCTATATCTCCTAGAAAATTATTACTACCCAAGGGCACTTAAATACTACTTTTAAACATCTATGTATATATGAATGTTCATCAATTCCTCGCTAACAATCCGACCAGAACTTTACACCAATACGACTATTTAATTTGGTAGCTAACGCGATTTTAATGTCAAAACTTTTGTGGCGCCTCGCGTATAAATTATACAAAAACACATTAGAGCATATACCTATATAAGATGTATTTTTAAAGTAGAGTATGAAATATTGATTTAGTTTGTCCAATAATTTTGGTGGAGACCGCAAATAAAAAAGACTGTATTGTAGACAAACATCAAGTTATCGCCGAACATGGCTAAAACAACCAACATTTGGGGTTCCGTACCAAATTATGTGATGTGACTATTGGTAATTAACACACTTGTAGGTTTTTTTTTTTTTTTTTAACTTTCACAAACATGTAAACTCACATACACATGACATCCAGACCCGGAACAACTATCTGTAGGCCATACAAATATTTGTTCCGTGCGGGAATCGAACCCGCGACACGCAGCGCAGCTGCCGAACGGTCAACCACTGCGCCAACCGTGCCGTCAAATTTATTAATTGGTGATAAAATCTATACTAGTAATTTATAGAGGTAATGTTTGTAAGTTTGTTTGTAAGAAGTAATCTCTGGAACTACTGAACCGATTTTGATGATTCGAATAGTAGAATGCTGCATTATTCCTGAGTGATACAGGCTATATTTCCCTTTCGGTATGGGCACGCTCAGCACAATTTTATTGTATCTTTGTGTACCTACTGTTATTTTCTTTACCTTTTGTTTGTTGCTGTTGTGTTGTGTCTGTGTCGAATAAATGTTTATTCTATTCTATTCTATTCTATTCTATTCTATTCTATTCTATTCTATTCTATTCTATTCTATTCTATTCTATTCTATTCTATTCTATTCTATTCTATTCTATTCTATTCTATTCTATTCTATTCTATTCTATTCTATTCTATTCTATTCTATTCTATTCTATTCTATTCTATTCTATTCTATTCTATTCTATTCTATTCTATTCTATTCTATGATTAATCACGCTAGACGGCGCTAAGTTCCTTTCAAGCTAGTAGCTTGCTAGTGTTAGACAGTTATTTAAAGGTAGACGATGGTAAAATGTTACTGTCCGCACTTCGGAAATAAAACTTATATTAAGAGACAGCTAAATAAAACAAGTCATAAGTGGTATTTCCTGTTGGAGTCTGTGTCATTTAATAATGATAAAACATGCTTTTTTATGGTTCTGAACGACCTTCTGAGTCAAAAATTTGAATACAGTTCTTTACTTGCACATTATAGAAAAGCTATAAGTCCTGTATAAAAAAAACCCCTTTGAACGCAAGTTGGACTCGTACTTGGCCGATTTTTACGGTTCGTACCCGAAGGGTCCAAACGGAGCTCTATTGCTGTCACTCACGTGTCCGTCTGCCTGTCCGTCGTCTGTCACAAAATTTTGTTCCGAGGATTTTTTTAAGTTCCCTTTGTGAACTTGAAATTTCGCGATAAAATGGTGTTGATTCTGTTGTGCACAAACTAAACTTAATTTAGGCTATTGCTATCTTTTTCTCTCTAATAAAACAAGAAAGAGACGGACGTAAATTAGAGCTGTCAAATTTAGTTTGAACTAATATTTCCATACAAATTAAGGGTACACGTAAAAACATGTCGTCTAAAAACACGGCGAAGCGCAAGGCGTAAACTAGTTTGACATCTCTAACTTAGTGCATAGCTATACCCGTCCTTTTCTCGCACTGCCTTTTAGTAAAAGATAGCAACTCTCTAATTTTAGTTTAGATATTGAACAAGAGAATCCGTGCCAATGTTTATTATTACGAATATATTAGTAACAAATACCATAATATTGACTGGCCTGTTGGTCTAGTGGTTAGTGACCCTGACTGCTATGCCGGAGGTCGTGGGTTCGATTCCCACCCAGGACAAATGTTTGTGTAATGAGCACGATCATTTGTTCTGTGTCTGGGTGTAATTTATCTATAATATGTATGTATTTAGAAATATATAAGTATGTTTATCAGTTGTCTAGTACCCATAACACAAGCTCTGCTTAGCTTGGGACTAGATGGCGTTGTGTGATAGTTGTGGATTATTATTATTACTATTATTGATTTCCTTCATATGGTACGGAACCCTAAATGTGCAAAGTCCGACACGCACATAGCTGGTTTTTTTAAGTTTCTGTTAATTAAGAGGTTTACTTTATCTCGTTTATGAGATCTATTATTCTTAATAATAATTATAATATTTGAATGAAGATGGGTAGATAAAAAATCATACTTTTTCTTTTCTGTCAATGGAGGCGAACTATTTGCTAATTTTCCATTAATTTTAGAGTCACAGGTCACCCAACTTTTATATCTTTATTTTATGATGCTGTTTGTAATAAATTAATTTTATAGTTCATTAATAAAATTCCTATCTATTGATCGGCGCCATTCATTGAAGTTATTTATTAGAAAGCTCGTATTCAACATTGGACATTTACTGGCAAATATTTTGGTGTATAACTAAAGCAATCGTTTTCCTCGTTCAAATTAGTTAAAGAAGCTCGGACATTTTCAAGTTATTTTGTAGGTACTGTGGCGCATGTATACACAACCTATAAACGGCGTGTAAGCACCGGCGTTTAACTGTCAGTTGGTATTGTTTGAAAAGTGGTTCGAATATTAAGATTAGAAGAAATTAGCGTTTGTTTTAGTTGCTACAGTTACAGCAGCGCCTCTGGAAATTTGGGAAATCCAAGGCTTTTAAAACTAAGTTCGAATTTACACCAATCATCAGAGAGCTTACGTTTGAAAAGAAATTGACTAACAGTGACTGGTCACACCGTGTATAAAAGAGCTAACCCGATGCCAGCACACATGAAGGCTTTGGACGACTTTTATGTATTTGGCACTCTGTGTCAGACACGACAGTGATGATTTAATCCATCAGGCCAATAGGTTTTTAATTGTGTCTGCTAATGACGGCTTGACGGGTCAAAATATTGATCAGCTTTATTTCATCATCATCATCACTGCAGCCAAAAGACGTCCACCTGCTGGACATAGGCCGCCCCCAAGTGTCGTCACAACAACCAGTCCTGTGCGTCTCGCATCCATGGGGTACCCGCGACCCTTACCAGGTCATTGGTCCACCTTGAGTGAGAACTTCCAACCCTGCATCTTCTGGTACGCGATTGCCACTCCAGAACTTTTCGGCCCCATCGACTTTCTATTCTGCGAGAGCTACTTAAGTTTGGCGATTATTGTGCAATGTCGGTAACCTTGGTTCTCCTGCGGATATCTTCATTTTTTGATTAGAACACACAAGGAAGCTCCGAGCATAAGCCGCTCTATACCCTTTTGGGTGACTTTAAGCCTTATGATGAGGCCCATTGCCATGACATGACGGTCCAGATACGACAGAGATGATTCAAATCAAAATATTGATCAGCATAATTTACAACTTTTAATTAACGCCTTGAGCTTTTCTACTTTCTCCGTTTAACACAAGCTTTCGCATAACATCCGATCATTTGTCTGTTTGCCTTGCCTGCAGCCATTTCACGCAGGATATTAAAATTAAGCACAAAAACTTTTTTACAAAAAAAAACAACCGACATCCAAAAAAGAAAATACACTAAAAATTAAGAAATAACTTTGATTTCGGAAGTCGGTGTCAAATAACGAAGAAATAAAATACAAACACCGACTTCCGAAATTAAAGTTATTTTTTAATTTTTGGAGTATTTTCTTTTTGTTTTTTATAAAAGTTTTTTTTTTAATTTTTAGTTGTTATACCCCAGAACTAAAAACTCCAATAACATGGAACGTGGAATTTAAACATACTCAAAACAAAAACGTCATCTAGGTATACGTATTTGATTGTTTTTGTTCAGTTTCTCAAAAAGCGCTGAAGCAATTTCAATAAAATTTATATTGGACCACCTCGGGAGTATATGCTTTCGAATAAAAAAAATATTTTTGAAAATCGGTCCACAATTAACGGAGAAATCGGCGGACATACATAAAAAATAATAATTATAAAAAACATACATACAGCCGAACATAGAACCTCCTCCTTTTTAGAAAGTCAGTTAATAAGACCAGCCTATCAAAATTGCAAGTAGGAAGGATATAGATTAGAAAAGAAGGAAACTTAAAGACATTATAGTTGCAATGGCACTTCCTGTGTGTCACTTCAAATTCAAATTGAGGTCTTAAAAATTTTATTTGAGCTACATAAAAACTGGTTTATACTCGTACCTAGAATGGCTAGTCAGTCATTATCCTGGTTCTATGAACTGTTTATGGTAATAAGTGGCGACATCTATCCGGTCTGGAATTAATTAGACTGGTTGGTATTGGCGGCTTGGGTCTGAGATTGTGGTGTAGAAAAAATTCTTAGAGAATAAATTGTATTCCTTTACTGTATTTGGCAAGATTTAATATTAATATTAAATAAGAACCAAATAAATATTTCATTATTTAGAAAATTCTTGGGCTCTAAGCAAAATGACATTCTGTTGGGGATAGCGGTAGTCGAAATGAGGATACGAATAAATAAAAAACTGACCATGTGCGTGTCGGATTTCACAGATTAAGGGTTCCGTACCAAATATTGGTATTAGTTAATAAAGTGTACGTTATAATAAACATTATCACCAAATTTTAAGAGCAAAAGTCAATGGGAAGTTGAAAAAATTCTTCGTAACAAAATTTGTGACAGACGACGGACGGACAGAATAGGGCTCCGCTTGGACCCCGGGTATGGAACCCTAAAAACCGGCCAAGTGCGTGTCGGACTTCACACATTTAGGGTTCCGTACCAAATGTATTTTTGACTATTTAAGTACATGGATTTGGGTCAACATTTGAAGACTGAAGACTACAATCGTTTGGCTACAAAATCTGTGTGACCGACGACGGATAGATAGACAGACAAACATTCGGACACGTGAGTGACAGCAACAGGGCTCCATTTTGACCGTTGGGTACAGATCCCTAAAAAAGACTAAATTAAGAGAAAATAAAAGTTACAGAGTGTGTTATACCAGAACGTTTTGTTTTCATTGAAAATTAAACATAAATGAATTCTCGAAGACTTCCTGCACTAGACTAAGCCTGTCCCACGGGAAGCTTACAAGGTTTTCCTATAAAGTTACAAATTATAAATATACACAGAATAACTTAGGGAGTTACAATAATTATTATAACTAAGATTGCAAGAATTTTTATGCTTATACTCGTAATATCCTAACGTTGGAATATGACTCTAAGTCAACAACCTTCCAAAGGTCTGACGCGATTGAGACTTTTTGTGTATTTTACTTAAACTGAGCAAACTTTAACACAAAATATATTTTCTCTAATACATATTCAAAGCCATTTAAGTAATTAGCAATGGTGCCAAACTAATTAGTTGGTGTTACTAAACCAGATTATAATTTGTGTCAAAAATCCTTAACGGTGTTATAATGAAATAATTACTCCTAAAATATTTGTTTCTAGGATGCCCTGACAAAATAATTAACACCAGAGGAAGATAGTGCTAAAACAGCTCATTAAAAAACATCGTAAACATTTTGGTATTTCCTGTAAATAGTTATTAAAACCTGGCAAGTATGATTCGGTCCACGAATCATGGGTTCCGTTGGTTATAAAATGATTGGTAATTTTCATAAAAGTACTGACCATTAAATGCTTATTAATGGTCAACACTCTTGGAAATTGATTATTCATTTAATGCGATGAACACGGCCTCAAATCGATTAATTTTATCATTGATACCGCGTTACAAGTCTGTAGTATTCTGGGTCCCAATATTGTGTTCTTTATATCACAATGATGATGTGACCACGTCGACGGTGGGTCAACAGTTTAGAGGCATGCGGAACAGGGTGTATATTCCCGCAAACCTCCGTTGAAAAGGGAGGATCCTCCGACCAGACGGGTGTTGTGTCTGGTCCGGGCAACTGCCCGATGGTTGATTTCGGACTGTTGTATATGTTCAATTCGCGCGGAGAACTCTGCTTGCGCGATGTGGATTTGCGAGTTTTTAGTTCATAGGTGGTGCTAAAGATGTCGCTAAAAGAAGTTTAATTGCCAGTCTTTTCCATACTTGCTGATCACTGATCATTTCATAGATTCAAATAATTGATAAATGAAAAAAGTACCAAAGACTGCTATAATTATTTAGACAAGAGGATTAACCAAGTGACATTCTATAAGTGATTACGATTGGTGGTAATTGTTAACAGTAACTAATTTGGAACTTTTTAATGGTTTTTCGCAGTCAGGATGCCACTTTGTAGGTTCACTAATAACGCAACCCTAAAACTAAAAAAAAAAGTCGTTCACATAGGTCCATACCTCTTCATCAACATCGGATGAAAGTGTTAAAAAATTTAATACTACAGTTCGAAACTGGTTTAAGATTTTAAGTAATTAATTGAGCAATTTTAATTGGAGCTCTTTCAATGGTATGGGAATATAAAATAGAGTATTTCAGATGCTCATCCTGTTTTTTTTAAGTACACAGTGAATTAAGGAAATGAGTATTTCTTTGGAGATACACAAGCAATCTGTTATTAGGTTGGTTCTTTAAAAATAGCGCCTATTACTGGTATTTTATGGCGTCGAGATAAACAGAACTTGTAAATAGTTTGCTTCTTCTCTATGAACTGGATTTTAATTTAATAGATGACTCAATAAAGTATATATCTTTTCACTAGCTTTTGCTAGTGGCTTTGCCCGCGTGTAACTAGTTCTTCTAAATTTCATCCGGATCAGTTCAGCCGTTCTGGCGTAACAGGGTCATAACCTGGATATAAAAATAATAATTCTATTAAGTATTTAAGTTAGATTATCAAAAAATATTGGACACGTATTTTGTGCTTTATCAAAGCAATAAGAAATGACAAATATAAAACGCATCAAAGTTCAGGAGTCGCTTGTTACGTCACTAAACATTACAAAGTGTATTGAAGACGATACGAGATATGACGTCACGCGAAATTTTAACGCACTGTATCGTCCTTTTTTTTGGTTTACAAACATCCATTCAAAACAGCCCAGCAATTTAACAGCATTGGCCAAAAATGTCAGAAATGAAGTGTACTAGCCTACGTATTTTAACCCTTATAAGTAACGTACAATAAGCCTAAATCGAAAATATATTCATTTAACCGCACATCAGTTACTAAAGTTGCTCTATATATGTAAAGCACTCTTACTGCTACAATATAAAACTTTTTCACAAAAAATATAACCGACTTCCAAAAAAGAGTGCAAAATAACTTTATTTTCGGAAGTCGGTGTTTCTGGTTTTGTTTTTGACACAGACTTCTGAAATTGAAATTATATTGCACTCTTTTTTGGAAGTCGGTTCTATTTTTTGTAAAAATAGGTTTTATTTTTCAGTTTTTAGTTGTGGTTTCCCATTAAATTGTGTTAACACTACATAGACATACGATCGCAGCAGTCGCAGTTGATTTGCTGTCAGTTTTTGAAGAGTTCCGTTGTCTGTCTCCGAAACTCATCATCAAATCTATATAAAATTTCAATGGAACCATTTCGAAATAAAGCCCTTTCAAACAAAATAAGAATTTTGCAAATCAATATTAAGACGGAGTTATGACCGAACATAAATAAATAAAAAAAATACAAACATCTGAATTGATAACCTCCTCCTTTTTAAAGTCGGTTAAAAAGCGACAACAATCCCAAATTGTTACTACTCATGTGTGGGTTGCACAGGGAATAGTCCTGCCTTGGTACAATAGTATATTTTGATAGAAATGGGTAAACTTGGTCACTGCAGCCGAGGTGGAGTTTGGAGCCGTGAAACTGTAAAGACACTGCCTACACAAAAATCAATCTGCCTAGCCTTTTCCCAACTATCTTGGGGTCTGCTTCCAGTCTAACTAGATCCAGCTGAATACCAGTATTTTACATGTGGCGACTGCCTATTTGACCTCCACAACCCAGTGACTAGGCAATACGATACCCGTTTGTCAAAGATTCATGATTGAGAGCCGGGACCAACGGCTCAACGTGCTTTCCGAGGCACTTAGGAGTCTCGGTATGTAAAGATGGTCACCCATCCATGGAACAACCCCGGAAAGCATAACTTAACCTGATGCATCGACCCGTGCGGCTGTTATTACTTTAAACACGAACCTACACGTGTTTCAATAATAATTTTCAAAGAAAACGTGTAAAGCATTAGATAGATACAACTAAACACACTGACTCCGTCTCATAAATATCAGTCTGTAGAGACAGTTTCGTTCGATTTCACTTAGACATCGTAAAATAACAGTAACTTTCCGTATAATAAATTCTGAATGATAGTGCTTGAACTTCTGTACCTAGTAACTATCTAGCAATTAATATACTTTAACGACCACTTCAGTAATGATAGAAATCTAAAGCTTTATTAAACCTATCGGGCACTATTCGGGTTCCCCTTCGGTTACGGAACCCTAAAAACAGCTTTAAATTCTTCTGCCTACCCCAAATCAGAAAGTATATCAGGATAGCAGGCAATTTACAAAACAAATATATCATGCAGCGTATTTAATTCATTCGTATCATTTTTTACGCCCAAAAAACACGAGAAGAACTTCACCTGTCAATTGATACGCCTGACATTTCCTGACACCAGTACCACCAAGCTTACTTACCGTCCCAAAAACCATACAACACCCTTAACTCAGATACATAAAGCTCACAATCGAGCAACAAAAAAGTTTTTAACTGAAAAAAAACTTTTGTAATAAATCGAAATTGAATATTTCGCTGTCAAAAAGTTTCGGTGTTATTTTTTTAATAATGACTGCGAGGGAAAGCTTAAGCCATGCGAATCGAAGCCGAATTTCATTAAATCTTCTTTGTGTATTTTGTAGTACGTGACTTATTAAGCTTTTATAAAAATAAAAGGGTTCGAAAAAAAATTGGTCAATCCGGGAAAAAGAAACTGAAAAGTACGAAGTTTTACTTCTTGAGACGGCCATGATGGATTTCTTATGACGTCATGATGTACCAATGTAAAGATTTTAGCCTAATATCTTTTTAAGTCAAGAGTGAATAGGTTACTTGTAGACAAGCGTGCTCCATCGTCGACCACATCGTCGCTTACCATCGGTGTGATTGTGGTCAAGCGTGAGCCTATTACGAATAAAAAAACTGGCCAAGTGTGTGTCGGATTTCGCACGTATTAAGGGTTCCGTACCAAATATTGATATTTGTTAGTAAAGTATACGTAGTAATAAACATTAAGACCAAATTTCAAGTTCATAGGTCAATGGGAAGTTAAAAAATTCTACGTAACAACATTTTGTGACAGACGACGGACGGACAGACAGACGGACACGTGAATGACAACAATAGGGCTCCGTTTGGACCCTCGGGTACGGAACCCTAAAAAAGTACAAAGTTGTAGATCCCAGTCTTGTTTTCAATCTAATTGAACCTACTTATATATTATTTTTTTATATTTAGAAGCGTGTGAAAGAAGGTACTAAAATAAGCATATCAGATTGTATGCCCAGTGGATACGAAATAAATATTTTTGCAAACAAATAACATACGTGGGAGTATTAAATTAACTACATACAAATTGTAATCTTAAAATCATTCCGTGCTGCAGTTTGTGTGAGCCCTGGAAAGTCGACTTGCTGTGTTTTCACTATGACATATAGTTCGTTGTGATCATGCATCTCTTGCTTTAATTGCTATGATTTTTCGCCGGGTTCTAACTAGCATAGGCATAACTAACCCATAATTGTTTCACTACTAGGAAACAGGCTTCTTCTATATAGAGGAAGTGGGTCACTTGTCTTCAAATTGATGACTCTGGGACATATACGGTTTCCTCACGAGTTTATCATTTACCGTTTTGAGAGCAGTGGAAACGCAAAATTACGAAAAGTACATGGACTGCCGATGTAGTCAAAGTTGCAGAAAATTACGCAAAGTACATGGACTGCCGATGTAGTCAAAGTTACAGAAAATTACGCAAAGTACATGGACTGCCGATGTAGGCAAAGTTGCGGAAAATTACGCAAAGTACATGGACTGCCGATGTAGTCAAAGTTGCAGAAAGTTACGCAAAGTACATGGACTACCGATGTAGTTAAAGTTGCAAAAAAATCCTGAATGAGGGACGCCCGAAACTAAGAAATATGGCGAAAGAAAGGGAAGACCATTATACAGCAGAGGGTCCCTAATTCCGGGCTGAAATGATGATGATGACATGGCCTGTTTAGATTCAAACCCATCACCAATCGTCAGTGGTAACATCACAACTCGTAAGTCATGTCTGTTACCACTGCTCCACTCCATTCGTTGGCCTTGTGGTCGTAAGCGTGACTGTTGAGCGTGAGGTCATGGATTCGATTCCCGGGTCGGACAAAAAGTGCTATTGGGATTTGCCATTAACAATTACTCAGCAGTAGCCCAGATTTTGCCTCAGAAGGTACGTAAAGCCTTTGGTACTGCGCTTGATCTTTCCTCGTTCGTTTCGGATTACCTTCCCATCGGACTATGAGAGTAAAGGAACAGAGAGTGCACCTGTGTTTGCGGACACGCATACGCACTACGAGTATAAATCTCCTGCGTACTTGGCTAATAACTGAGCAGTGGTGGCAGGTGGCCCAGTGGTGTGTGGTGGTGGTGGTAGTGGTGGTGCTAGGCGCTTTACTTTGTGTAAATTATTTCATCACCACTGCTCTCAAAACGGTGAAGGAAAACATCGTGAGGAAACCGGCATGTCCTAGAACCAAAAATTCGAAGACATGTGATATCCACCAATCCGCATTGGGACCACGTGGTGGATTATGGCCCACACCCTCTCACAGAGAGGAGGCCTGTGCCTCAGCAGTGGGGACATTAAAAAGACTGATGATGATGATGACTTGGCTAATCTCCATTGAGATTGGCCACCATGATCGAAATTTGGTCGGGTGGATTACTAAGCCATCAAAGCAGGTACAAAGGTACCCTCAATAAACACTTTGCCCATTTACCAAGTAATAAAAGTAATGGTAACTCATAATTTCCCATCACTTTTCGATTGACGTGTTACAGTGTTGTGACGGCTACTCGCCACTGTAGATGTTCTAATCAATATGGTAATGAAATGAACGACTTATGACTGGTGATCGATTTACTTACGAAGTTTTTTATACGAATTCTTTGGGTGTAATTGAAATTATGTGGTAGGTAGTTTTGTGGGTTCGTGCTGTAGGTTGGTTTAAATTGAAATATTGGGGAAGTGTAGCTTTATTAGAAGCTTTTATTTAACCTACTATGTTCATATGTAAGTTGTCTGCTTCGTTTGGAAGCCATTTTTCGACCTTGGTTTTCGATAGAGCTGAAATTTGGCATACTTTATGTAAATTTATGCAATATTATGCTACCATCGAGCTGATTTGATGATGGCGCTGAGATCTAGGGACTGGAACTCCCTGATGGTAAATGTTTGGTCAGTTGAATTTGGGCTAGTATGTTTTGTTATCATGAGTACTTTATTATTACACATGATGACGAGGGTCTAAAGCTTGTTTTTCCTTTTCAGGGTTTCCGTACCCGAAGGGTAATCAACGGATCGCTATTACTAAGCCTCTGCTGTCCGTCAGTCCGTCCGTCCGTCCGTCTGTCTGTCAGACAGACAGTAGGCAGTTGAAATTTTCAAAAAATGTGTATTTCTGTTGCCACTATAACAACAAATAATAAAAATAAATTAATAATTAAAGGGGACCCTCCCTTACTAGAAACGCGTTCTTTTTGTCTTTTTTTTTTGCTCTATCTTAATAATGGCAATAAGTAGACGCGTATAATCTTGTACGGTGGTACGGAACCCTTCATGCGCGAGTCTGACTCGCACTTGGCCGGTTTTTATTAAACTAGCCTTTTGCGCTGCTTTATTTTCTGAGCCTATTTCACGGATAAAAGACTATGGCAGAGAAATTATAAACAAAGAATTTTACGTCTTTATTTATTTTACTAGTGTTCTCTTTTCGTCTCTACCTCTATTATTAACCGACTTCGAAAAAGGAGGAGGTTATCAATTCGCATGTTTGTATTTTTTTTTTTATTTTTTTTTTTTATGTATGTTCGGGCATAACTCCGTCATATATTGACGGATTTGCAAAATTCTTTTTTTGTTCGAAAGGGGTTTATTCCGAAATGGTCCCATTTAAATTTCAAAAAGATCTGATGATGGGTTTCGGAGACAGACAACATCAAATCTATGAAGACATCATCAGATCTATTTAGACAACGGAACTCTTCAAAAATTGACAGCAAATCAACCGCGATTGCTGCTATCGTATGTTTATGAATTGTTAACACAGTTTAATGGGGAACCACAACTAAAAAGTGAAAAATAAATACTTTTTTACAAAAAAATAGAACCGACTTCCAAAAAAAGTGCAAAATAACATTAGAATTTCGGAAGTCGGTGTCAAAAAACGAAGACACAAAACAAGAACACCGACTTCCGAAATTAAAGTTATTTTGCACTTTTTTTGGAAGTCGGTTCTATTTTTTTGTAAAAAAGTCTTTTATAGTATAAAACAAGTCGCTATCTGCCTCTGCCTAATTCTACGCTTACTTCTAATTAAGGTGAAAGCTTCAGGGTAGCTCGCCAAAATTCAAATTTTCTTACGTTTTTTTACAATTTGCAGGTTAGTATCAGGTTGTATGTTAGTCAAAATATGATTCGCGGCCGTAACAGGTACGTATTTACAGAACTATAGTCAACTCATAATACAACTCTCTCAGTTAGAACTGATGTCAAATGTCGTGATTTAATGAAATACTACATTTGACATCAATTCTAACTGAAAGAGTTGTATTGATGATTTTAATTATTATAGTTCTATATACATGCTTGCTACGGCTGCGAATTAAAGTTTGATCAAAATACAACCTGATACTGACCTGCAAATTACAAAAAATATAAGAAAATTTGAATTTCGCGGGCTACCCTGTCGCTTCCACCTTAACCGTGGATTTTGATAATGGTCTGAACTAATAAAAAGTGCAATGAACGTGGAAGGTTTGTGTATAATTTATAAATATTTAGTAAAAAATGCATCCGTGCGAAGTCGGGGCGGATCGCTATTTTAAAGATATTAGACCAATAACCGGAGAACAGAATGCAAACAGTAAAACTGCTGTCTACCTAAATACCAAAATCTCATCAGTGAAGATTATCTTTCTATTCTCAAGACCTAGCTTCATTTTCCTTGCTCTAAGTAAAAGTAGCACTCTAGTAAAATGGACTAACATAACCGCAACATGATTATTTTAAACGTCACGATTTTTCATGGAAACAATTCTGTGGCTTGTTTGCAAGTTACTATTTCTACTCCATGTTCCGACTTCAACCAACCCATTTAGCCTTCACTACTGGTAATACAAACTTAAGTGGCAGTGGGCAGGGCACATTGATCGCAGAACAGATGGTCGATGGGGCTGAAAAGTATCTGAAGTGGCGACCACGTACCGTACAAGACGCAGCGTTAGAAGACTCCCACAAGGTGGAACGTGCGATGGCGGTAATCCGATGACGAGACGCACAAGATCGGTCGTTGTGGTGACACTTGGGAGAATACCATATCCATCAGTGGGCGTTGTTCATAACATATACATAACTGGAATACTAAAAACACGGTGGATGCCGGTGTGAATGATGAAATTATGGCAAGAAATGTGTCAATTGAAATGACGGCTAAAAGAGATGTTTGGAAGAAGTCATGTTAGGTACAGAAATGCCAAATGAATTGGAATATTTTTTTTTTACAAAAAAATAGAACCGACTTCCAAAAAAAAGTGCAAAATAACTTTGAAACAAAAAAATAATTTGCAAATCCGTCAATATATGACGGAGTAGATTTTTTTTATGTATGTCCGCGCATTTTCCGTCAGTTGTGGACCGATTTTCAAAATTCTTTTTTTATCTGAAAGAATATACTCCCGAGGTGGTCCCATATATATTTTATCGAAATTGCTTTAGCGCTTTTTGAGAAACTGAACCAAAACGAAAAATACGCATATCTCGATGACGTTCTGGTGTTCTCCAAATGTTTAAATTCCACGTTCCATGTTATTGGGGTTTTTAGTTCTGGGGTATAACAACTAAAAGCGAAAAATATAAAACTTTTTTACAAAAAAAAACAACCGACTTCCAAAAAAAAAATACACTAAAAATTTAAAAATAACTTTAATTTCGGAAGTCGGTGTCAAATATCGAAGAAATAAAATACAAACACCGACTTCCGAAATTAAAGTTATTTTTAAATTTTTAGTGTATTTTTTTTTTTTGGAAGTCGGTTGTTTTTTTTGTAAAAAAGTTTTACTCTTCGGAATCGCCCATGTCTTTCATGAAGTAAGTACTCGTAGTTCATTTCTATGGGCAGAAGCAAACCTTTTTTTTTTTACTAAAATGAATACTCATAACCGTTACAGCCTGTATATTGATTTATAGTAGTCAACAACTTCTTACCACGCGTAAACTTGATGTATTATTTATGTTCAAATCGTTCTGTCAAACCAGTTCCTTCATAGTTTTTATGATTTATTCAAATGGGCTTTGAAATAACGTAATTATCGTTGGGATTTATGCTTACTGTTTGTCTGTACAGTAAGCAAAAGTAATTGTTTTAAAGGAGCTGTTTTAAGAATAACTCTTAGCATAATCAGACTGTTATGTTGAACTGCTGGTATACAGGCATTTTTTTAACCGACTTCGAAAAAGGAGGAGGTCTTAAGTTCGGCTGTAAGTATTTTTTTTTTAATTTATGTCCACCGATTTCTCTGTGAGTTGTGGAAAAACTGAAAAAAAAAAACGATAATTAGTACTTATACATAGATGACGTTTTGGTTTGATCTAATTACGAGTATGTTTCAATTCCACGTTCCATGTTATTGGGGTTTTGAGTTCTGGGGTATAACAAATAAAAAGTGAAAAAAATAACAATAAAAACGACCGACTTCCAAAAAGAAAATACACTAAAAATTAAAAAATAACTTTAATTTCGGAAGTCGGTGTCAAATAATAAAGAAAAAACAAAACTAGAAACACCGACTTCCAAAATTAAAGTTATTTTTAAATTTGTAGTGTATTTTCTTTTTGGAAGTCGGTTGTTTTTTTTTTGTAAAAACGTTTTCTCTATGAAAGGGAACGGGTTCTAATCCACCACGCGAGCCCAGTGCGGATTGATGGATGTCACAGATCTTTTTGGTTCTAGGCCAGGTAACATAACTTGATAAGTTCTTATAGTGGTCCCAGTGCTGTTACTCAGGCCTCCTCTCTACGAGAAGGATTGGGGCGTAATCAACCACGCCGACCCAGTGCGGGTAAGCCAGCTGTTTGCTCTTAATGTTTTCCTTCACAGATTTGAAAGCAGTGGCGAGAAAATAATCTATGCCTGGCTTATAACAATGGGCTCACTTTCTGTAGCATGAGACATTAACGCGGCGATTCCCAAAATTTTTCAAAAAGGTGGTTTTTAACCGTAAATAAATTAGACAATTATAAAAAAAGTTATTTTCAAGTCATAGTTGCATACAGTGATAGAACTCAAAACATAATTTAACATACTTTAATGCATAAAAAAAATCTTTTAACATACCTCTTTATCTTTAAAAGCAGTTTATCTCTTCATTAGCAACTATTTATTTTAAAAAAAACGTACCATAAAATTTGAAATCCTAAATTGCATCCTGTGACGGATTATTTTTTAAAAATGTATTACTAAATCCTAAGTAAATCGATAAAATATTTCTACAATAAATTGTGAGCATTTGTCATAGCGCATCTCTTTCTTTTCTATGCAGTCCGAGAGTGACCGCGCTTTAGGTGATGGCTCGGCCTTAACTGGTGAGATTAGGATGTCCTTTTGGTACACCTCTGCATAACCCTTTAGGTTAATACAGGCGTGTTATAATTGTATATCAAATACATAACATACACGGCAAGTATCAAGAGTAACCCGGCGCGTAGCGTTCAACGTGCGCCTCAAAGAGATGAGTGTCAGCCACCACTGACGGGGCCCATCGTGGCCGGTGCCTGCATGCCTAAGGGTAGCGGATAAACTCTGAAAATGAGTTACCGCACCCCTGGGCACTCAGGCAGGGGAGGAACAGGAGTGGGTTTTAGTCAGTAAGAGTCTTACACGCCCTCCCGCTCCACCCAGAGCGGGAGAAGACATTGTATGAATTCCTACCCCACAAAAAAAAAGTACCAAGACTAGTCGGAAGGGTTATTTTGTGTCTGTATTACGAACTTAATATTTATATACAACTTCAACTTTTCCAGCCTTCATAAACTTAAAACAATTTTTAGAGCATCATCCTTCCTCACGTAAAAATTAACAAACTTGAATTTTAAAGTTAAGTGAAGTAAAAATATTCATAACAAGCGAGCTTTGAATAAAAACAACCGGGAAACAACCCTTAAAAGTAAGTTGGAGAGACCAACCCTTAATATTTTGACTCCAGCTTGTGATACGCTATTTTTTTAGCGTTCCACTCACACACACACACACACACAGCTCGTTTCGTTCCCCTTTTTTTCAATATGGATAGGTAGACTTTTTTATACAAATTTTCTCTTTGGTATCGTTCAGTCGCTGAAGTTTTGTTTATTTATTTATTATTATTGATAGAAGGGAGGCTTTTGCCCAGCAGTGGGATAGTAGGTATAGGCTAGTCAAATATTTTTTTATTATTATTATTTTATTGCGAAAGCTGTTTTAATCCGACTTTACCCAATTTTTCGACTTTTATCGAAATGTGAGTTGTTAAATAAAACAATTATTTATATCTTCCATAATAGTGTATTTTCACTGCTTACCTAACGAAACGACTTTGATGTCGCTTAAATAAATGTAAACAAAGCGCTTGACACTTCATTTAAATATGTTTGAATTTGCCGCGTAATAACTTTGATGTGTATAAGTTATCTGTGATTGAACTTGGGAGTTTTTATGGAGCGGTCTGTCAGATTGACGTATTGAAACCGCATGCGAATTAGGTTATGAAAATTGTATTGTAATTTGAATATTTAAATAATAGAGATTAAGAACTGGTGAAACAATAGCTTTAAATGTTGTTTCTCTTTTCAGGTGAGTTTGTTATTAATTAAGGTTAAAGAATGTATTAGTGTTAAAACTAGTTTTTGTAACTAAATAAAATGTTCTCTTTTCAGAGCAACTCAATTATAGTTAGAGTTTTACTGTTCACCATAGTATCCAAGGATACATTAACACATTATAAAACAACATTTCTACAGCTGGTTACCAGGAATAATGGAGAAATTACGATTCGAGTTCATGGTTAAAGCCAGTGAAGATGTGAAAACAAATATTATTTGTGTAACGACAATCACGGATATAGATGGCCGGATCTATGCGATCCCAGACAAGTTACAACCTGTAAAATTACATAATGGAATAGTACAGACACTTGTGTCTTGTGTCTTTCAAAAAGTAAAGGCCACATTACAAAAACGGCATGAGAAACGACAGGTGTGGGTATCCATGAATCCAGAAATGATGGCGGTTTATTGTGATGAAGATGGAAATAAACAATTTATGGGATACCTATTGGAGGAACAAACAAAACCACAAAGATCTACAACAGGAATTTCAGAAGATTCTCTGGCAAAAATCATGGAAAGCTTCGCTGAAATGAAGAAAGATTCATCAAAACCATTTAATATAGGCAGAATGGTAGAAAAATTTGTTATAGACAAATTCAATAGTAAAATTACTAATGTGTCCCAGTGGATGAAAACCTTTGAAGCGGAATGTGCCCGTATAGGAATAGAAGAAGATGTGAAAAAAATAGAAATTTTTAGGTTATTCATAGAAGATTCCAGTTTAGACTGGTATAGTTCCATGCTTATAAAGCATACAATAAATTCAGAATGGGCAATGTGGAAAAAGACCTTTTGTGAGACATATGCAGATAAGGGTTGGTCACCGATCAGGTATGCAATGTTATTTAAATACAGACAGGGCTCATTACTGGAGTATGCGTTAAAAAAAGAGAGACTATTATTAGAAATAAATAAGTCCATAGATAAACTCACTCTAATTGATCTGATTGCCACCGGATTACCTAATTTTATTGCAGATAAGATTGATAGGAATAGTTTAAAGGAAACTGAAGACTTATTTAATCATTTAAGAGGATTAGAGCATATGGTAAACAAAAAAACATTCGATAAAAAGTTAGGAACATCTGAAAGTAAATTTAAAGAAAAAAATGTAAAATCATTGGTTAGTCCGTGTAAAATCTGTCAAAAAGAGAATAAAGGTATACGTTATCATCCTGAATCCCAATGTTGGTTCAAAATTAAAAATAATGATAGGGAAAAAAAAGATCAAATAAGGAGTGTAAACAATTCAGAATTAGAGATAGAATTAAATAAAATTGATCCAAAAAACTAATAGTGCCGCCATTAATTAAAATTAAATTACTAATTAATGATACATTGGAAATATCAGGAATCTATGATTCAGGATCGAATGTGTCTTTAATAAATTCAAGGTTATTATCTTTAAAAAAAATACCTACTTATGATAAAAATGCAGGTTTAAAAACAATTAATGGCGTAAAAAAATCAATAGGAATGGTAACTTTAAAAATTAAAATTTTCAAAATTGAAAAAGATGTTAATATTTTTGTTATAGATGAAGACAACTTCGACTATGATTTCCTAGTTGGATTAGACTGTATACAAGAATTTAATTTAACTCAAAATGAGAAATTAAATATTACCCAAAATGACCTCAGCAATAGTAAAAAAGACTACATAAGACAACCTATAAACACAAACAAAATTCCTGGCAATTCAGGTAGTGATATAAGGAGTAAACAATGTAAATATTTTGATAAAAAAGGTGAGGATATTACAAAGAAATATAAAATAAACTTTAATGAAAATATAATAGTCGATAATTTTGATATTTCGGTAAATAATTTAGATCATCAAAAAAAAACAGAGATTGATAAATTGATATGTAAATATAATTCAGTCTTCGCTAAAGACAAATATGATATAGGTACTGTAAAAGGTTATGAAGCCCATATTGATTTGTTGATAGATAAATACTGTAGCAAAAGACCGTATAGGTGCTCTATTGAGGATATGAAAGAAATTGAACATCAAGTATCAAAATTACTACAAAATAATTTGATTGAGGAGTCATATAGCCCTTTTGCAGCTCCGGTAATACTAGCATTTAAAAAAGAAGAAGGAAGGAGATCAAGGCTTTGTATAGATTTTCGCGAGTTAAATAAAATTGTAGTCCCCCAAGCGCAACCATTTCCACTAATAGAGGATCTAATGGTTAAAACAAGGAAATGTAAATTCTTTTCAACATTCGATGTAAACTCAGCATTTTGGTCCATACCTCTTAAAATTGAAGACAGACACAAAACTGCATTCGTTACTCAAGAGGCACACTTTCAATGGACTTGTTTACCTTTTGGTTTAAAAACATCTCCCGCTATTTTTCAAAGAATACTGAGTAGCATTATAAGAAAACATAAACTGACAAATTTTACAGTCAATTATATTGACGACATTTTAGTATTTTCTGAAACATTCGAAAAGCACATTGAGCACTTATCTTTGTTGTTAGAAGCAATTTTAAAAGAGGGTTTTAAATTAAAATTCACAAAATGTAAGTTTGCACAAGACTCAGTAAAATATCTAGGGCATATAATAAAAAACAATACGGTCACGCCATTAAAAGATAATTTGATAGCCATAAAAGAATTCCCAATTCCAAAAACACAAAAAAACGTCCGACAATTTTTAGGAAAAATAAATTTCTATGGAAAGTATGTGCCAAATATATCAATTACACTGGATCCTTTACATAATTTACTAAGAAAAGGAGAGAAATTCATTTGGACAGATAAATGTCAAGAATCTTTTGATACTATAAAGAAACTACTTTGCTCAAAACCTATTCTAGCTATCTTTGATCCAGACTTACCAATACATATATATACAGATGCTAGCATACAAGGTATAGGTGCAATTTTAAAACAAATTCAACCCAACGGTGACGAAAAGCCTTGCGCATATTTTTCCAAAAAGTTAAACGAGTCCCAAAAAAAGAAAAAAGCCATATATATTGAGTGTTTGGCAATAAAAGAAGCGGTAAAATACTGGCAACACTGGCTTATAGGAAAAACATTCACGGTTTTTTCAGACCATAAACCTTTAGAAAAAATGAACATTACAGCAAGAACTGACGAAGAACTGGGAGATTTAACGTATTATTTGTCACAGTACGATTTCAAAATAATATATTCTCCGGGCAAATATAATATAGAGGCAGATACTTTAAGCAGAAACCCAGTGCTAGAATCGTATGAAAATTTAGATAGTAGTTTAAAAGTAGTGAATTTTGTCAAATTAGAAGACATACGAAATGATCAAGATAAAAATGAAGATATAAAACAAAATATAAATAAATTTATTTTAAAACATAATATATATTATAAAAAGATAGGAAAAAATGAAAAAATTGTACTAACTGAGGAGTTTAGTAAAAATATTATAAAACATGTACATCACTACTACTGTCACATAGGAAGACAACAAATGGAAAACAAGATTAAACCCTTTTATCAAGCTAAAAATTTATTAAACAATATAAAAAAAAATTGTGATAACTGTGATGTCTGCATAAAAAATAAATCTAGACAAAAAAACAAGTTTGGACTAATGTCTCACTTAGGTCCCGCTACCTATCCGTTCGAAATAGTGTCTATAGACACTATAGGCGGATTTGGGTCTACTCGTTCAACCAAAACATATTTACATCTTCTAGTAGATCACTTCACTCGTTACGCCTATATATTGACATCCAAAACCCAGGTTGCGAATGATTTTATAAAACTTGTCCAAAAAGTAACAACACAAGATTATAAAATTGACTTAATTCTATCAGATCAATATCCAGGCATAAATTCAAAGGATTTCAAAAAATTTTTAGAAAAAGAAGGTATACCAATAGTTTTCACTGCAGTAAATGCGCCATTTTCGAATGGATTGAACGAAAGGTTAAACCAAACGTTAGTTAATAAAATTCGTTGCAAGATTAATGAAAGGCAGGACAAAATTGCTTGGACAACTATTGCTCACGAATGTACAAAAAAATATAACGAAACTGAACATAGTGTAACAGGGTTCTCTCCAGTATATTTATTGGACGGAAAAAATGTTGACATTCTACCAGATGAACTGAAACAAAATATAACACATAATCATCTATTGCGAGACCGAAAAATTGCCTTAGAAAATAGTATAAAATCCCACAATTATAATAAACACAGATTTGATAAAAACAGGAAACTTTATGAACTAAAAGTCGGAGACTCTGTATATGTTGAAAACGGAAACCGGTTAAACCGAAAAAAACTAGATGAATTGAAAATGGGACCTTATCAAATTGTAGACAAGATATCAAATTCAATTTACAAAGTAAACACGGGTCACAAAAAGTCAGAGTCTAATATGTTCCATATTACAAAACTTATTCCAGTAGTAGAGTAAAACAGTAAAACTTTGTAGTTTTGAAAAGGGGGAGGGGGGGAGATGTAAACAAAGCGCTTGACACTTCATTTAAATATGTTTGAATTTGCCGCGTAATAACTTTGATGTGTATAAGTTATCTGTGATTGAACTTGGGAGTTTTTATGGAGCGGTCTGTCAGATTGACGTATTGAAACCGCATGCGAATTAGGTTATGAAAATTGTATTGTAATTTGAATATTTAAATAATAGAGATTAAGAACTGGTGAAACAATAGCTTTAAATGTTGTTTCTCTTTTCAGGTGAGTTTGTTATTAATTAAGGTTAAAGAATGTATTAGTGTTAAAACTAGTTTTTGTAACTAAATAAAATGTTCTCTTTTCAGAGCAACTCAATTATAGTTAGAGTTTTACTGTTCACCATAGTATCCAAGGATACATTAACACATTATATAAATGAAATAGCTTTCATCTAATTTCAAACTTCTACTCAGATAGAACCAGATTTGTCTTAAACCAAAACAATTAGCTAATTACACTAGTAGAACTATGAGGTCTATTCAAAGCTCATCAGATCCTTCTCTATTTACTTTTTAACCAAAAATTATACCAATGTTTAAATTAAAAAACACTATTTATCATTTTTCGTATCCTTTTATTCAGTAAACCCTTTCATTTAATACACCCTAATATGGGAATGCATAAACATGACTAATCCACCATCTTTGCTAGTCCGTATTGGATTTATAATGACATAACTAATACCCATGGATTGTCCTCCAAACTAAATACGTATACAAAATTTCAGCTGAATCGATAACCGGAAAGTGGGTCAAATTTACCTTCTAAGATTTTGTTACATAGTTATAGGTCAATCTGCCTAGTCTTTTTCCCAACTATCTTGGGGTCGGCTTCCAATCAAACTGGATGCAGCTAAATACCAGTATTTTACATGGAGCGACTGCCTATCTGACCTCTACAACCCAGTAACTGGGTAATATGATACCCCTTGGCAGGACTGTTTGTCCGACTTTCGGTCTTCTGACGACCCGTAACGACTGTCAAAGATTCACGATTGACATCCGGGACCCTTTTCGAGGCACGGAGGAGTCTCGGTATGTTAAGATGGTCACCCATCCATGGACCAACCCCGGCAAGCGTAGCTTAACCTGATGGATCGACTCGTGCGGCTTTTATTACTGTAGCCACCAGCTTCTCATAGTTACAGGTGAATCTAATAAAAGTGTGAGTAAAATACATTCTTCTTTATTTACTTTTCAATCAAAAATATCCAGCCGTAGCCAATCTTTCACTACAAGCCGAACTGAAAAACGGGGTGAGTAACAAAATTGACCCTGCCTAATGAGATTTTCCCTTGTGTCCTCTTCACATTTAACACATTCGATGTTCAGTACTAAAGTAAACATTGCATAGTCGAATCGAGTGGAACTAATCGGCTAAATCGATTGTTTTGTCCAGTCATTCCCAAAGTTTCACCTGGACCCCCAGGCATTTAAACAGGCATACATGGGGTTCACTAGAGAAAAAGAGAGAGGATTGAGTCGTGAATGGACGACCAGGTCATAAGTCTTATGTAGACTTATCATATTATTACTATTTTGTTTGACATGAATATTTACTTTGTAAAGAAAGTAAATATTTTATTTATTATGTTATTTATTAGTTTAATTAAGTATAATATTTAAGTAATCAATTAAATTTCATTAGTTTATTATTCAGATAAGTAAATATATTCAAAATCTTTGTAAAGTATTATATATTATATATATTGTTTTTTTGATTACATAGTTATTGTAAATGTGAGGACTATGTGGGTTATTATTATTATTTTGCTCCTCCTTTTTACAGTAATTTTTAACGTTGTCTGACAGTTTGAGTACTATTGCGGCCTACCCAAATGTCTTTTCTTTGATATTGTTCGTCTAGTCATTGTGCTCCTTACTAGTTCTAAGTTGAGCTATTTTACTATTGACAAATGCTTGCACTGTCTGGACAGGTTCACTCAAATCAGTATATGTGGTTCTTTCTTCAAAAGACCATTACAGACTAGGCTGCATGGTCCTCATATAGCATAGTGTAAATGGGAGAACTATGCTGCCCCCGATAGGAAAAAAGGCGCATCTAACATTTTTTCCAGATTTGAGTTATGTATATTGCCGAAATCAGAAAAAAAAGGCGCATCTGCCTGTATTTTTTATATTTTTCTAACTTCCTCCAGTGCGGTTTTAGCACAACAAAATAGGGCGCTTCTGTTCTTTTTATTACACCCGATTGAAGATGAAAAGACGAATTTATGTGAAACTTAATTAAAAAGTCGCATTTATGTAGATAATGTCCTTATACTTTATAGTTTTTTTTTTAGTTCAGTAATATAAAAGGCGCATATTTGTTCCTATTTCTAAGAGGAAGTTAATAAGACGCAAATAGGTATTTGCGACTAACGTGCTAAAAAAAAAAACTATTTTCACATTAAGAAAAAAAGACCACATCTGACCACATGCACCCTTTTTACTTCGTAAAAATGTTTTAGCATAGGCGCATTTGCCATAAGCGTCTTAATACTTTACGTTGAATAAAAAATTACAATATGATACTTAATAAAAAAGGCGCAAGTGTACAGAAACGTCCTTTTTTCCTAGAATTGTGAATCAAGCGGAGATTGCGCGGGGGTCGGGCGGGGTATGTTTAGTACGGCGCCTGACCAGTTTCTATGTCAGTTGCGCCCGAGGAGGTTTAGGAGCAAGACGTGTCGCGGTCGCGCAATTTTTCGCAGCGTGATTCGTCGTAACAAAGTAAGTATTTTTGATTTGATAAGTGTGTTTGTTGTTTATGTGTGCAATTTTATTCAACCGTAGTGTGCCAAACAATAATACAAATTGTATAAGACTTGTTTTGGTAGAAAAAAAAAATATCAATGTCTTACTTCTACCTAAGTTGTGCCAAGTACCATTATATAGTAAAATCAATAAATTAAAGTAAGTACTTCATTCGGATTTAGGTGTATGAAAATTATTTTATTCATAAACATTTTTATTAGGTACTTACATTAATTATATCATTTCATTGAATAAGATTTATAATACATTAGTGATACTAACTGAAGTAAGCATTTATTGAGATAATCTTATTGAATTGTGTGTGTTTATAATGCATTCTAACACTATTAATTACTGTTGTTACAGCTAAAACTAACATGAAAAAAGGTCGATGCTTTGAGTTAGTTACTAAAGCTTTAGCTTCCACAAGTACGGAAAGTACAAATAGTACTGCAGCCGAAAATACAGAGCAAATTTCGCTATATCCCTTCATTAACGACCAACACTCTTACCAAATAAGCCATGATGAAGAAATTAACCACGTCTCTACAACTGACAATGTTCTTCCAAATAAAGTCTGCGATAATACCACCACTGCAACTACTATCAGCAGCAGCAGCAGTTCAACAGAAAGTGATTTTGACTCTGATGATTCAATTTTTGATAAAGATTACATTCCACCACAAAGAAAAAACAACAAAAATAGTGTTATCGACTCAGATTCAGATATTGATTTCATAGAAAATTCACAACAAAACAACATTCGCGTATCAGAGTCACCTGAACGAGAAGATTTTGAGCCCGAAAATCAGACTGACCAGGCTTTTGAAAATGTAATCCAACTTACCAAAAAAGGAAGTGTACGTAAACGCAAACATTACGGTACTTCATTGCGAGAGCGTACTAAAGCTAAGAAAGAGTTAAAGACTATTACCAAGTATTGCGTTAAACCAGGTTGTGGCCAAGAATGTAAAAAAAAGTGTTCTTCAAATATATCTGAAAACCAGCGAGGTATTATAAATAAGCAGTTTCGTAATTTCACTTGGAGAGAACAATACATATATATAATTAACAACACATCTCAAACTATACCGGCCAGGCGAACAAAAAAAAATCCTAACTCAAAAGTAATTAACCGAGGAAAAACTATTATATATTTTATGTTGAATGAAAATAATGAGAGAGTAACGGTGTGCAAAATTTTTTTTTGACGACCCTTGGATTTGAGAAAAAAAACGACAAGGTTCTGCGAAACGCTTTAAAACAAGCGCAAGCACAAGAAATAACGGATTTGCGAGGCTGTAATCCCAACCCTAAAAAGATCGATAATAAGCCCATCATTGATCACATTAATTCTTTTCATCCTGCTGTATCACACTACAGAAGGGTACATGCACCCAATCGAAAATATTTACCGTCAGACCTAAATATTCGTGATATGTACAAAGACTTTTGTGAAAAGATGGGTATAACTGAGCAGTCCGCTCCCGAAGATTGTGTATCTTACGATCACTACCGACGAGTTATTAAAGAACTTAATATCTCTTTCGCAAAACTAGGCAATGAGGAGTGCGAAATATGCGAAAAATATAAATTACATAACCCTGATATTATGGAGATCCGTCATCGAAATTGCACCGGATGTAAGGAATACGAATTACATCACAGAAGATACATTTTAGCACGACAGAAATACGATGAAGATAAATCTCGTCAAATGAGTATGCAAGACCAAACCAGTGACGCTATGTATTACTCAGTAGACCTAGAAAAGGTTATTATAGAAAAGGTTGCTATATTTTGCCCAAGACTGATATTATTTAACGAGAGTTTCGTACCTCTGGGAGACAAGAAATTTCGAGGCGCGAGGGACACATTTGCTTGTATCTGGCACGAAGCTATTGCTGGCAGGAAAAAAGACGACATCATAAGCTGTTTCCGAGCCTTTTTTTTGCATTATCGTGATGTCAAGCACATAACTCTGTGGCTAGACAATTGTGCCGCTCAAAACAAGAACTGGAGTCTTTTTTCATATTTATTGAATCTGATAAACTCAAGCGATGTTAATTTGGAAACTATCACTCTGAAATATTTGGAAGTAGGACACACTTACATGTCAGCGGATGAATTTCATCACCAGGTCGAGTTGTCACTCAAAAAGAAGAAAAGAATATATGACTTTGAAGACTTCCATCACGCGGTTTCTGATACTCATCGCAAAATAACTGTAAAGAAAATGGTCGTCAGCGACTTTTGCAGATTTGAAGATTGCTCTTCTTCCTACAAACTTCAAAATATGATACCAAGAGTATACCTGAGTAACATGTGCGAAGTCATTTTTCGAAGGGGAACTAATACATTAGCATTCAGAACTGATTTTGATGGCTTAGAAAGAGAACTGGACTTCCTGAGAGTGAAAAATATTAAAATTGGCATTCCAAGACCAGTAATAAAAACTCAATTCAGAGGAGTTAATGAAAAGCGAAAATCTGATATAATCAATCAGTTACTTTCTCTTATGCCAGAGAATCGAAGAGCGTTTTGGCGAAATTTGCCAGTTAATGACAACTCTGTCGATTTGATTAACGAATATGAGGAAGATGTTGACAAATAGGCACACAAAGCAACAGCAGCTCTTTTTCTTTGGTGGCAGTGAAACTACATTTACTTGGCTGATTAGTGCTATCTATTTAGAATTTTTAGATTAGACAGTATTTTCTCAAAAAACCAATTTTTACACTTATTTTTAAGATTTGTCCAAGGATTAATAATGTCTGTGATCTTACGTTAAAGTTAGATTTTAAGAAAATCTAGAGGCAGTTAAGACTGATGTTTTTTTTTAATTTTTTGATATTGATTTTATAATGTTTTTCACTTTGATATTTTAGTCACATAATAATCATAATATTGTTTGTGTAAACACTTATAAATAGTAGTGTGATTATTAGCCTAAGAATGTTATTTTGTTTTAGACGTGTTTGTTAAAATAAAGATTAAGGAGATAATTATAATAGATCTGTATCTATTTAAGACTGATTAAGCTAAACTTTGCTCAAATTTAATAAATAGTTCTGATTTTACTGTGCCATGGATAGCATTTTTGTTTATGTGGGTCAATTTTAAAATAAATACTTGACTATATCAATTGTGTTTTATTTATAAATAATAAATTAGTCTATGACTTATATAATAACCACGAACCTACTGTACTATTTCTGATATACTACCTTATATAAAAGGATTATTAAAAAAATTTATAAACATTTTACCTAAGCCAAGGGCTATCTACATACTTTCTATTTCTTAAGAAAAAAGGCGGAAATACCTATATGCGCCCATTTATGTTAAAATTATTTATTAGATAGATAAACTAAATACTTAGAAAAAAAGTACAGCCAAAAGCGTTTGAAATTTAAAGGACGCATCTAGCGGTTTACGTCTATTCAATTAAGTATGTAATATTTTCCTTAATTTTGTATGCTAAGATGAAACTGTTTTTTCATTATTTTTATTATAATAATTTAATAAATTCATATTATTATTAAACCAAGTTAAAGCCTATTATTAGAGGGTATTATTTTCAACTTTTAGTATGTAAAATATTAATTTACTCGAAGACAGCAAACGATTTCCCGTTTCATTCATTAAAACATTTATTTCTCCGTTTTTACTTTTTGTTAGATACGTCTTTTTAACTATCGGGGGCAGTATGTATATCTTTATATTCATGTAGATACTGTCTAGACAGGTCCACTCAAATTTTCGTGTTGCTTTCCTCAAAGCTTATCCCAGATCAGATCATATGATTTGACCAGTACATATTGTATAGATTTGAACACTTTAAAAGAGACTTTGACCTCTGAGATTGTTTTGGTGTTTCTTCTCAGGGCAGTCAGCCCGGAAACACCGGCCTCATTTAGCTAAAACTGACAAAAAAAATATGTTGGCCTGTAAAAGTGTTGATAAAACCTACTAACAAAATAAAATCATTTATCTCGCTGATCTAGGGTTTTTTTAAGAGACATACAACTTTGTCTGCATACATAGCTACTACTTGCAATGCGTAATTTCTCTACGTGTGTACACGCACCACTACTAAAAGTGACATCGTGCTTAAAGCCGAAAAAAAGGGTCATGTAGTTTTGCTGTTTCGTGTCTCGGCGCTTTCTGATGCTGTTTATAGCTATAGAACGTGTTGTATTATGACGTTGACTTGAATAGATTAATTTGCTTTATTTATTCCGCACTAGAACACATCCTAAGGATACCGACTCAATAATGTGAACCTTGCTTAATACATATGCAGGGAAATACTACGTTAAAAAAAAGACATTGGAACAATGGCGACCTACCCAATTCAGAAAGTTTGAGAACCTCAGGTTTAGTCGATTACCAAAGGGCCGTGAAGAGAAGGGTTATTTTTTGGAGTTTTCTGTTTAATTGATTTTACTTCGCGTTGATCGTTTTTGCGTCGTATTTCATTGTCTGGGTCAGGTTCGATGGGACTTAAGGTTTAATTAGTCTGGGAATTGAATGAGTCAGCGTTAAACTTTGATTTTGTAGGTTGTACTTTCGACCTTTGTAACCCAAAGGAACGAGTTGAGCTGTGGTTAATACATTTTAAATTTGTAATGTTATGAAATATGTACCGAAGTAAATTATGATAAAAGGTAACTTGGAAATTTTCTTTACTAAAAATGGTAACTAAAACACTGAAAGATATATGTTTTCAGATTGAAACCTGTTTACTCATAACATAAGGGACCGTGATAATTATGGTTATGATTGCCGATACTTTGCTCAGAGTAAGAGCATGACCACAAACCTTATTTACAAGGGCATGTCTAATCATTACCGGTGCGGCATTCCGTGCTCTGTATTAAAGGTGTACTATTTACAAAACTAGACTTGTTAAAGTGCCTCCACGCCCTCCGCCATAAACAAAAGTACCAACACTCATAAAATTCACATTCGCACACATCTCGAAGCTTCAAACTTCACTTATTTGCCTTCTCACCAAGATTTATTTAGTTAGTAGTGCCACAAAACAGATGAATGCAGAAGGTCGGCTCCATCTTCACTTACAGCGAGTGCAACTGCACTCGTGACCGGCGTTTGTTTGAGATTGCCGCACGTACGCGATAGACACGCTTTACGTACTTACAGTGAGTGCAAGCGCACTTACGACCGGCATTTGTTTGAGTTCGACGCACGTACGCCATAGACACGCTTTACGTACTTACAGTGAGTGCAAGCGCACTTACGACCGGCATTTATTTGAGATCGCCGCACGTACGCGATAGACACGCTTTACGTACTTACAGTGAGTGCAAGCGCACTTACGACCGGCATTTGTTTGAGATCGCCGCGCCCATCTATGTGTGCAAGCGCCTGTTCTCGTTCGTTGTATGGATCTGAACTTCTGTTTTTTTTTATTTGGTTGTAGCGCCGACTTATGACAGTGGCGGCAACAGGTGCCACCTCATTAGCGAGACTGTGCTAATTACACGTGAGAAATGAGTCATGGCAGTGTTTTTCTTTAGTCTGGAAACGGTTTTGTGTTTTAAGAGATAGTCTAGCGAGATCTACGTAAATAGAAAACGTATGTATACCTTCAAGTTTTATATTAACTTAGAGTAGCTACGTTTTATACATCATGACAACGGTGCAGGATACTGTAGTACCTATATTATGGCTGGACGTACTGCGGACGGCGAGTAATGGGTAGCTCACCATCCGATCAGCACCAGGCCCGAGAGTTGACGGCGCGTAGTGTTCCACGCGCGCCTAAAAGAGTTGTTAGCAATAAAGACTGGCCCGTCATGGCCGATGCCTTCCCGGGGGTTGAGGATAAATTCAAAACAGAGTTACCTCGCCCCTGGGCACTCAGGGCAGGAAGGTACAGGGGGTGGGTTTTAGTCAATAAGAGTCTGAGAGTCTGACACGTCCTTCCGCTCCACCCTAGAGCGGGATGTCATTGGATAATTTACCAACCAACAAAAAAAAAAGTGTGCATAGTTATGAAAAGTAAAAAGACTAGATACAGAGTTACTAAAATGGTACGGAAAGAAGAAAAATAAGTAACACTACTAAGCAAGAAGTAGGAAGTAGCAAGAAGTAGAAGTTAATTGGCCATACAAGACAAAGCTGAACACAAAAATGAAGAAATAACACTATCTGCTAACAACGAAAAGGTAGACAGTAAAAAGTAGCATAATCACCCATTTAGCGATCCCACCGCTGGGACATATGCCTCCTCTCTGTGATAGAGAATAAGCGTAATAAATCCACCGTTAAGAGAGCAGTGACGATGTAATAATTTACATAAAGTGCCTGCTTAGGTTATAGCCCAGGACCTACGACACGGAAGTCGGAGCCGTTAGTACTGGTCCACCACTGCTCTCATGGTAGCATAAGAAGCTTATACAGGTATCTAATATTTATTTAATAAATAAATAAAATATTTATTAATTTATTTATTAATATTGATAACATTTTTTAAAATTAATTTTTCATTTTTATTTCTATGTATAGTAACTGCTAGAGGGTGGAGACCTGGTGACCTGAAACACGGACCCATAAAGCCTAGCTTATTCACCAGTCTCCCACAGTAAACGTTATTATAATATGTATACCTTAGTGTAACAATTCAATGTTTATTGTGGTGATAAAAAAAAAAACTTAAATAAATACCTCAACCACGGGGTCTCATCTCGAACAAAGAAAATTTAGTTCAAATAAATGTCAATAGATGGCGTAATAAGCATCGATTGCCTATTAAAGTTTAAATAACATTAATATTTTGAAAAAAAATATATGGTAAAAACTGTATTTTCTTATTTAATAAACTACCCTAAGCATAAAATTGTGGATTAATTGGCTCCTAATTCAAATTTAGATGTTTATTGGAACAAATCCTTAGACATTTATACATATTTCTTGTGCCAATAGGTGACGCGGTTAGAAGTTTTAAAGTTAAACCATTCGCCACTTTAAAATTTGTATATCGACCCATTTTGAAACAGTAAAACTCTTATGAAGTGCCAAAAATACTATAAAGTAATTCTTCAATGTGTGAGAAAATATTGGCAAGACTTTATGTAAATTCATTCAACTTGCAAGCCGTCGCTGCTAACACCATCTAGCGAGGTGTAGAGTACGGGCCCAAACGAAGAACAAAAGTTGCTTGTGCAAGTCGAAAATCCGTAGTTACGGCGGTACCGTTTCTTTGTATAGGATGAGGCATCTGTAAGCTAGTATTATATTATCTGTGCCTCAACTTAACGTAGGAATAGCCAGACTAACAATTTATTGAATACAATTATCTCGTTCTCACCTAACTAACAAACATAAGTGTCAGAGATTACCTTGATGCAAATAAAAACATATTTGCATCAAATTATGCAAAATAAGTAGCTCAGTTGATTGTAATAAAATTATATAAATACTCAACTCATATTGATAATCTTCTTGTCAACTGATATAAATAAAATAAAAAACAAATCACTCAACCGACAAAAAGCAACTAAAAAGTTCCAAGCAAGTCACTTTTCAAGCAGTGTGATGCAGTTGGTGGCAGTTATTTTAGTTCGTTCAAAGATTTGTTTTGAAGTCACCAACTGTACCAGACTGCTCGAACAGTTAAGTGTTTTATTTCCTACATTTTCGTGAGTTATATTTTTGAATCGTCTCCCCGAGCTGTTTATTTTGATAAAACATGTCATGACCATGTCACAAAAAAATTCACTTCAAATAATGGCATCTCACAGCCGCCATGTCTGTTTTTTTATTAATTTAACAAGAGCACCTATTTTAGTTTGATTGTAAATCTCAGCGTCAATGTCAGGCCTTACCCGTAAACCGATTATGATATTTCTTCTCACCCGTCAAGTAAATGATAAATGATAAATGAATGATAAATGATGTTTATTCAGTAAATAGGTTACAAGGAACACTTTTACACGTCAATGTTTTTTTGTCAGTTTAAGCTAGATGAGGCCGGTGTTTCCTAGCTGACTACCCTGAGAAGAAACACCGAAACAAACTCAGAGGTCAAAGTCTCTTTTAGTGTTCAAATCCATACAATGTGGACTGGTTAGATCCTATGAGAACCATGTACGTTTATGTCTGGGATGAGCTTTATGAAGAAAGCAACACACGAATTCGAGTGGACCTGTCCAGACAGTGCAAGCATTTGTCAGTCATCGCGAAGCTCAACTCAGAACTCTGAGGTGCTCAACGAACCGACGAACAATACCAAAGTAAGGACATTTGAGTAGGCCGCAAAAAATACTCAAACTGCCAGACAATCATAAAATCTACATGAATATAACGACATACATAGTTCTCGCATTCACATTATTCTATATGAGGACCATGCAGCTTAGTGTCTGTAGTGGTCTTTTGAAGAAAGAACCAAACATATTTGAGTGGACCTGTCCAGTCAGTGCAAGCGTTTGTCAATAGTCGAATAGCTCAACTTAAAAACCACTAAGGAGCTCAATGACATGACGAACAATACCAAAGAAAAGACATTTGGGTAGGCCGCAAAAGTACTCAAACTGTCAGACAACGTTGAAAATTACTGTAAAAAGGAGGAGAAAATAATAATAATAACCCACATAGTCCTCACATTTACAATAATTAAGTAATCAAAAAAAATAAAATAAAAATATAATACTTTACAAAGTAAATATTTGTGTCAAACAAAATAGTAATCATAATATGTCAATCAAAAAATAAAAATAAATATAATACTTAACAAAGTATTCAAGTCAAAAAAAATATAATAATAATAATAAAATGTCAATAAAAAAATAAAATAAAAAATATAATGCAATACTATACAAGTATTCATGTCAAAAACGAATATTAAAAAAAAATATATATATAAAAAATGTTTCATCAGTAAGTAGTACATATGAAAACAATGGCTCATGTATATCATTGAAGCAGCTCAATCCCACGCCTTTTTGTCCTCAAGAAAGTCATTAATTGTGTAAAAAGCTTTCTGGCAAGTAGATTCTCTACCTACCGGATGAACAAAAAAACAATATTTCACACACAGAATCGGCACCCTTTCTGTAAAAAAAGAAAGAGTAAGCAATAAAATCGAATACGTATCTGTTTCAATTTTTTTTTCTCTCCGGCCAGCCACATCATTAAGTTGCCCACTTTATGCACAGTTCACCTCTGAGGTACTGATATTATCACGGATATTGTACACGGGATCCTCACCTTTACTGTGTAAAGCATACAATCTATATTGGTTTGAGGTTTAATTTCGATGGTAGTCGGTTGTTTTCGGATTGTACGATTAAACGGATGCTCTGGACATCCGTTCTCAGAAGGATTGAAACGGTAAAAAAAGTTTTGAGACATATGGTTTTGTAGTTTGTAGTACCTACTTGTTGGAGAATTTTTTTTTATGGTTCTGGCAATATTATTAAACCAAGTTAATTGTTTTTCGCTACTATTTTATTATTTTTAAATCACTTTGCCCTTGGTGTTGAAACAATTAAAATAGTGTTTTATAGTGTCGTTTGCTTGTTATTAATTAGCACCATCAAGTGTTTATTATGCGTGGAGTAGTTTCACACAGATTTTATGGTCTGTTTTTTTTTGCAAACCATTTTAATATTAGAGGAGTTCCACTTATTATTTTAATGACTTCTTGTGTTATAAAACACCAATCACTTGGTGATTTTTACCTTTATTGTAAAAATAAAAGAAACAATCATCGTTACTCTCCAAAAAACCTAACAGTGTGTCACACAGCATCACATTGAACCCTTCAAAAACATGGTTATGATAATAAGATGATTGTATAGACAATAGTTTTTAGTTTTAATAGCTCCAAACCCTCTTCCATATGGCTCAGAAAACAAATAATTATAATCAAATCGTCGGAAATAATTATTATAATAAGCCATACTTATTTTAGGGTTTACATCTCGGTCATTGAAATTATTATCTTTAGTTCAAGTAAATGACTCATCTGGACTTGTTTTCTCGTTTTCGTGAATGAGATAATAAGAACACAGAATCATGTATATAATATTTAAAAATATGCATGTTATCCTTGCGGGGTAATTGGAGTTCAAATTATTGCTAAAGTTACTTTTTTTACGCCGTTTTTGGAATAAATAACAGTATTTAAATGAACCCATTGATACGGTAATAACACGTTGAAACGTCGAGTAATTTTAGCGTTACAATTATTCTTAAAATAACTTTTTTTTACGCCGTATAGCATAACTTTTCATAAATAAATGAACCAATTGATATTATATGTATGTCGCAGGTATCTGATTGAATTCGCCATTCAATTGGACGCCTAAGCCGTTCATTAAATTTGACTGAAGGACGACCAGCCAAGTCGTTGATCGCAGCGTTTAACCAGATGGCTGGATGTCGTCTAGTCATTTAGTTAAATTGGATATTGATGAGTTTGTGATACCACTGATCATGATTATGTGTGTATCCCTTCGTGGTTATATTTTTTTTTTATAAATTAAATAACTAATAAATAATATTGATGTGAAAGATCTAATGGCATCGTGGCACGTGATTCAAGTATATTTTACTGCCAATAAAATATACTTGAATCACGTGCCACGATGCCCACACTACGCCGCCGCTCTCGATTTTCTTCTCTCTGGAGACATCTATGCGAAAAAAGGAACACAGCAACAACAACCAACAACAACAACAAACAACAACAACCAACAACAACAACCAACAACAACAACCAGCAATAACAACAACTACAACTCAAGAAAATACAACAAACAAAATAGATGTTTCACACCTGCCGGACGTTTTTTTTTTTCTAAATTTGCTTATATCTCGAAAACGGTATGTCCTATTGCACAAATAATGAAAAAATTGCCCCCCTTAAAAAATAAAAATAAAAAAGAAATATAAATAAAATGTTTATTCGATATCAAAAATTGGTTTAACAATACTGAGGTTGACTTCTCCCTTTAAGTGTGAAAACACCTGTGCCAGGAGAGGCCACATTCGCCTAACTTGATTACATTTTTATGTATCTTAATCTTAATAACTAGCTGATTTATAACTATTTGCTTAAATTAATTAAATAATTTAATTTAAGTGTAGGTGTGCAACCACGTAAGCGTGCGCCAGTGTGTGTGTGTGCATGCATGCATAAACATGGTGTTCGTATTTTGTTTCTTCGTTATTTGACACCGACTTCCGAAATTAAAGTTATTTTGCATTTTTAGAAGTCAGTTGTATTTTTTGTAAAAAAGTTTTTATATTTCTCTTTTCAATTGTTGTAGGTACTGCAAAACTAAAATTAAATAATAAAGTCATACCCGAATAGATAACCCCAATAACATGGAATTTTAACATAATTGGATACAACTAAAACGTCATCTGTGTATACATATTATTTGTTTATGTTAATGTTTTCAAAAAGTGCTGAATCAATTTGGATAAAATTTATATGGGTTACCTCTGAAGTATGACCTACCAAACAAAAAAGAACCATTAAAATCTATTCACAAGTAGCGGAGAAATCGCGCAACAAACGTCGGTTAAAAATTGATCAAAAATATTTCTGAGATAAAGATCTAACTTTGCCAGTGGATCAATCAGGAGACAAAGTGACATTTTATCAGCGATGGAGATTGTTTTAATGAGGTATTAACCCTGGTCTTTTTTTCCCAAAAGTCCAGGCAACTTTTGTAAGTTTCCCCCAATTATTTTGGATTGCCCAAAAGTTGGATAATTGACACTCCTGACTTTAAAAAACTGGGCTTACAGATTCTTACAGTACACATCATGATTTAAAGTTTGAATAATCTGACATGTATCACGCTAATGCGCTACTCGTTTGGAGTTACAAATGATGACTCACTAACATCATGGAGTCGATATGATTCTGAGAAGATATAATTAGCAAATGGTTTTTACTTTTTATTATAATGTCAGACACACATGTTAATTCTTTGAAATAATGACAAATGAGTGTTGCTGATGTTTATATAATCATAAGTCTTTCAGTAAATAAAAGGGTTATTAAGAATTTTATGGTGTGTACTCGTATACTTCTATGATGCACAATGGAATGAGGGCGAGATTAAAATTTTTAATAAGTACTTTGTCAATAGAGTGGACGCGCGGGTTACATAATTATTATGTTTCCCAGATTGTAATATTGTCGCAAATTATCTAAGGGCCGATTTCAACATTCGCTCTTTAAACTTAGTTTTACTGAACTAAGCTTAGCGTAAAAAAGATTATAGTGAGTTAACCATAAAAGATAGACATATGCTGTCGAGGACTTTATTTTAGAACTTGAAAAGGAGAACAATTCCGTCATCCATTTTTTTTGCGTAACTTGAACCGTTTACGCAGCGCACGCAACTGAAGCTCTCAAAAGGATTTTTTCCCGTTTTTGCTACATTTTTCATTGATGCTTCACTCCTGTTGGTCGCAGCGTGATGTTAAATAGCTTATAGCCTTCCTCGATAAATGAAATATTCAATAAAAAAAAAATATCAATTCGATCCTGTAGTTCCTGAGATTAGCACATTCAACCAAACAAACAAACTCTTCAGCTTTATGACAGCGGCTAAACGCGTTTAAGCGAGCTTAAACGTCGAAAACTGGGCATTTAGAATTGGTGAAATCGGCCCTAAATTAGGCGTACTGCAGCGGAATCTTCAAGTACTAGCAACCACTACCGTCTGCAGCGTGCCGACTCCTGGCAGAAAGACGACTGCAAAAATCGTCTTTGATATTGGTGAACTATGCCTACAGACATGCGCCTATGCGTGCGTTGCAGGAAAATATTGTTTGTAAAGAAGTGATGAACAAGGAGATAATTATGATAGATATTATATAGATACGGTTACGAGTAACTGGAACGATTCGTGTGATCAAATAAAAGAATGGCTGCTGTTAGACTACGAAAATCATGACACAATATTGATCGAAAGTGAGAAAGAAGAAGATTTTGCATAACAAAGTAAGATGGAATCTTCTCACCCTTCTGATACAGAACAAGAAGGCGAACAAGATGAGGGCACGGATAAATTCGTGCTCCTATCAGTTTTGGCTTCATATCAACCGAGTACAAAATGGAGTAAGATTCTTCCGCAAACTTCAAGAACTAGTTCGCACAGCATTTTAGTCCGTCCACTAAGTCCATTAGGTGTAGAAAAAGGCTAAAATGGCTCTTCTAACTTTCTTCCTGCTTTTTCACACTCATATTTGAAAAGTTTCACACAATACCATTCAGTTCTCTTGTGTGTTTTACATTTAAAAAAAAAATTCTCGCTTCAATGATTGGTAATGGCTACCAAGACCACACCATAACGTATAATTTCCAATTTATTGACTCAGAACCTTACTTACGTAACAAGCAATAATTACATGAAAATTTTAACCAGAACATCAAAGGTCAGGCTAGTAGTGATCTATATTGATCAGGAATAACTATAGCATTCAGTTCAACAACGTGTAATTAGATTCTTAGTTTTCTTTTTTCTAATGATAGAGTTTTTGATGAACATTTTGATGTACGTAACAGTAATGACTTTTGGTAATAGTGTGTGGAAATATTTTGTTTGGTTGATGTGTACTGCAAACATTACGAGCCTTTCTATTTAAGGGTGAGCTATTTCTTAGATACTATTTCCTACAATTCTTTTTTTTTTTAAATCATACTCATTAATTGCCTGTATCCTTTTGATAATATTATCTAGTAGATTTTGCCAGATGATATCCGCAACAGAACTAAGGTTACCGACATAGCCCGAAAAATCGAACTGAAGTGGCAGTGGGCAGGGCACATTGCTCGCAGAACAGATAGTCGATGGGGCCGAAAAGTTCGGATAGGTGGATGTTTATTACACAATCTCGCCAGAACGGCTGAACGGATCTGGGTGATTTTTTTCACTGAGATAGATTATAGTTTGGAATAGCACATATACTAATTTATAATGGGGGAAGTACTAATTCCATGCGGTCGAAGCCGCGGGCAAAAGCTAGTACTGATTATTTTTATACTTTTTTAACATTTTTTACAGTTTTTACTTCCAAATGCTTCGAAATTAGATTCTCTATTAGTCTTGTTTAAACCATTACCTATTTATATCACCGTTTTATCCTTTCACCATTTATTTTAGATTGCCATTCAATCTTTTAAGATTTTACACGGACCAAATCTTATCTAATTTCTAAAATTCAGTTTACATTTTTCAGTATCATTATTACCTTTTCTTTATTTGTTAAAATAAACAAATGAAATTTTACAAAAACTTAAAATAGTATCTGCAGACATTCAATATTACTTTTCTGTTACGCATGCCATTCAACACAAATCGTAAAATCCAATTGTATGCCTTTCTGATTTGAATACCTATTTTAGTATTGATAAATAGCGTTTATCTGTTTTTAAAAGCTACTCTTTGTATATTGAAAAGGCATTAGTTACACATGATGAGATTTTTTTCTTCACCGTTATTTACTCTAACCGTTTTTTGTTTCATTGAAGCGTTACACACGTACCAAATAAATCTCAAAAAGAAACAAATAACAAAATAAAAGTTACAAAAGTAACCTTTTTTTTTCTCAAGCACTCCTTAAAAAACTTGATCATGTCGAAACTTGTAACTATCAGTACCCAGAATGCAGTCCATTTCCGGACAGCCAATAGCGACTCAGAGTTTAAAATTAGAACCATTTCTAAATTCGTACTTGGAATGGCGTCTTCCCCAGTGCTGTCTATTTAGCCGTTAAGGTTCCATTTTGAAAAACATTCTTGTTGTTCGGATTTAAGCATTCATGAATTAGCTGAATGAAGCCATTGAATTGCTTGAATTCAAAATTATCTAAAGCTTTCAGCTTGCTCACACCATTCGCAGTTAATGTCATAATATATTTTTCTCCTCACTTTGCTTAGGATGCGTTTTAAAGTCGTAAGAGCGATTTAAATTTTGAAAATGCGTTTAATGTGTTGTCGAAAGTTCAATTTGGGTGGAACTATTTTAATTGAAATTGATTTTACGTCCGTTAAAGTGTTCTGTTTTCGGAAACTTGAACTGTCGTGAGTTTTATTGGTGTTTTAATTTTAGTCAGGTTTAGGTGATAATATTTGTGTTATACATAAATATAATTCTTACTAGTGATGTAACACGTCAATTTGTAACGGATCTTTTTATATTTTTTTTTCTCTGGAATTACTAGAAAAAAACCGAATCTTTTTCTAATTATTTTTGAACTACCCATTACACAATGAAACATTACCCATCCATTCCAATCTCTAATCACATCCAACTGTAGAAACACGTACCCAAACTTTTATTTATATCTCATATGCATTAAGTCCTATTTTTAACACAAGAACAACAGAAACAATTAATTAATTACTCGACCGGAGATCACTGGATTGTGGCACCCTCTAGCTAGGTGAGTCAGTTCCGACCAGACAGAGCTTCCGAGGGGGTAGGTTAAAAATACTCGCGGTAGGATAATGTCGAAATATCGGGACAGTCGCATGCCACGGGTTGACTAGTCACGCCGCGGTTTCTCGTCTGCAGCGGAGGATTACGTTTTGTGATTTTGGAAAATATTGTGAAATAGTTTTGGGTGTAATAATTTTTCGAGATAGGTAAGTGCGTGTGTGTTTAGATTCGTAGTACTTTTGGCATATCTTCTTTACTCTCTACATAGTATAAATCAAAGTCGATCTTCGTGTCTGTCTGTTTATCTGCTAACTCCTCCTAAACCGTCCAATGTATTTTAGTGTGGTTTTCACTAAAAGAAAGAACAATAAACGAGTAAAGTTTGTGTGTATAATTTATACCCGTGGTAAGCCAGGGCGGGTCGCTAGTTTAAAATTTGGTTTGCCTCCTGATGGCAAATCTAAATAGAGATCACATTATTTTGCACCGTTTTATTGTCGTGCGTCGTTATTATTGTCACCAATAATTTTTTTATGTGTCTTAAATAGCTCTAAAAATCTTTTCCTTAACAGAGTGACTTAACTGAAGTACCAATACCCAAAATTCATAGATAAAATTTAATTTCAAATTAATTAACACATTTCAACAAACTTACCGGAAAATTAAAAACTTATAAAACGGAGATAAAATCCCATAAATGGTGTTCGATTTGAAACTCCTCATAATTTTATACAAAAACTTAAAACCGAATAAAAAATCAACTAACCATACTAAAATATCTTTATCAATATACTTAAAACTCACTAAAAACTTAATACGAAACACGTGAAACCGTGAGAGTCAAACCAATCGAATTATATGATAGAAATTAGTTTAAATCTTTATCTGTACCATCCACTTCAATTTGCTTATCAGCAATAAATTTAAATGGTCACGATAATGGTTGAAATAACCTTCTTTAGTTTAGAGATACTGCTGATTCGGTTACTAATTAGGTAGTGGTATCTGAAACATTCGTTTTTATTGGAACGATTGATATTTTATTTGATCACGGACTAGATTGGTGCAGAAGCTCAGCTCCATACAATGGTGAAAAATGCACGCACACTTAGGTGGCTATTACACGCTCAAGCGCAAGCGTCAGTCAATTCCAAAAGTCATGATTGATGGTTGCATGATGCAAAAATAGATCTATCGAGATTTTTTCTGGCAACCATAACTCACTGTATTAGACTATAGGTTATCTGTCCATCACAACTTTGGCACTGACAACAAAACCTACCGTAATGGACATAGACGCCATAGACACGCTTCTTGTACAACGAGCGCAAGCAAATTGTCATTTGAACATCAGCAGATGTATTCGCTAACTCAGTTGACATCAATTTGATAGGCACTTTGCAGTACATTGCTGCTTTGCTTGTACATTGATTATAATAGGCACTACCTAGTACATTTTTGTTTTCCTATACGTCATAGCAGCAATGCACTGCATAGTGCCTATCAAATTGATGTCAACTGAGTTAGGAAATACACCTGCTGAATTTTCATAACTTTATGTAATCAGCCTATATTGTTCCCAATGCTGAGATACTGGCCTGATCCGCTACGTGGATCGTGGAGTTTGGGTTGATAGATGTCACATGTCTTGGATTTTTTTTTCTAAAACATTGTTTCCGGTTTCCTCACAATGTTTTCTTTCTTGACCATATACCTAGAGAGCAGTGACGATGAAATAATTTCCACAAAGTTAAATGTCTGCTTGTGTTCGAAACCATGATCTCTAACTCTAACTCGTATTGAAGTCGGGGCCCTTACCACAGGGTCACTACTGCTGTGGGCGTGTTGCCTGAGGAAGCGACCAGCTAGCCGGTTGAACGCGTCCCGAAGGGTCATGGCCATTCGGCTCATCCGCGGATACCGCACGGTCTCCTGTGAGGCGGCGAGCCTCCTTGCCGGATTGTCGCCATGGGATCTAGAGGCCAGGGTCCTCGAGCTGCTCTGGGAGTGGCGCGAGGAGGCCAAACGCCGGGGTGAAACTCTGCTGCCGCGACACCTCGCGGCTCGGCGGACGGAGCTCCGGCAGGATCTCATGGCGACATGGAGACAGCGACTGTCGCAACCCAGCGCTGGGCACGCCACCATTGCGGCGGTAGTGCCCCTCTTTGAGGAGTGGCTGGAGTGGCGTCACGGCGTCCTCACCTTCCGCCTGACGCAGGTTCTCACAGGACACAGTTGTTTCGTGAGGTTCCTGCATCAGATCAGGCGGGAGGAAACGCCTGGGTGTTACCACTGCGCGGATCGCCCAGAGGACACGTTGTAGCATACGGTGGAGGTCTGCCCCGCTTGGGCGGAACACCGCCGTGTTCTCATGGATGCGATAGGTGGCGGCGATCTCTTGCGCTTGGCCCTGGTTCAGGCCATGGTACGGAGCGAGAGGGAATGGGAGGCAGTCTCCGCCTTCTGCGAAGCAGTAAGTAATGCTCGTGAAGGCGGAGGCGGGACGCGTGAGGGAAGCTCAACGGAGTGGACCTCGCGGCCCCGGCCGCTACCACCGCAGGAGAGGTACTGGGCGTACCAGGCGTAGGACGTTGCGAGACGATTTCCGGCCACCGTAGACCCGGGCCTGCGGACGGCGAGCAGTGGTTAGCTCGCCGTGCGATCAGCACCAAGGCCCGTGAGTCGACGGCGCGTAGCGTTCCACGCGCGCCTCAAAGAGATGTAGTCAGCCACCACTGACGGGGCCCATCGTAGCCGGTGCCTGCATGCCTAGGGGTAGCGGATAAATTCTGAAAATGAGTTACCGCACCCCTGGGCACTCAGGCAGGGAAGGAACAGTGGTGGGTTTTAGTCAGTAAGAGTCTGACACGCCCTCCCGCTCCACCCAGAGCGGGAGAAGTCATTGCATGACTTCCCACCCCACAAAAAAATAAAAAAATAAAGGGTCACTACTGCTAAGGGCAAATGTCTATTTTACTCGTTGTATATAAGTTGTAACGGTAAGGTATAGTCATAATATTTTAAGAACTGCTACTGATCAATAGTTTTAACAACTTTCTTCAACGAAGTCATTCACATGAAAAATGTTCCTCCTATACAAATTTTAATCAGATGATGATAACTTTGTATGTTTTTTTTTTGTGAATTATCTATGGTTTCCTTAGAGAAAGTTGTCCATTAACCTAGGCAGAAGCAGTATACTCGTATATATGACCACACCTGACCGTTACACACTTGTATTATGTTGCCCGCCTTCTGAAACTATCTATTCTGTGGTTTGTCCGTTTGATATCTTAAGACTGTAGTGTAATGATAGGGACTGATATGCAAATGAATAGAGATATTTCAAGTTGAGTTATCAGTGTTGCATCGGGTCAAATCGGATGTGTGCTTGCCTTTGACTGTGGTACAGTTAAAACTGGTTATGTGGGACAAATGGAATAGCCTGAGAGATAGACCATTCACTAGAAACAGAACCGTTTCGACTATTTATTTATGTACATTATTGGTACATTATTTATTCATTATTATTATTTATAGCTTTATTTCTCACACAACGACATATAAATTGATATTTTAAAATGAAAAGTTATTATTTTACTATGTGTGATTTCTTGTGGGTAAAAACCTCCTTCATTTGTTTCCATTTGCATTTGTCTGTAACAATATTGTTTCAATTCTTTCCTGCAATATCTATGATATCGTCGGTCCATCTTATCCTTTGTCTTCTCACGCTCCTTTTGCCCAGCGGACCTAGCCATTCAATTGTTAGAAGAGTCCACCCCTTGTCCTTGTATCTACTACACGTCCGGACCAATGAAACCAACAAACAACAAAAAAAACATAGTGGTACTTAGGCGGACTTAATGTAACAAACCATTCTCTACCAGTCAACCTTTGGTTTAAAGAGACTAACTACTCTTTGGAACAAAAAACTTTTGTCTTGTGCCAGAGTTTTCCTTCTTCTTCTTCTGCTTTCAAATCGATGGTTTCCAAATTTTTAAATAACTTTGGGCCAAGACTCTGGCCACTTTAATTGCTGCATCAGGAGGCTCTCTAAGTGGCGTTAAATATAATTATCATATATAAATTATAAACCTGGCGCACTCTAGACAGGCTCAGTCAGCTAGACTTTGCGTTATCGAGTGCTAGGTAATGCAAAATCTAGCTGACTAATCCTTTCACCACGCTGGAACACCCAAAGTTTATTCATTAAGTTTCGACTACTTTGACCATGAGGCTTATTTTTATTTCATAGGTTGATTATCTGTCTAATAGATAGTCTTGATTCAGTTTAACTTCTTGGGAAATAATTTCTAGCTTACTTTCAAAATTATTTTACGTAGCCGTTTAGTACAAAACATTATATTACTCTACTTTTACTTTAAACCTTAAGAGATAGTCAAAATATTTCGATTTATACGATATCAGTTTGCCCACAAAAACCACTTTCCACTTTTTTAAAAGAGAAGTCATTATATCTCAACACTTTGGAAAGAACTTCATAAAACATTAATAAAACACCTTCATACAAAGGAACAACTAATTCTAATTGATAAACATATCAGTTTTAATTAAATTAAATAATATTTTCAATTTCAATTAACATAAAAACGCGGCAAGATTAATTGAACTTCTGTTAAACAAAACAAAAGTTATTAACTTTGAATTTATGATTATTGAAAGCACATATTTTGAGTTATAACTAATTCAAACCTATTTATTAGATGAGATTATTATTTCTGTATCTATGGGAATGAGAAAAGAAACAAACCCAATAGTCTCACAAAACCAGATTTTGAATTGTTAGGATATTCGAGGCATTCCAAAGACACACAATGTTATTGGCAAATATAGGTACAAGAGCGAGTCTGAAGGGTTCCGTACCATAGTACAGGACTATACGCGTCTACTTGTTGCCATTAATATAATCGAGCAAAAAAAAAAAACACGTTTGTAGTGTAGGGCAGCCCCCTTAATTTTTTTTTTTTTTTAATAGCGGCAACAGAAATACATATACAGTGAACATTTTAACTGTCTACCTATTTCGGATCATGAGATACAGCCCGCTGATAGACAGGCGAACGGACAGCGGAGGCTTAGTAGTATTTCCTCGTTAGTTACCCTTCGGACTAATATGGCTGAAAATTTAATTCTATATTTGTGTGACTTTTATAATGTATCTGGTGGATTGAAATATTAATATTAATAGTAATCCATTTAGCCAGTAATAGTTTAAAAGAATTAGAGAACCTCCTCCTTAAGTATTAAGGAGGAGGTTCTCTAATTCTTTTAAACTACTACTAATATATTATATAAATGCAAAAGTTTGGATGAATGTTTGTAACTCAATCACGCCAGAACAGTTGAAGTGATCTGGATGAAATGACACAGAGATAGATTGTATTCGCATAGAGATAGATTGTAGTCTAGATAGCACATAGGCTATAATATATAATGGGGGATAAACTAAATCCACGCGGGTGAAGCCGATGGCAGACACTAGTACAAATATAAAAAACAGCAAGTAGACATACCAGCAATATGACCGTAGGGAAAATAATCAAACGACAGATTTTTCCCATCTCCCCGAGACATGCAAATAACACTAAAATATCCGTAATAACACCATAACAGATACCAAGGCATAGGAATCAGAGCAAAATGACAAAATTATGCATAAATCTAGTCATTATTGAATCCTAGTCCAGTTATTATGTTCAATACTGATTAGACTAGAAGTTAATAACTTTGGACCGGTCCAAAGTTTAAACTGTAGTAATGACAATTTATTTGGTCCACTTTTTATTTTGTAACCTGTTTTCTAGTGAGAATTTGTTTTACGCTAGCTAGAGTTGCACGCTAAGTCGTAAATTGTTCAGAACGTGGGTTTTTTCTTAGAAAATTTTCCGTGGTATGTCTAACATAAATACGGGCTTTTTACCTTAAAGTCAGCCCAGGAAATAAGACAAATTAAAAGCTAACTTGCAAAATAAATCCTAGTGAAGATTTCTCACCGGGTTTATTCTTATATAAGCACTATTCACACAGTATTGCTAATTCCTAATCTTAGTATGAGTGTCTAATCTATCTCCATCTTTATTCAAAAGCTCGGTTTGTCATCCATAAAAATACTTGACTGGTTGGTCACCTTTAATTAATTTATCTCAAGATTCATTTCATATAAGACAGCAGAATACCGACACAGTTTAGTAGAAACCAGTAGAATAAATGAATATAGAAAATGCCAGGAGTGAGAACTAGACGTTTCTTTCCCGGACTGTAGATTATTCTTTTAAAACGAACCCAGAGTAAACGCTTCGCATTCCGTTGTGACTAGTATTGAAGAGTTAAAAAGATGAAAGGACGAACAGTTATCCAAATCCTAACTAGTAGTATAAATGCGAAAGAAGTTTGTTTGATATTTTTTGAAGCATATGCCACTGAACTGATTATCATGAAATTTTGCATATATACATTTTCAGGGTACAGAAAAAGACATAGGGTACCTTTCATTCAGAGAAGTAGTACCTACCTACCGTTCTCGAGGGAAAAAAAATACTTAATTAATTATTATAAAAAACTTTTTAACAAAAAAATTAACCGACGAAAAAGAACTAAAAAGCAAAAAATAAATAAATCTTTTAAGTCTTGAGTAATGAGCATATTAACCTACATAAAATATCAAATTTTATATAAACTAATTTTGAGTCGGCGCCAAACAACAATCTGATTATTAAATATCTAAATTTTATAAGTACTTAAAAATGAAGAAGGCTGTAAGTAGGTAATTAACCATTTTATTAATTGGCGCCGACTCAAAATTAGTTTATATAAAATTGGCTCGCATCATCTTGTAACACTCTGAGGCTAATTTCTAATTTTTCATCATTCCTCTTGCCACTGAGCTGATGAAATAACCATCCTTCCATGAAGTTCCCAGGATATTGACCAGTTGAGGTTACCTCCAATACTGTAAAGACGTCTTTTCTTCAAACCATATTAAGTGGTATTTGTCACTAAAACTAGTTTTTAAATCTAACTTCTATTGTTTAGGAAAGCTATGGTTTCCATCATTAGCTCAGTTTCATGATGTGATGGTTCCTAAATGCAAATACCTGATTAAGTTATGAAAAGTAAACAGAAACAATATTCGTGCCCGATTTTCGAGGTTCTCTCTCAATTTTTTCAGGATCCCATGATCAGATCCTGATGTCCTTGACATGGGACCACCCTTGAGGTATACCCTATCCAATAAAAGAAGAATCATCAAAATCGGTTCATAAATAACGGAGTGAGGGCCGAACATACATACAGAAACGCTAAACGTATCCACAATTTTCGAGGTTTTCTCTCAATTTTATCAAGATTCCACTGTCACATCCTGACTTCCTTATTATGGAACCATCCTTGACGTATACCCTATCTAACAAAAAAAGAATAATTAAAATCGGTTCATAAATAACGGACTGAAGGCCGAACATACATACAGAAACGCCAAACGTGCCCACAATTTTCAAGGTTTTCTCTCAATTTTATTAGGTTTCCACTGTCAGATCCTGACTTCCTTGACATGGGACCACCCTTGAGGTATACCCTATCTAATAAAAAAAGAATAATCAAAATCGGTTCATAAATGACGGAGTGAGGGCTGAACATACACAAAAAAAAAAAAAAAAATATACGGTCGAATTGAGAACCTCCTCCTTTTTTTCGTCGGTTAAAAAATGTGCTAAGGGCTTGACCACGTGACATTTAGGTTACACTGGTCAATCCCTTACATTTTTTACTTTTTAGGTTTTTCCGTACCCAAAGAGTAACCAACGGGGTCCCGTATTACCGGCCGTTCGTCCGTCCGTCTATCCGTCTGTCAGCGGCCGACCTCATGATCCGTAATAGGTAGATAGTTGAAATTTACACAGAATGTGTATTTCTGTTGCCGCTACCACAACAAATAATAAAAATAAATTAAATATTATGCGGGGATCCCCTATTAAAAACTTTTACTAAAATAATCGTGTGCGATGGTACGGACTTCTTCATGCGCGAGTCCAACTTGCACTTGGCCGGTTTTTTGACAATCTTTGTGTCGTTGGAAGGCCTCCCAACAGGAGGATCGATGTCCTGCCCCCTTAGCCAAAATACATTTCTGTTAACGTTAACGCTAACGCTTCGTGCAAAATGTATGGCAAGGACATTACCTGCGGATTACGTTAACAGAAATGTATTTTGTCTAAAGGCTCAAGGTGAGTGTCGCAGGGAGCCAATGTATGCGAGACGCACAGGGCTAGCCTGCGGACGGCGAGTAATGGGTAGCTCGCCGTCCGATCAGCACCAGGCCCGAGAGTCGACGGCGCGTTTCAAAGAGTTGTCAGCATACATGACGGGGCCCGTCATGGCCAATGCCTGCCTAGGGGTTGAAGATAAATTCGAAAGAGTTACCTCGCCCCTGGGCATTCAGGGTAGGGAGGAACAGGGGTGGGCTTTAGTCAGTAAGAGTCTGACACGTCCTTCCGCTCCACCCTAGAGCGGGAGAAGTCATTGGATGATTTCCCACGCCCCAAAAAAAAAAAGGGCTAGTCGTTGAGGCGACACTTGTGAGTGGCCTTTGTCCAGTAGTGGACATCTTTCGACTGAAATGATGATGATAATAATAAAAGCCCCTCTTTTTATACCAATAACGTATTGTTATCCGTACATAAAGAATAAAGAAGACATAGCTTATCGTGATAATTTATTTGTACCAAGTGTTGGTAACTCTTCCATATAATTTTCTGAAGGCCTATTGTCAGGCGAAGAAGAGCTTATAAAATGTTGCAATGTTCTTCTAAGGAATTCTTTTCGGTGCACACAAACTTAATATAATAAAGTATCCGATTCTCTAAGTCTAAAACGGTGTAAATTAGCCGACAGCAGTCTCATAAAATTCCTGTCATGACGCTTTCGTATATTTCACGCTCAAACCAAATATTTTTTCTTTTTATTATCTATAATGGTTTTAAAATAGCAGTCCTTTTAAGTTATATTAATAGTGCATGACTATCGGCTTCCGAATACTTTTATTCAGCCAGTTTATCTGAATGAATGCGGAATGGTTATTTTTACGCTACTAATGAAAGATTTCAGCATTTTGTAAAGAATTTCATATTTTGCCGTCAATCAAATGTTAAATATTTTGCTGATATCAGTCGGTCAAAAATAAATAATGTGTGTGTGTGTGTGGGAGCTTTACATGGAAAAACTTACTTACTTAGTGCTATAAGGATTCGTTTATTTTTTTGTGAAGTTCTCTTTTCGATACCGCCAAAAGGAGCCTGTAACTCTTTACCATTTTTTACAAGTACTTAGGTACCTATCATACTCGTAAATCAGGTGACTATTGCATAAGCATTCAGCTTTTTAATGTTCCCACTTCTGGGACAAAAGCCATCTCTCTGTGAGAGAGAATGAGGCTTAATCCACCACGCGGTGGGTCCAGCGCGGGTTGGTGAATGTTACATGTCTTTGAATTTTTAATTCTAGGATCCACGACCTACCTACGACACGTCAGTCGGAGCGTTACCACTTGGCTGGTAATTTTAAGACAAATCGCAAATAGATTACCATTTTATTAGTTGAGTGATAATAACTAATCAGACATACAGGGGTTGTACTTCAAGGAACCATATTTCTGCCTCGTTTTCTGCTTAACACCTCAAGGCCCTGCGTCGACGAGAGGCGACAGCAATCAACACCGTCGTCGGGCCCCGCCTCGCCATAAGCGGCGGCAGTTTCGCGCACTTTAAAACTATTATTACTAATAAGGAACGATTTTACTCCGGCAGTGCTGATCCGGCGGTGCTCCGGCGGTGCGGGGCGACAGTGTTGATCGCTGTCGCCCCTCGTCGACGCAGGGCCCTGACGGGTTAAATTATTATAATACTTTCAAAACATAGGGCTGTTGCTGGCAGTAAATAGTTATTTATACAGTATTTAAATTTTATGAATACTGCACATCCTTGTTTCACCGTCCTCCGATCGAAATTAAAACTTACACTCCTGTTTATAAAGTTCTTTTCGCTTTAAAACGGAATGTCTGTGTATTTTATAAGATGTTGTTCTTAATATTATGTAAATTAATATTAAACTGAACAACATACAAATTACAGAAAAGAACAGCTTACAACAATGTAGTGCGTGTTAACAAAGAAGTTATTAACAAAACAATTTTACTCCTTTCCTTTTTCAATCTTTCTTTCTGCAGTTGGCAAACTGAAGAGAAATTAGTATTTGTCACGAGAATTTTTCTAGAAAAATAAAAAATAATAGTTTCGAAAGTGCGACCGAAGCCTAGAACAATTCTTGCTTCACTGTTGGAAGTTAGTCGGAACTTTATGTTTTCTTAGTAATTTGTTATTTTTAGACTTTCTGCAAACTAAGGCTATGAACAGACAGCGGTGGGCGCGTTTTGCTAAAGTTTTGACGTTGTTGCTAGGTTTATTTTATAATGTAGGCTGGTATTGTGTTTATATTGCACTAGTACTTCGGCCTGGACTTGCACTCATAAATAATGTAGCTTTCTACTCTTGACAGAATTTTTAGAATCGGTTCAGAAGTTCCGGAGATTACTCCCTACAAAGAAACTCACAAACTTTTCCTCTATAAAATATTAGTGTAGATAAATATCAAGTTAAGTAGAGCGAAATAAAAAAGAAATTCTTGTGAACGGAAAATGTAAATATCAAACTTGACAAGAATGCAATGGTCCCTCATTACTTAAAAATGGAACGCAAATCATTCTCACACTATAACACTATATGGATCAATGGTCTGAATTAAATAAATTATTATTATCATTCACCTCCTAAGAAATTTCAGACAGTACCGTCCTATTGATAGAAACTTTCTAGATACCAATCGTTTTTAAATTATATTTTTATACAAAGAATACTTTGGTAGCAATATAATACATCTACTAGCTTCTGCCAGCGGCTTTGCCTGCGTGGAATTAGGACTACCCCCATTATAAATTATAGCCTATGTGATTTTCCAGACTATAATCTATCTATGTACTTTTATCCAGATCAGTTTAGCCGTTCTGGCGTGATTTAGTAAGAAATATCCATCCATCCATCCATCCAAACTCTCATATTTATAATATTAGTAGGATGGAAAATAATGTACAAGCGAAATAATGAAAGCCTTTTACTAAATTCCAACTAGCTGAAATAGATAATTCTTTCAAAAGAAAATACACATTATTTATTTTGCTGTAACAACGGGTAAAAGTAGGTCAAATGTGCAAGGATACAAGAATCTATAATACGAACGATAATTTGTAGAACAAAATGGCGGATTTTGTAACTTTATTTCCTTGATGAACAATATTCCCATATTTGACTATGCTATCCATTTTGATGCGAAAAAAATTGGTTCTTGTTTTGGTTACGCGTCAGGCCCCTCGCGTTACAATAAGGTAACGCAACAATAGGTTTTTAATTGTGTCTACTAATGAGGGGCTTGACTCGTATTTTGTGTTTTTTATTAATTTTGATGAAGTAAAAATTGTACCAGCCTATTTATTTATCAATATTTATTTTAATCATTTTATGTAATTGAGTTGTATTTATCTACGGAATCAAATTTTAATTAAAACAACATAGTCAAACCGATTCAACGCATAGAAAAACTACCCAGTCAAATGCTCATTGTGCGACGCAAATTATGTCGTCTAAAGTTACCATTCTAATTTGAAAGATATCATGCAGATTTCATATATTGAAATCCGTCTGCAAAAGTATAATTAAAACGCACTGTAAAAAGTGACATGTACTCGTAACACGACAGCCCTCATTTTACCCAAAAAATCGTCCATCAGCAAAATACTTTCATCAACTAGCATTAAAATAATTAACTCTGTCATTTCTATTTGTTTCAGATACGACACATCAACGGCCGCTTTTAAAACCCGAAAAACAATAAATCATAAGACTAAAAAGCATCCAAAAATAAAGCTATGGCATTCACACCAAAACCGTGTGTTCCCGAAATAGAACGTTTGCGTAGGGGAAACTGAAGCTTCCGTTAAAATGTGAATGCCTAAAAATAAAACCCGGATATCCTTGTTATGGTGGCAGACGGATAATAATACTGAGTGTAGTGTGGTTAAAATGATGTTAAAAGTTAGTTTTAGAGTAAGACTTACTAGTAGGGGAGTTTCGCCATTGTTTCTGTTGCTACGGACCCAGAATGTGAAAGTGATTGGGCTTTGTACAGTGTTATTTGGTGTTTTGGGTGTGTGCGGTGGATATCAGGAGCAGAAGTTTGCTATGGAGCCTCAGGATCAGGTAATCTTTTAGTTTTATCCCGTCTTACTAATACGCTTTTAACTTTTAATGAATAAACATGGAAGTGCCCATTTTACGCTGGTAAGACTAAGCTAAGCTAACAATATAGTCTAATCACTCTGGTCTCATGTATACACAATTATTCTCAACTTTGTATATTGGCAAACCATGATATATATTTTAAAGCTTATAATTAGAGCTTAGACTTAATAATCCCTTTCAAAAACTTCGTCATCATTATTCCCAACCAAATATTCAACATTCACCTGAGCACTGAAGAAAATTTATCGAGAGTGAATTTAACCCAAGTGGATACAACAAACAACAAAACTCTCATTAAATCCCAATCTCTAAAACAAAAAACTTCAAAAGCTAAAAATCCTTGGCCTCAAACCCTCAACAAAGGCCAAGAAGAAGACCACACGGCTAGCGACACGGATGCAGTGGAAACAGGAAATGGCACGAAAATTACCGTCACCAGTCGGCACTCTGAAATGGACACATGTCATTAGTTGCTAACCAACGTTAGGAAGGAAGAGGAGGAAGAGGAATTTCAAACATTTGTAGATGATGCTTTTTGTAAATTAGACATGCTAAAAAAAGCTTCTTGTCGACAGACTTTTATACCATACAGACACGGGACCGTATAAGAATAAGTCTGACGAGAATTTGTGACTATTATTATGAAAGATCGTAGGAACTGTTGCTTTAATCCCCACTCATGATAAATGGATTGGTGACGAAAAAATGTTAGATTCCATTCTTTTCTTCCCTTCTGTCAAGAAACATAAAGTGTGGACAAAGTGAGTAAGTATCAAAAACAGTAAAGTATCTTCTTAAATCAGTTTGACATGATTGCATCGTTATTGAAACGCATTAATTCCATTACAAATCCAATCATATAAGTCTAAGTATATAATTTACTATTCAGTTTGATTGGATACTAAAACAACATAAAAGTCAATCAAAGAAACAGACTGAGATACTTCAAAATAAGATTAGAAACGAACGAGCTTCGAAGTTTAATTTCGCTGAAAAATAAATCCCTTAAGACTATCCTAGACTCTATATTCTAAGAACCTATCTATCTAAGCCAATATAACGTAGACTAGCAATCTACTTAATTGTTGCACCGAATAAAACATTTATTAGGTTAGTTTCTAAGTTAGGGCCAAAGGCGAGCCTTTCAACTAGTTCAGATTAATTTGGCCCAAAATAAATTTCAGTTTATTTGCCCTAGAATTTATGTTCGTATTCATGTTTAGTGTCTCAGGCTAAACATTTGCTTAATTATTCAGTAGCAGGTGTTGCTCTTGCAGTGTTGTTAACCTTTATAGGTAGACTTGTTATAAGGATACTATCAAGTGGTTCTTAACCATTTTTCAGAAACCTCACCCTCATCAAATCTGGCAGGCATTGAAAAAAACTACTTAGGGCTTTTGTTAAGACTAATAAACCGTACTATTCAATTTCACTAGCTTTTTTTATAAAATCATACTGTTATAAAAACTCGTTGAAATTGCGTTTATGATATTTTTCAAGAAATCAATAAAATGTAAAGTCAGAGAAATCAATTGTTACTACAGATTTGACAACAATTTCCAGTTATCGAAACCTTAATAGCATTAAAAATGTCTAAGTGTCACATAAAAAAAATTATACCTTTTCGTTGTATGACGTGCAAATGATTTTTAACCTTAAACAATACTCCCTATTCTTGCCCCAACAGACAGCAGTGGTCGGATCTCGAGTGACGTTACCATGCCGGGTGGAGAACAAAGCGGGGCAGCTGCAATGGACGAAGGATGACTTCGGCCTCGGCCTTCATCGTGAACTTAGCGGCTACGACCGATATAAGATGATTGGGAGTGATGAAGAAGGTAATTTCTCTGTTTCTTATACTTGAAAGGGGTTTGAACCTTTTGCCTACAGAAACTGGCAAAGTCACCCATAGCCATTTAGATTTTTTTACAAAGTTGCGGCACACGAAGAAACTGTTGAATGGGCATGCCCTTTATTCACTTGTGTTGAAATTAAAGGCATACAATGAATCTGACTAAGAGAATAAATTAAAGATAAACTATTCATAATCCCTCCGTAGACGTGACTAGTGGTATTGTTGTGGACGTATCTTCCCTATAGGTTTTTAGTTTATGTGGTTCAAAATTCTGGACCTCACAGACAGTCCTCTACATTGTTTTTTCGATCTCGTCAAAACATAATAATACTCATTGACACAGTACGAATATATTAATTCTGTTTCTATCGCACATGAAAACGTAACCAGTAAATCCCGCCAGTAAACAAAAGATTCTTCTAAATAGAATCCCTTTTAATGGGCAAAGTGTCACCAAGATCAGTTTGTTGTGAACAAAAGCTATTAACGCCGCCACAAACTGCTAGTAGCCACAACTGTTTGTGGCTTTTTGCAGTTGCAACTCGTTAAGCCAGAACTGATGTTCCATGGGAAAACGTTTTGTGACCAGAGTTGAAACATAAATCTTTTGTTCACATAAAACAGACCGACTGACTGATAGGCTACACACAGCCTAAACTACTGAAGATTGAAACACGAAACGATTTATTGAGGATTACCTTTTGCCAGCGGCTTCGTCAGTATGAAAGCCGGAAAAATTCTCACGTTAACATACTGTGGTAATAAAAAAATCCTACAAGTATGTCCTTTTTTTATTTATTTTTTGGGGGTGGGTATCATCCAATGACATCTCCCGCTCTGGGGCGTGTCAGACTCTTACTGACTAAAACCTACTCCTGTTTCGAATTTATCCACGAGCCCTATGGTCTGGTCTGCTTCAAGTTTTTTTATAAAGCAGTTGAGCAGCCTGATCGATTTAATTATCAACCATCCTAATATTGAAATATCCAAGCATCAAACACAATTCCACATTTATAAAGTATGTATTATTAGAATTAACTTCTAAGCATAGGATGTTGTACTTTGTATGCGAAGAAAACCACGATGAACAGCTAGTTCAAAATAGATACCGAATATTCAATTCAGTTAAATAATACGGCAGCAAAGCCCATTTCTAAAGGAGAATCCATCGTCTCTATAGTAAAAGCTAAACATTTCGTCAGGTTGAATTCCAAGTGAATTATCTTCAGCTTTCAAGCCAATCGAAGAGCCATTTGAATTCAACTATTTTGCTCGCTCGGATTCTAAAGCAGCTGACAGACCTTAGATATTATTCGTTGATGCTGCATTCAGCTGGAATTAGCTATCTATTGATCTATTCTATTTGCTAGTTGAATGATAATGCTGTGTGCTAGAATTTTATATTGGTCTTCGCTTCTTTGAATGGTAATAGTTTTTCGATTAGACTATACAAATCTAAACATCTTTTCGTTCAATTAAGTTTTGTGGCTTTGATATTTCAATTAGGTTTATAATTTTATCGCGGTCTTTAAACAGAAGCCTATCTGAGTTGAAAGCTATAAAATTTACCTTACCTAAAGGTTTTATTACTCTTTTGTTATATTAGATTTTACTCACAATATTAGTTAAATTTAGGAACAAATCCCTCAGCAGCTATAAAATAAGAAAAATATTAAATTATCTATTAAACATCAAACGCCCCTAATTCTAATTTTAATTAAAGCGTAATATAATTACTAAGTTAGCACTACTCATTTTATGGAGGTCTGTTTTTCATAAAGCCACTTTTACGGGTACACAATCTTCGTTATTCACGCTCTTAACGTAATTAATGCGAATATTATCTACAAGGGAACCTTTTTTGCTTTCGTAAACATGACTTGTAAGGAGCGGTAATAACTCATACTTATTAGGGTTCCTTGGATTAACATAAAACTTGGCCTCTACATGATTATATTCTGCCTTGTTATTTGTCGTTTTATATACTTGTACGTGGCTAGATTACTTTAGGCTGTTGGAAAGACTAGAAATTTGATTAATGTTATTTTTGGGTTACTCAAATATAAATATTTTGTCGTAGATACAGGATATCAATTTTATTCCCATGACACAAATGAAGTCATTAAAGATAGCGATTTTCAACATTTATACGAAATTACCGGCGGTACGCAAACTTTTCCGATTATCGTAGTAATTATCGATATTTTTGTCGGCCCGTCCTAAAGATTAGTATTTTAGGGGAAAACGGTGCCGCGTTGGTCGATACGGTAGCTAATTGCTGTGTTGCTAGCCATACGATACACGCTGTCCTAAGGGCCAAAGATCATCCCTATATCTACTCGCATGGACAATGTAAAGCTAGTAAATGTGACTCTCAAAGGAAGAACCAGGCTTGTAAGTTTTTTTTTGTCCAGACTCGAAAAATAAATGAAAGTCTGTTTGACTTTTGACCAATTTTAATTTTTGTACTGATTTGCATGCGGTTCATAGATAGGACTTTTTAGAATAAGACTGGAGTTTCTGCAAAAGCAAAGTTACTAATGTAACTATATTTTTGTGCTTTTAACCATCTTTAGAAAAGGATCAGGGACAGGTTCCCAAATGAAATGATATACTATAATATTATTTATCTCATGCTCACTTAATCCAAGGTCACGGTATACGAGTTTGACCTTTTTTACTTAGGTACTGTCATAATTATATATTATTAATATCTCTATAATAATTCATAGTTGTCCTGTACATTTCTACTTGTATTTGTACTTAGTATTACTAATGTACGTAACGTCCTTAGGTTCACCTTTTCATGAAATATAATGTCTAAAAGAATAAGTAATTCGACCGTTTTATCCTCTATTCGTTTGCAATGATACTAATATTAAATTTGTAATAACGTGATGCCTTTTTTAGGGTTCCTTACCCGAAGGGTCCAAACGGAGCCCTATTGCTATCACTCACGTGTCTGTCTGTCTGTTCGTCGTTTGCCACACAGGTTTTGCAGACAAACGGTTGGAGCTACAGTCTTGAAATTTTCACAGCATAAGCATCTTGTTAACCCAAAGCCATACAAATATTCAAAAATACATTTGGCACAGAACCTTAAATGTGCGAAGCCTGACACGCACTTGGCCAGTTTTTATTTAATATTAGTAATTAGAATTGTTGGTTTTGAAAGAAAACTTATATTAAATTCATGTCATTGTATTTATTTTGAAGCTCACTTTTCTAATAGTTGTACCGTCGTATTATGGATAGCAAAAATAATAAATTAGAGACAGGTTTATTTTATTAATTTCGTATGTAGACATTTAGGCGTGCTGTCTGCGTGCGAAGTGAGAAACTCTCAATTAGATTTTCGTGAGTGGAATGAAATGTTAAACAGTCCAATTTCATATTTCATTGTGAGAAATATTGAACGAATTATCACGGATTAACACACAGGATAGATCAAGTTCTGGGTTTAAGACAATGAGTAGTTTTTATCAGGTAACATGTTTCTAATAGAAACAGCAACAACCTTACTATTGCATTGACAAAGTTGCTGTTTTTTATGAGTGGCCTCTCTCAGGTTACCCTATGAGATTGTTGTTTACTTAACCGGCCTTGCCTGTGGCAACCTTATTAAATTAAAGTTGCCAGGGCTTATAGAAAACCAGTCAAGAGCGACTCGGACTCGCGCACCGAGGGTTCATTACAAACTTGTGGTTACGTAAACAGATCGGGAATTGACTGCAGACTTGAGTATTTAGTTTTAATACCAACTTGATATCTCCACCCGTTCCTGAGAAAAAGGGTCTTGACAGAAGGACGGACGACAAAGTGAACATAAGCTATTATAAGGGTGGTTTTGGTCCTTTGGAGGTACGGAACCCTAAAAAACTAAGGGACTCTATACTTAGGGCACCCTATGTGCGAGGACAGCAAGGGACAGGCTGAATCGAACATTTACAATGTTGCAGTATATTTTGACAGTACAGTAATATCTTTATAGAAGCTACCACTTTGCTGCACACATAATACACGCACGGGCGAGCATTCTGTATTCAATGCACGAGGCAAAGGAAGATATTGTACTGCATAGTATTATCGTATAGCTACTGTGTCATGTAGTATACTTTAGAAGCCACTGTTATTGTTCATTCTCTTTCGTATAAAACATATTGTTTTATTTTCAAAATAAATCCAACGACAAGAGCAAAAGCTACTTCAGATCTTTGGATGGGAACCTTTTCCAGGACTCTGCTTTTTTCAATAGGCTTTCAATCATTATAATGCTTGCAGAGACAGGCATGACTTGACAATGTGACAACGTGTTTTCATTATTCATTTTTCGACAGCACGGAACAAATATTTGTATGGCTTACTACAGATAGTTATTCCGGGTCTGAGTGTCTTGTGTACAGTGAGATTTAATGTTTGTGAATGCACCTACGATACAGTCATTCCTAGTGCTTGGCAATGTTTTCTGAAAAATTTAATGTTTTACGTTGACCTCTACCGTTCCTAGAATTTGTTTTACAGATTTCACTTCAATCACTTTCTCTAACGTGTTGTCGCATTGTTTCTTTGCGTTGTCTGCAGGAGTCTTGATTAGTTTTAGTTTTTTAATATAAACATTTTATTAATTGTTGATCTTTCTTTCGCAGGTGATTATTCCTTGGACATCAGGGATGTGACGTTGGATGATGACGCAAAATACCAGTGCCAAGTCAGCTCAGGAGTTAAAGGTATGTGTTGACTTGAAGATTATGTAATTTTTCTGCAATAAATTACCTTAATTTATAAAGCATAATCAGCCTTATAATGTTCCCACTACTAGGACTCAGGCCTCCTATCCAAGAGAGAAAAAATCTTAATGGCCGTTATCCACCACGCGGGCTCAGTGCGGGTTGGTGGAAGTTATGTCTTCGAATATTCGGATTTAGGACATGCCGGTTTCTTCACGATGTTTTCCTTCACCGTTTTCAGAGCAGTGGTGAAGAAATAAATCACATAAAGTAAAAACTCGTACGTCGGGGGCGTTGTTATAATAAAAATCTTTAATTTAATCTTAGCACATTAGTTTTAAGTAGATATTGATTAAATACTTCAAAGCTATCCTTATTTTGGCATTTAATAGGCTCTCTCATTTTCTACATTTTAAACCCTCCTTAATTATATCCGTTAAATTGGAATCCCCTTCAAAATAACAACAAGTACTTACACAAACCACTCAAAATACACGACCAACCCTACCTGTATAATTATTAAAACAAGCACTACTTTAATCCAATACTGTACTTAACAAGAAAAACCAACACTCATCTTACCAATAATGGCGCCCAAAATAAATTGAACTTCCCAATAATATCCCTAATTTCGGATAAAGTGATCTTCCACGAAACTCCACATAATTGGAAATAATAAATCAATGCTCAACACACAGAATTACGATACGGTAGCGTACAAACAGATGCTTGTTAGTACGAGCATGCAAGGAAAAAATGAATTTGCAGGTTCAAGTTTCGAGAAGATAGCGGGAAAATTGATCAGAATATTATTGGATACTTCTTGGAAGATTTACGTCTGTCTCGTATGTGAATGAATAGATCTAGTTTCAGATTGAGACATTAAAAGCGATTAGAAATTAGATTACTGACTTTATAAACTACAAACGACCCGCTCTAGCTTCTATTGGTGAAAACGGCATGCAAATCCGTTCAGTAGTTTTTGAGTTTATTGCGGACAGACAGACACTTTGTTTTATTATATGTAGTATCTGTAATGAAAACGTTTCATTTTAAATAAAATATTATATTTCAATATGACTAATACCTACCCCATTTAATTAATATCTGGTTAAAGTCTTTTTCTATTCAAATAGCAACGCAACCAGTATTACACATATATTATGACTCTTTAGACCATTATTACAAAAGGTAATCCACGCACAATAAGTGATGAATAAAATATTGATCACCGTCCTAATCTGCTATGCCAAGTTAATAGGGAGTTAGGACAACGACTCTGTCAGAAGATGTAGTCCGATTCATTACGTAGTCAATTGCTCGTTTACGTGAAATTACGACATCTTTAGGAAGGCCGCCAGTTAACAACAATTTGTTAGCTTAATTTGGTACACCACTTCTTAAGACAGGCTGATTATACTCTGACATTAAGGCTCTATTATTATTATCAACCTCGATTCTTCTCATTAGTCAAGATTCTGCGGTAATTTTTAGGGTTCCGTACCTGAAGGGCCCAAATGGAGCCCTATTGCTGTGACTCACGGGTCCGTCTGTCCATCGTCTGTCACACAGGCTGTACAGTCAAAGTGTTGGAGCTACATTCTTCAAATTTTCACAGTATCTATAAGCGTCTTGTTGACCCAAAGCCATACAAAGATCATATCAGCGTGATATTGTGTTATGAAGTGGTGTAAACAATAAACAGACATGCGATTGCAGCAATTCCGGAATCTTTATTATCATTTATTGAAGAGTTCCATTGACTATCTCCGAAGTTGTTTATTGGATCTTCACCAAATTTTAATGAGACTACTTGGAACGTATACCCTTTCAAACAAAAGAAGATACACAAAAAAAAAAAAATCCGATGAATTGTTAACCTTCTCCTTTTTGAAGTTCAGTTAATTAATTAATTGGAGAGTCAAGAGTGAATAGGTTACTTATAGGCAAGCGTGTTCCGTCGTCGACAACAGCATCGCTTACCATCTTGTGAGATACTGGAAAACTCAAGCCTATCAAAGATAAAAAAAAGTAAGGAAGATATCCAAGTCTGTATTGTCTTCCCTTTCTGTTTTACAGTAACTATCAGTGTATTGGAATCAATAGCCTATTACAGTTTTTGGTAACAATAATAATATAAACAATAACGTTTACTGAAATAGAAAAAGCTAAGACATCAATTCCTTGGAATTATTGTACCAATGCTTTCCGGTTGGAAGACTGCCAATCCCGTAATTGAAAAAGAGCGCGAAGATAAGTGAGTCTAGTACTTGACATAAAGTAACAGATAAATACGACAATTTGGCATCTTAAGAGTCTCCAGAATAATTTGGTTTTATAATCAAAATTGTTGGAGTACGCGAGAGGCAAAGTGGTGAAACGTTCTTCTTGTGCCTTCAAGGCGGGAATTGAGACAAATATTTTCATAGCCTTGGAAACTTGTTTACTATTGTAACCTATAGTAAAGTATGCCGCAAATTTTATGCCTTCTACTACAAAAGCCTTTTCACCATCTACAATATTCACTTCCATACATTTAAATACAATAGTTCAGACTGCTCTCTAGCATTGACCCTTTGTACTGCCGTCCGTTTTCCAGCATAATTTGAATATATTATTAACGTTAACATAGTAACAGAGAACTCGGTTATATTCCGCTAGCTCCCAAAGGCCAGGCCAACAAAGTTGTAGACAGAAGCCTGTATAATATATTTGTTTTTCCCATTGAACTTCCCAGATGTACCTATTTTATGGGCTTACAGTGTATACTTAATCACCACTTGTAAGAATTTATTACCACTAAATGAGATTGTATACTTATCTATTTATAGATTGAAGTTATCGATTCCGATTATATAGTACGGCTTGGCTATCATAGGATTTTAAACTGGTATCACTTGTAACCAGACAAGGTGATTCAAGATTAAAGACCCTTAATTATTGATAATCCCTTGACTGAGAGAGAGACATATAAATTTCCTCATCATCTAACATGAATAAAATTGTTGTACATTTGGTTCCCACAATTTGTGAATATAATAGGTAGATAATGTGTAATAAATTTTTCACGTAAAAAATACATAATTTTTATCGATCATGATAAAATTGATTGATTATTTGATTCAAAATTTTGTCAATTCCATCTTACAATCTGCGACAAGTATACGATTCCTTTCTGTACGACAAGTATACGACTCAACCTCTGCCTTTTTGTTAAATCAAGATCAACGTACCTACCTGAAGACAAATCGCGAGCAACTCTTATTTAAGAAATCGCTTAGCTCTCATCCTTTGTACCAAAGATAATTCTTTCGAGCCAAGTAACTATTGTTTTCGTACTTGAGCTGAACCCCGCGAAATTGTGTTTGCTTTTAATAAATTGAAAATCTTGACTCGTATTTTATTCCTGCCCTGTTTTCAGGCCTTCGTCTCACGATTTTTCTCCCCATTTTATATAATACCTATATTTTTAGGAGCTTGTAATCCGCCCTGATGGATTTTGAAAGTTTGCTTCGTGAGCGAAAAGTCTGATTGTTTCTTTCTCAGCTGGGTAACATCAATTTGGGAAAGAAGTTGATGTCGTTCGATAAATCATTTATGAGTACCATCGAGCCGATTGTGTTAATACTGGCTGCGTCTTTTTTTGTATCACAAACATTTTATTTCTTATGTTTTACCTGTGTAGGTACTAAAAATAATCCAGTCCACTTCAAATTTTTTATTGATTACCACATCATTTTATACTTAACCCATTTACCATTAATCAAAGTATCTTAAATCACTATCTTCATTGGCTAGTCTTTCAACAACAACACTGACTATCCATGGCTCAATATTTCAGTCTAAATGCTTGTCGATACGTCCATCTCTTCGGCAAGAATCTGCCCAATTGTATTGTTGAATAGATATGCCGACAGTACCTGTTCTCTGTGACATATTAGTCCCATGCCCGCTTACCAGTGTCAATCAAGTCTAGGTAGGTTTTGGCTTTGTTTGATATTGACGTTTGTGAGTTAACGATGAATCAAGAATTGGTGAAAGAGCTTTCCATCGTTGTTTCTGCTTCACTAGATTTATTAGAGGATTTCTACTTAGCATTGTTAACTAACACAGTGTTCTCAACGTCTTTGGATGTTGAAATATCAGTAAGGTAAACTTACTTATTTTTATAATCTTGATTGCTGTCATTGTCTTTAGTCTATTTTTTATTGTAGTACACTAAATATCAACAAAGTGATTTTAGATTTCATGTATAACGGTGAAGTTAACACAAAGTTTAATTTTCTCCCAGTAAACCTTAATTTATTGAGTTTATTCATGCTGGTTTTTGAACTGCTAACTAACAAAGCAATAGTTAAATCAGTGTTTATTTTGAAAGAGCTTCAAATTAACTGAATATTTGTGTCTAATATCATTTCCGCAAACCAATTTGGTTTATTCCATTGGTAATTCTTCAACAATTCCTATTATTTAATGCAAATTCCGGTTTTGTGGTGAGTCTTAATTAGTAATTACTTCATCCACAACCCTTTTATTCCACTTCCATTTTTGTTTTGTAAATTTTCATAACGCCTGATTTGCATTTCTCGCCGCAAAGATCTTTTATTCTGTGTATAATTGTGGATATAAAATTTATTTTTAAAGAATATTGTAGTAACATCTCAAGTTTCTTTTTGAAGTTAATCTGGGACTGGAGATAGATTAACTTTATTTGAAAAGGTTGCTTGGACAATTTTACATTATGACAAGATTATTCATATTTGAACACTCAATGTAACCTACGCTATGCATTTACGAATAAAATGATATCCCTTCTTTCGAACTATGTAAGAAGTAGTTACGCTATAAGAATCAAATCTTACTGTGAATTTTGAATTTGATCTGTTTCTGAGATCAGTGGCGTATGTCATCACTGGCAGCACGTACTGGTCATTCATCTTGAGGTACTGTGGTATATAAAAAGAGAAGATACAGCGCAGCTTTCCAAACCCACCCCAACCGAGTCGAATTCGACGGTTGATCTCTTTCTCGAAATTAGGACCTACCTAACTGGGTTCAGTCAGACGGTTGTCTGTCTTAGGTTTATGTAATCGTTTATAACTTCGAGTGTAGAAACTCCGATCTTGATAAGAGCGGGTGCTTCATGAGTATTTACCATGACTTTGGTTTTGTCCATGTTCATTTTAAGACCCACTCTAATAATATTCCGCTATATTAATCCTGACTAATATTCTCGCCCTATGGATAACTTACAATTATACTCTTCCAGTTACAAGAAATGTTCACTTAAAATTGCTTATTTCCTCAACGATAACATCTCAACGCTTATTATCTTCAATACGCTTAACCCTACCGTTAAAGTCATCTAAATTAATTTCCCTGGCATCATCTTAAGATATAAATACGAATTTATAATAAGCTATCTCGGAAATTTCAAGTGCTTCGATCCTTTTAGCCTGGAGTGGCGAGACTCTATTCAAACGCAAAGGTCTATAATATTAATTTACATTGCCCTTTGTATAAAAGGTAACCTTTGATAAATTTCGCTTTTCCTTTGAAACGTCTCTGTTAGTATTCTTATCTCCTTTAAAACGGGCTCTTATGGGCTATTCAGCTTTTGTTTCAAGATTTAAACTCTGTATTTCTTTAGTAATCTTATACATTTGTTATCTATGATCCTTGTGGATTCATTTTGTGTGGATTAAATTGCTTTCAGGGGTTGTTTATGTTCGGTTTCGGAATTGTATGTAATTTCATTGAAACTGTTTATATAAAAGAATACTGTCTGGTATTTATAAAATGTCGGTATCTGCAATTCGTAGAATTAATTTTGTAGACACTAAGTGTTATTTTATGAAATGTGAGTATGGAGAAATATTTTTTTTTACCAAAGGTCAAACTTTAATATACCTACTAAAATTTATATACAATGGCAAAATCCCAAATAATTAGAAACGTAATGAGATCCCATTTCTATTTACGTTTCATTTTAATCCGCATAGCAACTAGAAGTTGATGCGATAATAACGCAGAGTTTCAGGAATTATATTGTGTTTAGTAGAAATGTTTCGTCGAGAACAAATCCTGTATCTCAATAATAAGCTCCGTGTTTAGAGAAGTTGGATTCAGATTAAAATAAATTAAACCGCGAACATTTCTCGGTACATTTTATTCGGTTGCTATCTTTTAAGCCTTAAGGCGTTTGTTTCTGTTTGTACTTGCGTTAATTACGTTTTCATGTGTGAAATACAATGTCTTGTGATTTTTATTGTAATGGAATTTCAAACGTCGTTAATGAGAAATGTGACGTATTTGACTAAAATCATTTTTTTATGGACTTTTTCTTAGATTTGAAGTATTAGTAATGTTGTCTATAAGGACCACTAATAATGTTATCAACGTTGTCTTGATAGCTCTGAAAAACGTCTATAGCAAATTACTTTGATGAAGTAGAAGCGCGTTATTAAAGAGAAAATATAGCAATGAGTTAAATGCAAACGCTATCCTTCTTACAAAACGCAATCCACTCACACAGCACCACAACCATGTGTGAAATACAATGTCTTGTGATTTTTATTGTAATGGAATTTGAGAAATGTCACGTATTTGACTAAAATCATTTTTTTATGGACTTTTTCTTAGATTTGAAGTATTAGTAATGTTGTCTATAAGGACCACTAATAATGTTATCAACGTTGTCTTGATAGCTCTGAAAAACGTCAATAGCAAATTACTTTGATGAAGTAGAAGCGCGTTATTAAAGAGAAAATATAGCAATTAATTAAATGCAAACGCTATCCTTCTTACAAAACGCAATCCACTCACACAGCACCACAACCAAGACAATAATTCTACTAACTAACAAGAACAAGGAAAATACAAAACAAATGCACAATAAAGAAACGATACGCTATATTTTCCCACAACCGTCCCCTCAGAGCCTCAAATTAATTCCATCACCAGAAAACTTCGGAAAAAAGGACCAAGATTTACATGGGACTAACTACAGCAACTTTGTTTTTTATCAAGAAAGTACAATGGACAACAGTCTTGCGGCTAAATTGTACAACTTTGCACTATTTAACTTTGGACCGAGTTCGTAAGAAACTATTCTCGAGATGGGACAAGGCATTGTCTTTGAGACCTCCGGTTGTATTAAATTGTGATCCGCGGTTCCTTGGGTTCCCAACCACGAATTCAAAAACTTCCTCCTTACTTTATTGCTGGATTTAATGTCGTTTTCGTGGGATTTATGAGGTTGGTAGTCATTATTGCTAATTCAGTTTGTAGTTATAGACTGCTCTCAAAAGGAGAAGGGAAACATCGAGAGGAAACCGGCATGTCCTAGAACTAAAAATTCGAAAACATGTGTCATCCACCAACCCGCTCTTGGCAAGCGTAGTAGATTACCCTCTCCTAATGAGGAGACCTGAGTCCCAGCAGTGAGAACCTTATAAGGCTGATGATATGTTATGTTATGTATGGATTCCACTGATCAAAAATACCATTTTGTGACAGAGAAAATCGCTTTTGTAATATTATTTACATATTTACATATTCTGGAAATGCCTCAGTTCGGCAATTATTTTTTGTGTGGTTCCGCAATTGAATATATATCAATATAGTTTTTGATTCAAAAGAAGTACGGTAGTCATAGAAGACATAAAATCGTAAGAAAACAAATTAGTATTAAATTTCTCTTTATTATAATGTTCTAGCTAGCTCTCCTATTAAGTTTATAAGAAACACAGATCACTAAAAATATAACTGGAATATTATACTAATAATATATTTTAGTAGCTTAAAGTTACCTGAACAAATTGTTAGAAAAAGGGTTTTTACAAACTATCAAAATAAGATTCATCACTTAATAAAACTTTCAAGCATACGCAAAGTTAAGTCTTGTTTATGAATAATCACAGGGCAAAGTCTAAACTAGTTTGCGATATTTTAATTTAAGTTGTTTTTTGATTAAAGATAATGAATAATTAGCAAAACTTAGATGATTAACGACCAGCTTAAGCTAAATATAAATGTTAATGATTTTAATGGTGTTAGTTCGTGAACTATGCTTTGCATAAATTGAACGTTTAGTTCACTTAATTGTATCTAATAGAGCTCTCTTGATTACAGTACAGGTACAAAATTTATAATACGAGTAATAGTCATAGCAATTTTGATTTATTTATTTATTTACATGAACAATATTACAGATTGGATAATCCAAAGCGTTGCACATTTGCAATTCTACAAACTAAAACATTTTAAAGATCAGTAACCTCTCTGTCAATAATTTCTCTGTTTCCTTTTTCTGGTCTGTTTTTTTTTGTATGTGTGTGTACATTAATTGTTGTTAAATAAATAACCTGAGATAGTAATATCCCACCAACCACCAACATAAGTAATTAAGTAGATTATTATGTTATGCAAGTTGTGCAAGTAAACAAAAATATAATAGAGACCGAAAAATCTCCAATTAATATTTTTTAATAAAAACTATGCCACAATAACAATCATCAAGGCACTCTACCAACTAGCTTTGGGTCAATATAAAATCACACTGGTACATAAACAAAACATTCACAATTTAATCCAATACAATTTTAAAATGCTGTTCCAGACACAAGCATCAATCCATAAAATGTGTCCACCCCAATCTAAAATGCCATTTGATAACCTATAACCCCTCACAACTTTACAGCACTCATGAAACAAAATTGCCCGCCATTTTAATCTCCTACCAATTTTATAACTCCCAGTATTTTTGCCGATACCCGTTTTCGATACAGAGTAATATATTAAAATTGTTTGACAGGAGAACCGGCCATTCGATCCCGGTACGCACGACTTACCGTGCTGGTACCGCCCGAACCACCACGCATCGTCGAAGGCAATTTCTTTTCGACGATAGAGGACAGAAATATCAAATTGGAGTGCGTGTCGATTGGTGGAAAACCGCCGGCTGAGGTAAGAATTGATTTTTGTGTTTTTGTGTGTCGTGTATTTCAGTATCGGTGTTGGTGTTACTGTGTGGTGAGTGGATTAAAGTGATGGTGTATGGTTTTAAGTATTTGGGATGAAAAGTTATGTTTAGAGAGGAGGCCTGTGCCTCGGTAGTGGGGACATTAAAAGGCTGATGCTGATAAGCTGCTACAATGACTAAATAAGACTATATTAATGAGTTTTTCTTTCTCTTATTAGTACATAACTTTTAAAGCCGGCAATGAGACAGACAGCCGCTGTTTTTCTGTAGGTAATTTTAAATATGAATTACCATTTTTAACAATACAAAGCTTAGAAAAAACAAGAAAAGCTACTTCGACACTTTTTAGCATCACTTTTAATAGAATTTCACTTTAAAAACTTTTATAACTAAAGAAACTAATTGATGTCATTCTAAATGTTCTTACAGTGATATTTTCTCAGTTGTCACCCAAGTTTGTGAGCTTCTGATAATGTTAATTAATCAATGTCGCTACTTAAATGACATATTACAGGCTTGCCACCGTAGTACCTCGCCCTTTTCATAATTTTCCCATTTTTCTTAATATTTCACGTACTTTAGCAAGATCTATTTCTTTCTATTAAAAAGCTTTTAAAAATATAATGTAATGGAATCTTTTCGTTACTTTAATGTAGGACCTAATTTATGGTTTCTGGCGCCTTTCAGTCAGTTTCGAAAGTCATTAATCTGATTAATGTTATTTTCTAGGCTATTGAAGAAGTTAAACTTAGGTCAGAGCTTGGTATTGATCTTTTTCGCACCAATAACTTTTTGGCAAGATAGACTAAAACCTATTACTTTCATGCTAGCTAATTTTGTCGATATCTTTTAACGTTTACAAAAACAATTCGTTTTCAGTGTGATTGTAGTTTCTCAATTTTCTTAACTCTTTATTAAGCGACTTATTAAACAATATTGTTTTAAGCCTTTCAAAGTTTGCATTTTGTTTTTCTACTCTTAAAATAAGTCACGTTTAATAGTCATTGGTGTTTGGTAGTCATTTCATAATCTTTATCTTCATCATCATTGTCATCATCAGTTCTATCGACTCTTATTAGGGGTTGGTGCTGCTTGTTTTTTTCTTCCATTTTAGGTACATAAGCTTTTATCTTAGATCTCATTTTCTTCCTATCCATATCAACATCATCATCTTCCTGCCCTTGTTCCATGTTACTTGGGACCCTTTTTTTTTTTTGCACAACACGTTCTCTTCTCTTACTGTTCCGACACCGAACCGACACGCTATCACTGATTCTAAATTATTTTAATTCCAGTCATCCATCTCTTCACCTGTGTGTTCACCTGACCTCCGTCTCCCTCCTCTCCTTCCTATCCATATCCCTATCATTCTATAAGAATCGTAATAAAAATAAAAATAATATCAAACTACCAACTTCATATTTCGAATACCAAGCCATAGCAAGAACTATTGACCTATTTACCGACAAGTGAGAAATGCGAGAGGAGCGTGTATAGGGAAGTGCCGTAGTATGAAGTATGATCTCGAACATAGGAACATGAGGAATCGAACACAATTTGTGAGCGAACGGGAAACTGTTTATAATAAAATTCATGTCGCACAAGATCGTGTGGATAAAGAGTTATGGAGAAGTGTTGTGATGTTTACTTGCAATACAAATGTAAAAGGAAACGTCAAGCTTGTATGCATTGAAGCGGAGGGCAGAGGTGTTAAGCATACGTGTTATGTTTTGACCTTAATAACCATGCATTAATCTGGACTCTAGTATGTTGCCGAGAATTTCTTAATGGAAACCCAATTAAGGCTGTTTACGGATCAAATTCAATACTATGAACCCACGCATAGCAAATAGCTAAGAACTATCTTGAATCTCCAGTTGTGTTCTCCAACATATCTCCATCTTCCATACCTCTCTACTAATCGTCATCTCAGTTTTTGACTGCCTTGTTGGTCTCGTGGTCGCGAGCGTGACTGCTGAGCGTGCGGGAAAAAAGTGTTATTGGGTTTTTTCCATTAGAAATTACTCTGTAGCAGCCCTGAGTTTGAAAATTGGTGGTGCGACAACCCCGTGCCTCGGAAAGCACGTAAAAACCGTTGGTCCTGCGCTTGTTCTCTTCCCAGTCGTGTCAGATTGCCGTCCTATCGGACTATGAGAGTGAAGGAACAGAGAGTGCACCTGTGTCTGCGCACACGCTTGTGCACTATAATATATCCTGCGTACTTGACTAATCTCCGTTGAGATTGGCCACCGTGATCGAAATTCGATCAGGAGGATTATTATCCACTATTCTAGATTATTATCAAAGTAAAAACTGTCCTTATTTGAACCCAAACCCAATAATAGTCCAGCATTCATTAATACACTCTCGTATGCAGCCTTTATACCAATAAGGCTAACTGTATCAGAATTAATTTTGATACAAATGCATACCGTTATGGAGTTTCACAAACATTGCAGTACAAATTGAAGCTAGTATTACACACAAGCGGTTTTAGCTTCGATGAAAATTAATAGACGACTCGGTTTCATTATTAAATGGAATTGAGCTTGGTCGCACGAAATCGTTAGCAAATTATACTCCGGTTTTAATGATTGGTGTACTAATTAGGGAATATTGGTCATTAGTATCACAGAGTAGAACTTGAGAAGTAAATTAGTTTTTGGATCTAGTCGGAATTGTGATGTAATCTTTCAATCTCATAGCCTTACTTCATACGTCCATCTCATTATCCCTGGCTCTTCAAAGTAATTATCTAAGTAATGAAAAAAAATTGGTTCTCCATTCTCTCGAAACAAATTCTTAATGATTTTTAGTCCACTGTCTCCAGATTCATAAAGTTTCAAAACATAAAAAGTAAAAGCTTTAATAAACCGCGAAATAATACTTAAAACTAATTCCACTCCCATTCCAAACGTAACCAAGAAATTAAGGCATGCGAAGCAAAAAATTCAAAATTGTCACATTCTACATAAACAAATCCGGCGAGACCCAGTCCGTCCAATTTATTTAGCTCTGTGTCAATTTGTTTGTCCCGGTATTAAGCAAGAGAATATTCCATTTAAGCTTTTCAAGTAGAGTGAATAGGTATACCGCCCAGGGGAGGTTCGCACAATTAGGAGCTAAATTGAAAATGATGTTGCGTCTGTATTGTAGGTCCTAGGAGACTGCAGCGTTTTGATTGCACAAATATTTCATAATGAAGGATCTGGATTGGCTCAAGTAATATCTCTGATGAGGCTGGGATTTGAGGCGATGCGGAAATTATTTGCTAAGGGTTTTAATCATCTTGCATAATGAATGCGTGTTTGCGAATTTTTGGTGGGGCAAATTTTGTGGCGGTGTTTCTTCTTGATTAAAATTTGGATGAGAATTCTAATTATGGCTTTAATGATAAATGTGTTACGAATAAATGTGCAGAGCTATTATATGATAAGAGACATCACAAAGAAGAGATGGATGGATTTTGTGAAAGATGAAATGATGACGGAAGTCATTTTTGAGATAACGTCTAATAGAATTGTATGGAAGATAAGAAAACAGCACTTGAGATAAGATGGTGATACGAATTATTCTTGACTTAATTTTAAAAACAAAAGGTCTGCAAAAGAACTAGCTCCTATAAAATTCTCCTCAGTTCTCGTTAGAAAGTTAGACAAGGTCCCATAAACCCATATTTTTTGTTTGTAATACCAATGTGCGAGACATTCTCAAAGAACTATTTTGCATTTATATAGTTCTCATCTTCGCACGGCTGGGTGTCCTGAATACTTAGTAACTATGCTCTCTCTTTGTTTTAGATTACGTGGGTAGACAGTAATGCTGGTGTTTTGACGCAAGGAGTCACGTATAGCGTCGAACCTATGCCTGATGGTCAAAGGTTTACAGCTAGGTAAGTCATTGTCGTAAATCATTATTATCATCATCGTCGTCCTACTGGAATTATGGCTTTCCCCCAAGTGTTGCGCTATACTGTCCAGTTTTATGCTTCTTGACACATCCGTTTCCTGAGATGTTCACCAGGTTATTGATCTATCTTGTTAGAGGCATATAAAATATAATATTTCATTTATCTCTGATGTTAACCAGCTATCTAACGACGTTTTTTTTTTTCAACCAGGTCAATTATTAAGATGACTCCAAAGCAGGAACACCATAACCAGACATTCACGTGTCAAGCTCAGAACACCGCTGACAGAGCATACAGAGCTGCAAGCATACAAATAGAGGTGAGTCCAATCTTGTTGAAACTGTATAAACATAGTGAGTGAAGGATCTCGCCTAGGGAAGTATAACTCTATACCTGATTTTGACGCATCTAGCTTTGCTGAAGTCTGAACAAATTTATACCAAAAGACTTAATAAAGCCTCCCTGTGGTAGATAACCACCTCCATGAACTACTCAGATGACAATAACAAAACAAAAGAAACAGAAACCAGAACCGACCCGAAAAATATTGACAAAACTGACTGGACACTGAGTTGGATGGGCGATACGTGTCGCCATTTGCAATACGGGAGAGATTTAGCACTGACAGAGGCAAGCGCAGTAAATATGGGCACACTCGCAGAATACAGAATGAAGTTAGAAATATGAAAATTGTTTCTGAAACGTTGTCGTATTTTTACGGCTTATATATTTATGACACTGGAATTAGAGGACGATGTTCGTCGAATATCATTTGCATTGTAAATTTTGTGACCTGTGAATGAAAGTGATTAAGGTAAATAATTAAAAAGAGAGCTCCAAGAATTTTGGAAAGAGATCCTTGGATATGCAGACGGTGAGCTAACAAGCGGACTTCATTAATCTAATATACCTTTTCGGATTTCAAGAACGCCTTGTATGATTACTCTAAGCAACCTTGTAAAAATGTTTTGTATACTTATTTTTTGTGGACGTTACTTTGTATCTTATTCAGTTTTTTGTAGAATTCTTATATCTTGTAAGTATTAAAGTTAGAAATATATTTAATATAGCCTAAAAGATTACAAGATTATAAGTAGAAATATCTCAATACAAAACTATCAACGATTGGCAGACCAAGTATTATTCTGAATGATAATGTAGGATTAAATCTTACTAAAGGTGGAATTTAAGCCTGGTGCGAAAATCCAAAACATTACTACCCTGACCTCTTGAGCAAATAGAGTAGGTACCAACACATTCCGTATAGAATTCTCCTTCTCCTAATTAGGAAAAAACCGTACGGTAGTGTACCTACATCGGAACCCTGCTTAGTATTGTACCGTGATCTCTTTACTTATTCTAGTCGTGTTCGACATTCGCAGAAAAAGTCGCGTTTTTCTACCAAAGAGCTAAGAAATGTTTCGAGAAAACAAAAAGGGCTTGTACTGCTAAATATTTGTTGTGTTGCTAAGTTTTTCGTCGAGGTCAGATGTTTGATTGGAATTTGTAAGTAGATTAGTTTCTTTTCGTGTAAGTCGCTTCTTTGTTGGACACTAGGAATCATTAATAATATTTTCTAGTTTTCTTTTTGCGATTCTATCAACACACGTTGTTCTAGTGAATTTGAAATTGACTTCTGAGTGTTTTTTTTTTAAATATTTTTATGAAAGATTAGAACTTTTCCAATTGCACCAAAATTTTTCTTAACCGATTTCACTTCTTACACTTGCCCACATTTCCTTCAAAATATTGATCTAAGCTATAAATATCTAAACTTTTACTTCCCCTTCTATAAATACGTATATCCCTCTAAACTTACCCTAGCTCTGCAAAGCAATCGGCAGGCCCTCAACATGGGATCTCATAAAATATTGAGATAAAATTCCAGTCGTAGCTATTTGCTATCTTCAACCCCCAGTAAACTTTTAGGCCCATGTATTTGTTTTCTCTTATAAAAATATTGCTATCTGCAAAGAAATTGTTTCTGGATATTGTTGGATCGATTTTTGAGAAGCAATCGTGAGAATGATTGTAAGGATCTGTATGATGAGATGGTTCTCTGTTTTTTGTGTTTGGGATTCTAATATCAGTGAGTGTATCTTCCTCAGTTTTTGCTTAGACATTATTCGTATCATTGATTTTGTCACCAAAAGCATAAGTTTTTTTTGATGTTATGAGAGACTCTTAGACATGTTCAAATTTAAGGGCTAAAGTTTGTAAAAAGCCCCAAAATTTAGGGATTGACAAGCGCTGTAAACGTATTCGGCCCCATAATGTTGATCTTAAAATAGTTATCGCTTATGTAATTTTGTCTAGAGTCCAAAAATACAGTTCTAAAAGAAAATTTTCTACTCGTGCGTGCTTCGCAAGAACTATTATCTTCTACAGTCTATAGCTTTTCCTCATCCCTCAATATAATAATCTCTATACGAATGTTTTCTACTTATCTTTTACCAATAACAGACCTTTCAAAAAACTACTCCACAATATTTTTATATCCCAAATACTTCGACTCACAATAAGGAAGCATTAATACATTTAATCACTACTTACTGTACATTCAATGCTCCATAAAAATACTTACATTAATGCCTATAAACTTATACATATATTGATCAAATGTTACGTTCGTATGTACCGATGTAAAAATTATTGTCGTCCCCAAAGTCAGTAGGAAATTATTATTCCGGTCGCGTCTACAAAGAAACTGGATGTGGTATTAATATTAATATGTTTCTCCCTTTAATATTAAGGTTTCGTTTATTATTTTTACTAGGATATTGTAGTCTGGATGTGGTTTCATTTCATCCTGGTCAAGAAAAATATTATTTGCGGCTCATGATGAATGAAAATAAATGTTAAAGTTACAAAAGTTTAATTCACAACTTTTGTAACTTTCCCAGCCACATTGTACACATCCTTCTTAAAGATAGAAGATAATATTAGAAAAACAGAAAAAATTAAAAAGGTTTTACTCTATTCATTCTTCAGATCCCACTTCCTACTAATATAACAAATGCAAAAGTTTGGATTGATGGATTGTTTGTTACTCAATCACGCCAGAATAGCTAAACGGATCTGGATGAAATTTGGCACAGAGATATAATACAGTTTGAAATAGCACATAGCATAATGGGAAAACTACTAATTTCACGCGAATGACATCGCTGGCAGAAGCCAGTAGGTCATATTTGGTAACCTGATCGAATAGAATGATTATAAACGCGAATCCATAAATCAAGAAGTCAAACATCAGACTGTAATACCCAAGAACAAACTCAACCGTGCTAAAAATACCAAGTACTTTAATCCCAAACTGCGCTCACAAACAGCCGATTCCTACACCCCAAACCGCATCTATTCTCTCTATACCCACACCGTTGTTATGACGAGAAAAGGCCGATATGTTTATCATATATTTTTTCGTTGGTCATAAAATAAAACCCCTTTTTACGGGCAACCCAATTACTTTTTACGATCTGATGTGCTATGATATCGCTATGACACTGAGATACTTGCCATTTGTAGATGTAATACTGTTGTGACCGTTTTTCTTTTTTAATGGTGGCAAATATAAATTTTCATGACGTCTCCTATTTTTTGGGATTGAAACTTGTAGGTCGATTTGTGGGATCTTTATGGGAATCGATCTTTATGGGTTTAGGAGGATATTGTGGTTCGTCGATAATTTAGGAAGTGGATTGTGTCCGATATTTATAGGAGAGATTAAATATGATAACGGCTGTTTGGCGTTGTAAGGGAACGGAAAAAATTATTTGAAAGACGAATTGATTATTCAGTATCATAAAGCTAACTTAAATTGTATATATATATAATTGTATATATATACTACATGATATACTTAACACACCTACAGTTTAAACTAAATCAATTTCGAAACATTTTTCAAGACATTATTTTCCTGTCAATTATTTTGCAAACTCAAAACAAACATTAATAATGTTCTTGTAAATTCTGTACATGAATCAAACCAATGAATATTCTATATGAAAAAAACATTACCAGAATAGGAAAAATAAATTCAGTGCTCATTTATACCTAAACAGCAAAAAAAACATCAATACCTTTTACTGCTGGAGCTTTTAAATATGCACAAAATAATGTATCGTGCATAATTCTGAATATTTTTGTGCGTTTACTCCATATTTTTATCCTGTATTCAGTAATTACACCTGCAAGTACAGTTTTTATTACTTTCTAGGTATAATAAATCATTTTTATTGTCTCTAGTTTGTTTTTAACCGGTCTTCCTGACTGTTTTAAAATATTATGCATTTTGTTTTCCTGCTCTTTCTTTTATAGGATATTAGGAAAAGGTGCTGTTTAATTCTCATGTATTTAGATTTACCAATTTTAATGGCGTTCTATGTTCCAAGAATATGTTTTTAGGGTTCCGAAAGTTCGAATGAAAAAACGGAATCCTTACAGGATCACTCTTGTGTGTGTCTGTCTGTCTGTCTGTCACAGCCAATTTGCTTCGAATCTGCTGGACCGATAGAGTTGAAATTTGGTACACACATGAATATCTGTGACCCAAACATGGACGTGTACCCTAAATAAATTAATTTGGAATATGACACTTTTGGGGTGAAAATCGGCAAATTAAAAATCAAAGTTTTTCAAACTGTATCGTGCGACATATCAAATAAAAGAGCACATTGTGAAGGTCTCGAATATTTATTTTACTTTCATAATTTTAAAATGTATATATTTTTAAGTTATTTAAGAAAATAGATGAAAAATTATCTCTGAAACTACTGGGCCTAAAATTTTGAAAAAAAAACGTAGTAAGTAGTTATTTACTTATAGATTACAGGAAATCCTATAAGGTGGAGGCAGTTTAAAAAAAAAAACCTGAAAAAAGCATGATTTATTCGGAACTCTTTGCGCGAGTCCGACTCGCTCTTGGTCGGTTTTAATCTTTCTTTCGTAATTATCAGCACAAACTTTTTGAGAATACCTGGAACCGTGTTAAAAGAATATAAGTTCGTCTGGTAGGAAAAATGGAGCAGTAACGATGTGTTCGATAATTTTTATTTTATTTTGAGTTTTATGTACCTACATTGCCACATTGTGTGTTGTTATAAAAATGAAATATACCATTACCAGAATCATTGAGCCTGACAGTATAACCATTTTTAAGCAGCCTTGATTTTACAAAATACTAGACACCTCTACAGTTTTGTTAGAATATAATACAAGTGATGCTAACTTTAGTCTTCTTGAACATATAACATAGTGAGAATTTACAAGAATTTCAATTTGCTCATTCCTTGCTGTTGATTCATTCAACTTGCAAGTATCTGCTAGCATTTGTTTGATTGCCTCATTGGGTTAGTAGATTCCATAGCCAGCTTCGTGAGGTCCTTTGTTCTTCTCCATATTAGGGTTCAGTGATCTTTGCCTTTTGTTTAAGGTCATTCTTAGTATTAGAGCAGAGTTTGGTATTGAGGGCAATATGGTAATTTGCTTTATCATTGTTACATGGGGATTGCGTTATACCGGCATTGGGTGAATGTCAGAATTGTACAGGGGTGGCAAACATATTTTACTTGAATTTAGAATCTTTCATTGCCTTTCGTTTGGCAATCTTCTTTAGCTTTAATTTATGTTGTTTTTTGAATGGCCTAAATCCTACTATAAATGCAAAAACTTTGGTGGATGGATGTTTGTTACTCTATCACACCAGAACGGCTTAACGGATTTGTATGAAATTTGGCACAGAGATAGATTATTTATTTATTTAATAAACTTAATGCACAAGTAAGAATTACTGTACAATAGCGGACTTAATGCCTTAGGCATTTTCTACCAGTCGACCTTAGGGTGGTGCAGAGACGGAACGTGGCAGGTGCAACTTAAGGGAAAGAATAAACGAAAAAAAAACAATAATAAATACATGCTTAGGTAAATACATAAATACAACAAAATTAAAAATGCAATTGAGAAAAACGAAAACAACGTACCAGCTTTGTGATGATTTTTCCAACTCCTTGCGAATGTGTTCACGCGCTTTCGACTTAAAAGAAAACCGACTGGTTGCCGTCCTGATGTTTGGAGGGAGCGCATTCCATAGGGAGACCGCCTAGACATGGAAGGAAGAATGGACCAACCGTGAGCGGCGGGAGGGACATCGCAGAAGACGATAATTGGTTGAACGAAGATTTTTAGCGTGAGTCGAGCAGAGAAACTGAAAATGTGAAGTCAGATAAGAAGGAGAAGTGGGTTTATCGAGTAGAAAAAACAAAGTAGTCAAGGCCCTTAGCGCTCTACGCTGACGAATGGGTAACCATTTTAAAATTAACCGATGCGCGGATACGGTCATACTTACGCAGATTGAAGACAAATTGACTCCAGTTATTTAGAAGGCGGTCAAGTTTATTGAGAAGATTATAGTCTGTTATAGTACATAGCCTATGTATTTTTAGTAATGACGGGAAGTACTTATTCCAAGCGGGTGAAGCCGCAGGCAGAAGCTAGTTTTTAATAAAGTTCTGGACTTTGTCATACTTGAAATTGAGTTTTTAAATCCAATATATGATTATTTTCCAAAGATTTGAATTCAATTCTCTATTAAGTACGTATTTTTTTTTTTTTTTTTAGAAAAACGTTACCCCACACTAGGAATTACTCCTGTATCGTGGGTGCGTTCACAAACATGTATACTCACATACACAAGACACCCAGACCCGGAACAACTATCTGCAGGTCATACAAATATTTGTTCCGTGCGGGAATCGAACCCGCGACACGCAGCGCAGCAGTCGAACGCTCAACCACTGCGCCAACCATGTCGACAATATTTGGCGTACCTTCATCAAAAAAATTACCACTTTTCTTTTCAAATAACATCTTTTGTTATCAATAAAAGTCTATTAATTGCCTTGAATGAAAATCTTAGAAACTTGAAAGTTTTGTCGTTGAGACCGTATAAAATTAATGTTTTGCAAATCTTCGTTTGGTATCAAAAGTAATTGTTACCATTATCAAGTAATTTGTTCATTGTTAGTTTTAAATTGTTACTGTAATAGGATTCAAACAATTCGGGTCGTAAAGTTTGGATATCATTATTTTGTTTTAATATTTTAATAGTTTGCTTTTGTTCAGTAGAATAATGGAACAGATGAGACTTTGGAGCAAAGGGTTTATTAACACTGACCTACAAATTTCTTTTTTGACTTTAAAGGGTTTTGGGACCACCTGAATACACATTTGAAATCAGTTGAAATCAGTAAAAAAGTATTTTATTTAGTTGTGGTTCCTCATCAAACTGTGTTAACAATTTATAGACATACGATCCCAGCAATCGCGGTTGATTTGCTGTTAATTTTTGAAGAGTTCTGTTGTCTGTCACCGAAACCTATCATCAGATCTATATGAAAGTTAAATGAGACCATTTAGAAACAAACCCCTTTCGAACAAAAAATTGAATTGAACAATAATTTTGCAAATCCGTGAATATATGACGGAGTTATGCTCGAACATACATAAAAAAACAAACATCCGAATTTATAACCTCCTTCTTTTTAATTCGGTTAAAAATGAAAAATCATAACTTTTGTCTTCGTTTTTTGACACCAACTTCCGAAATTAAAGTTATTTTGCACTTTTCGGAAGAAAGTCGGTTCTACTTTTTTTGTAAAAAAGTTTTTATTAAATACTACAGAGGCTTTTTAATCGCATTTTTTTTTGTCTGCGAAGCTCTTGTTGAGCGATTTTCTCTTGTACGTCTAGTTTGGATCATTGCACTTCATCAACCAACAACAGTCAGCCACCATGCTAATATTCCACTTCCCTTGATACCTGCCCTTTATTTCTTTTATAGCCTGATAAAATATTTCCCCTTGTTCCTCACTAAATGTACTTAAGATATCAGGAATGAAGTTAAAATGTAAAGTTGTTATTTTTCTAAGAACTCAAATATTTTTTTTTAGTTTTTATTTAATTAATATGTTACCTGATCCATTACAATCAGTCAGTCTCCAGTTAATAATAACAAGACTTCAAGCCTTCAATCTATATTCGTATAGGAATCCAAAAAATATTATAACAATTTTTTTCAAAATTGTGATGTGATTTTTTTACTATAGTTCCCGTAAATATCACACCAAAATCTACAAGAAATGCTACTTGAACTGTATATTTTTATTCAATAGAAATAACTTAAAAGATATATGTACAAACTAACAATCATACCTAACTTGAACTTAAAATAAGATATTTCGTTGTAGGTCTGTGTTATCAGCATTAGTATTTATAGTTTTTTTTGCTTTATCTCGTCTATTTATATGCATTAACTACTGCACATTGCATAAATAATAATGAATTCATCCTAAAAATATAAAATCTGCGTAAAATTTACACATGGCGGGATCCTATTACTAAGCCTCTGCTATCCGTACGTCCGTCCGTCCATCCGTCTATCTATCAGCGAGCTGTTTCTCATGATCCGTAATAGGTAGACAGTTGAAATTTCAGTATGTGTATTTCTATTGGCGCTTTAACAACCAATAATAAAAATATTAATAAATAAACAATTAAAGGGGACGTGTTTATTTTGGGCTATTTTGCTCGATTTAATAATCGCAAGAGGTAGACGCATATAATCTTGTACGATGGTACATAACCCTTCATGCGCGAGTCCGACTCGCACTTGGCCTGTTTTTTTTAATATGAGATCAGGCCCTGTAGACAAAGTAACATCGCTTCGTAGCGAAACGATATCTAAATTCGTCATCGTCTCTGAGATATCGATAAACATTTCCTAGCGTTAGCGTTCCTTCGTTATCTTTTTTGGCGATCACGATTGAGGCGAAGGCGAACTCTGAAAGCGCTGCTTGTTTACGCATTTGTATGGGATAAACACGATAGCAATTCGTTTCTTTATGGTTTCGTTACGAATTATAACATTGTCTACCAACTTGCGATAATGATGTCGACAGTCGACTGACCACGTGACTTAGCGCGGTTTATGTCAATCTCATATATTATAGTCTTTTCTAACTTCGTTATAGTTTTTAAATTGTTACTTTGTCTAAGCCCCCAGAGAGCCTTAAAATAATAACACCATATCACCATTACAATAACGATTATCAAAAAGTTCACAATTCATTGAATTAACACATGCTTACAAAATATCAAGTGATCAATCACAAACTTTTTGGACTTTTCATAGTGGCTGCCACTGTAAATTGTCACTTCGTTTCAAGCCCTAGGCGAGTTGGAGATAAACTGAGAAAACCAGCAGCAAACACAAATATCCAGCTTTTTATTTATTTTTTAAAACGTTTCCCCACACTAGGAATTACTCCTGTATCGTGGGTGCGTTCACACACATGTATTAATTACATACACAAGACACCCAGACCCGTAACAACTATCTGTAGGTCATACAAATATTTGTTCCGTGCGGGAATCGAACCCGCGACACGCAGCGCAGCAGCAACTGCGCCAACCGTGTCGTCAAATTACAATAACATTTTGGGAACACATTCATTGTGCGTACAGCTTAGGAGTGGAACTCCCTGCCGGAGTCTGTGTTTTCTAGCTACAACCTGAGGGTCTCTATGTCAAGAGTGGATAGGTACTTCTAGGCAAACGTGCTCCATCGTCGACCACATGATCACTTACCATCAGGTGATATAGTGCTCAATTGCGAGCCTATCAATAATTAAAAAAAATCTGGAAGATCCTGAAGATGATAACTGTCATTTCTAGATGATCAATAGCTTTTCTAATACTTAATAGCTTTTTAGGGTTCCAGGGTCCAAACGGAGCCCTATTGTGGGCACTCACGTATTGATATGTCTGTCCGTCCATCGTCTGTTACAAATTTTTTTTACGAAGATTTTTTTAACTTCTCATTGAACTTGAAGTGTGGTGATAAAGTTTATTATTACGTACTTATACTTTTCTAACATATACCAATATTTGGTACGGAACCCTTAATGTGCAAAATCCGATACGCACTTGGCCAGTGTTTAATACTGTTTACAAAACAAAATAATCAACTTAATCGCTTGAAGAGGATTAAAATCCATTACAACGTTTTAACGATTCTCCAAACTGTTGTTTGATTGAAAATCAATAATGTACTTGACCTGCTTGGGAATTACAATAGATAGCCTTTCTTATACAAAACTACCTTCTGTTTAGTACTCGTACTTCCACAGTTTAGATTAAAGCCTATGTGCTATCCACAAACAACTGCCAAACAATCAAAAGGTTTAGGATTGACACGTGACACATCCACCACTATATTCAGTAGCACATTTTTGGATTTTATCCTTGTATAAACTCACAATATTTATTATATTTTTTATTATTATTTAATTTGACACTGGATAGGTATAAGAATGGTCGGCAACTAGCGGATATGCCTAGGGCTAGCGGATAAATTCTTAACAGAGTTACCGCTTTCCTGGGCACTCAGGCAGGGAAGGAACAGGTGTGGGTTTTAGTCAGTAAGTCTCACACACCCTCCCGCTCCACCCAGAGTGGGAGATGTTATTGGATGATTCCCCACACTGACAAAAAAAATGATCTATTAACTGCCAAACATCTTGAGTGGATAGCTTGCGAGTCCTATTACTGGGTGGACGTACGACGCGTTACGCTCAGCCCCCTTAGCCAACATACGTTTCTGTAAACGCTAACTAGTGCCTGCGGATCACGGATAAAATTTATGTTTCATACATAGACATAAACTTTTTGTTAAGTACGTATTACTAAAAGTATGTGAAAAAACGTCTAAGTGATGCATAAATACGTAAAAATTAGGACCAATACTAATGATCTCCAAAAGCGCGAAAGATCCTCAAAAATTTGAAAAAGTCTCTCCCATCCAAGGGCAAAACGCTTGCACATCGATCCAAAGAGTATTTATTTAGCCTCGAACCAACGTACTCGAGTCTTTATTAAAAAGATATTAACGACACTTCCACCATACCCACTTCCTTTTCACGATAAATATTGGAAGACTCTTAACACCGTTAAAAGATGGGGAAGTAATAATGTTTTACCGCAAAAAAGATATAAACAGAAGGACAATTTCGTCGCATGAGCGAAAACGAACGCAGTCATTGACACGTTTCACGTACAGTGTGTGCAAGCGCACTCGCAACCTGCATTTATTTGAGATCGCTGCACGTACGCGATAAACACGCTTCACGTACAGCGAGTGCAAGCGCACTCACAACCACTATTTGTTGTCTATGTGTGCGTGCACCTGTTTTCACTCACTGTACGGAACCTACCTTCTGTCTGTTTCCTTGGTGGTTCTACACAGATAATTATTTTGATATTAATAACGTTATTTGTTAACAGGTAAAATATGCTCCTAAAGTGAAGATGTTCATCAAATCTGGTGCCAATGGGAAGATTCCAGAAGGAGATGATGTTGTTATAGGTAAGGGAACTTTATGGCATTAATTGGAAACAAACTTATGAAATTAAAGTACCTATTATGTTAACAATGCTAAAGTAGGTACTTATATTTTTAATCGCTTGATCGTCGTATTGGAAATCCATTAAACTGCTTCATCAATTAATGTCAAAGACTACATTATACAATATTAAAAATTATTATATTATCAATAAGACTATTACTATTTTAGAAGTAGTTTTTATTTTCTATGTTGAGCGGTAAATCTGAGTTTTAAAATGTTCTGTTCAATATATTTAAGTCTATACCAATTCAATTGGTTTTAAAATTAGGTCATCTACATTGAAGCAGTTTCTCATATTTATTCGTTCGCTAAATACTGCACGTTTTTAAATAAAATATTATTTTCAACAGCCTGCAGAGCCGATGCAAACCCCTCCAACCTAACGTACAAGTGGTTCTTGAATGAAAAACTCATAGAAGGAAATACCACTGAATTGGTAAGTTATTAAAATTAAATAAGCTCAAGTAAAATTATATAAACATTGAAGTAAAAATAGAAATCCAAATAAAGCTTAGTATCGTAATAAAAAACAATATTTAAATAGGACACTGAATTCTGCACTAGGATACCATGGGTAAAAAGAAAGGATACTATGTGTCACAGAAATGACTTACAAGAGTAACTTTTAACAGATTTTTTTTTAAGTTTGGGTATATTTAACTTACTACTGTAAGTTACAAAACGGTAAATAAAATAATAATAAGTCCAATAGTGAAAAAATCTATTTCGTTCAACAGAAAATATACAACATCACAAGGAAATACCACGACGCAACAATCAAGTGTATTGTCTTTAATGACGTTGGCAACAGTGAAGAAATTGAAACACTTGAAATTACATGTAAGTAAAATCTTTTTAACATGCTTATAATTCACCAGCAACTATGTGAAAAAAATTTAGAATTATAAATTGACCCTCTTTCCGGTTTCCGATTGAGCTGACATTTTGCATTCATGTTTAGTTGGATGATAATGCAAGGTTATTTAATATATCCAATATGGTGGACTAGTTATTAACACACTTACATATTAGTTTCACTTGTAACTTAATATGTAAACAAATCTTAAAAGTTAAATTTGACCCACTTCTCAGTTTCTGATAAAATTGAAATTTTGCTTACATGTTTAGTTTGGATGACAATGCATGGTTTGCTAAGTAACGTCATTCTAAATCTAATATGGCGGACTGTCAAATATGACGGACTTTGAAATTTTGCTCACTTGTTTAGTTTGGATGACAATGCATGGTTTGCTAAGTGACGTCATTCTAAATCTAATATGGCGGACTGTCAAATATGACGGATTTTGAAATTTTGCTTACTTGTTTAGTTTGGATGACAATGCATGGTTTGCTAAGCGACGTCATTCTCAATATGGCGGACTGTCAAATATGACGGACATTGAAATTTTGCTTACTTGTTTAGTTTGGATGACAATGCATGGTTTGCTAAGTGACGTCATTCTAAATCTAATATGGCGGACTGTCAAATATGACGGACTAGTTATTTTATATGCATTCCCATCTTATGGGTATCAAATAAAAGGGTTTGCTGAGAAAAACACGCAAAAAAAATGTGTTTTTAGTTTTTAAACTACAGAAAAAAAAATGCATATCGATCAAATAAAAGAACGTCTTTAATGTGATCGAAATGACGTCACTCGAAGCGTGATTTTAGTTTTTTTTAAACTACAAATTACTGAAAAGAAAACTTTATATTAGTGTTAGTATCAAGTTTTCTTTTCAATAATTTGTCAGTTGCAGGACCCTTTAAGGTATTAAGAGGCCGCACACGAAATTTTGGCCGATTTTACTTATTTAGTACGTGATTTTACAGATGGGATTTTACAGTTAAAATAATGCATTTCTATAAGTTTTAATGCACAACTTGAAAGAATATTTCAATTATGATCTAATGAATTAGCTAGATTCGAAGCTTGCGTTACGTATTATATGTCAAGATTTGAGTTGTTTTAAAATATTTTTTATTGCCAAATTTTTGTAATTTTTACATTATTTTTATCAAGAAATGGATTGATTGATTGGATTGATGGTGAACTGAAGTTTATTTTTTGTCTGTTTTAATTTTATGAACGAGAGTTTTAAGTAGCCAAAATTGAAAGCAATTCTTTGCCCATTTTCTCTAGAATTTGACTAACTTAAATATTTTTTTATTTATTTTTTTTTATATAAAAGTGGTAAAAAGTGATTCATACATTAAAAAGATGACTTTTACAACAATACATTTTAAATTTTTTATACCGTTTAGACGTCAAAACGATTCGTAATTATGTGATGTTCTAAACCCCTTACAGCAATAATTCACAAAACCGTCGTCGGTTTGTGGTTAATTAACCGTAATTATAATAAAAATAAAAAACTAGCTAATACATTAGATCATAATTGAAATGATATTTCATGTTATGCATTAAAAACTATAGAAATACATTATTTTACCTGTAAAATCACGTAAATCAGCGAAATCGGCAAAATTTCGTGTACAGCCTCTTAACAATTGAGTGTTGCCACAGGTACAAAACTGAACATATAAAAAAGGAGTATCATTAACAATCGTTTCTTGTACATAATAGGCATATTTTATTATATCCTTAAATAAAAGACAACAATAATATCTGAATAACTGATTGTATTGTCGTTGTAGAAAGTTATATGTCTAACCAAGTTTTATTTTTTTAGACGCACCAACATTCAAAAACCTACCGAAAGACGTGGAAGCAGAAGTAGGTACAACCGTCACACTCAGTTGTGATGTCGATGGATACCCTCCACCAGAGATCAGGTGGCTGCATCATGAAGAGGACCAGATGATTGTAAGTATATGATTATTATTATCACCTCCAGCCTCCTGCTCTTATCTAATTTGCCGTTGGCATAGTACATTTTTTTGTCTATCATGAATAAATATTTCTAGCAACTATTACTCATTGATTACTTTTTTTATTAGCTAAACTTTAAAAATCGAAGTAAATATATAAAAATCAGGTCTAAGCCAAACACGTTTAGAAACAACACTTCTTTAATACAGCTACGCTAAGCTTCAAAATACTTTTACAGAATAATCTCCTATTCACATATAACTAATTTTATTAAGCCACCTGTGGGTATTTTCCATCACACTTTTCCAGAAGAATCTCAATACTCAATATCTTTATTGCTTTTCCATAAAATCTATTTATAGCATTCTCCTTCGAAGCAATCACTGCGACATTTCTCAGTTCTCACTCTCATTTCTTATTTGATACCTTCCATCCAAAGCTTAGAAATGACAGAATGTGTGGGTTTACTTACCAAACGTTTACCTGCTTTATATTATCGGAATCACTCGTGTTTTTCTTGGAACAAAATATTGTATCTAAGACCCGCGATAGATGTTCTGCTTGGAGCAGTCACTTCCGACTGCTCCAAGCGATCGCTGTTGGGCGATCTGCAGTTTCAATACAAAATTGACGATCGCCATACACGGACCGCTCAAGCAGTTCATTTGTTTTCGTAGCTAAAAAATGTACTGACTGCTCCAAGCAGTCCGTCTATTTATTTATTTACACTTCATGCAACTAAAGTACAAAGGCGGACTTAATGCCTTAGGCATTCTCTACCAGGCATAAAAAAAAAACAAACAAAGCAATACCAAGTAGAAATAATAAAAAAAAAGTGGACGAAAATATATATATTAATAATAAACATATATATTTAATATAATAACTACCAATAAATATATATATATATATATATATAATAAACACAACACACGACAACACGACTGTTCTCGTGCCAGTTGATGTCGACTGCTCTTAGCAGGCCGTCTGTGGCGGGCTTTAGGAGTAAAGGCCTTTGTCCAGTATTGGAACAGTGGCGGCTAGTAAAAAAAAAAGTATCTGCTGAGGTGTTGGTTTGAGCTTTTTTGTTTTTTGGGTGCGAAATCATCAAATAACTTTTCCAAATCTGGGTGGAGCGGGAGGGCGTGTCAGATTCTTACTGACTTAGACCCACCCCTGTTCCTTCAGTTGCCTATGCCAGTGACCGCGGTGACTCTTTCAAACACACCCGCGACCCTGTGATGCATCGTCCCTAGTGGACCCCGTCAATCACTGCTGATATCTTATTGAGGGTCGACTCGGACCTGGTCCTTATCGGATGACGAGCTACCCATTACTCAACGCCCGCAAGCCCGCGCCTACGGTGGCCAGGAATCGGCTTGCTACTCCCGACGCTCATGGCGTCTCCTGCGGTGGCTAAGGGAGTGAGGGTGCGAGGTTGCCCTTCCTTCACGGTTCCCGCCTTTGCGAGCATTACTGCTTCACAGAAAGAGGTGACAGCTTCCAATGCCCTCTCGCTCTGTACCAGGCCTGGACCAGGGCTGGACGCGAGAGCTTGCCACCGCCAATCGCCTCCACGAGCACACGGCGTTGCTCCGCCCAAGCGGGACAACCTCCACCTTATGCTCCACAGTGTCCTCCAGGCGATTCACGCAATGGTGACACCCGGGTGTTTCCTCGCGCCTTATCCAGAAAAGGAACCTTCCGAACCAGCCGTGTCCGGTAAGGACCTGCGTCAGGTGGAAGGTGAGGACGCTGTGGCGCCTCTTTAGCCACTCGTCAAAGAGAGGACTTATCGCCGCAATTGTGGCGTGCATAGCGCTAGGTTGCGACAGTTGCATTCTCCGTGTCACTTGTAGCCAACTAGCTAAGTAGCTTGGGCTTGGCACATAAAATTTGGCAGAATTCGGGCATACCAAACACCTGTGTCTTTTTATAACATTCATGACATTCCGCATGTTTGGCAAGCGTGATTTTTATTTTTAATTCAACAAAAACAATACTACTAAAAAATGCATGAACCAACAAAAGAATTCACAATTATAAGCGAAGCAAATGACCAAAAATAACCGACGTTATGAAAACCGTATAAAGTCAGTTGGTCATGAGTAATTATGTTACACATACACAAAGTTTTACGTGAAATCGATGACCAAAGCGCTGTGTGGACAATTTTATACCAAAAGTTTTACCGTTAGCTTGTGGGCTATTAGTTATGTGGTATTTAGGTCTGAGTTCTGAGTTTTTATGATATTTAAATGAACTACCACTCAACGTTAGATTTTGGATAATACCATATAATGCATTTTACATTTTGTTGATTGCCTGCATTTGTTCCTTTATCTTTTTCATCATGGGACATCTTTATCACTCATTTGGGAAGCTACAAATCGGCAGAAAAAAAGGAAAAAAAAATATTTTCTTTCTAGAATCTATTTTGTACACATTTTACACCGTTCGCGTTTTTTACCCTCTACATATTTTTATCTTCACTATGTAATTTAGTAACAGAAATTTTAAAAACTAGTCACTATAGTGCTCAAAGGCATAGCACAAGAAGTGCGTTACTAATTACATATTTTTAGCGGCTCAAACAAAACAAGTTTTGTTACAAGCTAACACATTTGAAGTATTACTAATTCTTAGTATTTTATTATTGTCCATTCTAACTTGCCCTAGGCATATTGTAATTTAACTTGCTATTTAATTGCCTACATTCTTTAAACTCGATCCGATAATGCTGACGAGCTTTACTTGTAAATTTCTCGTCCCAGATTTGCCAAACATGTCTGGGCGTTTTATTTGTGACTTCCTAAATATTATGCCCCAGGTTCACAGGATCAGGTCTATCAACCATTTGATCTTTGCTCTGATCTTCTTCCACGGACAAAGGTTTTCCAAATAGATTCAAATTGACTACACAACCACAAAAATAACTTCCAATAATTGATTTTGTTTTACCAATATCTGTAACATTTTCTTTTATATCTCCAATATTAGGTGGAACTGTACCAGTATCAATATCCAGCCCTAATTGTTTGACTATACCAAAAGTTATTTCATTTGTGGTATTTACTTTGTGAACACGAATAGCAGAATTTGTTTCATCCGTTAGTTTTTCGGTGGTAAAAATCTGTGATATTTTTTTTTGTTTTTATTAAGGTTTCAGTAAAACATGTTCCTTTTTATGTTATTTCTAAAAGTAACAAGTTCAAAATGAGAATCATTTACATGCATGAGCCAAAATATCTAAAAATGGTCACAAACGAGTGGGTAAAAATATTGTCATATTCAATAATACCAACAGATCCAGTATTTCCAACCTATTTTCCAAGTGTGGGTGTTCGAAAAATTATTATATCTCCAAAACTAAACGTTCCAAATAACAGATTTCGTCTGGAAAATCCGAAACTATCCCGAGGCAATCTCATTACTTACTTACTACACATAACTTTGTCTGTGGGTGTCATGGCCGCGGGTTTATTACGAACTTGTCATATCTCTTAGAGAATTGTACTAACAAGGCTCGAGATAGCCCTGTTTGTCTGAATTTAGGTCTAGTTGTCTCGTTGCGAATTTTATTACTATTTTTATATTCCTTTGCTTTAAGTGCTTTGAGTGGGTGTACTATGTATTTAAATGTCGTGAATATTTGCAATACCTCATCATCACAATCACTTCAGTTTAAAAACCTGTGGGAGACAATGTTTAGTGGTGAACGTCGTTGAATATCTATAAAAAAACTTCAGTTTGTTTTGACATTATCCTCCATGTCAAGGCTTTTTTGGGGGACCTGTCCAAATGGGTTATTATTATCAATGTCTATTACATTTGCTGCCTCTTTGCAAGGTAAAGTCCTCCTTTCCCTCTGTCCATTTTGCCCGGTCTAATGAGATCATAAGCCAATGAGTTACTTATAAAAACAACATCTGTTGTGAAATGTCCAAAAACCTCCTAATTCTAAGTTTTGTTCCAAGTATTAACAGAATCATTTTGTCCACAGCGAGTTGGAAGAACAGCAAACCTGACTCTCACATTGGACACACATACTTCTGGCCGGTACCTTTGCAAGGCCAGCGTCGATGGATACACTGAGATTGAGGCTGAAGCTTCTGTATTTATCAAAGGTAAGTGAAGATTGAGTTTAGTCACAGAGAGTCTAGATTTCAAAAGGGCGTATTACGGTTACAAATATTCAGAACTCAAAAATCTGGTAAGAGAAATTAATACCTATAAAGTATAGTCAATGTTGATACCTAGGATACGAATTCCTAAAATCAAATGTTACTCGAAACTTGAACAAAACATAATCAAAACATTTAAAGTGTACTCTGCTTATATCCAGTATTTAATTCCGCTTTAGGTATTCCAAGACTTTCCGAGAGTCACGAAGTCTTGAAACAAAAAACAAAGTGCTTCTTTCGAATCGCAAACTTCGTAAGAAAAATCAATGTCCTACCCAGTAATAATAAAACTAAGGGAGTTGGAATCAAATTATACGTATCAGAAACTATTAGCAATACCATGACCTACTTTGGTTCTCCGAATAAACTTGACATAATTATTATTCCAAAAACTGTATAAATTCTTACTGTAGCTATTTAATTTTCCTACAAATGTATAATTGGATGTTTCTATAGAAGACTCGTTTCTTAGCGCGACTAGTACGAAACGCTTTCTTTCATACAAAATAAATGAATTCCACCCTTGGGCTCGTACGTTGAATAGCTCACACATTTCTAATGAAGAACCCTACTATTTTCTTTCGCTGTAATTAATTATTTTACTAAGGAATCGTATTTTATTATGTTGAGATCAAAGATCTTTTACTTAATGTGATTAGGTTGTGTGCTTTTATTTTTAAATTCTGCGAAAAATATAGTTTTTTTTTTTTTTTTATTAAAAAAACAATATTTACGAAATGAATTCTAACGTATACTAAAACATGGATAGAATAAATGGAAATTTCGATGTACAGACCTAAAAAAAGAGAATTAAGAATTCAAACACATAATATTATTACAAAATAATGTAACATGAATGTGCTTTTACTAAATTAAGTTTAAGAGTTTAGATTACATGATTCTCTAATTGGATAATTATAATGTGATCACAGCAATTACAATTTTAATAATTAATTCTAACATAATTGTTAGCGGATGAAATTCAGTAAGGTTACATGTATGATCATAAATTATTTGAACAAAATTTGTAATTTCTAGATCATCTGATTATCTCATACTATTTGACACTTAGGCTTCGCTTGATATTCTAAACAGAATTATAAATGATTCCTGTGACTCGTTTTATACTAAAATACTATCTCAGGATATAATGAATCATGTAAATCTTAAATGTTAATGAATTCTACCTGAACTTGTAATAAGTTATTAACTGTATAATATTCTTGAATTAATTCTTGGGTTTCTATTAATAGCACCCTGGTATTATTTTGTACTTTGATTTTCAGTTAACTGTTTGATAGTGAAATATGGCTTTGTAGAAGTACGAGTATCGATATTTTATTCTATAGTACCTGAAATCAATTCTTAAAATGTTATAAAATGATTTATTTTTAACAGTTAACTTAAATGTTAAGTTTGAACGTTAATAAGGTTTTGTTGTCAAAGACCATAAACATGACATGACATGACATGTCTGTGAACCATAAACAAAAGGGTACATACAAATACGTGTCAAGCGCATGGTAGTATAATGTTTAATTTATTATTTTTTTTTAATATATATTAATGTTTTTATTATTAATTTAATTCATTTCAAATGATTATAAATATATTAGCTTTCTGCACTCCTTCTCCATATAAACTTTAACTGTGCTAAATATACTCCTCTGTCCGCATAATTTTCTAACGCTTTTTTATTAATTCATAAAACAAGCTTCTAGTTGATCACTTTATAAAACCTTTTTAATAAGGATTCCCGTTTCAGAACATAATGATTCTTTTTATATAACCACAATTGTTTTGTTAGCCCGCTTTGTGTCCCACTGTTGGGCAAAGGCTTCCCCTTTCTCCTTTCAAATCTCTCTGTCTTGGGCGATTTCTGGCTAAATATGGTCAGATCGTCACACCACCACCGGTGCGGTCGATCTTTTTTTTTATTTTTTCCTTATTTTTTTTTGTTACTAATAACCACTATTAGCCTGTTTTATGATTACATTGCTGTCACTCACGTGTCCGTGTATCTGTCCGTCCTCTGTCACACAGGTTTTACTGCCAAACGGTTGGAGCTTACAGTCTTCAAATTTTCACAGTATCAGCATCGTGTTGACTCAAAGCCATACAAATAATCAAAAATACATTTGGTATAGAACCCTGAATGTGCGAAATCAAACACGCCGTCTTTAATGCTCATGACAGCCAACTAGGTATTTTAAACAAACATTTCTTTTTCATACTTAACTTTTTTTCAAAATTCAGTACCCTTAGTAAGGGCTTTACAACGTAAATGGGGTGTTATGCGAATGTAGCTACGTCGGGAAAGGTGAATAAGAATTCTCATACAACTCGTTCGTCGTCGTCGCTTCCACAACGCGGGTTTCGTTCTTTGTCTATCATTACAGTCATGTAGATGAATATATTGTCTAACAGAATGTTACGGAATAGTTCAAGTTGAAGTAACTTCTATTGTCGGTGGGACGTGGTAATGTGTATTTATAGCTTGATTAGCGTGTTTCACAGTCTAGATTTTAGAATGTTTTGTGTGAGAATACCTTACGGTTTGTAATTTTAATGTAAGTACAAAGAAATGTACCTTCTTTGTTATCGTCACGATTATTTCTGTCTACATGAAGACAAAATGACATTTTGTGCCCAATAAGGATTGAAAAAAAATCAAAACTGCATGGCATTGACATGTGCTATTCAAACATTTTGGACATTTGGCAATTGTTATTGTTATTGCTGTCTTGTCCTTGGCTAGAGTTCTGTAACTGATCACTGAATCCTCAATATAGATAGGCAAGCGTGTTCCATCTTCGACCACATCATCGCTTACCATTAGATGATATGGCACTCAACCAACCAACGCGAGCATATCAGTGATTAAAAAAAGGTGTTTTAAAAAAAATAAAAACTTTTTTACAAAAAAAAACAACCGACTTCCAAAAAAAAATACATTAAATATTTAAAAATAACTTTAATTTGGGAAGTCGGTGTTCGTATTTTATTTCTTCGATATTTGACACCGACTGCCGAAATTAAAGTTATTTTTAAATTTTTAGTGTATTTTTTTTGGAAGTCGGTTGTTTTATTTGTAAAAAAGTTTTTATTATTCGCTTTTTAGTTGTAATACCCCAGAACTAAAAACCCCAATAACATGGAACGTGGAATTTAAACATTTGGAGTACACAAAAACGTCATCAAGATCTGCGTATTTTTCGTTTTTGTTCAGTTTCTCAAAAAGCGCAAAAGCAATTTCAATAAAATTAAATGGAACCACCTCGGGAGTATATTCTTTCGGATAAAAAAAGAATTTTGAAAATCGGTCCACAACTGACGGAGAAATGCGCGGACATACATGAAAAAAAAAAAAAAAACACATACAGTCGAACATAGAACCTCCTCCTTTTTCGAAAGTCGGTTAAAAATACTTTAACAGCAATAACTTTGTTCAGGAGGCTAGAGAAAAAAAAAGCGAAATTACTAATCTCACTAAAACGTGACCGCATTAACAAAGTCCTCGTTATAAATACTTAAAAAGCAACGTCCATCAAACTAACGACGCATTTCAAGTAAATAAAGTGCTTCTTAATAACAACTCATGAACTAAATAACGGACTATTCACAGCCCAACAATACTAGGCGAACAAAAGCAGAAATTTTGAAGTCATACCGCACGGCCTTTAGGTTTCTCGCACACTGGGCGACGACGAACCCGACCATTGTCGGTAGTGACTACTGGTTTGGGTTGTATTGGTAAAACAGAACTATGGTCGTGGTCACTGGCAACATGAGCGCAACTTTGGTCACAATGTTTAATAAAGAGGGAGAAATGTTTTTTTTTTTTTGAAAGAGTCCCCGGAGGTTCATAATAAAAATAGTGAGTCATCAGATCTCGAGATTAAAGACCTTGCTTATGGTCACATGATATTTACAGATTTTATGCCCCAATAGTTAAGGCCGTACTACCGGCCAAGTGGCGCCCTCATTGAATAATAAGTCGTAGGATAGCCTAGAAAATAAATATTAAAGAATCCGACGTCACGTTTGTTACAAATAGGATAAAGTATTTTTACGTTGTTAAAACAGGTCTCAGAATGTTTCGTATACAAAGTAGTAGGCAAAAGTGTCAGAATCGGCCGTTTTTGGTACTTTTCAGTTGTCGGTTTTAGACCCTTAATGCAAAAGAAAATAAGTATAGTTGACTTCCTCGCGGACGCAGTCGTCATCAGAAGCCAGTTCATTATTATAGTAGATGTTGGTCACTTAGCTGCGCTCGTGGACGCCCAGTACGCGAGACCCCTAACCTAGAATAATTTGTAATTTTAATCACAGGTGTAAGTAGGGCAGGTCTAACTAGGTTACTAACAAAGGGGTTGATTTCTAACCCTGAAACACTCGCTCCTATTCAATCTAAACTTGATATGCATAATGAAGCCTCTGTGGATAAACAGAGTATCTAGAACAAATTAGACAGGTAATATAGTCAGTGTATTAATAATGCTTGTCGATTACTTGGATGACCTAATTTGATGATATAGTTGGGCAGTTCAATAATAGATATATTTGGTTTAATATTCTAATGTACATAGGCGTTATAATTGAAGGTTCGATGGAAGATACTAAGGCCTATAATGTAAGTCCTTTTGAAGAAAACATCCTTCATTCATATCGACTTAATTGCCATGACAACGGAAAAAGCTGACAAAACAAATGAATTTCGGCTTCAAAATTTAACTTCTTGATAACAACACCGACCGTATTTATAAACTATATTATGTACCATAAATGGTATAGTAGCAACTTACGGTCATTAAAGCGAACATTATGACCACACGCGTCGTTTATGACATGTATATGACCGTATATGTTATGAGCTCAATTTGTAATGAATGCCCCTAGTACTAAATGTAGCTCTCCAAATCTTGATTAAGTCAGTAAGAAATGTAATTTTGAATGAGTTGTAAATAAAATTTTTAATTATAATCCGAAATTTATTTTAAGCTTATCTCTTGACAGCTAATAACAGCCAAATGCAATCATCCTCTAATTATGGTGAATATTTTAATAACATAAATCTTCTTTTCAGGACCACCAAAGATCGTTTCAAATCAGACTCAGTATGGAAATCAAGGAGATACAGTGAACATAGAATGTGCAGCTTTTGCAGTACCAAGGATAGACAACATCATTTGGACTTTCGATGGCATAGAAATTGATGCTATACATGATCAGGTATTGAACTTTAATGTAGATATTAAAAAGAATATCGCTGAAAAATGTAAAATAACAACAACATAGATGGCAATCAGAAGATCAGAAAGGGCAATAATGAAGAAATTTATATTGCAATCAAAATAATTGGCGATCTCGAAATTTCGTGTCATTCTATACAATTGCTCTTCATCGTAATGATGAAAGGTGTCGCTCATTATTAACGAACAAAACTCGTTATAAAATATACGCCAATATCAATTTACTAAAAGGAAATATCATCCCAACGTGTCACTATAATTTTTGATGATGAAATTTCGGGTTATGATCAAAATAATTTATTTTATATAATCTAAATAATAGTACCATTGGCTATAATTATATTTCAACAATACATTTATGTCACTAGCACTTTTAGTTGCCTTGATTCACCTACTGCAAAGTTAAGGCCTCTTCCCTTAAGCATAATTATACTTTCCTGATTTTTTAGTATGCCAACCAGTGTTGTCAGAATGTCATATATCCATCAGACAGAAAATAAGAAAAAAACCTCTCATCTGCTCGGGAACTATTAAAAGACCACCACTACATCAATTAACCAAACGCTTTCTATCCAGGACTACGCATTTCTCGAGGAGCTTCAGTCAGGTGGTGTAGTGAACTCCACTCTAATCATTCGAGAGAGCCAATCTAAACACTTCGGAGTCTACAAGTGCAACGTCTCGAATGACTACGGAAGCGATACCATGGAAATTGTACTAAAGCCTAACAGTGAGTTTATCTTTGATTAATAGTTTAATTTTACTCTAAGATCCGAGAGCCAGATCCAAAATATTTGTGATGAAGTACGCATACCTACAGGATTGGGTTTACATGTAGATTAAATTTGAAAAACCAAACAAGTCGTTTAACACTCTCTCAAATCATCGCTGAATAAATTTTCATTAATTATTGCTATTAAATAATCTATGCCCAAATTTCGGCCTTGTGAATAGAACCTCACTCGAAGTGGCGACCGACCCAGAGACTACATAATTATTCTTATGATCATTATGAGGTGTTTAAATATTATATAACAATATTCTGCAAAACAGGTATGAAAATCCGCACACAATCTTTTGGAAAAATGTATAGTGTATGTTACGTAACTTTAGCGCCTCATACCGGGCAATTGGCTGTTGCAGTTGGTCAAAATCATTCAAACCATAAAATTTTGTTAATTAGTAAAAAGTAATGTTAAAAGTAAAGTAATATCAAGTAATGGCTCTAGGATCTCATTCTACTAGTTTACTTCTTCGCACGTAATGTGACCCTTATGACATTGTAACTTAAACCATTCAGTACGTTGGCGTGGTTATTTTGTGTCTGATTCTAAGCCGAAAACAAGGGAAAAGATAATATTGACAATGACCCACAAACCTTTTAAGAGTGTGAATCCAGGACTAATTCATGCTGCTTGTCTAAGTCATTCGGCTTGTTCACGGTTTTACTAAGTATTGTGTTTCAACAGTACTTACCGTTTTTTCAGTTACTTTATCAATACATATTAAATCCACCAAAAATTGTGAGTAACAGTTTCAAAATGTCTTTATATACATATAAACTCTTATCTTCCAATATTAACATAACCTTTTCTTTTAGAGAACCTATCTTATCTTGTGACTTTAGGTTCAGAATAAAATTGACATTTTGCGCTATCATGTTTCTAGTTTCATTCCTCTCTTTCTTAATAATATAGCTTTTATTACATACATATATCTAATACTATAAAGAAAGTAATATTAGGAAGTGAAAAAAAAATCTTGTCTCTATTTGGTCTTAAAAGATAATGAGGGTCGTCATCACAACCATTGTTTTTTATTAAGTATTTTATGGCAGCTACTTTACGATATTTGAGTTTACGACTGTTCGTCGAGGAAATTGAAAGAAAAGGATAATCTTCGGTTTGATGGTCTTTAAAGACCTGTAATTTGTTTAGAAATTAACTTTATAGTTTTTATAGACAAATATTTTTGATAGGACTTGATAAAAGTTAGAGGGTTTGGTATCATGTAATTACATTATCCCAATCTTAATGGTTGATTTAAGAGAACTGATAATAGAAACTTTTCTCGTTTATTTTTAACTTTAACAGAAGTAAATATTAGTACATGTTAAAATCAATTACACCTACACTTTTGAAATTATGAAAAAATATTTTAAAATCTAATTTACACCTCTTTCGTACTATTTGGCTGCTACAGAATGATACAGAATAGCTGCCACACATTGCAAGTGATTGTTCACTGAACACACGAACTATCGAAATGCTGAGCAACCCTCTATCTTCCTGTCATTCATTCGAAAATTCGTTAAAAGCCCCTGTCCCATCGGCCGATAGGACATCACTATTATTCTCTCGGCTGACAGAACCGCTATTACAGTTTCAACGGCCGTGCATTATCGTAAATGTATCGCCATTTTGACTTTATAACCCTCACATAACTATAGCTCATCCATCTTCGGTCTGTTTACAAAATTCTCTTATATTTTTTTTTCAGAAAAAATGTTCACACTAGATTGGTTTCAGGCTTTTGTGTTTCGATCAATTTTGATCGAGGGTCTTAGACTAAAATTTTGTCTAAGACTTGAAAAAATAAAATGCTACTTGATAGATGCTGGATTTTTAGGGTTCTTTTGATATTTTTGGGTTATCCAATCTTTGTAAAATGTGGCTATATCTCAACGTTCTAAACTAATAACTGGAACGATGTTTTGATCTCTTGTCGGATGAACCTGTTTTTAACCGACTTTCAAAAAAGGAGGTTCTATGTTCGACTGTATGTATATCTTTTTTTTTTTATGTATGTCCGCCGATTTCTCCGTCAGTTGTGGTCCGATTTTCAAAATTCTTTTTTTTATCCGAAAGAATATACTCCCGAGGTGGTCCCATATAAATTTTATCGAAATTGCTTTAGCGGTTTTTGAAAAACTGGACAAAAACGAAAAATATGTATACCTAGATGACGTTTTGGTGTTCTCCAAATGTTTAAATTCCACGATTCATGTTATTGGAGTTTTTATTTCTGGGGTATAACAACTAAAAAGTGCTAAATAAAGGACTTTTAACAAAAAAAAACAACCGACTTCCAAAAAAAAAATACACTAAAAATTAAAAAATAACTTTAATTTCGGAAGTCAGTGTCAAATAACGAAGAAGTAAAATACAAACACCGACTTCCGAAATTAAAGTTATTTTTTTAATTTTTAGTGTATTTTTTTTTCGAAGTCAGTTGTTTTTTTTTGTAAAAAGTTTTTTTTTTAACAGAATTTCAAGTAAGTTATATAACTAACAAAAACTTTTTGTTTCAGAAACATTCCCACTACTCCTTATTTTATTTGGAGTAACTTCAGGCACCATCATGGTAGGAGCAGTGATCATGCTAGTAATACTATGCCAAAGAAAGCAGAGAAAGAACAAACAGACACAGGTTGCTGAGAAACCAGATGTCACTGTTACAGCAGAAGAATTGTATAAAGAGAATGATAGGAATTCTAATATTAGTGATCTTAAACTCGAATTGAGGCAGGCAAACGGGAGCTGTGAAATTGTAAGTATAGCGTTAGCATATTCCTTTAGTGTTTAACTGTTTCGTTAGTTGTGAGCTTAGTCGAGTGGTCGGAACATGTGATACGTACGTCCAAAAAGTAAACATGTGCAACATGTTTAATTTTTGTATTTTTTGGTACTTGCTTTCGGAGATTTTTATGAAAAAAACAGTATTTTTTATTCTTTGTGGCTTTTCGTGACATTATAACTGCATATATATATTTTTTTTGCAAATTCCATTTTCCGCTTTTATTTTTCGAGTTCATTACCGGCTGCGGAGGCTTTCTCTTATAATAATAGTAGTGGTAGGTAATTCTTATGTTAGTAGGATCGTATTCATAAAAGGTTAGAATCAAAGCCACTCATTTTTAAATTAGTAATATACATAATTACCTAATGAAAATGAGATTCCTGAGTTAGTAGAGATTCAGATATCAGATTCAAGATTCAATTAATAGCTCTGCGGTTTTCATGTGAAGTTAGAACATTATAAATTTAGCTTATTAGCAGAATAGAATCTACACATGATCAGCGTTCAGTGTCCGGAAAGGTTTTATGAGGATAAATTAAAATTATAATTATTGATATCATGACCAACTATTTAATATTGGCCTATTATTAAATAGTTGGTCACGATTCACTCTAAAATAAATGATTACGGTTACTACGGGATAAAAATTACCTCCTTTCAGTTGCAGTTTAGTAAAAAAATTATGAGTCGCCCAGTTACAGTTAATAATTTCTTAATAAATCCACATCCTGCTATAATTAAACCATACTTAGCTTGTAACATAACAGCAGGAAGCGATTACATCCATAAACAATATATCAATACATTTTTTTTAGGATTACTCAAACACAGGATCGGACAGTACACTATGTTCGAACGCTAAACTTGGAAGCGGTATACCCCTTGCCGGTACAGTGCCTCTATCATCAATAAACCAGGCGAACACATATCAGCCGTATAGATATAGCAATGACTACACGGATCCCGCGTACGCTGATTGTTATAAGGTAATGGAATTTGTAATGTGTCTATCAATATTCTATTCAACATCTTGTATGATCTTGGGAGAATGTAGTTTGATATAACTGTTTGTTTGTATACAGAGATTTATTTTCCTTTTGCTTTGTGATATCTTTATTTTTATTAATTCTATGCCTATGTGAATGTTCTTCAATTTCTTCATTTGTTTTAGGTTAACGGTTTTAGCAACGGTTACCAGACTTATGTGCATTATGGTCATGACTACACCCCTGGGTCTTTGAGGGTGCAGTCTCCTACCATGAGCAATGATAAACTTACGCCTAATAGGTAAAATTACTTTCGTATTTGTTAATTAAAAATTCTGTGTTTTCTTTTTCTCTAAGTCTCTTACATGTTTTTACCCGTAACTAATCATTAATTCTTTCTCTGATGTTCAAAAATATTATCCTGCTGGTTCTTTGTTGGTAAAGTAAGAGGTGACTTAGCTTCTCCCAAAAATAAATATATTTTCTTGCGATATTATGCCAGTTATCTCCCTTTCGAATCAATCAACGAACAACGAATAAATGTAGCAATGGCACATCATCAAAAAAATATGACGGTGAAGACATTCTTGTTTTCATGATTTCCATGTTCACCTTTAATAAATTTTACGTAATTAATTTTTTGAGTTTTTTTATTTCTACCGTATCAGTCGCTAGAACATTCTTCTAGTACTCATGCTACACGACAGACGACCCTACCAATATTCCTCAGTAGTACTTAATTCTTAATATTTGTTAACAACAGGTCAGTAAACGGCAGTCTACCACGTAGTGTGGATACGCCTTCAACAGTCCAGTTCAACACTGGCAACGGGTCACAGAACAACTCGTTACAACGTAAGCAGAAGAGACAAGATAGTAGCAATGCGCTCAATAATCTTGGACTTCCTACTACTGAGGGTAAGTTTAAAGAATAATTTGTTTTGAAAGCGCATTTGGGGGCTTATCCAGTATATATAATAGTTACCATTGAAGTCAACTTTCTTGACTGCCACCTAGGCACGTTAGACGCGCGGTTCAATTGTTTTTCAGCCATCCTTTCATACGTAGAGTAGCTGTGGGTGCGGTAGACGATCCCGCCTACATTTTTTGTATCATTTGAAGCTTTTCGTAGTGCGTAGTTAATCTGTGGGCCAGTGTTTAGTAGCACCTTTATTCATGTTATGTATGTTCTAAAAATTCAATTTAATTTGTTCATTAACTTCGTATTAAATGTCAAGACCACGGCGATGATGGTGGGATTAGCTTGACTCCTATCGATGGGACCGGCCCGCACTGGCAAAGGACAGAGTTGTGTGGGAGGGGGAATGGGAGGCGTTTGCCCAACAGTGGCACAAAATAGGCTAGTTAGATTAGATTACATTTCTCAAGTGGTGTGATTAAGATACAAAATCTTAACATAATATATTTTTACTGTTGCAAGCCCACCTCAACAATTATTATATCATATTTTATATAAAACCATAAACTATAGACCTGCTACGTCAAAGCATACAACTCTTTGACATATGTACTCTTTGTATCCTTCGTTCTAGCGTAATACTTTAAAGGCTTTTAAAAGGGGAGAAATCGCTCGTGAAATATTTCCTTCATACCGTATTCGATAAAATTTTGCTTCAATGTTTCAATGTGAAGGAATTTCGTTTGGGATAAATAAAACTTGTATACTGTGTAGGGAGATGAGAAATGTTTTTGTAGGATTATACTGTAATAAATTCGATGAGAGTATTTCGAATCATATTTTTGCAAGACTCTGTTTCTACTACGAGCTTGATGTAAATAAAAAGGTTTAAGGTTTACGTCTTGGAATCAGGGCTCAAAGTTTTTCAAAGGCAATTTTGCCTTTAAAGGTTGATCTCACTAGAGTGCTATGCAAAGTGAGCAGTTTAAATTATATTTTGGCTCGAGACATTGATTCCGAAACAGTATTGCGACATTCGTTTCTCCAATCAACGATTCGCTGACAGAAAGACTTAGTTACCAGTGTTTCGCCAATAGAACATTTCAACGATGAACAATTCGCCGGCACAACCAGGGCAAATTCTTTTCCACCTTGTTTTGTTTTTTTTAATCCCCAAAATCATTACACGTCTCCTCCACCGTATTTACTTCCAGCAAAAACCTAATCCTTCTCTTCTTTCCAGTAAACCGTGTACCAAACGGCGGTATTATCCACGGCGTAGACGTCAGGTACGCCGCCACATACGGTAACCCACATCTCCGGACGGGATTCTCTAACACGGTGAATACGGCGAAACCGGCGTCGACTCCCGCGCCGCCGCCTTATTCGTCTGTTAGAAGTTCTGTTATTTTACCTTCAGGTAAGTGAGAGTCGATAGAATTTGAGAATTGTGGTCATATTATATATTTGGTTTTTCTGGAGCTTGGACAGTAGGTATTCAATGTATAGTTATTAATTTGAAAGTATTCTGTCTCATTGACTACTGTTAAAAGGCTCTAGACAAAGTGACTTTCTATCAGTGATATCGATTGTCCACTAATGGTTTATTGTTCGAAATACCACTCGATCCAAAATTTCGGAATGTAGCGCGTATCCACAGATATGCCTCTGCATGGCAATCTCATTCATTTTGGACTTTTCGACTATCGTTGTTGCAGGTAGGATTTAACTTTGTCTACGCCTTATAAAGTTTTCATAATTTTCTTTTCATCATCACATTCTCAATAGTTAGTATATCTGCAATGGAACTATGTATATGTATTTTGTCCTCTTCATGCAAAGGTCAACGACACATTACGATAAATTAATTGATAGTGTTACCGATCAAAGTGACTTAAACCTTTTGTATCACTTTTAAACACCGTAGGTTGAGGTTGTCAATAACGCAACAGACTTAATAGTAAAGATATTGTGACATCTCAAGGAGATCATATGAGAATACCAACCTTACGTGTGTTAGCAGACAGGCCGGTTGGTTTAATATACCTACTTTTAAAGTGTGATACAAATTAATGTATGTCGTTATATTCATGTAGATTTTATGATTGTCTGGCAGTTTGAGTATTTTTGCGGCCTACTCAAATGTCCTTACTTTGGTATTGTTCGTCGGTTCGTTGAGCTCCTCAAAGTTCTGAGTTGAGCTTCGCGATGACTGACAAATGCTTGCACTGTCTGGACAGGTCCACTCGAATTCGTGTGTTGCTTTCTTCAAAAGCTCATCCCAGACATAAACGTACTCGTACATGGTTCTCATATGATTTAACCAGTACACACTGTATGGATTTGAACATTTTAAAAGAGACTTTGACCTCTGAGTTTGTTTCGGTGTTTCTTCTCAGGGTAGTCAGCTAGGAAACACCGGCCTCATCTAGCTTAAACTGACAAAAAACATTGACGTGTAAAAGTGTTCCTTGTAACCTATTTACTGAATAAACATCATTTATCATTTATGAATAGGTTTTTATATAAAGAGGAAAATAATTGGACTGTCGCAATTGAAATCCTACTAATATTATAAATGTGAAAGTTTGTATGTTTGTTAATTTTGTATGTTTGTGTTTCAATCACGTCAATACGGTTGAAGGGATTTGAATGAAATTTTGCACACATATAGATAAAAGCATAGGCTCTTTTTTACCATGCGGGCAAAGCCACTGGCAGAAGTTAGTAAGAAATATTAAAATAAGTTAACAAGTAGTGCGATCCAGATTTTTATTTATAACAGTCTCATCTTCAATACCGCTGCCAAGCGATAGACTTTCCGGTTATTACAATATCTGCTTTACACTCCGACTCAGATTGATACTCGTACGAGCCACAACTCAAATATTTATTTTTCCCGCACAGGTAACTCCTCCCACTCAATAACATCACCCACCAGCCTGGCGTCACCACAGTGTGCCACCAGCCCCATCACCACTTCAACCATGTCTACTGACAGTACGCAACCACCACCGGTAAGTGTTAATTTAATTTCTTCTTCTTCAATACCGAATATTTTTAATAGTATTCATAATAGTATTCACTTTTGGAATTGTTGGTGTTTTTAAAACAAATAATACTGGATAGGAAATATAGTGTATTTTATAATACCTATACTTTTATTTGATGATAAGAAAGTTATTTGTTTGTTTTGTTTTAAATAAATAGTTGGCAACATTGTTTTTTTTGGTTCTTGTTAAACATAACATTGAGTTCCATAATAATCAACTTTTCACTAGTGTAAATAAAAACAAAACAAACTGTGTCGCTCACTTTTGTCTCTTTCTCTTCTCTGTTAATTTGCGCAATGTCTTGGAAGACATGTCCATCATTTTCTACATTTAAAAAAGTTTAGCCCTTCCCTTTCTTCTGTCATACTTTCCTGGTAGTTCCGTTCCTCATCTACGTTTTTTTCACGGTATATTGGCGATATCGAAAACACAACGCACTTTCGTTCGGACGGTTCTTTCGGCATAACATTTAAAAACTTCATAACTTGTTGTAATAATAAAATATTTCTCTCAGGTTGGTGTTGCGACCTCGTCAGCGACGCCACAATCGCCGAGTGCTCACTACATCTTGGCGCCATCGAATAGGACTATTAGTAATGCAACTGTTACTAAGAAAGGTGAGAAAATAATCACAAGTATAATTTTCTCCGCAGCGACATGTCTTAGAACCAAAACTTCGGAGACATGTAACATCCACCAACCCGCATTGAGTCCGCGTGGTAGATTACGACCCACACTCTCTATCGTGAGCAGGCTTGTGTCCCAGTAGTGGGAACATTATATAACGATTGTTGAAAATCCAAAGTGTACGGGATAACATATCACGTCGTTAATACCAAATAATATCATCATCATCGTCATCATCATCAGCCTTTTAATGTCCCCACTGCTGGGGCACAGGCCTCCTTTCTATGAGAGGGTGCAAATATTTTGTACTATTAACAATCGTTATCTGTATATAAATAATTCAAAGTCCTGACTGACAGACATATAAATGCACAGCCTAAACCACTGGTCCTAGAGACATAAAACTTGGAGGGTGTGTTCTTTGTGAAGTGTAGGTATCCACTAAGAAAGGGTTTTTCGAAATTCAACCTTTAAGGGGGTGAAAAGGGGGTTTAAAGCTTCTAACGGGGGAAGTACTAATTCCACGCGGGGTAAGCCGCTAGCAGAAGCTAGTACTTGATAAAATCTTTGTTTATCTAGAGCTCAAAAATAGAATCATTTACAGATGTTGCCATCATTTGCTTAAGATATATCCACTAAAAAAATCCAAGACATGAACAGAATATGAATGATGTTTTCTGTTTGGGTAAAAAACTGCACAAAAACACCAGTCCAGTAATTTCAGAAGTATTTTTTTTTTAATATAACTTAGTACTTATTCCTTTTGATATCCTGCATTATGTGGCAATGCTGGTCAAAGGCCTCCAATTGTAACTTCCTTATCTAAGTGGTCAAATGAAAAACAACATTTCTACGCATTAACTCATAGTCAGCCAAACTTTAATATATTTCACTTTAAATGTGCATCCCTTTCGACTATTGAAAGGACTTGCTATTACGATTCCAGTGTCCGGAAATCGAATACGGGTATATATCATGCAACGTCAAACGGGTAAATAATTCACACTATGTTGAAAACGTGGTGCTAAATCATGGATAGTGGTCTGAAAACCTCGCGATCGATTTGTGTGTTTTCGTTCAAGTATTAAACGGCGTAGGTCTGGAGTGAAAAAGCTTTAGGATATGTTCAAATAATAATTTTGTTACTACCTAGAAGGTATTAACAATATATAATTATTATGAAAAAGAGAATTCTGTTTGAGAAAATCTGCCATTCTAGGTAGTAACAAATTATTAATTGACTACTAAATAAAATAAGTTTCAAATGTCAAACCATAGAGCACGGAGACAGTTTGGCGATCGCTGCTAAAGACGACATTTTCATGGTTTTCCATACAAATGTATGTCAGTGAACGCCTCTGATATCTACAGCATGTAACAAAAAACCTGTCCCATCCAATAAATTAAAAAAAAATAACTCATAAAAACCAAAAGATATAGATTTTTATTTTTATAAAATATGCGAAAAACACTAAATATCGCAAATTTTCACACTCCACAAGCCGGGAAATCTTTTCATTTTTACCTATTTTTATTTCAAAGGATACCGCCCTGCACTAGCCGCGCTGTAGCCACTCTTTAACAAAGGATCAAAAAGACCGTCTCGCTCAGGCGGCTTCTTTGACACAAAAATGTAGGTGAACTTTGTCGAGCGCTCAGTGTTGCCTATGATAAGTTTTTCTTTTTTTTTGGTTAATTATATTCATTGGGGAAAAATAATAATCACGTATCCATGATTACGTATAATTATGTGTACTCAGTACGATACCAAATAATATCCTTCAGGATCGGACAGGGTTTTTGTTACACGCTGTATAGATACTGAGGGCATGAAAATTTATAAATATGCTTTTGGCAACTGAAACATACGATTAGCACAACTGCTCAGATGCGATTATTACTGTAATGGCGTCTCTGGACGACACAAAAATAGAAAAAGCTGGCATTAGATGAAAGAGGCTTTTGCCGCAATAGGCGGCCTTACATATTTATCTATATAAAAATTAATGGCTAAATCTGTTGCTGAGAGTAAAACTCGAGAACGGCTGGACCAATCTGGATGAACTTTTCTTTAAACAATTTGTTGAACTCTCAGAAAGGTTCTTAGGAAAACAAAAAATTGGAAAATTATACACGGGTGAAACCGCAGGGCACAGCTAGTAGAAATGATTAAAATAAAGTAACAATACTGGTATAATCTTATTAATTAAGAAATATACTAAACAAACAAGCAAATATACTAGGTTAATACAATGTATTGTGAGGGATAAATAAAGCTTATTATTATTATCTCTTGACGCTGCCTTTTACTTACTCTGTGTGTGTGTGTATCTTTCGTTATCTGTGTGAAATTTGACGTTTATATTGACAGTTGTTTCATTCTTTACAGGTAACGGTCATCAAACCCCGTTAGCGACCCACGTATAAGCTAAGTTTAAACATTTTTCTATAAAAGACTTTGGATGAATTTACTACGCAGTGACTCGTGTATCAGTGTACTATAGTTATTTTTATTTAATATTAATTTAGAAGTATTTCCCTTCGGTCACTTCTACGGTCAAATTAAAGAAATGTAATCAATTAAACTTTTGTAAATCATTACAGTTTTAGTTCAAGCATTTTCTGTAAATTTTAATAAATGTATACTTAAAAAAGTGATTGAACAGCAAAATGTTTGAATGAAAAATGCGAGCCTCTACTGTCCTTGAAGTAAACTAGCATAATAGTGTTCAAAATCTAGGTTTTAGATCGTAATAAATAGATTACCATGAAAAAGTTCTTGTCACAACCGAATTAGGCAAAGATTGAGCGGTTAAACCTACCTTTCATGATGTTAAGTAATATTATTGCGTGTGTTACTTTATAAGTGTTTTATTTAACTGGGATTACGGAAATGCTGAGTTGGCACTATTTTGTTTCCTACATGAACTCTTTACTATTTTTTGCCCAGACGTTCTTATCATTTTTAGTTAATTTAGTAAATGAAAATGTGTTAAAAAATAAATATATTTTAGGTTTCCGAATTTTCTTAAAGTACTCGAAATTTCATAAAACCAGTCTTTTTTCAATTCAAAATGGTGCCACTTAAGTTGTGAAAAAATTAGTCAATTCTTTGAAAGTTGTTGAAAAAAATATGTAAATTTTCGTCAATTTCGTATAATCCGACTGAGACTGGTCTTGTTACTATTGTATTAAAGTGTGTATAATAATTATAAATTAAATATATTTGAGTGTAATGGCGGTATTTCTCGTGAGAACCATGAAGTGGTATCAAATAGGTTGTCCTTTGATGAGCTAAATTACTTGCTTTACTGAAATTTTATTATGGAATTGCAGACTTAAAGGTTTTATTTCAGAAAATTCTACTATAAAACGCTGTCTTTATTTAAAAGTTAAGTTAAAAAAATATTCAACTTTAGCTCATGAAAGGACAGTGAATAAAGCTTAGAAAATAAAGAACATACCCCATTCTCTTCAAAAGTATGTGTTAATACATTTCCATTAAATTCATCGCCTTTTAGATACATAATTACTATTATTTTCTTGTATATAAAATTAAAGTCAATTTTATTAAAAACTTTTCGTAATAAATACGTAGACTACTTTTGTTAAAAATAGTATTTTATTCGTCGTTTTTATGTTTTTTTTTCACATTTTTATTAATAAAATGAAAATAACTTGTAAATGTAAAAATAAACGTAATAATTACTATTCTGTAGTTTTCTGTTACATCGTTAATTTTCTAGAAAAGTACATATCAGAATAAGTATCGTTTTATGTCGTCAATATTGTCAATTAGACATAAATCTTACAATTATGAAATAAGCTTTAATTTCTCTAAAATGTGCCATTTTCATGAAATCTCAAACATATCTTACATATACATTTAAATTTTGCAAAAATTGCACAGTTCTTCCATTCATTTCTTTAGTGCAATGTCAATTTATATTTTAATAAAAATTACTGGGCATATTTTGAAATACACATTATTTTTTATTTTTGCAAAGTTATTTTTTGGATAAATATGTCCAGTAGAGAATTTAATAGTAAAATAAATCAATTATGAAATTAAAAATAGTTATTATATATTTACGGCTTATCACAATATGCTCAATAATCTATAGGAAAAGTAAACATTTCATTTAAAATTTTCAATTCAAGACTGATTAGACTAACCTACACCACACGCCTAATTTTCCTAACGTTTTTTGTACTATTTTCAATTCAAATTACTATATTTATACTGTCACTTCAACATCATTTAAAAAAAACTCATCAATGAATCGGATTTTTAAAAATCGGAAAAATAAAATAAATTTTCTAATCCACTCTTCTCCTTTTCAAAATTAAGAAGAAAAACAGATAAATATAACAATTTCGAAAAAATCTAATTATCAAATTCAATAAATCAAAATTATTTATGATTGATTCAATAAAATTGCTTCAAGAACAAAATGGCCTAGAAATTACAATTTCACAATATTAATCGAATATAATTGCCTTAGGAATCATCTCATCCGTCTTGTAGTGTTAAATTTTGTCTCAATACTTTTTGTATTTTTATTAAATAAAAAAGATAACTTTAAGTAAAATCAAATAGATGTAGGTCATGATGTGATGCTGATGTGTGTATTTTTTTCTTTCCTGTTTCATTAAAAAAGTGATTCTTATTTTAAAGTTTATTTAGTTAAAAATACAAAAAGTATCGAGTATGTCACTAGCTAAATATAAAACTGCTTACACACTCGCGATTTTATCTTTCGGAACACGCAAAAACGACTGTGTGTAGGGTGGTTTATGTCGATTATTCCTCTTGTAATAAAAACTATTATTATGCTAGATAAATAATTATTTTTTCTGTGATACATAGATTAAAGTGTTTTTTGTAAATATTAATCGCTATATTACTATGTGAGTGAAATTGTTAAGAAAATGTACTACTTAATAATAAAATATGTAAGGCTTTTGACTTTGTGAACTAATTTAGCCGATAGAGGAGAGGAGAGTTATGTTTTATGGAGTGAGGAAAAAAAAGTAGATAGAAAAGCGTAACGACCGAGTTATAAAAAGTTGCAACTTGTAAATTAGTAAAATTGTACAAACTACTTTTCTAAATAAAACGAAACTTTGGCCTATGTAACATGTGTTTTCTTTTACCCTCCAGGGAATCTAATTTTGTTTCCCGATGTCAAAGTAGAAAACTCTTTGTGAATTGCGAGGAAACATATTGAGTGATCTCTTTTGGCATTTCCTATGACTACACGTTTTATTCTGTTATTTTGCCACGAAACCAAAAGTTTCGAGCGAGTGCTTTTCAGTTTTCATTAGCCCGAATTGCTGATTATTTTTATTTCGACCAATTGTTTCGTGACCTCTATTTATTTTTTGAGATTAGTCTATTTCGCCATTTGACGATCTCTGTCGGAGTTTAAAAAATAAAACTTCACTCAATTTATGCCCGTCTGAAGTCTCAAGACTTCAGACGAGCATACATTTATATTACTTATTTAATCATTAATATTTTTCGTAATTAATTATTTTTAATAATTAATAATTATTTCGTTTATTAATTTTTTAACATATTAAATACATTTTTAAATATTTCTTAAAAAAGAATATATAAAAAACATTTAAAAATATAAAAAAAATAGTAGCCCACCGGTATCGGGAACAGGGTCCAAGCTACCGGCGGTCAGGGCTCCAGAGAGAGGAACCGCCTGACAATGCGAGCCGTGTCCAGAAGTACTGCTTTCTGAATCAAGCCCTTGATCCAGCCGCCTAACGAGAGCCTCCTGAGGTGTTGATCGAGGCTCGTGGCTATTAAGCCATTGGCTGACACGACTATCGGTACAATGATCGCTGAGTCCACATCCCACATGTCGACAACCTCGCGAGCCAAGTCAATATACTTGATTTGTTTATCTTTCTCGGCTTTCACGAGGTTCTCGTCATGTGGGACGGTAATGTCAACAATCATTGCACGCCTCTCGATTCGGTCCACCACCACTATATCAGGCTTATTGGCTACAATAGTCCTGTCAGTGATGATGGACCGATCCCAGTACAATGAGATATGACCATTATCGAGAACTGGGTCGGGCGCATATCTGTAGTACGGCACTTCCGATTCCACAAGAGAGTACTTCAGAGCAAGTTGCTGATGGATAATCCTGGCTACAAGGTTGTGCCTATGCAAGTACTCACCGTTAGCTAGACGAGAACAACCAGAGATTATGTGGCGGATTGATTCTCCCGGACGATGACATGCCCGACATATGTCAACCGTGCCGTCCTTCACAATAAATCTCCGGTAATTTTTCGTCATGATAACTTCGTCCATAATTGCACAGACAAAACCTTCGGTTTCCCCAAAGAGGTCACCGACACGCAGCCAGGCTACGGACGCTAGTTGGTCTACATCAGGCCCATGTAGGGCCCGGAAAAAGCGTCCGTGAAGTTCCTTACTCTGCCATACTTCTCTGCGATCGTTAGTGTCAAGCACTAGAGGTTTGCGCCAGTTCTCGTTAGCCAAGGAGAGTGGAGTAAGGCCCTTGTCCACTGCCACTACATCTCGATGCATACCCACGTCAGCAGCTAGGAAATATTCCCTTAGACTGCATACCTCGCGGTTGTGTAGGGTCTTAGCATTTAAAAAGCCTCGGCCTCCACACTTCCGCGGGATATACAGTCTCATCACCGACGAACGTGGGTGATGCATTCGAAATGCAGTCAGCAGCGTACGGACTCGCCTATCCAGGGCGTCAAGTTCTGTTTGAGTCCATTTGAGTACGCCGAAAGAGTACATCAATACCGGCATGACCCAACCGTTGAAGGCGCGCACCTTGTTTCCGCCCGAAAGAAAGCTATTAAATACCTTCTTCAGGCGGCCAAAGAAGCGCTCCTTCAACGATTGCTTCATGTCAGCAACATTGATACCTAACGCTTCCGACATACCCAAATACTTATAGGTTTCGGTTGGAGAGAGGGATCTTAGGTTTATGGAATCCGAGAGTTGTGTTCCCACGGATTCCACAATCTCCCCTCGCTTTACATGCATGACCGCACATTTATCCACACCAAACTCCATCCTGATGGCACTACTGAAGGTTTCAGTTACCTTCAGTAGCTCCATCAGTTGCAGATTGTTGGGGGCAAAAAGTTTCAAGTCATCCATGTAAAGGAGGTGAGATATAACCTGACCACCTCTCTTCAACCGATAGCCTAGCCCTTAATTCTCTAGCAGTGTGCTTAGAGGATTCAAAGCTAGGCAAAACCAAAGCGGACTCAAACTGTCACCCTGGAATATACCCCGCTCGATCCTTATCGGTTCGCTATTCCTCTGGATTTGTCGACATCCTGGATAGTGAAGGACCGTCCTCCATTGCCCCATACATGACATCAGGAAGGTGCGTAGCGTTGCATCAACTTTATACAATTCCAGCACCCTCATGAGCCATGTATGAGGAACTGAGTCATAGGCCTTCTTATAGTCTATCCAACATGTCGACAGATCCTTTCGGAAACGCCGAACCTGTTGGCTAATGGTCATATCTATGAGGAGAAGCTCCTTAGTACCGCGGGACCCATTCCTACATCCATTTTGAGAGGCAGACATGATACAGTTACTATCTATATGTGTGTTAATCTTAGCTCTCAAAATGGATGTAAGAACCTTATAGACCGTCGGTAAGCACGTGATCGGTCTATAATTTTTAGGTTCCGCAGTACTACCTGATTTATGGAGCAGGTGGGTTATTCCTGTAGTTAGAAATTGGGGCAGCGACCCTGACTCTAAGGCAGACTGGATCTGAGATGCCAAGTGGGTATGCGACCTTGTAAACCATTTGATCCAGAAGTTGTGCAGCCCGTCCGGCCCTGGAGATTTCCAGTTAGCTAACGGACGGACTGCACGAGCTACATCTTGGGGGCTGATGATAATTGCCCCCATTTCTGGTATTGGATCGCATACGCGCTCAACATCCCGAATCCAATCGCCCTCGGTATGACAGACAGGCACCGACCAGATGCTGCGCCAGAACGAGTATATGGCGTCATCATCCGGCAGGTGCGTATTAGTCACACCTTGGTCCGGTCGCTCCCAATCCCTATACACCCACCTTTCATTACTTCGGAATGTGCGATTCTGGGTGTATCGTTCTACTCGCCGCTTATACCTGCGAATACGGTTTGCCCATGCATATACTTTCTGCTTCAGGAAGTCGATGCGCTCTGTGACACGGGACATATAGTCTCGGGAGCTGACATCAGTCCCCGAAAACGCCCGTCTCACAAAGCGCATCACTCTTGGGCGAGTGTTGCCCTCCCTGAAGCAGATTAGTTTGCCTATGAGTGCTCTGGCCCCACCAATACGACGCTCGATTCTGCACTGCCAAGCCGGCACGGCTGGCTTCGGTCGTGTAGCTCGGTCATTAGGAAATTTGACGTGAGCTACACGACATGCCGCTACAGCCGCGCAGTACAGCATCGAGTGTGTATCGGTGAGGTCTTCGCAGTCATCTAAATAATTTGACAACTGCGAATCCAGAGCAGCCACCAGCGCCCTATTCTTGTTATGCATGGGCAAACGAGGTAAACGTGGCCTAAGTTCGAGCGGCATGCTGCGATACTCCCGAATAGCACACTCCAAAGCACTCCTCAATTCATCATTGCAGTGGGTACTTACGTTTGTAACCATGTCATTACACTCCTCGTCAGCTTGGCTGGGAGCATAGTTGGACGGTGGTACCACAACTGGTAACACAGTCTCCGACGGAGGGGCAATAACATGGCTACCCATTTCAGTTCGGAGGCGATCAAGTACAGTATCATCCAACATATGATTACGCAGGATGACCCGCACCTGATCCGACAGTCGTTGGGCCGAAACGTTGACGGCTGGCTCAAGCACCTGGAACAAAGAGAGCATCCGAACACGGTACGCGGTCAGGTTGTTACCTCCCTCTGTAGCCCCATAGTATGAGCGCATGACGTTTTTATTGATGGATTGCGTCCATCGCATGCGCTGCACACTTCCACCGGGAGCTGGGACCCTATCAGAGGCCGGTGGGCCTCGGGGTCCTAAGCCGCTCGGCGGCCGGCATCCTCCCCTTCGACGCGCAGGTGGTGGTGTCGTCGGCGGCGAGAAGAACTCGTCGCTGGAGCTCGACGCAACTGCCACGGCCGGTGTCACAGCACTCACGATGGGGCTGGGTTCCGGCGGCGGCGAGGCGGAGCTGAGCGACGACGCCGGAGGTGGTGGGCGTGCACGGCGAGCTGCTGATCTCGTCAACATCTAGGGTGTGTTGTCCAATATTTCGGTTTTTTGTTCATTTGTAGCTTTGTTCATGACAGCTTAGCTGTCATTTCTATGTTTTTTAGTTGTTTGGTGTAGAGTTGGTAGTTTTTCATATTATTTATCTATATGGGTTCTTGCTTTATTGATATTAAATTTTGCTTTTGGTTGAGGGCAAAATAGTTGATAAAATATTTATTATTATTAATTTAATAACGAATTATTAGTTTTCTAAAATTGGTGTGGAAAATTAATGTGGACTGTATATATGACCAGTGAGTCTATTCGCCGCGACTTAAAGGTAGAAACCAGACTTTTCACTACCTGTCTGCAGAGTCCTGAGGTTTTACGGTCACATTCACCAGAAAAGATGGACATATCTTAGAACATCTAATGGTTACTGGCAAGGTCCAAGCGGTTGCAGTCCACTTAGATGATCGAACCAAATTCACTCATTCCTTTTTTTTTTTGTATTTTTTTAAATCATCCAATGACTTCTCCCGCTCTGGGTGAAGTGGGAGGGTGTGTCAGACTTTTACGGACTAAAACCCACCCTTATTCCTTCAGCTGCCTGTGCCAAGGGGCCGCGGTAACTCTATTTCAAATTTATCCGCGACCCCAATCAGGCATCGGCCCTAACAGGCTCCGTCAGGTATTGCTGGCATCTCTTTGAGGCGCGCGTGGAACACTACACGCCGTCGAATCTCGCGCAACATTCCACGAGGCGCTTCATAATGCCAAAGATGGGCACGGATAGCGAAGCATCATGAAGGAAGTGACTTCACGTCGGGAGAATCATGACCCTCAATAATGAGGAACACGATGCCAGGAGGAGGAGGAGAAAATTGGTATTAAAATAAAACCCTTGAGTGAGACGTTACGAAAGCCCAAATCTCTAGTTGTTGAATATTTCAGGGTTTGTCGACATGAAAGGGGAAATGATGATTCATATAATATTCGAACAAGAGCATAAAATGTTTATTACCCCTGCCATACCACCCTAAAAGAGGTAAGTGGATAGCTATAGAGTTTCTTGCATGAGATATTTACCTGAATTTCTATGATTTAATCTACGTATGCTAAAGTAGGCAGGTATAATCAAAATGGTTGACTGAGTTTAGTGAATTGATATTGTTAGCTAAATAATAATTATAAATAGTTCCAATTAAATGTTGATACATGTCACAATTGACCAGAAGACCAGGATAATGGCAACTTTACAAACAGAATACACAACTCGTATTTTTCTTATTGTTGATACGAGTAGTGTGTGTGTGCGTTTGACCACTATCTCACCTGATGGTAAGTGATAATGTGGTGATGTGGTGTAGTTTGTGTGGTGTGTGATATGATGGTGTGGTGGTGGTGTGTGTGTGTGGTGTGTGGTGTGGTGTGGTGGTGTGTGTGTGTGGTGGTGTGTGTGGTGTGGTGTGATATGGTTGTGTGGTGTGGTGGTGGTGTAGTGTGTGTGTGGTGTGGTGTGGTGTGATATGGTTGTGTGGTGTGGTGGTGGTGTGGTGTGTGTGTGGTGTGGTGTGATTTATTTATCTGGGAGCATGGTAGTGCGCTAAGACGAGCCAAGCGAAGTGTAATGTCTAGGTAGTGACTTTTTCTCTAAGCGCTTCGTCGTTTTTTCGAACCCTCATAACTTGGGATTAGACTATACCAGATACACAAAATTCTCGGCATATGATGTCAATATGGTAACTTATTAAGCATATATAAATTCAATTGCATAGCTCTCATACTTTAGATTTTATTGATATCTAAAAAATCCCGATTTTGTCACTGACTCACTCACTGATGACCATCAAAATGCTTAGGGTATTCCTGAAGTCCTAGAGCTGAAAATATTATATATATATAATATATAAGCTGAAATTTGGTATGTAAGCTGTAGGTGTAGAGTTTGTGAAGTTTGGGCTTGTAGAGTTAGGGTGTCTAGAGTTAGATACTTGACTCTACATGAGATCTGAAGATCTGAGAGTGCGAGCCATATGGTCTCGTCTTGGCAACATTTTATATGAAAGTGTTTTTGGTGGGATTAGTGTACCAGTGACCCGTACCGGCTTCGCACGGGAATTGAAAAATGATTCAAAAGACATGTTGCGCCATCAAGCATCCTAATGCAATTTTGACCGTGCGTTGTAAGTTATTGTTTTTCCCTCGGGAACAGTACTTTTATTCTGGATGAAAGGTATCCTATCTCCTTTTCTGTACAGCTGACAACGTAAATATGAGTATATGTAAAATTCCATGATGATTGGTTCAGTGATTTAGGCATAAAATGGTAACAAACAAACAAACTTACTGTCTCATTTCTTATATTAGTTAAAGATCGGAACGCCTTGCAGCAATGACATCAATGGAGCACGAAGAACTTCAGAATCTACTACATTCAACATCCTGCGCGTGGTGTAGAGGTGGTCATCAAATGGATATCAAATTGATTTATTTGATTGCTAATTACTGCATGTGTTTATAATACAATGAATACTTACCTATCAACTATTGTGTGCTTACATACTCGTACATATATCTTCAGAAAATGTTCACTGAATATTTTCTCCACGTTTGAGTAGGTAAATAAAACTATAGCAGAAGTGGGAATAAGTGGAATCCTTCCACACATTGTAAGTATGAAATAGACAGAAGAACGTACTTTGTAGATGTTATGAGGAAATTCATATTGTAGATGGACGTGGACGTAAAATGTTTATCACCCCTGTTAGCGTGGGGCCACGAAGTTGGCGAGTAACTAAAAGTGTTTTGTTTTGTCAATGGTTGACTTTTATAAAATAATAACAAAAATCTGAAAATTAAGACAAAGTCCATAATTCGTTAGTATAAACACAACTTTAAAAAAATTTGAATATTTTCATGAAATCCGACTGTAAAAAACAACTAAAAAGTTTCAAACAAGTCACTTTCCAAACAGTCTGATGCAGTTGGTGGCTGATATTTTAGTTCAATTATTGATTTCATGCCATCAACTGCATCAGACTGCTTGGAAAGTGACTTGTTTGGAACTTTTTAGTTGTTTTTTACAGTTGATTTTTTTGAAAATATATTTTTTTCTACATTTACTGAGTTATATTTTTGGAATCGCCTTCTCGAACCCTTTATTTTGATATCCCACTTAATATAGTTCGTCGACTTTCATTTGTTTCTTTTTCACAATATGGCGTCTGGTTGTCGCCATATTGTATTTTGATTACTGTCATGTCTTTTTTTATTTACTTATTTATTTATGCACACACAAAAACACTTACAGAGGAAAACGAACAAATACAGATAGAAGAGTACAAAGGTGCTGCTTATTTCAAAAGAAATTTCTTCCAGCAGACCTGCGACTGGAAAGTTGGTTGAGAAATGTAGACACAGTGTGTATAAAATAGTTATAGAAACATAAAATAGACTAGAATACAGTCTTTAGTAGCACTCGCAAGATTAAGACGAACCAATTGACGTGAGAATGATCAAAATCGGCTCACGCGTTTGGTCTCTATAGTGCCACAAAGGAACAAACATACATACATACATACTTAAATACATACATAGGCTGATAAACACATAACCCTCCCTTGCATCGCGCAGTCGGGTAAAAACTAGTGCTAGTAGCTCGCGTATCCATAAGGTAACGCAACAGTAGGTTTTTAATTGTGTCTGCTAATGAGGGGCTTGACGCGTTAATACCAGAAAAAATATTACTCCTATTTATTATACACCACATCTATAAAGGGTGGAATCTCATCAATAACTTGCCCCGCTCCGGGTTGAGCGAGTGTCAGTCTCTTACTGACTAAAACCCAGTCGTGTTCCTACAGTTTCCTGTTTTAGGGTCGTGTTAACTCTTACGCTCACTACCGCAACCCTAGCAGAAATACATAGGCTGGATGTTGGCATACATTTTTCATTTGATAACTCAGTCTTCCTGACCTTAGCCCTGCTAAGTTGTGGTCGGCTTCCAGTCTAGTTGAATGCAGCTGAACACCAGTATTTTACACGTAGTTAAAGACTATTTGACGTTCACAACCCAGTTTCTGGTTAACACGATATATTTAGTTAGCCACTATTTTAATCAACTTTGTAAGTAACCCCTTTTTCTTTTTAGATTTTCATTAAAAGATGGCCAAGAAAAAAAAAACGTTACAGTCATCAATTTTGGAGCAGGTCAAGAGTGAAAAGGTTCCTTCTAGGCAAGCGTGCTCCAACGTAACCACATTATTGCTTACCATCAGGTGATATGGTGGTAAGCGCGAGCCTATCAATGGTAAACTTATTGTTATAATAATCACAATTATTATTAGCCCAGAGCTGACGATTATTTAAATAGGAATGAATCCTATCCTATTTTAATAATATTCAGTGGGCATTCGGATAAAAATGCCAGAAAAATAACCAATTTTCTTCCTAAAAGCTTGCTTTGAAGCCTCAAGGTAAAGGGGATTAAGACAGACATGAGATATAAAGGTTATAGTGCACGCACGGCATACTTTTATACCGACTATTACACCTGCATAAATGTACGAAATATATCCATGGCTATGTATATATGGTTGTGAGTGTTGGGTCCAATCAACTGAGCCTATCGCAGTCCACTGCTGGACATAGGCCTCTCCCAGGCTGCGCCACAACACCCTGTCCTCCGCCTTTTGCATCCAGTCTATCCCAGCCACATTCTTAAGGTCGTCGGTCCATCTAGCTGGGGGCGTCCCACACTACGCTTGCCGATACGCGGTCTCCACTCCAGGACTCGTCTGCTCCATCGGCCATCGGTCCTTCGACAAACATGACCAGCCCACTGCCACTTCAGTTTGCTTATTCTGCAAGTTACGTCGGTTACTCCGGTTCTTTTTTGAGTGTTGGGTTATGATGAATCAAATAAAACTATGAGGTGAAGATACTCCACTGATCCACAGGAAAACCAAGGTTACCAACGTAACCTGAAGAATTGCTACACTTAAGTGGCAGTGTGTAAGGTACCTTGGGACTGAGATTGGGACACCTTCCACAAGGTGAAACGGTGACCTGGTAAGGGTCGAGGGAGATCGCTTGATGCAAGAGGCTCGAGACCAGTCGATGTGCTGACGCCTATTTATAGAAAGTAGTGTAGTAGGTACATGTTTTGGCTGAAGTGGCAATGATGTGATACTTGGGTCGTTGATGCAAATCATTAATCGTGCATCGATGTAAAAGCAATCAGTGATAAATCGTTCCAGGCACTAGCCCCAAGATACTTTATACAAAACTGAAGAAAAATGTAATCAAAACGAAAGAGGAATGATATTAAAGCAGATAACATCCCACAAGCTCCTAATCCCATCCTACATTCACGTACTTATCCAATTTCTACTAAAACACATATTTTCCACGAGCTTCAGAGTAACTGTTAAAAAGCTTTAACGCTTAACATTTTTAAACTACGGGTTGAACGTAAAAAGTATATTTACCAAGCGGTCAAAGGTAAAGTTATTTTTAACCTAGTTTTGGAAATTTTAAATGCATTTCCTGAAAGTAGGTACCTACTTGAGTTGTATTTAAATATGGCGAACACGCTGAAAGTTGCCATTTAAAACGTTGGTCAATACACCATTTTTGTCGCTATATTTTTCCCAATGTTAAAGTTAAAATGGACTTAATACCATTTTAACTTTATTTTAAGACGGTAATAGGTCTCATATTTTGGCACTGGTATGATTTTTCGATAGTCAGATACATACATTTTTTTCAAAGTTTGGGTTGGTTTTGTGCTGTATGTCAAGTATATAAAGTATTTAGTTTTAAGATACGGAATACAGTCACTTTGATGTCCACTAGAATGCGGATGTAACACATTTTAATGTTTTTGCAGAATTTGGCAGCAAATGTGTCGAGTCAGCTTTCTCGGCAAGTTTTGCTGAGGTATAATTTTATCTTCATTTTACAGAGAACATGCAGACGTTCCAATGATTTCAAATATTTTCCAGTTTCGTAGATACTTCAGACATAAAACTACACCAATTACACATCACAATATCCACCAGGAATCAATTTGGGAATAGTTAAAACAGCCTTGTGGCTGTTTTTTTAAATGAGTTGTAGGTCGTGGGTTGGAACCCAGCCAGGCGATTTCGTCATCATAATCATCATCAGCCTTTTAATGTCCCCACTGCTGGAGCACAGGCCTCGCAGAGAGAGGGTGTGGGCCGTAATCCAACACGCAGGTCCAATGCGGGTTGGTGGATGTCACATGTCTTCGAATTTCGAAGAGAGGAGGATTGTGTCCAACAGTGGAAACCTTAAAAGGCTGATTACACTTAGGCTTAATATCTGGTACTCTTAAGGATCTCGTTGACCTTTGGTACACGTGACCAGGATTAGTTCAAAGGACGAAAAACGACGAAAAACGTTCCGTGAGACAATTTTCGACTTTCACGCGTGCGAAGTTACTGGTAGAACCTAGTAACAGATATTATGTTCCGTTCATATCAGATATAAACCCGTTATTTCCGCAACTCTCAGGTTTTCCAATTTTCACAGGTGTTGGGGTGTATTTTTAATATCAGTTTGAATTATTCAAATAAATATACCAGCCAGATGGAGACATGAGATTGAACGTTTTGGATTTAATGGAGGAGTGGTATGAAGTTGATCAAATAGGTCGTAATCCTACAAATATTATCCTACTTCCTACTTTCTTACTAATATTATAAATGTGAATGTTTGTGAGGATGTATGTTTGTTACTCTTTCACGCAAGAACTACAGAATGGATTTTAATGAAAGTTAACAGTTATATTGCCTATACATCATGATAACACATAGGCTACTTTTAGGGTTCCGTTCCTAAAAAGGAAAAAACGGAATCCTTATATGATCACTTTGTTGTCCGTCTGTCTATCTGTCAAGACCATTTAACTCGGGAACGCGTGGAGGTATCGAATTGAAATTAATACCATATACTCAAGTCTATAGTCCCTTGAAGCTGTGAAAAAATCAAACTTCTGAATTAACGTAAAAAATAGATACGGCCGTTTATGCCGCAAATACCGTAAAAACCGTATATTTCTGCTCTCTCAATTAAAAGTCGTATATCTGCGCCTTAAAATTGTTGGTCTTGCGGCTGATCTCTCCGGTCGTGTCAGATGGCCGTCTCATCGGGCTATGAGAGTAAAGGAACAGAGTGCAGCTGTATTTGCGTACACGCTATTGCACTATAATATTTTCTGTGTATTTGGCTAATCTCCATGAAGATTGGTTACCGTGACCGGAATTCATTCGAAAGGATTACATTAAAACTCTCACAAAAATGCTCTCACTCAATACTTCCTTTCTGATTCCCTTTCAGCATTTATCTTTCTCAATTTATAACTCTTACATTTATTCTCACTCTATTTCTTTGTTTCACTTTTTGATGTAGGAATTTCGATACGCCTTTCTTTCCTGTAAACTCTCTGTCAATACAATAACAAACAAACAAATGGTGGACATCCCATCCACCACCACTAAACGTACTGGGAACACATTCATTGTGCGTACAGTTTTTTTTTTTTTTTGTGGTATGGGAAATCATCCAATGACTTCTCCCGCTCTGGGTGGAGCGGGCGGGTGTGTCAGACTCTTACTGACTAAAACCCACCCCTGTTCCTCCCTGCCCTGAATGCCCAGGGGCGAGGTAACTCTTTCGAACTTATCCTCAACCCCCGGGCAGGCATCGTCCATGACGGGCCCCGCCCTGTTTGCTAACAACTCTTTGAGGCGCGCGTGGAACACTACGCTCCGTCGACTCTCGGGCCTGGTGCTGATCGGACGGCGAGCTACCCATTACTCGCCGTCCGCAGGCCCGGGTCGGGTCCGCTAAGGAGTGGAATTCTCTGCCGGAGTCTGTGTTTCCTGATAGCTACAACCTGGGAATCTTTAAGTCTGAAGTTAATAGGTAACTTCTAGGCAAGCGTGCTGCTGACCATATCATCATAATATCATCTGCCGAACCTTTTCTCAATTATCTTGGGGTCGGCTTGCAGTTTAACCGGATGCAGCTGAATACCAGTATTTAACATGGAGCGACTGCCTATTTGACGTCCACAACCCAGTTACTGGGTAATAGATACCCCTTGGTAAGACTGGTTGTTAGACTTTCGAGCTTCTGACGACCCGTAATGACTGTCAAAGATCCATGATTGGCAGCCGGGACCAACGGCTGAACGAGCTTTCCGAGGCGCGGAGGAGTCTCGGTATGAAAAGATGGGCACCCATCAATGGACCAACCTCAGCAAGCGTAGCTTAACCTGATGGATCGACTCTTGCGGCTGTTATTACTTTAGCCACTACATATTATAAAACAAAGTCCCTGCCGTGTGTGTACGCGATAAACTCAAAAACTACTGAACTGATTTTCATGCAATTTTCACCAATAGACAAGTGATTCATATGGAAGATTTAGGTATAAAATTTTTACCCATGCAACGCTAGGTGGGTCACTTATTAGTTATATTTTATTGTTTGTGTAGATCACAATCATTATCGCTTACGGTCAGGTGAGATAGTGGTCAAAGGCAAGCCTATCAATGCAATGATAGAAAAAAAAAGAATAACTTCATTGAAATTTAAGTTACAATGCAAGGAAACTCGTGACATTAATAGGTTACTTGGAAACTCTTTCAAAACTCCTGAAAAAAAGGAGAGAATTATTGGAATATTCCAAGAGTCTCATAGCAACAAAGTCTTCAAAGAATACCTTATTGCTTATGTCTAAGGATGAAAATCCCCTAGCACGGGAGTGGTTTAATCGATTATTTTTCCAATAAAACTAATTGCTTCCTTATCTTATTTTTCCGTATGGTTTTTTAGTTCTTTTTTATTTTAGTTTTTTAGTTTTTTTTATGGTTTATTAGTTCCGTATGGTGTCGGACGTAAAAGAATAGTACCATCCCATCACTTCCCGTGGGTGTCGTAAGAGGCGACTAAGGGAGCTTGAGACCTAGTGCATACTACTATAGCACCATGGGCCACCCGCGCGGTGGCGGGTAAACCACCAAAAACAGCATTCCCAAGGAGGGTTGGCGTCAGGCAGGCGGCCGGCTATAAAACTTCTGCCAAAACCTTTTTGCAACATGGTCTGTAAAAATATGATGTGCGATAGGGCTAGGGCGTACCCCACAGGCGACGCGCAGGGGCAGCACCTGGCTCCTGTGGGAAATGGACAAGGGTTGTCGCACCAGAACGGGCGGGTGCGACGTAAGACGCAAGCTCGGAGAGTGAGAGAATTAAGATTGAGGTGTGCGAGCTGGAATTTAGGTACTATGACTGGAAAAGGAAGAGAGTTAGCAGATGTTTTAAAAAGGCGACGGATAAATATAGCGTGTTTGCAAGAAACGAAATGGAAGGGTGCAAAAGCAAGAGAATTAGGAGAAGGATATAAGTTTTATTACTGTGGAAGTGATGGCAAACGGAATGGTGTGGGCATAGTTTTGGATAGTGAGTTAAAAGAATGTGTGGTGGATGTTAAAAGAGTAAGTGATAGAGTGATAGCTATTAAAGTGGTTGTGGAGAGTATGATAGTAAATGTTATTAGTGCGTATGCACCCCAATCAGGATGTGAGGATAGTGTAAAAGAAAAGTTTTGGAAGGACTTCGATTGTGTGATGATGAATGTACAGGAGAGTGAAGAGGTGTTTGTGGGGGGTGATTTTAATGGGCATGTAGGAAGTCTGAAGTACGGTTATGAGAGAGTGCATGGTGGTTGGGGGTACGGAGACCGTAATACTGATGGCGAGACATTGTTGCAAGCTGCTTCGGCTTTTGACCTGGCAATAACTAACACCTGGTTCAAAAAGAAAGACGAACACCTGATCACTTACAAAAGTGGCCAGCACGCGACCCAAATTGACTTTTTCTTGGTGAAACGAAACAGTCTCAAAACAGTCAAAAACTGTAAAGTGTTGCCAGGCGAAGGCTTAGTCTCTCAACACAGGCTCATAATGATGGACGTAACAGTCAGTGTTTCGTCCGGTAGGAACAAAGAACGGCCCCCACCCAAAATCAGATGGCGTATGATAGAAAATGAGGAGTGTGCAAGTATGTTTAAGAGTCAAGTGGTAGATAAAATGATAGACATGAAAGATATGGAAGGAAAATCTGTGGATGAATGTTGGAAAGAGATGGCGGATTGTATAAGGCGAGTAGCAAAAGATGTGTTTGGAGAATCGCAAGGTAAAGGCATGATAGAAAAGGATACATGGTGGTGGAATGAAGATGTGCAAAAGATGCTAAAAGAAAAGAAAATTTCGTTTAAAGTATGGCAGAATGTAGAAATCGGAAATGATAATTTGAAAGAAGAGAAAAAGAAAATTTATAAAGAATCGAAGAGGAAGGCAAAAAAGGCGGTTGCAGTTTCCAGGGCTAAGGCGCAGGAAAAGTTATATGATTTACTGGACAGCCCTAGAGGCCAGAAGGAGCTCTACCGGATTACAAAATTAAGAGAAAGGAGAACGAGGGATATAATGCACATAAAATGTATGAAAGATGAACTCGGTAAAGTCTTGTCGAAAGATGACGAAATAAAAGAGCGATGGAAGGTTTATTTTGAAAAGTTGATGAACGAAGAGAATGAATGGAATGGTGTGCTCAAGAGGTACAAGTAAATATGGGTTTGGTGAGAGAAATTAGCATGGATGAAGTAAGAAAGGCAGTTCAATGTATGAAAAATGGAAAGGCCATGGGCCCTGATGACATACCAGTAGAAGTATGGAAGTGTTTAAAAGAGGATGGATGTATGTGGCTGACTTTATTCTTCAATAAGTTGTTGTATGAAGAAGTGATCCCACAAGAATGGTGCAATAGTTCGCTAGTGCCCATCTTCAAGAATAAAGGGGATGTACAGGACTGCAACAACTATCGAGGGATAAAGCTCATGTCACATACTATGAAAGTATGGGAGAAAGTGATAGAGAAAAGATTGCGAGAGGAGAGTGAGATTACCCCGAACCAGTTTGGGTTTATGCCAGGTCGAGGGACAATGGACGCCACCTTCGCTCTCCGTCAATTGTGCGAGAAGTACAGACGTGTGCACAAGAACTTGCACATGGTGTTCATTGATCTTGAGAAAGCGTATGATAGGGTACCTCGGGATGTGTTGTGGTGGGTCTTGAAAGAGAAAGGTTTGCCTGGGAAGTATGTTGAGTTGATTCGTGCTATGTACAGACAATCTAGTACCTACGTCCGGTCGGCTGCTGGCAACACCGATGAGTTCAGTGTGGCTGTAGGCTTGCATCAAGGGTCGGCTTTAAGTCCTTACCTCTTCCTGTTGATTATGGACGCTCTTACGTCGGAAATACAGGAAGAGGCACCCTGGTGCATGCTGTTTGCCGACGACATTGTTCTGGTCGGTGAAGATGGACCTGAGATCCAGAGCAGATTGGAGAAGTGGCAACAGAAGCTGGAGAAAGTTGGCTTGAAAATCAGCAGAACCAAAACTGAATACATGTTCTGCGATTTCGGCGGTCTCTCCAGTTCTGAAGCTGTAGTGCTAGATGGCGCGCTTCTCCCAGTCTGCTCCGATTTTCGGTATCTCGGTTCACTCGTGCAAAGCGATGGCGAAATAGATCGGACTGTTAAGCACAGAATTAACACTGGATGGATGAAATGGCGGCAGGTCACCGGGACTATCTGTGACTCCCGCATTCCCCTAAAACTTAAGGGGAAGATTTATAAAACAATGGTCAGACCTGCTGTCTTGTATGGTTCAGAATGTTGGGCAACAAAAGGGATGAATGAAAAGCAATTGCATGTAGCTGAGATGAGAATGCTAAGAGCGATGTGTGGTGTTACGCGCATGGATAAAATTAGGAATGAGTATATAAGAGGAAGTCTGAAAGTGGCACCGCTGACTGAAAAATTGTGTGGAAATCGGTTGTCGTGGTATGGGCATGTGATGCGGAGGAATGAAGAAAATGTCGTGAGGAAAGTCTTGTGTATGAATGTGGATGGCTATAAGAGTAGGGGAAGGCCAAAGAAAAGATGGTTGGACTGTGTGAAAGAGGATATGGGTAAAAAGGGGGTGACTACAGAGATGACGACTAATAGAGGAGTATGGAAGAAAAAGACATGTTGCGCCGACCCCAAATAAAATTGGGATAAGGGCAGGAGAATGATGAAATGATCTTAATCGACTTAGTCAGATTGTTTTAGTAACTCGATAGCCATCGATTATTCGGACGATTGTAACACATTGTTTACGTGCTGTCCTAGGTGGGTCACTTATTAGTTATATTTTATTGTTCGTGTAGATCACAATCATTATCGCTTACGGTCAGGTGAGATAGTGGTCAAAGGCAAGCCTATCAATGCAATGATAGAAAAAAAAAGAATAACTTCATTGAAATTTAAGTTACAATGCAAGGAAACTCGTGACATTAATAGGTTACTTGGAAACTCTTTCAAAACTCCTGAAAAAAAGGAGAGAATTATTGGAATATTCCAAGAGTCTCATAGCAACAAAGTCTTCAAAGAATACCTTATTGCTTATGTCTAAGGATGAAAATCCCCTAGCACGGGAGTGGTTTAATCGATTATTTTTCCAATAAAACTAATTGCTTCCTTATCTTAATCGACTTAGTCAGATTGTTTTAGTAACTCGATAGCCATCGATTATTCGGACGATTGTAACACATTGTTTACGTGCTGTATTGAAGTGTTTATGATCGACAAATTAATTTATTTCATTTGCAAAGTTAGTTTCTTTTTAATTTCTTGGAGTGCCCACTTTATTATTATACAGTGTGTCACATATCGAAATGAAAAAATATTTACATTCTTTTTTATTTTTTTTCCGTCGATTTAATTAAGCATAGATCCCCATATATGCTTAATTTAATCAACGAAAAAAAATTATGTTAAAAAAATAAAAATTAAAAATTATGTAAAAAACAAACAAAACGGTTTAACTTTTAAACTAAATGATCTATCGCGATTAAATTAACTCCATAATGATTGGAAGTAATGTAAAATAAAAATTGAAAAAAAAAAACTACCCTCAATTGATAATAAACAGGTTTAATTAGCAAAAATCTGCTTATATTTTCATAAATTAAAAAAGAAGATAGAATAATTTAATATCATAAATTTAAAAGATATACAGGGTGTAAAAACACAGATCACATAGCCGTCAACTACGCATACTGTACATCTAACAAAGTAGTATTGAGCAAATTTTTTTGCTGGGAAACTCCTTTATTTTTAGGTATGAAAAAAACACTATTTTTTTTTAACGCGAACCCAGGCAAGCGGAGTTAAACCCCGCCCCTTCGCTCTTAGCCATGTAGGTACTTGTCGGATACGTTTGATATTCATTGCGTTTTTGTAACTGCAAATGCGTAATTTCGAAAAAAAATCGAAAATTCAGGTAAAGTTTGGAAAAAAGTTTAATAATAGCACTTGGAATTCATTTTCGTACAAAAGAAAAAAAAATTGTGACTTTCACCTTCAATATCTCCAGAACCAGTGGATTCCCAGTTATGGTCTAGTGGAAAATAAATATCCAAATAATGGGTAGAATATGTGGCTTTCGGCTTCGGAAACTGTCTTTTTACACCCGATATACAAACTAATAAGAATACCTAGCATGTACAAATGCGTAAGAAAACAACTCATTGGTTATCAAAAAATTCATCCATAGCTGTCAATGGAAAAAGTGCCCAGAACGCTAGCAACATTGCCACGTTGAATAGCAATGCTGATTCGTTGGCCAAAGAAAAGCCCAGCCCTCTGGTCACGTGAAGAGTCGACTAATAGTTTATTGATATGCCGAAAAACTCGATGAGCACTCGGATCCCATGGCTGCAGTGTTTCAACCCCAAACGGCTCAAAATAATTTAGATTTTTTCTATATTTTTTCCGTTGATAAAATTAAGCATAGATTTCCCTCATTTCAATATGTGCACATTATAAAGACTCACACTGTATGTTTGCTTATTATTATTACACTTCATTGCTACTTTTTATTAAAATGAAGTCAATATTTCACACAACAGAAAGGCCTAATAACCTTCTTTGATAGTAAAAGTTTTAAACGGTTTTGGGACAAGCCCGTCTTAATATTTACTACTACTGTTATACTGAAAGCCAAAATAAATAATAGCGACCACCAGAATTCAACGGAGCAAATATACGAATTTGAGCAATTCAATCAAGTGCTGTAAGAAAGATGAGCACGGTGAGCAGTGGCGGCTCAGTGGTAACGGCCGCGATTAACAAGTTGTATGTCGTGGGTTGGCACCCAGTAAAACGCTTTACTTTGTGTAAATTATTTTATCACCACTGCTCTCAAAACGGTGCAGGAAACTGGCTTTTCTTAGAACAAAAACTCCGAAGACATGTGTCATCCACCAACCCGCATTGGGCCCGCACCCTCTCACAAAAAAGAGGCCTGTGTCCCAGCAGTGGGAACATTATTGGCTGATTATGCTTTCTTATGAAGAAAATTTACTCTAATCATGTTATATTGACTTACAAGTTGTAGGTCGTGAGTTCAAACCCAGGCAGGCGCTTTACTTTGTGTAAGTTATTTCATCACTACTGCTCTCAAAACGGTGCACAACCAAAAATTCAAAGACATGTGACATCCACCAATCCACATTCGGCTCGCGTGGTGGATTACTGCCCACACCCTCTCACAGAAAGGAGGCCTGTGCCCCAGCAGTGGGGTATTAAAAGGCTGATGGTGATGTTTTAAAGTGACCAGGATTGGAATGTATTCTATTAATTTAGCTCTTATCTCCCGAGTTAGCTCACCACAAACATGTAACTAATGGAATCATAATATTTTTACGTAAGATTTTCCTCTTCGATAGAACGAAATTATTTTCTCTGAATCACGGTTTTCCTTAGCAACAACATTTATTATAACGTTCCATTATATTTTATGGAATCATTTACCAAACTAACCTATTAAAATACTGCACACAACTGGGTCAAATTCTGCTATTATTGCTAACACAACGCTCTTACGATTCTACTTTTCTTGAAACGTTTGGAAAGTCAAAAGAAGCCTACATACGACCTCTTTAAGCTACCTATCAGGCCATTTGAAAGGCGCCACTCACATCCATTGTTTCCCAAACTGCCTCAGACAGTTCCCTCGATATCCTCACGGCGACATTTTGCATAATATTAGGGTCGCCAGATTGTTTAGGCTGCGCCGTTTTCGTTTTCCTAAAATAGGTACCTTTTGGGACATGAATTTATATGGGATGTGGCTAGCCCTTTTTTTCAGGGTTTCGGTGATTCAAGTTTAGTGTTTTCTTCAAGGGTATTGTTGTTTTTGCTGGAAAGGGTTGCTCCAAATTATGCAGCGTGCCCTATTTACTTAGAAGTCAGACCACGATCTGAGTTTTGAGGCTTTGGGTAACCTGGGATTTTGAATCTGGGATAGCCGATTGCTTTGAAAAAACCGGAATGGTTTTTGAGGCTTGAGGAAAAATGTGAGGGTGTATATAAGAACCTTTTAAATTCAAATTTCCAAGATAAAAAGAAATTCTTACGCAAAAGCGTAAAAGTACGTGGGATAAGTCATCCACATTCCACTTTTCAATAGCCTGTGAACAGATTTCTCAAACAAAAAAAGAATCGTCTCATCTAAGATCATCGATTTCAAATGGGGTTGCATTTATAAATATATTATTGATTCGTTTGTTTCGTGTGATGTTTCTTACTGCATATTGTCTGTATAAGTCAAAAAACGCTGTACAAAAACACCTAGGCCCTTCTGGGAAAACAACCCTCGTAGGTAATAAACCGAGGGTAAGTTACTAAGGGAATACCCCCAAGAAAATTTGCGGCAAACCAGTAAAGATTATTGCCAGTACGTCAGCTAAAATATTAGATAACAAAAAAAAAACATCAGGCATACGATATTGTGGTTTGTTTCCACTTTTATCTCTCTATGTACCGGGGAGACCGTAAACTTCTTTTTATGTGCAAATGTGTCTGCTCATAAAAAATCTACGTGATATTTTTGACAACAGGTCCTGAGGGATGCTTGCGTTTGAATTAAATGTTCAGTGTGAGTAATAGGATTGTAATATGAAGGTATTTAGATCGAGACTTACTCTAAATTAAATGTTTAATGTTGGTTCAATGTAATAGAATTTTTATATGTGGTTAGGTCGATACTTACTCTAAATTAATTTTAAATGTGTGTAATTGGATTTTTTATGTAGATTAAACATCTTCATCATTCAAGACTTACTCTAAAATAAATGTTCAATGTGAGTAATAGGATTCTTAATAAGTACTCGTAGATATTTAAATTGAGACTTACTCATATTAAATGTTCAATGTGAGTAATAGGATTTTTAAATGTCAGTATTTAAAACGACACTTACTCTAAATTAAATGGCTCACTGCTAGTCAAATCCGATGTAAATAAAAATCGGCCAAGTGCGTATCGGGCCACGCGCAATGTAGGGTTCCGTAGTCGTCCGTTATAACATGCTGACTTAGAAACGGGCTATTCATCACCACTTAACGTGTACAGAGCTACCATATATTATATTTTTTCAAAATTTTAATGTTTCGTTTTTGTAGTGTGATAAATAAATATACCGACGCCAAATTGCAGCTTTCTAGTACTAACGGTCACTACGCTATGCCTCGGACGGACAGACGGACAGACCGAAAACAAAAGGGTTCCTTGTCCTTGTTAGGACTATGGAACCCTAATAAAATCGGCCAAGTGCGTGTCAGATTTCGCACATTTAGGGTTCCGTACCAGTTTTTGACAATTTGTATGACTTTGAGTCAACAAGATGCTTATACTGTGAAAATTTGAGGACTGCTCCAACTGTTTGGCTGTAAAACCTGTGTGGAGGGGTCCAAACGGAGCCCTATTGCTGTCACTCACGTGTCCGTCTGTCTGTCTGTCCGTCGTTTGTCACAAACATTTTGTTCCGAAGAATTTTTTTACTTCCTGTTTAATTTAATTTATTTATAAATAACAATAATATTGATAAATCAGATTGTTTCTTTGATAATTCCTTCAAATGGTACGACTGGTAGTGGTGGTGGTGTGGTGGTGGTAATGAGTTGTGTTTTTATTTTATTTTATTTTATTTTTCTTTTCTTCTAACCTGACATGCAATTTTTGATAATTATTGAAGTTTATACATAAACTAAACTAAACCCTAAATGTCCACCTGACGCAGGTCCTCACCGGACACGGTTGTTTCGGGAGGTTCCTGCATCAGATCGGGTGAGAGGAAACGCCCGGGAGTTACCACTGCGCGGATCGCCCAGAGGACACGGTGTAGCATATGGTGGAGGTCTGCCCCGCTTGGGCGGAGCACCGCCGTGTCCTCGTGGATGCGATAGGTGGCGGCGACCTCTCGCGCCCGGCCCTGGTTCAGGCCATGGTACGGAGCGAGAGGGAATGGGAGGCAGTCTCCACCTTCTGCGAAGCAGTAATGCTCGCGAAGGCGGAGGCTGGATGCGTGAGGGAAGCTCAACGGAGTGGCCCTCACGGCCCCAGCCGCTACAGGAGAGGTACTGGACGTACTGGGCGTAGAACGTCGCGAAACGATCTCTGGCCACCGTAGACCCGGGATTGCGGACAGTGAGCAGTGAGTAACTCGCCGTCCGATCAGCAACAGGCCCGTGATTCGACGGCGCGTAGTGTAGTATGGTCGTGGTCTATAAAACTCGGACCAAGCATTTATCCGGGATAAAAACAATAGCACTCAGCTGTAGTTTGGTTCAATCAGTGAAATAATTATCGTTATGTATTAAGTCAGGACTTCCACACCTATTAAAAACAAAAAAAAAAATTTTTTTTTAGAATACTTAAAGCTCCGACCGCCCCGACTTCACACGGGTGCAATTTCTTTTTCTATTTTCCCTTATTTTTTTACATGCAAACCATGCCCTGACAATAACGAACACAACGAAAAACCGGCCAAGTACGTGTCGGACTTTGGCACATTTAGGGTTTTTTTTTTGGGAGGGTGGGAAATCATCCAATGACTTCTCCCGCTCTGGGTGGAGCGGGAGGGCGTGTCAGACTCTTACTGACTAAAGCCCACCCCTGTTCCTTCCCTGCCTGAGTGCCCAGGGGTGCGGTAACTCATTTTCAGAATTTATCCGCTACCCCTAGGCATGCAGGCACCGGCCACGATGGGCCCCGTCAGTGGTGGCTAACAACATCTCTTTGAGGCGCGCGTGGAACACTACGTGCCATCGACTTTCGGGCCTGGTGCTGTTCGGACGGCGAGCTACCCATTACTCCCCGTCCGCAGGCCTGCGTTTACGGTGGCCAGAGATCATCCCGCGACCACCGACGTCCAAGGCGTCTCCTGCGGCGGCTACTGCCGGGGGCGTGAGGGTGACTCTGTTGAGTCTCCCTCACCCGCTCCGCTTTCTCCTTCGTGAGCATTACTGTTTCGCAGAGGGGGCGACTGCTTCCCATTCCTTCTCGCTCCGTACCATGGCCTGGACCAGGCCCCGGCGCGAGAGGTCGCTGCTGCCGATCGCCTCCACGAGGGCACGGTGGGGCTCCGCCCAAGCGGGGCACAACTCCATCGTATGCTCCACTGTGTCCTCTGGGCGTTTCCTTCCACGTTATCTCACACAGGAACTTCCCGAAACATCCGCGTCCGGTGAGGACCTGCGTCAGGCGGAAGGTGAGGACGCCGTGGCGCCTCTTAAGCTACTCCTCAAAGAAGGGCCTTACCGCCGCACTTGCGGCGTGCCCAAACTATTCCTGCCCTGCGCTTCACTCAGCTGGTGCTGATGATGTCCAGTCCGCCCTGCTCCACCGGTGTCTAACTCCGCCCTGCGCCACCTCCTGGACACTCCAGGTGCTGGTCCATGCCAACTCCGCTGCAGCAGTACTGGTCACTTATTACTGTGCTTACCACCTTGGGTGTGCGGCGCTTCAAGGTTCTGGTTTCTACACTGGATCTTACTTATCCGGCTCGATTTTGACTAATAGTACAAAGGTAAAAGTTTGTATGTGTATTTATGTGTTTGTATGTTTGTTATTCTTTCACTATCAAATAGCTGAATGGATTTTGATGAAATTTGGAATCAGGGTAGCTAATATCCTGGATTAACACATAGGCTATAAATTATAAATGTGTGAAGTGCTTCGCGCGGGCCAAGCAGCGGGCGGCAGCTAGTGTTTTTATAAAGGTATAAATTCCGATAACGTAAATTATTTCAATAGATAGCAAGCCAGTGTCGCTCAGTATCACAATCTACTTTTAATTCCGAAAAAATAAAGGTTTGCGAGGGCTAGGCTACTGGAGCGAAGGCGCGTGAAAAAGTTGTTTTTCGATAAATGAGTACGTAATGAGATCATGATATGTAGGTATTCAGATAATTGAGACGTAATTTCTGAATAAACCTTCCTGTTTATTGATGACGATATTTTTACCAATCTCCTTACAAGATTCTGGGAATCATTAGTGGTTACGGTAGCTTCCTATACAAAAGTTATGGAACCATTTTAATATATTATACAACGCTGTTTTCCCATAGGGGTGGGCAGAAACTACGGAGCGCCACGTGCAGTGAATCGATCCCGAGACGCTCCTTTTGCTTCGTCTAGGTTTAAGTATATCTACACTTGCGTCCTAGTTGCTAGTAAGTGCTACTTGCTATCCTGACCCATTACTACATCTCTTGCAAAAGAGTTAAAGTATGGTCACCAACTCCTTCTTGTGATCAACTGTGGATATAATAAAAAATAGAAAAAATTATTAACTTTTCTAATTTTAAATAAATAATATAAATTAGAATTTCACATATAAATTGTTTTTACTCGATGACCTCAGTAGAGCTTCCGAAAGAGTGGGTCTTAAAAAGAACATGGACAAAACTAAGGTCATAGTAAATACCCATGTAGCACCCACTCCTGTCAAGATCGGAGACTCTACACTCGAAGTTGTAGATGAGTACGTCTACCTGGGACAAACGGTCCAGTTAGGTAGAGCTAACTTCGAGAAAGAGGTCAACCGTCGAATCCGACTCGGCTGGGCGGCGTTCGGGAAGTTGTGTGGTATCTTCTCGTCTCACATACCACAGTGTCTCAAGACGAAAGTCTATATTCAGTGCGTGTTACCAGTGATGACTTATGGAACCAAAACGTGGTCGCTCAGAATTGGCCTCATTAGAAGGCTTACAGTCATCCAAAGGGCAATGGAGAGGGCAATGCTCGGAGTTTCCTTGGGTGATAGAATCAGAAATGATGATATTCGCAAGATAACTAAGGTTACCGACATAGCCCGAAGAATCGCCAAACTGAAGTGGCAATGGCAGTGGCAGGGCACATTGCTCGCAGAACAGATGGTCGATGGGGCTGAAAAGTTCTGGAATGGCGACCGCGTACTGGAAGACGCAGCGTTGGAAGGCCTCTCACAAGGTGGACCGAGGAACTGGTGAGGGTCGCGGGTAACTGATGAATGCGAGACGCACAGGACCGATCATTGTGGCGACACTTGGGGGAGGTCTATGACCAGCAGTGGACGTCTTTCGGCTGAAATGATGATGATGATGATGAACACCACGATAGGGGAAAAAAAGTTATATTATGCAAAAAAATATTTACAACACAAAACCAGCCAAACATACACAAACGAGATTCAATTCAATATAACTATCTACCCATCCACATAATAGTCCATTGAAAGTGTTTCTGTGTATCCGAGCGTGGCTAATAGCTCGACTTACAGATGTGTTAATACCTACCCGATTGAACAATATAGCTGATATTGCTCTTCTGTATTTTGTTACGGGTAAAAAGGATTGTGAAACTTTTGGAGGTTTTATGATAAATGGATTTTTGTTCAATCATTGTGCAATAAGGTTAAAGTAATAAGTAATAAAGTAATAAAGTTTATTGTTCTTCTCTTACATACAATTTTACAAACAATATAAAAAACAAACAAGACATTAGCGATAATTGTTATGATCTATGTGAGAGACTGGTTTCTGTACTAGGAGACCTGTATGACAGATAACCAGCCTCTCCAGACTCCGAACAATAGGTGACAGCTGTATACAACAACAGTGCGAAGTAATAATTAAGAGGGATTAGCTACGTGCAGTGAGATTGTTGCTGTTATGGGGGTACAAAGTGGTGAAGTGAGATTGTTTCTGTTATGGGGGTACAAAGTGGGTGAGAGGAACTAAATTGAATGAGTGAGTAATTGAGTATTGTACGCTAGTGAGAGTGCGAGTGTGTGGGAGCGAGTATGTGTCTGTGTGAGTGTGTATGGGAGAGAGTGTGTGTGTGTGAGTGCGTGTGTGCGGGGTGAAGGAGGTGACAGCATACGCAGTTGGTTAGGATGGTACAATAAGCAGATTTTCAGTGTCATCGTAGTTGAGGGACTTAAGCCAGGCAGTAATAACCCTCTTACAATTAGCTCTTGTAAGAGGGTAAACTGTTAGCTTCTTATTTATCTTATTATATAGATGTCCACCAAGAAAATCAAAGAATTTGCGTGAGAAAGTGGAACTGGTCTGGTCATATGCCAAATGTCGGACGTGAAGATCACCACACAGTAGATCCCAAACGCAAGGAAACCACAAAAGACAGGCCCAGAAAGAGATGGTGGGATAAGTAGGACACCTTCTCAAAGGACTGGCCAGCCAAGAGCGACTCGGACTCATACGCATAGGGTTTCGAACAAATAATTCTTTTTTTCAGTTATTTTTGTAAACCATTATACTTCATACAGGTTTTCCTGAAATTTATAAGTAAAGAACTTCCTCCAGTATTTTTTAAAAAATTTAGGCCCAGTGGTTTCGTAGATCAGGGGGAGGGGAATGGTCAGACAGACGCACAGACAGACAGACACACGAGTGATCCTATATAGGTTCCGTTTTTCATTGGGACTTTCGGAAACCTAAAAAGGTTGATGTGAAGGCTTTTTTATGATATCTAGATGGTAGTAGTAAAGCTCGTTCGGTTCTCTGGCCAAGATCATGACATCTTAAAATCATCATAATTCCGGTGGTATACAGAGACATTTATTTATTTAGACAGACAGACATGTATAGGTCCTACATTAAGAATAGCACTATCCCTTTCTCACACCGCAAATACGATGATTATAAGAAGTTATGTAAGGCACTAGGTCTCATCTCGAACAAAGAAAATTTAATTTCAAATAAATCTCAATAGATGTCGTAATAACCATCGATTTCTTGTAGTTTTAGTAATATTAATATTTTGAAAATACGTATGGTAAAAAATGTATTTTCTATTTAAATAAACTGCATTAAGTATAAAACTGTGGAATAGTTGGCTTGTAATTTAAATTTAGACGATTATTGGAACAAATCTTTAGACATCTATATTTCTTGTACCAATAGATGGCGATGTTTGAAGTTTTAGAGTATATCCATTCGCCTCTTTAAAATTTGAATAGTGACACATTTTGTTACAGTAAAACTGCTATGAAGTGCCAAAAATACTATATAATTCAGCTTGCAAGCCGTCGCTGCTAACACCATCTAAGCGAGGTGTAGAGGACGGGCCCGAACGAAGAACAAAAGTTACTTGTGCCAGACAAAAACCCGTAGTTACGGCGGTACCGTTTCTTTGTATGGGCTGAGGCATCTGTACGCTAGTATTATATTATCTGTGTGTAAGAGAAGCTGATCATTGTACTAGTACTTCATATTATTAGTAGTAATAGGTGAAACTTTTATAGAGTCACCATTTCCTTGAGTTCCATTTCTGAGATTTGCTAACATGAGCTTTGCTGGGTTTGATGCCGCCACTTGTGTTTTTTAATTTAAGTTTTCCTTTAAGTAATTTATTTTCATGGTGTACAATAAAGTAAATATATATATAAATAAACAAGGTTGTGGTTGCTACTGACGCGGACGGGCACATGAGTATTTATTAAATCAATATATCCAAGAGACTCACTTGCGCTTCTCCTGGTGTTAAAGAGCTATGATTTCAGTAATGTAAATGGTTTGGTCAATTGCAACTAACATTTTCAAAGGACAAAATAATCTAAGTATGTATTTTTATTATTGTAGTTTATTTTTATGTTTCTCTTTCATTTATATAGCACCGGCTTTGTTCTGTCTCATCGTCCTCATCATTTCAGCAGCATGACGTCCACTGCTGGACATGGGTCGCCACAACGACCGGACCTGTGCGTCTCGCTTCCATCGGCTACACGCAACCCTCTGGTCATCGATCCATCGGTCCGGTTGTTCTGCCTCTGCACCACCCTAAGGCTGTTATTACACCAATCGATCGATGGTAGAATGAATTAGTCGACGTCGATCGACAGTTTTTATTACACAAATCAATTGACTGTCGATCGATGGTAGAATGAATGAGTCGACGTCGATTGATAGTTTCTATTACACCAATCGATCGACCGTCCATCGATGGTAGAATAAATTAGTCGACGTCGATCGATAGTTTGTATTACACCAATCGATCGACCGTCGATGGATACCATCGATCGATGGTAGAGTAAATTAGTCGACGTCGTTCGATGGTTTCTACTAGGTACACCAATCGATAGAGCATCGTTCAATCGATAGTTTATCGACCGGTATCCATTGACCAACCAAAGCTATTACACCAATCAAAGTCAATCGGTGGCATCGATCGATGATCGATCGATTGGTGTAATAACACCCTAAGATCGACTGGTAGAAAACGCCTAAAGCATTAAGTCCACCTTTGTACAGTGTCTATTACTTAAGCATAAAGATTTAATAAATTATGTATACTCAAAAACTCATTTTACTTAGCTCAAAGTTAAAATTATCACAAGCTAACTTCTCATTCAACTACTGCATTCACCGTACGCAAAACCCATTTTTTCAAACACAAACACTAAACTCCAAAAATTGGTCCGGCAAAGCTGTTACTGCAGTTCCGAAACTCTATTTAAATTTTACGAGTTCTTCCCGTTTTTATTGATATTATCTGGCCCTGAATAGAAAATCGATCGGGAAAATACTTTTGTTTGAAATGTGTATAAAGTTTGCCTTGTGAACTGCGGAATTTAAAGTGGTGTTGACTCATCGTGGTAGTTCCCGAAGTTTGGAAAGGGGTCGGTATTTTCACGCTCTTTAACGTTTTGGGTGGGACAGAGAAAGAGGATTTTGCTAGGCGGAAGGTTGTGGAAAATGTTTTGGTTTAATCTTTATTCTGTTTTGTAGTGATTCAGCAAACAGTTTTTGTTAATAGTCTTTTAGCGATAGATTCTGCACATTTTTATACGTTCGACCCCATTAACCTGATCTGCGATCAATATGAGTTTTCTTTGCCGCCATTTGCCGCCCATTAAGTTTGTCAATAGGGAGGATTTCTAGGTAAAAAAATATTGGACACTAAAAACCTAACCACCAATAAAAAATTACAAAGATAAAACACATCAAAGTTCAAGAATGGGGCAAATCATAATATATCAAAAGCTTCCACTCTCTCAAGATTTGTTACAATCCTGAAGTGTTTGCCATCATCCCATGACATAATAATATAATTATAAAAGTATATAATTATATATATACAGGGTGTAAGGGAAACGCTGAAACGCTGCAGACAGGTAATAAGACTAGTTCTTCGCAATACGATAAAATAAAAAATCTGAGAAAAAAAAAATACAATTTTACCAAATTTTTTTAGCATTTTGTGTACACTATGATGTGAGAAGTTAAATGAAACCTCTGTTTGCGATTAAATACACTTTCTCTTTAAAACTTTAGCATGCAATGTATTCATGAAATATCAGCTGACGCTCGCACATTACCTCGAGTTCAAAGAACGCGTGCCGTCGCCAACAGCCGTGCGGCCAACGACCCATCGTCTACCCAATGCCGACGTAAAGCGAAAGGTTACTGGTATCCGTTTGCATATAAGTTGTATATAATCTACGTTGTGGCTTTGGAGGCGTTCCCCTTACACCCTGTATATATATATAAATATACACGTAGGCATATGCATATGTATCTGTAATAAATACAATCCTAACAGTTCACAGAGTATTTTAAATTTAATCATACACAGTCCATTAGGTAGCTAACGCTACTTTGGAAGGATTTCCTCAACCATAAAAAGTCAAAGTTAATCTAAAAAGGTTAACAAGAAGAACGTAAATCGTGCCGGATAAACTTTAAATCCACGACGCAACAAAATATCTGTTCTTTAATTACCACTATGATAGGCGTCGGCAATAAAAATAAAAAAACGGTCGAAGGATAATGAAACGTCTTTATCTCAAAGATAAGGGAAAAGGAAACAGTTGAAATAAGAGCTCAAGAGACAAAAACTCTTAATGAAGAAGGGGACAAAGTAATTTAAATTCGTTACTTCTACGCCATCTGCTAAATGCACTTCATTAAAACGTGCTAACTGTAGCAGAGCCAAACGTCGACTGACACGGAACGAATTCGAATTTCAAATTACCGCCGCTCTTTTTCAAATTTCGAATGCAATTCTTGAGTGACAAAAAATGGCGGTTCTTTAAAATGAAAACCGTTATTATGAAAATGAAAACCGTTTTGTATTTACATTTTGGTGGTTGTTTTTGTAATGGCAGGAGACAAATTTTGTGTTCTGTTGGTTTCTAATAAAGAAACTTTCATAGATAAGACTATAATATAATATCTATATCTGGACATGTGTTTTTCACATAAAAAAGTTTTCATATTTCTCAAACCCACAAACAACGACGCTGACATGATAAGAAACATATATATTACAATCAAAATCAAATGCATGAAGTTTTTAGGTTTTCAAAAGATAACCATTTTCCTTCTTACAACAAGAATCAAATAACACAGTAATTATGCCTTAGCTACCCAGAATTCTTGCAGATAGCAAGGTTTCGGAAACGTGCCAAGTCTGGCAACATTGCTGCATTGAATGGCAATGTTACTCGTTCAAAATATTTACTTTGAATGTCTCTATTTTAATGCTTTCTTTTTTATTAAGAAATTAAGATTTTGAATGGGAACTGTTTCACATTCATAATTATGTAGAACAAGTACAATACTACCAAGGTACAGTCAACTGCACAACAGTGGTAACGTAAAACTGGCGCTACAAACGTCATGTTTCCTTAGGAAATAGGCACTAATGGCAAACTATTGACAAATCAAAAACTAAACATTACAAAAAATATACAGTTTGAAGGTGAAATAAGTGACATATAATTATGATGAAATTATTAACTCAAACCAGCAAAAGAAGCTACTTGGCATCTTATCATCATTATCATCACATCACACACTGCTGGATATAGGCCTACCCCAAGATCACTTTAATAATAGCGCTAACGCTAACGCTTCGTGCAAAATGTAGAGCATTACCTGCGGAGAGAACTGTCACGTGACTCACGCCCAGTAATGTCGTTGCCATACACTTTGCACAAAGCGTTAGCGTTAACGTTAATAGAAAAGTATTTTGTCTAATTCCCCTGTGCTTCTCCTTTCTATCGGCTACCCACGACTCTCACCAGGTCATCGGTTCACCTTGCAGGACGCCTTCCAACGCTACGTCTTCCGGTATGCGGTCGCCACTCCAGAACTTTTTCTACTTTTTTTTTTCTTCTTATTTTTCGTTGGCTACCATCTGTTCTGCAGCAAAGTTCCCTGCTCATTGCCACTTCAGTTTTTGGACTATGTCGGTAACCTTGGCATCTATTCTCATTAAAAGAATATATAGAATAGCCTGGGCAGGCATCGCCCATGACGGGCCCCGTCATTATTGCTGACAACTCGCCGTCGACTCTCGGGCCTGGTGCTGATCGGACGGCGAGCTACCCACTACTCGCCGTCCGCAAGCCCGGGTCTACGGTGGCCGGAGATCGTCTCGCGACGTCCTTCGCCAGGGTGTCTCCTGCGGCGGCTGCTGCTGAGGGCGTGAAGGCGACTCTGTTGTTGAGCCTCCCTCACCCGTTCCGCCTACTCCTTTGCGAGCATTACTGCTTGCAGAAGGAGGAGACTGCTTCCCATTCCCTCTCGCTCCGTACCATGGCCTGGACCAGAGCCGGTCGCTGCCGCCGATGTATGTAGGGCTTGGACCTCATTTTCCACTGTGTGTAGCTAGAACTTTTTCTCAAGAAATCTTGGTACCTAAAATAATTTCAAGTACTTTGACTTTAAAGTCTTGGTCCCTTTAGGCTTTAAATATGACTATCTTAAGGAATAATTCCACTTGTTTTAATTATAAATTATTTATGTTGAGGTCATAGCCCCATTCCATCTCGTCCTGACAGTCTGTTTCACTAATTTAACTTGCTAACCAAATGAAACTTGAAATCTTTGATATTTTAATCAGATTCAGTCAAAAATAATGAAGCCGATTTAATGATTTTGAAGATTTCTCAGAATATTATTTAAATTGTTAACTGATACGGAACAGAATTCAAATTAAGACAATACTAAATAATTGGTAATGTAACCCTTTCACTGTCCAAGATGTAATGGATGGAGGAAGTTGATAAATTCAAATATAAAATGTACAATAGTAACAGCCTCATTATTTCGTAGACAAAATCATCTTATACTTGCTGCATTTGGAATACATGGGACATCAACCTAACCAATCTAGGTCCGCATCCTGGATTATAACTCAACATCGCAGTGAAAACAAAATGTTGGCTCTTCATGCTAAGTTCAGAATTATTTCATCATCATCATGTTTCAGCCAAATGAAATCCACTGCCGAACATAGGCTGGGGAGGCCTATAGTATCCCGATAGTATACCTATAGTATAAGTATCACCACAACGACCGGTCCTGTGCGTTTCGGGATATGTCGGTAAACTTGGCGATTAGGTTTAATGCAAAATAAAATCGGAGTGTGTAACTACAAAATCGTAATAGACACTAACCAGGCAGCAATTAGGTATTTCAGAGATTTTGATGCAAATATTTATATTTGATTCAAATTATGGAGCTGTATAATATAACTTAAAAAAACATATTTTATTATGTGGCTAAAATCAGAAGTTTGAACGCCATCTTGTATTTCAATACAATTTTCACACAAAACATCAAAATCGTTTCCCAATAGCGTCCCTCTGACAAGGTTTGCCTTTGCGCGATTGACTGCCCAAAACTTCCTCCTGATTCTTGAAAAAATTACGTTGTTTTCGTAACTCTTCCAAGAATCAATTACTCTGTAGCAGCCCGTAGTTTGGAAGTTGGTGGTGTGACACCCCTGTGCCTCGGCAAGCACGTAATTCTGTTGGTCCTTCGCCTGATCTTTCTTAATTCTTTATTGTACACCAAAATTTCACAGAGTAAATAGTGGTTACACAATGCATGTACAAAGGCGAGCTTAACTCAATGTTGAGTTTTCTCCCAGCAAACCTTTGAGTGATAGAGAGAGATCACATTTGAGGGTAGGATCCAGTGCACAAAACATATAAACCTACATAAATAAATACCAATATATACTAATATTATGTTTATTTGAAAGGAAGTGCTCTTTGATTTTCGTCTTGAAGACATCTAGAGAAGGACTGTCGCGTAGTGAGTGTGGGAGAGAGTTCCAGAGGCGTACTGCAGTAACAGAAAAGGAGCCATTATGGCGGCTGGAAGTGTGAAGCGGAGTACGAAGGAGAAGAGAATTGGCAGTGCGACTGGCTTCCCCTCGGAATAAAGTACTCAAACCGTTCACGAAAGTATTGAGGAGAATAAGGATTGTGCAGGATAGTATAGAGAAGAGATAGGGTATGGGTATCTCGCCGACGCCGAATCGTCAGCCACCTCAATTTGGTCCGAAACTCCGACACATGGTCGTATTTGCGGAGGCCAAAAATGAAGCGGATGCACAAGTTCTGTAGTCGCTCGAGTTTATTTAGGAGTACCTCCGTTGCATCTAGAAAACAGACATTCGCATAGTCTATTAGCGGCAGGAGAAGAGATTGAGCAAGGTGGTGAGAGATTGACTTTAGTGTGAAATGGTAAGAATTTTTGGAGACGTTTAAGAGACTGAAAAGAGTAGAAGAAGTAAGAGGGCTTACTATCATCTGCAATTATGCACTTCCCAAAAGAGGTTAGTATCCATATGGACGCCTTTCTCCTGTCGTGTCGGATTGCCGTCCCATCTGACTAAGAGAGTAAAGAAACAAAAAAACCTGTGTTTGTGCTCACGCTTGAACTCTATAATATCTCCTGCATACTTCGCTAGTCTCCGTTAAGATTGGTCACCGTGATTGAAATTAGGTCAGGAGAAATATATACTTAATGTTTACAATTGGAATAGTTCCCTTAACTTTCTATACAGGCTGTAACGGAAAAGGGTAGTCATATTTTAAGAACTGCATCTGCCCATCGATATGAACAACTTTCCTCAAAAAAACATGATGAAATTCTCATTTTTTTTTTACCTTCCCTATATAATTATATTGATCAGCTGATGATAACTTTGTACGGAATTTTTTTTTTGGAGTTTTCTATTTTTTCTTGGAGAAAGTTGTTCATTTCCATAGTCACAGCCGGTTCTTAAAATATGACCACATCTTTCCGTTACACCCTCTATAGGTACCTCTGATTGCAATTTCGTCCAGTTGAGCTACACTAAACGGTGACAAACATCACAAGTAGAAGAACGCCACACAAAAAAAAATCAAAAAAACTCAAAAATATCATTAGCTACTTTCAATTTTATTTCAATAGTCTGGCCTTTATACCTACTTTGTCCTCTTTTTACCAAATATTTTCGTATCTCATATAACAACTCTTGACATTCTTTTAAACTTTCTAACATAATGAATCTAATATTCTTGAAGTATTGCTATAATTATTCATAATTAAAGAAAAAGAAAAAAAGAAAGAAAAATAATTTATTAAATTAGGTAAAACTTAACACTATTTCGTAACATACTGATAAAAGAATTCTACATGTTAGCACTTTTCGCCGCGAGGTATCATGTTCGATGAGTATCCGTGCGCCGTTTTATGAATTACGAGTATAATTATTAGCGTAATGAAATTTGATCACTGGCCTTACACTTTGCACTCAATATTGTCTTCTAAAACTTTATAGTTCATTGGAAACACTTATTTTTGAGATAATAAAAGTATGTATAGGTTTTAAACACTCACGAAAACTTTGTTTTGCTTACGCAGTAGTCTCCTCAACGCTGCGCCTAGCTCGTAGAGACGACCTGATGCGGGATATTGCTTGCATACCCATTTCTTCTTGAATTAGGCGTCGATGGCAGGCCTTATATAACTTGCAACTAAAAAATAGTACAAGTACCAAAAGCAGGGCCAGCAAAATATATGTTACCGTGCTTATACTTTGTATGTGGTTCCCGAAATCTTTCAACTGAGCCGAATTTTCGCCAGCAGCATTCTGGGTTAGAAACACGTCTTCTTTTCCTACTTTCGACTGGCACATCTTGAGAATGAATTTGAAACCAACTTAAAAATTGTACTTGTGTAACCAGCACCTAAAAGCTAAAACAAAAGAAAAAGTTCCTTGGCAGAGCCCTGGCAAGGTCGCCATGTGATGTTGGAACCTTGGCTTGTAGTAATAGAAACAACTGTTCACAGTTCGGTGTCTTTTATTAGACTAATACTTAATTACAATAAAATGAATATAAAGAAAAGTTGCTTACATAGCTAAGTGCGTGCACACATAGGTATCGTACTACGTAACAATATACTCACACTTCAAGAACTAATTGACTTAAGATTAAAATTCCCATGCAAAGTTTGACTTCTCAAGATTCTCTCTATTTGCCTTTCTTAAGACAATGATTGATTTCTTCCTACGTTTTGTGTTAAATGCTGAATTTTGTTAGACTTGCCGGGTTGAGATCTATCTCTTCTTTATTGTTGTTAAATATTTAACTTTTAATGCTTTTATCTTGAGGTAAAATAAAACTATTTATATTAAAGCCTTTCTACGCAGTATTATTAAAAAAACTTTTGTATAAAAACTCTTTGACTAGATCAATATTTCAAAAAAAACGTTTAAGAAGAATTATAGATGTTTTAAAACTATGTATTATTGTTGAATCACTTTTATTTTACTCAAAATCATATCGAATGATAAATGATGTTTATTCAGTAAATAGGTTACAAGGAACACTTTTACACGTCAATGTTTTTTGTCAGTTTAAGCTAGATGAGGCCGGTGTTTCCTAGCTGACTACCCTGAGAAGAAACACCGAAACAAATTCAGAGGTCAAAGTCTCTTTTAAAGTGTTCAAATCCATACAATGTGTACTGGACTGTACTAAATCATATGAGAACCATGTACGTTTATGTCTGGGATGAGCTTTTTGAAGAAAGCAACACACAAATTCGAGTGAACCTGTCCAGACAGTGCAAGCATTTGTCAGTCATCGCGAAGCTCAACTCAGAACTTTGAGGGGCTCAACGAACCGACGAGCAATACCAAAGTAAGGACATTTGAGTGGGCCGCAAAAATACTCAAACTGCCAGACAATCATAAAATCTACATGAATATAACGACATACATACTCGTAGTTCTCGCATTCACATTATTCTATATGAGGACCATGCAGCTTAGTGTCTGTAGTGGTCTTTTGAAGAAAGAACCAAACATATTTGAGTGGACCTGTCCAGTCAGTGCAAGCATTTGTCAATAGTCGAATAGCTTAACTTAAAAACCACTAAGGAGCTCAATGACTTGACGAACAATACCAAAGAAAAGACATTTGGGTAGGCCGCAAAAGTACTCAAACTGTCAGAAAACGTTAAAAATTACTGTAAAAAGGAGGAGAAAATAATAATAATAATAACCCACATAGTTCTCACATTTACAATAATTAAGTAATCAAAAAAAAAATATAATACTTTACAATGTAAATCTTAGCTTATCTTTAAAGCTAGTAATCATAATAGCAAAACTGAGTTTGAGAACAAAATTGCCGCTTTTTTCCAGAGACTAAAAATCTAATCCTCTAACTTTTCACTGAAAAATTTTTCACCTCACCAAACAAGCTAAACCTCGTGTTTAAATAAACACCATATGTTACCGGTCGGACAAACCGGAAGGGACGGCTATGACGTCATAAAAATGGTACGGAATACTATCACACCGTTTTATGGATACGAGACGTAAAATGCGTCAGATAACTCATGTACTTGTGTTAAATTCTGGTTATCTTCCTCTTTAGGCTCGTTAGTTTGGGAAAGATTGGCGATTATTTGTCGGCTTTGGCAGTTGAGAGATATTATGGTAGAGTACCACTATTGTGTTTTACAAGCAGTTTTGCTTTAATAGGTCGGTTTACTTCACTTAGTATACCTTTCAGTGCTTCATCAGACATGTAAATGTCGCTAGCTTAATCCTATTTGAGTTTATCTTTACCCAAAAGTGCTTTGACCGCAGTATAATCCAAAAGGTGTTTATCTTTAATGTTTGCTTCTTCGAAAGGTCAGGCCAGCGCACTTGCATTTGACCTTATCAGTTCTTGATCCTACACTAATGGAAATCCAAAATCTTGAATATCGCAGATCAGCTAATTAGACCCTCGAAACGCAAGAAATTCAAACCGGATTTAATAAACAAACATTTTATTCCCCTACATTATGCCAAAACAATTCTTATTTTAATATGTAAATTCGCTGAAAGCATCGCGGCTTCGTATAAATTGAATTTTCTTGCTTTCAATTCAATGACCTTAAAGATGGGTCCCAAATTCTTAGTTCGCTAAATCGAATGGAAAAATCCGAGTTGGATAAGAAAGGGTCCGGGATAAGGGCAGTTTTACAGCGGTCAGTCTGCTAAAGGTCACTTTTAACAGGTTTTTAAAAAAGGTTACGTACTTCCTTTGTGAGGGAATGTGGGTTTTGACGCGTGGTATCTGTCCGCTCATTACGGGGACCTCGAGTTGGAACCGGCTCGGATTGCGTGAATTTGAAGCAGGTATAAATGGCAAATGAGTGGGTACTTCTAACTAATGATGTGTCGGGTTTCAGGATTGCATATGAGGATTTTTATAGAGATGTAAAGTCGTTTAGAGGTTTTGGAGGGGCAGAGGTAGATTATGTTTCCTAATGGTATGATCCTAAACAGAAGATATTTATCAAACTTTATAGAGCAGTGGAGTCCTATTATTAACAACACACGAAAATTTGTCATCCCCAAACCATCATACCTTTGCCCTTTACTGGGAAGTCCATGATCACCAGTGAGCATTTTATCATCATCATCCACCCGACTTCACCCACTACTAGTCCCATGCCTTTCTTTTCTTGTACCAATGCCCATGCTCCTGTGCCAACCTCATCCAGGTTCTACCCACGTTGGCCACAATTCCGCCTGACCATCACCGCTGTCGAGCGACCAGCACTAAACTTCTTCTTCTGAACTTGGATGCCATTTGTTTAACTGTCTTAGTCCACCTTTCATCAGTTAGGATTTACTAATCTATGAAGCACGATGTAGGTACCTTGTAGGTAGCAAAAGATCTCAAGAAAAGTAGAAACAACTTATCAACTTAGCAAAATTATAATTTCATCCTACATTACACACAAAGTCAACACCCACGCTAGAACTTCCGAAATCAAGTAACACGAAATTCAAACTCACGATAATACACACAAAATCTTGCAAACTCATAACAAGCCGAACTTGATCAATCATATCGAATTGAAATCGGAATTGTAGGGATCGAACATTTCCTATTATACAACTACTGCGGAACTCTTAAGTGGCTCTAAGCGATTGGTAAGTTAACCGATTCGAGTTAGCTCGTTACCGATGCCCAGAGGTTGACTGCGTGAATTTCGAGTGACGTTCGATAGATTGAAGTGTAAGGGATATAAATTTGGATTGATATTAAACTTGGATCTTCTTTTTTTGAGTGATACAAGATTTTATAAAAATAAATAGATAAAAAAATGAAAAATCTGAAAAAAATCGTGATGGTAGTCTAAATAACGAACTTTGAAGGAAAAACGATTCGCGCAAATTCAGGTCGGGGCGAAACTCCGCTGCCGCGACACCTCGCGGCTCGGCGGACATAAGTCCGGCAGGCTTTCATGGCGACATGGAGAGAGCAACTGTCGCAACCCTGCGCTGGGCACGTCACTATTGCGGTAGTGCCCCTCTTCGAGGAGTGGCTGGACAGGCGCCCCAGCGTCCTTACCTTCCGCCTGACGCAGGTCCTCACCGGACACGGAAGTTTCGGGAGGTTCCTGCGCAGGATAAGGTGATAGGAAACGCCCGGGTGTCCCCACGGCAAGGGTCGTCCAGAGGACACGGTGGAGCATACGGTGGAAATGTGCCCCACTTGAGCGGAGCCCCGCCGTGTCCTCGTGGAGGCGATCGGCGGCAGCGACATTGGCCCTGGTCTAGGCCATGGTGCGGAGCGAGAGGGAATGTGAAGCAGTCTCCTCCTTCTGCGAAGCAGTAATGCTCGCGAAGAAGGAGGCGGAACGGGTGAGGGAGGCTCAACAACAGAGTCGCCCTCACGCCCTCAGCAGCAGCCGCCGCAGGAGACGCCCTGGGCGTAAGACGTTGCGAGACAATCTCCGGCCACCGTAGACCCAGGCCTGCGGACGGCGAGTACTGGGTAGCTCACCGTCTGATCAGCACCAGGCCCGAGAGTCGACGGCGCATAGTGTTTCACGCGTGCCTCAAAGAGTTGTCAGCAATCATGATGGGGCCCGTCATGTCCGATGTCTGCGCAGAGGTTGTGGATAAATTCGAAACTGAGTTACCGCGCCTCTGGGCACTCAAGGCAGGGAAGGAACAGGGGTGAGTTTTAGTCAGTAAGAGTCTGACACGCCCTCCCGCTCCACCCAGAGCGGGAGATGTCATTATGTGATTTCCCACCCCAAAATAAAAAGTGTGTGACATTTTATGTTTAAATATGTTTTCGGGCCACTTGACTGACCTTTTCCGATTTGTCTCATCTATCATTATAGCGTCATTTGGCTCTTGGAAGTGTTTATACCAATCTTTAACAGTTGTTAGTTTAGTAACTTCATCACTTATTTTCATCCAAGCGTCATAGCGGCTCAACAAAGTCATCATCAACTAAGTCCTATTCCATCCAATTACTTGTTAAAACGATCTTAATCTCAGTAGTTCCCCATAAATCTACATTTCCTCGAATTTGTCTCCATCCCTTAACATGGTCCCTTGTAAACGGAACTGTTACCGTCTATTAACATGGGGTCAGCCCCACTTGGGTCAAGTACAACTGCGTCGTCATTCAAATTGGGCTGTCAGTTACAAGTACGTTGGTAAGTACCAAGTTAGGTTGTTAGGATCTTCCCTTCCCTTCCCTTTTAGATTGATGTTATTGTGATTATTGAAAACTGTCCTTTTGTGTGTTTGTTGCAATCACAATCTCATAGTGATAATTTATTTATTTTTATTTTTTAAGCTGTTGTTCTTGAGTGTGTCCGTGGCATCACAAGCTCTGTCAGAATAACAGCGCTGCATTATTTCACTTTTTAAATTTCACAGAATTTGTACTATGTTTTAGGAACCTTTTTGATCTCGCATAAGTGTTTTCTATACTTTAATTATTTGTTTTTTGTTTTGGCTTGTTAATATTTTATTTTAAATTTATTTTGTGTTTTTCATGTGCGAGTCACAAATAAACTTTTTTCAAATTTAAATTCAAATAATTATAGGTAATTCTGCTATGTCGCGCCATTGAGGTATTCAAAATTAATTTATGATTTTGGTACATATTTAAAATACAATACAACAAATCGATGGCAGTAAAGTAAAGACGGACATCTACATTTTTGCCAAAATGTTTTTTTTTTTTAATAGCTTACGTCAACCCTCTCTACAAGTCTGTATTAAAATTATTTCAAAATTCAAAATAATTACAAAAATCTGGCACGTAAATAAAAACATCTACACTCAGATTCGGAAAAATATGGCTGAATCGAAAGAAAGATGAAGTTTGGTGGTAAATAACTCATTTAGTGAAATGTGTAAATGGATAAATTTAAAGTAAATAAAGACATTTTCAAAATTTGGTTAAAAAAAAGCGAAATATTGATTGCATGTTGCTTAGATTTTCTTTAAATATCCAGATATGTATTACTGGAGATTGTTATCTTAGTTATTCGATATTTTAGATAACGTAGAAACGGATATCAGGCTCTGAAAAGTACATTTACATTATTTCAGTAAAACAACGATATAGTGATTAGTTCTTTTATAAAATCAATAAAAAAGGTTATTTTAATGCATCATAGAAAATTTCATGATCAGTCCACAACTCTCAAAATAGTCACATTTTTTTACTAAATATGCTCTCCTGCAAAATTGAGATTTTGTAGAGGTCTTCTTTTACTTTGCTGCCATCAAAATTGTCATGCGATACAATTAAAATTGTCTAATATTTTTAAATGTCAAATTACAAATTAGTCATGTTACAAAATACTCTATAAGATATTTGTAAAGTGCTTAGAATGATGTAGTAATTAAAATATATTAAATATTTAGTTTTTAAGTTCCACTTTGTTGTAATAAACCGGCTGATTCAATGTCCTGTCATTTAAAAATTCTCATAGAGAGTAATAACATTTACTTACTAATAATTCATGTAGTTCATATTGCTCATATTTCTGAAAAAACGGTGGAAGATTATTAGAGACAAAAAATGCTTTGGTGCAAAAGCTTTGTATTACTGGCTACTGTGTGCAGCTTGTCTTTTTGTTCTTTCTTTCTTTAATTGCTTATCACATTTTCCATCACAATTCAAAGGTAATTCTTAATATATTGTTTTCTTTTATTTGAATGGTATGTAACACTCGATAATATAAGTAACGCTATTTATGTTATTGAACTGTGAAATTAATGGCATTGCCATTTGTTGTGCGATATCGTGGCCGGTGCCTGCATGCCTAGGGGTAGCGGATAAATTCTGAAAATGAGTTACCACTCCCCTGGGCACTCAGGCAGGGAAGGAACAGGGTTGGGTTTTAGTCAGTAAGAGTCTGACACGCACTCCCGCTGCACCCAGAGCGGGAGAAGTCACTGGATGATTTCCCAACCCACAAAAAAAAAAAATGTTGTGTGATGCGCAAATGGGTTGATGACTAAAAAAATCGAATTAGTCCGTCCATTAAATTACCACACAGTATTGGACCCGTATTTTTTCTTTTGTCACGTGAACCAAAAATATAGACAGTGCGACACTTGAGAAAAAATTGTGTCACTTTTTACTCAAAATTAACGTAACAAGCCTTCACTCCTGAACTTTGATGCGTTTTACAAAAATTACATGTCAATATTATAATGTCAATATTTTTTGATAATCTCACTTGCGGACTACATATAATTATTATTTGTTTAGCCTGGAATCATCCCTATTATCCCGTAGGATAAAAATGGGTGATTGTCTAAATGTCCGATTTTACTCATCATCTGCCTAGCGTTTTGCCAACTATCTTGGGGTCGGCTTCCAGTCTAACCGGATGCAGCTGAATACCAGTATTTCACATGGAGCGACTGCCTATCTGACCTCCACAATCCAGTAACTGGGGAATACGATACCCCTTGGTAAGACTGAATGTCAGACTTTCGGGCTTCTGACGACCCGTAACGACTGTCAAAGATCCACGATTTACAGCCGGGACCAACGGCTTAACGTGCTTTCCGAGGCACGGAGGAGTCTCGGTATGTAAAGATGGTCACCCATCCATGGACCAACCCCGGCAAGCGTAGCTTAACCTGATGGATTGACCCGTGCGGCTGTTATTACTTTAGCCACGAGCTCCGATTTTACTGTTATAATTTATTATTTTGATGTGTGTGAATTTTCGTAAATGGAACTTCTAGAGATGTTTTTGTTTGTTTGTAAATTAAAATCATTCGAAGACGTAACATCAACCAAAACGCAATGAGCCCGCGTGGCGGATTAAGGCCCATTGCATTTCACAGACAGAAGGCCTATGTCCTAGCAGTGGGCAAAACATAATAAATAATAAGGCAAAAATGATACAGATACAAATAATTTTTCTAATCTTTAAATTAAATTAATCTAATCTATTTTATTAATAAACTATATTAACAAATTAAATCAAATTAATGTAAAGCATAATTTCACAAATTAATCAAAGGTTAGAATAATGTTCTATATTGGCCAATTTTGGACATAATCTGCGACATCCTCGTATTTCTGTATAATTATATTTCACCTACACGTGTTTCTCTAATCACCTACTTAGGAACTACAGTTTGATTTTTGATCTCATGTCATGATGAGTTCATGAAAGGAGCTTATTTGGGATACGAAACTAATCAGAAAATGCCGAAACATACCTGCGAGTAAAACTAAGACAAGGTCAAAACATGCGAAATTAAGTATACACGTGTTCTCGAATTTCATACAAGTTCTATTAAAAATAAGGAAAACATGATTATCCTTATTTTTAATACAACTTTTACTTTGATGATTTCACTTCTTACTAATTTCATAATTGAGTCTGCTTGGATGTTTGTTAACTTGATTTTATTATTGAAGTGAAAACTTCTTTAGACGCGTTGGGTGTTTTTGAGATGGTAAAAACTATTGAACTCACGTGACACTGACACCGAAACCGACACCGCTACGCGATCCGCTACGAGTGCTACGACGCGTAGCGTATCGGATTGAAGTGAAAATGTCTTTAGGCGCGTTGGGCGTTTTTGTTCAACTTTTCACTTCTGTCGGCACTCCTGGAGTGTCACTCTTTTTTTCCGTTTATAGGCACGCGTTTGACCTTTATCACACCTGATGGTAAGCGATGATGAGGTCGAAGATGGAGCACGATTGTCCAGAAGTAATATATTCACTTTTGACATATAGACTGTTGATGGGTGTTGTTTGTTACTGAATTTTGTAAGTATCTATATTTTATTAATTTAAAACAATGCACGTAGAGGCTTACACGTTTTTCTCCACAAAGACTTATCTACGCTTTGGTACGTGCAAATAGCTTCATTTTTTTTGACTGACCGATCTTGACGATTCAAAAGTGCTTGTAAATGGTTTTATTGAAATAAATGCTTTGAGTTTGTATTACTCGATCAAACTTAAATGGCTGTTTAGATGCTATGTGAAATACAAAGGATTATAATATAAATTACTGGCTTCTGGCAGTGGCTTCGATCGCATGGTAAAAAGTAGCCTATGTTTTAATCCAGGTTATAATCGGTGCAAAAGTTCATTGAAATGATTGTGATTGTGATTGAAACACAAACATACAAACTTTCGCATTTGTAATATAAATAGGATTTAGAGACATGAAATAGCTACTCTTGGATGTGATTGAAACTAATGGTAATAGACAACCATAACAACAGGTATAAAAAAAAATAGATTTATAGAATAATCTTTAACGTACACCAAAAAGTAACACAACTTTATACACGAAATTAAATCTCACAATGGCGGCTCTTTCGCTGACAGCGATATCTATCAGACAACCTTTGGATGGACTGAAGGAACTAAAAATAAAAAAGAGATAGGTACTACTTACAAAATTTATTAATATACATAAAAACAAAAATCGAAAATATTATTATTATTTTCATCAAAACAGCTTTGGTGACTTTTTCCAAACTTTAAGTTCTTGGTAAGTCTGGCAATGTTAATAATAAGTTGTTAGTGTTGAAAAACTTACTATTGATATAAAAAAAAACTTGTTTACCAGGATATTATAATTGTGTGTCTATATAGGATTACTGTCAATTAACAAATTCATGTTCAAAATCATGTCATAAATTCAAGAAGTTCAAGGAAGGCGATGGTGTTTATTCTAAATTATTCCAATCAATCTTGGGCTCTAGGCATATTGTATATAGACTGTTGATAAACTTTCGCTTCCAGCCGTAGTCCAGTCCATGGTCAGAAGTGAGAGCGCGTGGGAGGTAGTTGCCTCCTTCTGTGGGGTAGTGATGGTCAAAAAAGAAGTGACAGAAACAGAGCGGGAGAAAGCAACCTCCCTTCCTATCAGTAGTAGACGCACCGGGTGCCGGACCGTGCCCGGTACGATCTCCGGCCACCGTAGGGTGTAGCCTGCAGGGTTCCGCGTGCGTTTCTCTAGACGAATTGCGGAAGTACTCAGTTTCAGAGGGTGACAGGATCCGCCAATACCTGGCTAAGGGAGCGTGACAAAATGTACAGCCACTCCAGTGCCCCGACCAAAGGAAACTACAGAACACCGTGTGGTTAAAACCATACGGTGTTCTGTAGTTTCCTTTGGTCGGGCGAAGGGATCTCTGAATATCTGTCTGAATCCCCCCTCCCCCATCCCTTCGCCCGCTCCGGGGTATCTATAAGGATTTCTATATGTCAAAAAGAGGCATATTGACATCCGTTTAGCGATACAAACATTTAAAAGTGTAAAATTTTTGAGATTAACCACAATCATTGTATTCCCGAAATCCCCTTTCATTTTTGGACTTTTTGACAACCGTTATCACTGATAGATTGTCACTTTTTCTAGGCTTCGTGCTAAAAAGTTTTGCTAGTCGACCAATATGGTAGTAGGACTGATTCTCAAGGTATGTCAGACAAACAAAATGTCAGATAAAAAAACATCGCATTATCAGCTTTTTATGTTCACACTGGTGGGACACTGGCCTCCTCTCTGTAAGAGGGTGTGAGCCGTATCGATTACGTTACGTCCATTTGGGTCCACAAATGCGGGTTGGTGGATGTAACACGTTTTCGAAGTTTTTGGTTCTAGGACATCCTAGTTTCCTCACTATCTTTTTCTTTATCGTATTGAAAGCAGTGGTGATGAAATGATTTGCACAAAGTAAAACGCCTGCTTGGGTTCGATCCCATGACCTACAATTTGTTACCACTGAGCCACCACTATCCTGCAGGTGTATTTACTAACTAGTTGAGACCAATTTGATAGGCACTATGCAGTTCATTGCTGCTTTAAAACAAAAATGTACTACGTATTGCTGTAGTGCCTGTTATAATCGATATCCACCGAGCAAAGCAGCAATGTGCAGTACATTGCTGCTTTGCTCGGTGCCTATCAAATTGATGTCAACTGAGTTTGCGAATACACCTTCTGATAGTATTTTGTTAAACCATTTTATTGATTTTGAAAAGATTCTATGGAATATAATGCCACTATGTAGGTAGATATTTTATTTTCAAAAATAAATGCTCGACGAATCGCGCGATATTCAAATGCAAGTGTGTGTACGTAATGTATTTATCTCGAATTCTGTACGGTTCGAAAAATAACTGAATAAAGCCCGCACTTTATTTTGAATACGGAATAAACTAAAGGGATGCAAAAACATTATTATAAGTATTTCATATTTCCCAAAGAGTAAGGTAGAGTTTTTTTTACTTACCCACATCCTACTAATATTATAAATGCGAAAATTTGGATGGATGTTTGTTACCCAATCACGCCAGAACGGCGAAACGGATTTAGATTTAATTTGGCACAGAGATAGATTATAGTCTGGAATCTCTGGAATAGCACATATGTAATAATTTATAATGGGGGAAGTACTAATTCCACGTGGGCGAAGCCGCTGAAAAAAGCTATTTTTGCCTTATATGTATGTTTAATTGCCATAATAATAGGAGGCTAACCTATCGCCAACAACCGAGCTCAAATCTGGTCTTGATCTTGAGCAGCTACTGAGAAATTTCAGATAACACCCTAACACTAATAACACTCTACCTGACTCAGGAATTAAACCCAGAACCTTATGCTTAAGAGAAGCGCTTGATAACAGTAGACTAATAGCGCAATACCTAATAGTCAAGTTATGACGATGTAAATGAAAAATATCTTCTTCAATCACTGAAATTAAATAAATAACACCATTTCCTCGTACCAAAACGCGGAAATATGTGAAGATTGGAAGGGCCCTCTACAGTTGAGTTGGTATTACAGGAATCAATAGACAAACGAAAGCCCTCATACAGCCCTAGACGATATTATACCTTACAACAAACGTTAGGGTTGGCAAGGGCCCATTTTTGTGAAATAATGCAGTAGTTTTGACTTCCAGCAAAAAAAAAAAACATTTGAAATGAATAAGATGCTGAATTTACTGTTTTAAACATGTTTTGTGGCTCATAGCAGCGGGCTATGAGTTGCCTAAAGTCGAGATAAATTGATTTTTAGAATGAAATGGCATTTAGGTAGGCTTCTCCATCAGCGGACAGATGATGATGATGTGAACAGTGAACATGGTGATGAGGTACATTTTAAAAGTTACTTTAAAAGTTAATTTTAATAACTGTTTTTTCAAGTGATGTACGGAAAATACCAAAGAGATGATGGATGGATTTAAGAGAATGATATGGCTGATAGAATTGTAAATTGGAAGAAAAACTGCAAAATTTACCCCAAATAAAAAGGGTCAAAAAGGGGGGATGATGGGAACGTAAAAATTAATAAACACTTGCTTATCAGAAGGCTATAGAGAAATATCAAGTTACTTATATTAAAATAAAAGAAAAACTATTCCTTTATCAAGTATTTTTATACCTACTCATGAAAAAATATTCAAGAGTCCATAACAATGCTTTACCTTTTGCTTAGGTGAAAAAGGTAAAAACCTAGACCCAGAATCTACGATACACAATATTATACCTGAAAAATTCCACACAAAATCCCTAAGCTAGCAACCCTGAACAACCCGAAATATCCCCGGATTGTTTCTAAAAGGATATAGACGATATTAACACATCAAAGGGCTATCATGCGATCTGTCATGGTGGAACGTAACATATGGTGGTAATACACTTGTGCGTGTTTCTTTTTTTCTATATATTTTCGATTTTATAGGTACCTGTTAGTGAACACGGTAGGTTAAGTTTTAACTGTCTTTGAAATGCTTTTGGAAGGATTAAATTGTTCCTCTGGTCAAAATCAAAGGAGTATAAAATTATAAGGTTAAAAAACCTAATAATATGCATTTATTACTGCAAGCACAATGAGTACATAATATATATAAATAAAAAAAACGAGCGAGCCTTGCAGAAATCGCATATGATTTGTTACAGGGTGAGATGTCCTGAAAAATAAAATTAAAACGTACCTATAGTTCCGATTTCGACCAAACGCAGACTTATAGTGCGCGCGTTTTACTATCTGACGGCCAACTCTACCACCGCGCGCATTCATTGGTCAAGTCAAATAGCACACGCATCGCCGGCTTCCTGTTACACACTTCCGTCCCATTTCACGAAATCACTCTTCAAAGCGAGAAGAAATATGTCACACATCAATAAGTATTAATTTTATTTACGGCCACATTTCGCCAATTACCAGAGGGTGAGTCTATTTTAACAAATCGAGCATTTCAAGCTGTTGCTGAGATGTTCGAATGGCAAACTTTGAGCGTCAAGCTTCACCTCGCTCTTCGCTCGTTGCATCTGCCAACACGGTGCAATGACATGTATTTTTTTTATTTTCACACCCGTAGAGCAGCACGAATTTGACATTAGACCCGAAGATTTTGAGTTTTATCTGTCGGGTCCGTTTTCGCGATGTTAATACAGGTGCATGAAGGTAGCTCGGGCTTTTATCCTCTTCACTACCTTCAGTCTCTGTGACTACGTTCCTGAGGTTGGCAAATTTGTGGATGCGTTCCACTGCTTTGGTCCCAATCAGTAACCAATAATAACCAACAACTACTAATCCAACCAATTCTCATCTCTTGGGTTTTCCCGTCATCGGCCTAGTCTAAGTTTTCGAAGACGTTGAATAATCCCTACTCTATCCTACGGTGCCTATTATCGAAGATGCCAAGCATAATTTCATCAGGAACGACCACAATTAGCAGTGGTGAAAGGAGGCAGCCTTGGCGAACACCCGCAAGTACAGCTATGTTGCTATGTCTTCCGAGATGAGACTGTCGTGAGTTACCTTACAAGAATACTTCTTGTAGATACTCTTCAATAAACGCACAATTTTTGGGGGCACTTCCATGACAAGTATGCAGGACTGGATGTTAGACCACTTCAGCGTATCAAAGGCCTGAAGCCCCGAAGTCGCCAAAAGAGGCAAATCTCAATCCACCTGAGAGCATTGACTATGACTCTGTATCAGAATTGTTTCCAGAGGCAATTCTGATACAGAGAGCATTGACTATGACCACCTTACTTAATAATTAGAAGACCTAATTCCATTCATCAGGAACTCTTCAGCGGTCCAAATCTTTTTAATTAGAGCCAGGACGTTGACGGCAGAAGATAAGTCAGCTTGAATCATTTCCATTGGATTTATAAGTTAAGAATTAGCTTTTACCAGGGTCGAAAATTATTGCAAAGCAGATACTACCAAGATAAAAAGTATCATCAAGGGCGCAGCTAGGATTTTGTTTAAGGGGGTCAGGCGTAGACAAACCAAGAATAAATGCTGCGTGAGCAATGGAACAGGTTTTTTTTTTTTTTGAGGGGGTGTGTAATGTTTGAGGGCTATTCAATAAAACTCGGGTGTTCCACAACAGAGCTATATTCGAACTGATTCCAAGTAGATACAACTTATGACTACCGACATACTTACAAACTAATTGATATAAATCTACCTACATTACACTCCTCCCTACTAAATTAATACTACAATTTTATTATGAACTAACATCTTAACTACTAACTTCATGACCAATACTTATTTAATACTACAATTATGAACTAACAACTTAACTACTAACTTAACTTCATGAACAATACTTATTCTAAACCTTATAATTATGAACCTTAAACCTACACTGCCTAACGGCACGCTGTGGAGTCTGTGGCACTTGAGGCAAGGCAACCTGACTCTCAGCTGAAGCCTGAACCTCTGCAGGTGCATCATTAATCGGCTGAGCCGGTGACGCCCCGCCGCGCGGCGCCACCACGCGATCCGGCGACCCCTCCGACTGAGCCCGCTCACCCCTACCACCGCAGTCATCCTCCTTACCAGCCGTCTGAGAATCTGTGTCTGATCGCTCCGTAATACAGGGACTACTAGATACTAAGGATAATCTGCTCCCTGTTCTTTTACGTAATTGATCAATATGCCTATGGACTATTTCCCCACTTTGACCCTGGACTCGGAAGTTGCTAGGACCCAGACTATCTACTACTCGACCGGGAATCCATCTCTCCCCTTTTAGGTATTGTCGGTACCATACCTCTTCCCCTTCACCCCCAATGCACCTATTCGCCCCCTGTACAGATTCAGCCTGTCGTTGTTGTGCTCGATGTACCTTGTGTTCCCTATCCGGTTTTAAAGTATCCAGTCGTGTACGTGTACGCCTGCCTAATAAAATCATTGCGGGGCTTTCTCCTGTTGTCGAATGTTCTACATTCCTATAATGCAGTAAGAATGTCCACAATGCCCTATCTATATTGTGTTTCTCTAAAATAGCCTTTTTAATGACTCGTTTTAGTGTTCTAACTGCATTTTCTGCTAATCCATTTGAAGCAGGGTGGTAAGGGGCTGTATAAATGTGTTCTATACCGTTACATTTTGTAAATTCATGAAATTCTTTCGATGCGAACTGTGTACCATTGTCGCTAACTATTTGCCTTGGTAAACCCCATCTACTAAATAACTCAGTTAATCTATCTATGAGGCTAGTGGCTGTAGTGCTTGAAACATTGAAAACCTCCAACCATTTAGATGTGGCATCCACTACAACTAGGTATGTTCTGCCGCCTATAGGTCCCAAATAGTCAATATGTATCCGGCTCCACGGTCGGTTTGGCCAGGGCCACATGCGCGGCGTCTGCCGAGGCGGCGCGTCCGCCTGGGCTGCACACACTTCGCACGCCCGACACATGTGTTCCACTGCTTCATCTACTCCGGGCCACCATACATAGCTACGTGCTAAAGCCTTTGATTTTACGATACCCATGTGTGGTTCATGCAACATTAATAACACTTTACTTCTACACGCTTCCGGTACCACTAACCTGTGCCCCCACATAATACATCCTAGTTCTTCATAAAGTTCATTCCTCCTATTAAAGTACGGTTTTAAGTTGCTCAAGTCACATTCATTAGGCCAACCATCTCTCAGATAGCTCAATATTTTTGACAGTTCCGCATCTCGCATTGTTTGATGTTTAATCTCATTGTAATCTAATAACAATGACTGTTGCACAAAATGCAAATGAGTTTGCTCCGGCTGTGCGGCCGTAGATGTTTGTTTACTCGGAGCTAGTGGTAACCTTGAGAACCCGTCCGCTCCATTTTGATCGGTGCGCACGTACTCAATATTAAATGAGTAAGCTGATAAAATAATAGCCCATCTTTGCATTCGGCTCGCCACCATAGTCGGTATTCCTGTATTTGGACCAAATATTGACACTAACGGCTTATGATCCGTACGTAGGGTGAAATTACGACCGTATAAATACTGGTGAAATTTATTAATACAAAATATTATCGCTAGTGCTTCACGATGTATTTGCGAGTAATTTTTTTCCGCTTCTGTAAGTGTGCGCGACGCGTAGGCTATCGGTCGCTCGCCCCGTTCGCATGGCTGCGAGAGGACCCCTCCTATCCCACGCGCGCTCGCGTCACATGTCAATAATAGTGGTTTCTTTGGGTCGTAATGAGCCAATACATCCGCGCCCGCTAGAATTTTTTTAATTTCCACAAAGGATTTCTCGCACTCAATCGACCAATGCCATTGTTTACCTTTCTTTAATAGTTCATAAAGAGGTACTAACATACTACTCATATTCCTAACAAATTTTCCATAGAAGTTTATGATTCCTAAAAACGACCTTAACTCCGTTATGTTTGTCGGACGAGGAATTTTATTTATGGCCTCCACCTTGGCCGGGTCTGTTTTAATTCCCTCGTTACTAATAACATATCCCAAATATTGCACTTCTTTTACTAAGAACACACATTTGCTACTTTTCAACTTTAAACCGGAACTATTTAATCTATTAAAAACCTGTTCTAGTGCTTCTAAATGTTCTTTTTTGTTTTTCCCTCCTATTATCACGTCGTCAAGGAATATTTCAACGTTAGGAATCCCCTTCAACAAATTGCACATAATTCGCTGGAAAATTCCTGGACTTGAAGATAGACCGTATACCAGCCGATTATACCTATATAGACCCCTATGTGTATTTATCACTGTGAAATTCTTAGATTCATCAAGTTCTATTTGATTATAGGCTTGGCTTAAGTCTATTTTCGAAAAATAATTTGCTCCGCTAAGTTTTACTATTAAATCCTCGATTCTAGGCAGTGGATAGCGATCAATAAGTAGGGCTGGGTTCACAGTCGCCTTATAATCGGCACAGATTCTCAGCGACCCGTCAGGTTTATTTACCGGTACAAGCGGCGAGGCCCAGTCAGAGCAGTCGACGGGCTCGATGATGCCGTCGCGCAGCATGGCGTCCAGCTCGGCGTCGAGCCGCTCGAGCAGCGCGTACGGCACAGGCCGCGCACGGTGGAACACCGGCGTCGCACCGTCGCGCACGCGCAGCGTTGCCTTGCCCCCAGTGTACAGCCCCAGGCCGCCGCTGAATAATTCCTTATACCTGTTTAACAGTACATTGATCTCATTAGTCATATTGACTTCTTTCCAATTTAAATTGTTACAGTTGCTAAAAGGGGGTATTCTTATTTTTAATTCTGTTAACCACTGTCGGCCCAGTAATGAAGTAGTACCCCCCCCAATTACAAATAATTCTAGTTGTTTACTACAATCCCCGTAAGCTACAATTGGTCTGAGCATTCCTAGCGGTTTAATTTTTGAGCCGTCATAAAAATTTAATACCAAATCACTTGGTTCTAATTTTTGAGCACTAAAAGACTTTTTATACGTTGCTTCACTAATGCACGATACCGCGGTACCAGTATCGACCTCCATAGAAATAGTAACATTATTAATACAAATAGGCAACTTTACCGCTCTGTAATCGTTTAAGCATAGATGATGAAATTCCTCTTCTGATGGTTGTTCACACGCATCTCCGTAGTACGCTGCCGATCGCCGGGGACCGGTGCCTTTGCTCGCGTTCACCGCCCTGTCCGGGCATACGCGTCGTAGGTGTCCCGGGCGCCGGCAGCTGCTGCACACGTAGTTACGAAATCGACACTCCGAATACGAGTGCTCCGTCGCTCCGCACCCCGTACAACTCGACCCCCGGCCGCTACTGTTTGCGCCGCCGCGGCCGCCAGCAGCGCCAGCTTGCGGCCGCAAGCTAGCCGGGCTGCGCTGCGCCCCCGCCGCTCCCCGGACGACGCGCGCGCCCCGCGGCGCCCGATGTCCCGCGCCGCCGCCATCTCGGCTGCTGCCGAGCGCGTGCACCACCTGCCCCGGCAATGTCCCGCCTCCTGTTGCGTCACCTCCGCTGCCCAGCGCCTTCGACTCCACCGCGGCCGCGTCCCGTTCCGCCGCTTCTAACGAACTCGCTAACCTTACCGCGTCCGTGTACGAGATTGTGTCGGCTTCCGCGAAAAGTCGCTGACGAATAATGTCACTCCTTAGGCCGCAGACAAACTGATCCCGCAAATTCTCGTTCAACACTTCTTTGAATTTACAATGTCGTGAGAGTTTCTTGAGCTCGGCTACGTACGCAGCTACATTCTCCTCGCTAGTCTGTCTCCGTTGCCTAAACCGATAACGTTCTGCGAGTACCGACGGCGTTGGTTCCAAATGGTGACGTAATAGCTCGACCGCATTGTCATATTTTAACTCCGCTGGCTTTTTGGGACTTGCCAGATTACACAACAATTCATACGCCTCGTCTCCCATGACGGCTATTAGCGTTGGCAATTTCGTGTCGTCATCGATTTTATTCACTTTATAGTACATGTCTAGCCGGTCCACATACACTGACCACGTGCCAGTCTTTATGTCGAATTCTTTAATTTTTCCTATCGACATCGTATTTTCTGTTCGCCCACTTGCCAATAAATCGGAAATATGCACAATACACGCAAAATCGTTCGAATTTTCAAATCCTCGTCGCCACTGTAATGTTTGAGGGCTATTCAATAAAACTCGGGTGTTCCACAACAGAGCTATATTCGAACTGATTCCAAGTAGATACAACTTATGACTACCGACATACTTACAAACTAATTGATATAAATCTACCTACATTACAGGGTGGAAATCATGCTATGACTTCTTCCGCTCTAGGGTGGAGCGGAAAGGCGAGTCAGACTCTTACTGACTAAAACCTACCCCTGTTCCTCCCTGCCCTGAATGTCCAGGGGCGAGGTAACTCTTTCGAATTTATCCTCAACCCCCGGGCAGGCATCGGCCACGACGGGCCCCGTCGTGTTTGCTGACAACTCTTTGAGGCGCGCGTGGAACACTACGCGCCGTTGACTCTCGGGCCTGGTGCTGATCGGACAGCGAGTTACCCACTACTCGCCGTGCGCTGGCCCGGGTCTACGGTGGCCGGAGATCGTCTATGTTAAAAATGATAAACACGTAGTCGACGAGGTTCTTCACAAAACCGTTTTAACACCTCAGATTCAGTTGTATCCTTAGTTTTTTGTACCATGGTTCGGTGTACACTGAGCATACATAGGCCGTTCAAACGGTTTTCAGTCAACGTTGATCTCAGTCATGTTTTAACATGACGCAGTGTAAAAAAAGACCTCTATAAGCAAAGCTTTCTTTGCTGCCTGTATAGTTTCAGTCTTGACGACTATACCTTTCATAGTAAAGTCTTATAAAATTCGTCTGTCATTAGAATTTCGCTTAAATAGGCTACCTACGTAATATTACTTTACGGTTTGTGAGCATTCCTGCATCTTCTAGGGGCGGGGATACGACTGCGCCCCCCCCCCCCTCCCACCCCCTGCCCGTGGCCTTGTCACGCATTCCATGGTCTACTCAAAGCACTCATGTTCCAAATCGTTGAGATGTTATTGATGAACTTATATCCAATCTTACACACTTTCACATTTACAACATAAGTAGGACTTCTCTTTTATTTCAAAGTCACGTCGACCTTCTTTTGTTTCTTTTCACAATGTAACATATTGTCGCCATTGTACCCGTTATTAGATGTTTAGCAGCTGATTAAATATTATATTTCGTTCTATATTTTGTTTGTCGTATTGATAAGGTTTCTTTTCAAACTTTTGTATTATGCTTTGTTATTATGTTCTTTGTGATTACAACTCTTTTGTGGTTTATTAAGGATTCTTGTTTTTCTGACGGTGACGTAAGTTCTTGAAGGTAAAAGCGGTCGGTGTGAATCCGTATAACGTTTGATAGGGGAAAGAGTAATTTCTATAAAAAAAACTTTGTTCTTCAAGGCAAAATGAACGGGTAACTTTTTCTACGTAATGACATACCTTCAATAGAGAAAACCTCTTTGAAAACCGAAAACCACGTAACCACAATATATTTAAAAATTCTTTGTTATTATGCCTTATGGAGGCAATAGGTTCCTTATGTGCAGTTTTTGGTAATAATATTGGACAATTCATCATCTTCCTGCCTTTATTTCATGTTATTTGGGGTCAGTACAATATGTTTTCTTCTGTAAACCATCACGCTATCATTCACTCTCCTTTCTCTCTCTCTCTTTCTCTTTCTTGTCAATTCTTACACAATCCATTCATCTTTTCTATGGCCTTCCTCTCCCTCTCCATCCATCAACATTGAATTTTATAAATCTTCTAATCACATAAGTTTTATCTTGTCTCATCATAACATACCAAGACAAACGATTTCTTTATAACTTCTCTGTCACTGGCACCACTTCATTTGTTTTTGGTTTCATAAAAAAAAACAAATGAATAAATTACTAAATGACTAAAAAAAAGAGGTAGATAAGCCACTAGCGCCCGCAAATTTTTGCAGACAAATTCAGCCAATTGTAGCAATTTGATTTAGTCGGCTAACTAGCGAGCGAAGAAAAGCGTGTCCGTGGCATGACAATAATATATTTATGATGCCAAGGTGTGTGTTAAGAGTTAAACTATGGTTCCAAGGTAATTTCATACAATCGGGCAATTCGGGCTCCACGGTTGTCGAATTGCGTATTTCTTGTAACTCGATGTCCCCTCCAAAGTTCTCCCTTCCTCTAGGTGTCACTTCAGTGTTGGCGCCTTTCCTCGTTTTACACCGTCGTTTTAACATAATATAGAGGGCAAGCACAGCAATTCCTCCCAACAACAGAGAAGTAACTGAGTAGAGGTAGATGTCGTGACTTGAGATGTCAGACGACCTCGGTAATATTTCCCTCTTTTTCTGGAATTCCAACTGCTGATCTATTTTTCTTATTTCTACTGCAGTTGGCAGTTGTAGTTCCGCTACGTTAAATTTTGCATTCTTCCAGCCGATGTCAAATATGTTGTTAATCGTTGAATTTATATTTGGGACTTCAATATATGGTTCCATATTCAAACTACTTCCCAGCTGATTATGTGTAAATATGGTGGCGTCCTTTTTCTGGAGTAAGCATTTTGATTTCAAGAAAATCACTCCAGTCCCGTCAATGACCGCTGGCGTAACTTGATCGTTACATATGACGCGCATCAGCTGTTTACCGCACAATGTAAACAACCACATGTTTGTTTTATGTAGCTTCGTCCAGGTTTCTTTGCATTCTACGTCATTGAGAACGCATGATAATGACTCTTGTTGGTTGAAGACTTGGGCCTCACATGGGGCATGTTTATCGTGCATGTTGTAGACAGGTTGACGTGAGAAACAGATGAATTCGTCTTCTCCGTATGAAGTGCATTGGCGCATGTCTTGATCTTCCATTGATATGTATGAGTTTTTAACAAAGTTAATAGCGATGAAACTTGAACTTGGTTGAACAAGTTTTAAATGTCCTTGTCTTAGGAACGGTATCGGTATGACTCGATATATCTTGTAGACGTTGATTCTGTTCCTCTTTGTTTACTTGTAGATCTTCAAGTTTCAGCGGTAATGGTGAAAGCTTCGTGATCGGTCGTTTAAGTAACCCTTTCCTAGTTTTCAAGGTAACCACCCGTACTCGACCATCGGTGCCTGAATGAAGTTCCTGGACTCGTCCTAGCGCCCAGCGGCCAGGAGGTAAGTGTTCATCTTTAACTAATACTAGGCTTCCTTGTTTCAGGTTTTCTTTTGATTGCTGCCATTTGCTGCGAACTTGCAGTTGATGCAAATATTCAGTCGACCAGCGCTTCCAGATGTGCACGTTCATTTGTTCAATCAGCCTCCATCTGTTTCTTAGATCATGCTCAGCAAAATCTTGCTCTTCTTGTGGTGGAGACAGTAGGGGGCCGCCTATGAGAAAGTGACCGGGAGTTATATACTCCAGGTCTTCGATGTCCTCTGTTAATGGGCACAACGGACGAGAGTTGAGACAGGCTTCAATTTGCGTTAGTAAAGTAGTGAATTGTTCGAAAGTGAGCTTAAAATCCCCCAGTACTCGATGTAGGTGATATTTCATGGCTTTGACGGCCGCCTCCCACAGGCCTCCAGCGGTTGGCCAAAGTGGAGCATTGAAATGCCACTCAATTTGTAAGTGGCTCATCTCATCGAAGAATTCAGAAGTCATGAACGTTTTGTGTTGTTCAAATTCTTGTTGAAGTAGTTTTGCTGCACCTACAAAGTTCGTTCCGTTGTCGGAGAATACGTGTCGGGGTGTTCCCCTGCGGGCACATAACCTTTTAAAGGCGGCGAGGAACGTTTGTGTACTCAGGTCCGACACCAATTCCAAATGCACGGCTTTGGTCACCATGCATATGAAAATTGCTATGTACGCCTTGCAAGTTTTGACTCCTCTTCCTTTGTTTATTTTCACATCAATATGTCCGGTGTAGTCGACGCCCGTGTTCGTGAATGGTCTTGATGGAGTTACACGCTCCCTTGGTAAGTCTGCCATCAGTTGAACGTTTCGGTTGGGTTTAAAACGATGACATCGGACGCATTGCCGTAGCTCCTTTTTCACTGTTCTGCTACCTCCAATGACCCAGAATTTTTGACGTAAATGGGCCAAAGTGAGTCGCGCGCCTCCGTGGAGGGTGTCGCGATGAGCTTCTTGTATAATAAGCTTCGTTAATCTTCCTGTAGCAGGAAGAATAATAGGATGTTTAGCGTCGGGTGGTAAAGTTGAGTTGTCTAGTCGCCCCCTCACGCGCAGTATTCCATTTTCATCCAGAAATGGGGTTAACTTCAGTAGGTTGCTTTTTGTTGATATTGGTCGATTTTTCTTTAAACATTCTATTTCTTCGCCATTATATTCATTTTGAACGCTCTTGATGACCAATACTGTTGCTCCCATAATGTCTTGTGGTGACAAACACAAAACCTCTCTTTTGTTATCGCAGTCGGATAAGTTATTAGTTGAGTGTTGTGTCCGTTTTTGCTTACGAGTGTTGCTTAGTCGTAGAATCCATCCAAGCACTCTAATTACGCGTTTATAATTACTGGTTTTGTTGAGTAATGTTTCAATTATTTCACATTTCTTGTATGTGACTGCGCAGCATTTTATTTCTTGCAACTCATTATTAGTTATGTATGTCACACGATTGTCTTGATTGATTTGCGGCATGTTTGTTTTTAACCAATCTGGTCCATTCCACCAAAGTTTGAAATCAAGGAGTTGAAGTGGTGTGAGCCCTCGAGTTGCACAGTCAGCAGGATTTTCTTCTGACTTCACGTAACTCCAGCAGTTCGCAGGGACAATGTTGTTTATTTGTTTCACTCTGCTTGCTACGTATTTTTCCCATCGGTTTATATCGCCCTGTAACCAGGCTAAGATGACCTTGGAGTCACTCCAGCACCTTATGTGCAGGTTTTTGTTGCAGAGCGTATTTTGTACCTTTTCTAGCAGTTTAGTTAGTAATACAGCCCCGCAGAGTTCCATTCTAGGTACAGTTATCCTATTGCTGATTGGTGCAACCTTTGTTTTTGCCGTGATTAGCGTAGTCACGTATTCACCAGCCTGATTTTTCACTCGGCTGTAAATGACGCACGCGTAAGCTTTTTCGCTTGCGTCGCAAAACCCGTGAATCTCTAGGTTGTTTTCTTGGCATTGTAACCATCGTGGTATGGTTAGTTTGTTTAGCAAAGGGATATCTTTTCTCATAGTTTCCCACTCAGTAGTGAGATCGTCGGGTAAGCGTTCATCCCAGTTGATTTTGTACATCCAGATTTTTTGGAACAGAAGTTTAGTTTTTATTGTAAGTGGCGATAATAATCCAAGTGGGTCGTATAGTTTGCTTATCTCGCTCAGTAGTATGCGCTTTGTCAGTTTTTTCAGGATTGGTATATCCCATTTATATGTGAAGCTATCATTTTCTTGATTCCATCTCATGCCCAACATTTTTGCGCTTGAGGTTTGTTCTGGGCGGAAGTCGATGTTTGTGTTGCGGCTCTTTTGATCATCTCGCAAGTCTTCTAAGATGCTCAGTTCATTTGTTTTCCATTTTCTTAAGTTAAATCCGCCTTTTCGCAGTAACTCAATAAGCTGTGTGAACAGTGTTTTCGATGCATCGACAGTATCCTGCCCGTAGACCAAATCATCCATGTAGAAATAGTTTTTTAGGACATTTGCCGCCTCCGGATAGGTAGCTATTTCATCTTCTGCGAGTTTATGTAGAGTTCGCATTGCTAGATAGGGTGCGCTTTTCATTCCGTAGGTTACCGTGCCCAACTGCCAATCTTGTAGAGGTTCGTTAGGGGAAGATCTCCAGATTATAGTTTGCAGATGTTGTTGTTTTTCGTTCAGCCAGATAAAACGATAAAGTTTTTCTACATCTGCTGTAAAGACGTATCTGTACGTTCTCCAGTTAATTAGCAGTGTCAGCATATCCTTTTGTAAGTTCGGACCGCAGTACATGAGATCGTTAAGGCTGCTGTCTCCTTTTGTCTTGTACGACGCGTTGAACACTACTCTTAGTTTTGTTGTGGTGGACTCAGCTCTCAACACGCCATGGTGTGGTAAGTAGACTTGACCTCTTCTTTCTTCAGTTACAAGTTTCATGTGGCCCATAGCGATGTATTCGCTCATAAAACGCTTGTACTCGTTACTGAGTTCCTTGTTGGTCAGCATTTTTCTTTCTAGTTGAAGGAACTGTGCTAATGCTTGTGACCTAGCATTTTTTAGGTTCGTTTGGAAATTGGGCTTCATGGGCATTTGCACTACATATTGTCCATTCGCCAATCTTGTGGTAGTCGCGTTGTAATATTCCTCACAGTGTTGTTCCTCACTCGTCGATGATGAAGCGTCTGGAATTTCTTCGGTTTCCCAAAATCTTGCCATGTTTTCGAAATCGTTGAGTGTTACCAAGCAGTTGTAAGTCTTTACATTTCCGCATAGAATCCAGCCCACTCTGGTTTGTTGGGCTACTGGGTATTTATTGTCACTCCTGATGACTCCATTTAGGATAAGTTCTGAGTAGACGTCCGCGCCCAAGAGCAGATCGATCGGGCCTGACCGATTGAACTGTGGATCGGCTAGTTTTAAGTTTTCCAAATAGTCCCAGTTGCTGATTGAAAATGATGCGGTAGGTAAGTTACTTATGAGTTTCTTCATAATTAATGCCTCCAAATTGAATTGATAGTCTGAATGTATTGACTGGCATTCCAAGTTCATTGCTCCTTTGCAGTTGCCACCGAGTGATCCGACACTCGTTACAACAGCGCTCATTTTTCGTCGCTGTAATCTAAGGCGCTGTGCTGCGTTTTCCGTTATTAGGCTTACTTGGGAGCCTTGGTCAAGTAGGCCTCTCAAGTTGATGAAGTTTCCATCAATTGTTTTAACTTTTAGAAGTACAGTTGTCAACAGCACTTCCTTTTCTTCGTTTGTTATGTTGTTGACCCCATAGGAAGTTGAAGGGGCCGACGATGGGTTTGCTTCCCTTCTTGCTTGTTTGTTGCTAGATAGTTGTGTTTCTGCTTCATGCATAAGTGTGTGGTGTGCCTTTTGACACAATTTACACGTCTTTCGTGATTTGCATTGTTTTTCTCCGTGGCTGAATAGACAGTTTATACAAATATGCAAGTTGCGAACGGTGTCATTCCGTTTGTTTGTGTCCATAGCCAAGAATTGTTCGCAATTCATTAAAACATGATTCGTTTTGCATATTGGGCATGTTTTTGCTGTCGTGAAGAACGCTTTTGGTGAGCTTTGTGATTTCTTAAAGTACGATGACCCGTGCGTTTTATTCTTATTAATGTTATTTCGGTGTTCAGATTCTTTGTGTGGCTGTTTTTCCGATTTCCATGGTTTGTTGCCATGCAGCGCTTCCAGTGACATGAATTTTGATTCTAAAAACTCGGCGAATTCTTCCAGGTCGGGAAATTCTCTAGGACGTTTGATATCTTTTACGTATTCGTTATACGTACCGCTATCTAGTTTCTGAACCAAAAGGTGTACCACTATCGGATCCCAATTGGTGATGTCTAGCCCGATGTTTTTGAGCCCGTTCAAGCACTCCATCATGATGTCGTGAAGCTTCCGTATGCTTGCAGCGGTTGCTTGCTGAATACTCGCTTGATTCAGGAGTGTGTTCATGTAGGATGTGAATAACAGCCGTTTGTTATCGTAGCGGTGGGTCAGCATCTCCCAGCATGATGCATAGTTTTCAGCACTGATACCAAGATGCTGAACAAGTTTCTCAGCCTCACCCTTGAGCTTGGTTTTCAGGTGTTGCATTTTTTGAGCTCTAGAAAGAGTGGGATTGTTGTGTACACTTTCGAGGTAAAGGTCTCTAAAAGTCAGCCACTGGTTATAGTTGCCGTGAAAATCTGGTATTTCAATTTTTGGCGTAGATTTCTCAAAATGTGCATTATTCCAGATGTTTTGTTGTAGTTTCCTTTTCAGGTCATCATAAAGGTTCTCTGCAGCATTGTACTTTTGTTGGTATGCCGTATCCTCGTCTTGCAGTATGTAGTCAAGTTCCCAATTTGCTCTTTCGATATGTTCCCATTTAGTTTTCAGGACGTTCAAGTTGTCTTCTAGTTCCCATTTTTCCATCGCTACTTCCAAAGCTACGTTGATCTTTCCGATAGTGCGTTCGAACATTTTGAAGTTGCAGTATTGCTGACGCAAAAGATCTTGTTGCTTTTCCGTCGACTCGCTTGTTCCCCGAGGAGGTACGTGGAATTTGATATCGTCGAAAGTAAATTTCGACTTTCCCTTATCTTGCGCAGGCGTCGCAGGTGGTTGTTCCGTCTGACTCGTAGATGCAGACGGTAATTCCGACTTTCGTTTCAACACATCTTGCAGCACTTCTTCATACATCTTCTTCGTACTGCTGAAGATGTCATCAGTGAAATATTGCAAGTCAGTTTCTCCAGACTCTTCCAGTAGTTGGTGGTTGTGAACAAACTTCTCCCAGTTATTGTTCAGCCGAGAAAGACAATTCGGGCACTTAAGTAAGGACGTTTGTAATAACAATTATTCAACGATATCTGAACGCCGCTTTGAATTAACTTAGCGTATCTTTCTTTTCTCATTGGTTGTACGTTGTAGGTTTGAACCCAGCCAAGTGCAAAAAATAACGTACACATTGTGTACGGTATTTTATCACCACTGCTCTCAAAACGGTCGAGAACAGTCACTACACTCCCTCTCGCCTGCCTGGGGGTGGAGGATAAATTCGAAAGAGTTACCTCGCCCCCGGGCACTCGAGGCAGGGAGGAACAGGGGTGGGTTTTAGTCAGTAAGAGTCTGACACACCCTTCCGCTCCACCCTAGAGCGGAAGAAGTCATAGGATGATTTCCCACCCCCCAAAAAAAAAAAAAAAACACTCCCTCTCGCAGAAAGAAGGCCTGTATCCCAACAGTGGCAACATTAAAAGGCTGATAAGGTAAGGTTTATAAGTTATGCTAGGAGAAGAAATTGCTACAAACCGTGCTTTACTATTTGTTGTTATTTTTTTAAAGTAGTTTAAAGGAAAAATAAAAAATTAAACATTTCAATTAAGTATCAAAAATCATCAACCATTTATAATTCTCTTCCGCACGAATTCTGATATTTCTCTTCCAGAAAAAGCCAAGGATATCAACTTTCAATAACAGAATTATGAAGTACGAAAACCACTCAGTTCCCATGAATTACAGAGGATGATTAATTAATGTAACCACGAATGGAGGCTATACTGTGCCCGCGGCTCTGCCCGCCGCCTCAACCGTTTTTCATACGAGCCCAACGTTAATATTTTAGATAGAAAAGGTCGTGCCTGAGATATAGGGTTTATGGAGGTGGTATGTTTATGTATGAAAGATGACGGTTTTCGTATAAAATTTTAAACTTTTTAGAATTTTGAACGTCCGAATGAAAAAACAAAATCCTTGTGGGACATCTCGTGTATCTAACAGTCAGTAGAAAAATTAATTCGGAATATGAGTTTCACTTTGGGGTTCAAATCGGAAAATTAAAAAATAAAGTTTTCAAACTGCATCGTACGACATTTCAAATAAAATGTTGTGAGAGTCTCAATTTCTTTTTTTTAATAATTTAAAATAAGTTTTAAAGTTATTTTAAGAAAAACGTACGTGAAATTTGACCATTCCCCTATCCTTTATCTTCGAAGCTGACTATAAAGTTGAGAAATAAATACAAAAATAGTTCTTTTCTTATACATACAAGAAAACCTATAAGAAGTACATTTTTTAAAAACATATTAAAAAAGAATCGTTCGGAACCCTTTGGACGTGAGTCAGAGACTCAGGCCGGTTTTTTTATTACTACTATATTAATTACGAGATTTTAAAGAGTGTCCATGGAGTTTCTTGCACATTTCTCTCCATAGAGATCTACGCTTTTGAATGTGCAATTAGCGCTATTTTAGACTGATCAACTCTTTGACAATAATTCAAAAATGCCTGTAAATTATTTAGTTGAAAAACATGCTTTGAGTAAGTTTTTGATTATACGAACATTACGAATTACGCAAACTAATTAAACAATTACTGTATGGTTCCGTAGCCCATTTGCAAAAAACGGAACCCTTAAAGTTACGTTTTATCCGTCTGTCCAGCCGAATCATCATTCTCCTGCCCTTATCCCAATTTATTTGGGGTCGGCGCAACATGTCTTTTTCTTCCATACTCCTCTATTAGTCGTCATCTCTGTAGTCATCCCCTTTTTACCCATATCCTCTTTCACACAGTCCAACCATCGTTTCTTTGGCCTTCCCCTACTCTTATAGCCATCCACATCCATACACAAGACTTTCCTCACGATATTTTCTTCATTCCTCCGCATCACATGCCCATACCACGACAACCAATTTCCACACAACTTTTCAGTCAGCGGTGCCACTTTCAGACTTCCTCTTTTGTACTCATTCCTAATTCTATCCACGCGCGTAACACCACACATCGCTCTTAGCATTCTCATCTCAGCTGCATGCAATTACTTTTCATTCATCCCTTTTGTGGCCCAACATTCTGAACCATACAAGACAGCAGGTCTGACCATTGTTTTATAAATCTTCCCCTTAAGTTTAAGGGGAATGCGGGAGTCATAGATACCGTGGGAGTCACACGGCCGAATGTGTGCCATTTTACTCGTAGACTATTGGCGCTTTATTGATGTAGACCAAAAATATTTTATCCCGTGGACCGTTTTTAAACTGTTGTAGTAAATAAAATAAAGTAAGTAAAATAACAAAAAAGTAACTAGGGATGGCACTCTTTTCAGTTATTTTTTTTCAATGCCTTAACTGTGAATAATAAGTCTACCGGGAAATCTCACAATAGCTATGCAATATCCAAGCTAAGCCGAGCCAAGCCAAGCCAAGCCAAGTCAAGCCAAGCCAAGTCAAGCCAAGCCAAGCTATGTAATATACAAGTTTGGCAAATAGTGAAGGAAAACATCATGAGGAGACCGACATACACTAGAACCAAACTTCGAAAAAATTTGAAATCTACCATCTTGAAAACCACACAGAACTTCCCAGAATTGTGAACCTTTTCAGATTAAGCATTGTTAACAATGGGCAACATCAGCAGGCTAAAAGCCACCCAAAGGGCCATGGAGAGGGCTATGCTCGGAGTTTCCTTGGGTGATCGAAACAGGAATGATGATATCCGCAAGAGACCCAAGGTTACCGACATAGACCGAAGAATCGCCAAACTTAAGTGGCAGTGGGCAGACATTGCTCGCAGAACAGATGGTCGACGGGGCCGAAAAGTGCTGGACTGGCGATCGCGTACCGGGAGATGCAGTGTTGGAAGGCTTCTCACAAGGAGGACCGATGGCGAAGATCGGGTGATGATGAGGGTCGCAGGAGCTCAATAGGTACAAGACTGGTCATTAATGTGGCGACACTAGAGGGAGTCCTATGTCCAGCAGTGGACAGTGTGGTCTTACGACTGAAAAGAAGATGATGATAATTGTTTCCAAATAAGAGAATTCTGAAACTAAAACTACTGCAATCTACACTATTCAAAGTAAGACGTGAAAATCAGTATCGTTGTTCAAATATGTACCAAGTAGCTCCATTTTACTTCCCACATCATAGCAAAGGACGGCTGAATAAACATAATGTTTGCAGCCCGAGCGTACAAATATGAAATGTAACCCTTTCACTGCTTCACGTTGAAATAGTGAAGTTAGTTGTTATATTACTGACGGGTTAGGGATCTAATTTAGAGGTTCAAGCCTTTATTTTTTATTTGGTCTTGCCTACTCCAGTTTCAGAGGGTTTATATAATTATTTATAGTGGTGGTCTTGCGTAAGGTTTTTGTTGTTAAGCCGTTGGTCTCGGTTCTTGTTCGTAGATCTTCGACTTTCTTTACCGGTAATCGGAAGGTTGAAAGTCTGATTACCAGTCTTGCCTAGGGGTATCAAGGAATCAACCCAGTAACTGGGTCGTGAAAGTCAGATAGGCAGTTGCTCTGTGTAAATAAAGTACTAGTAATAATAATAATAAATCATTTAGCCTTCCAAAGATCCGGGACCTCAGGGTCCCGAGAAATCTAAAAAATACAAAAAAAAACATTTATTTATTAAGGTAATTTTACACACATTGCCATTACTTATAATCATATTATAATAAATTATTAAAATAACACATTTTATTATAATTTAATTAGAACATTAAAATTGATAATCTGACAATACAATAATATAAAATAAAAACAAACAGGTACCTTACTTCCTCTCCTGTATTGGCAAGGCAACATGTCTGCCAGAATTATGCCGGAAGAAAGAACAGTCAAGCCTGGCTGCAATCATCGCCAGTGCGGCGTTGAAGCTGGCCTGTACTCTGCTCACCAAAGACGCAGCTCTCTTGCGCATAGTCACGAAAAACAATCGGTGCGCGCCTCTGCGAACATAACAAAGGCGATACAATATCGGGGCAGCCCCATCGCTGCCCTGAACGCAAATCATTACCAGCAACAGTTAGGCTGGAAGTTACTTGTATAGTATGTATAAGGTACTTGTTAAAGTTATAAAAGCAGCCCCCATTATAAAACTATTCGAAGACCGCACTAAAAGTCCTCAGAAAATAATAAATAAAAAATCAAATTGCTACCAAACGCTCCATAACGAATCTTCACTCAAAAATAAGTAAATGCTTGAACATCACTTATCCAATATTGACTAAAAACTCGAGCAATCTGATATTCAATTCAGTATTCGAGCTAAAAAGAATCTATTACACTTACTGCCACGCAAAACTGAGCACAATATAAAAAGAGCTGGCCGAAATTCAGGTGCCAAATGAACTGGTTTTGCTCTATCAAACCACCAATGTAAATTAAACTTCCACGCTGTGCAATTGTTTTCTTAAACGGAGCTCTGAAAAGAATTTTGATTAGATTAAAGGGTCAGGTTATTTTGGCCGATAGTGTCTTGCATCGTTTCAAGGGTTATCGAGTATCGCAGGTATTCGATTTTCGAATGGAACTCGATAGTACTGCGGTGAAGCTAGTTGTAAGTTTGTGTTTCCTTTTTTTTAGTATAGTGATTATTTTTTATACAGGTAAGTAGAAAACGGTTTTAACTGAAAAGATTTTTCTCTTTGTTTTCTTAAAATTGAAAGCGTGTGTTGATAAACTTTACCTTAAGATTTTATTTGGCTTCACTTCTCAGATATATAATAATTATGTGCTATGTTGATGTCGAGATCTAGTGGATAGTGGGTTCTTGGGTTGATTCTACGAGTTGGGCAAAGTGTTATTGTTGGTTTGCTAGAACCTACAATAATTAAAAAAATAGCCACACTTCTTTACTTTCTCTTTATAGCTTTACCGTTAAAGTGCGGAAAACAGTAAACGTGTCTCTTTAAACTTAACTTTTTACTTCTTTTTTTTTCTTTTTTTGCCGAGACGGCACTGAAATATTATTTATTCTGTACTTTTCCTACATTGTACGGATGTTCAGCCGGCGAAGTGCTAAATCACTACATAGTATAAAACAAAGTCGCTTTCTCTGTCCCTATATCCCTATGTACGCATAAATCTTTAAAACTACGCAACGGATTTTGATGCGGTTTGTTTTAATAGATAGAGTGATTGAAGAGGAAGGTTTATATGTATAATTTGTACCCGAGCGAAGCTGGGGCGGGTCGCTAGTTATTAATAAATTGAAGCGATTTCTCGAATCAAAGTCACAGTAAAGGAGTTCTTAGATGATAAATCGATTCCAAACTTTTTTTTCTCTCTTTTACACCAAACATTTTGTAGAAAAATAGAAAATCCAATATTAATAAAATATCAAAAATTATTAAAAATAATATAAGAATAAGAAGAATAATTTAATAATAATAATATAATGATTTCATGTGAATACACGCATCATCTGCAGCTGCATCCGGTTGGACTGAAAGCCGACACCAAGATAATTCGGAAAAGGCTAGGCAGATTGATTGATAAGAATTTCGTAATAATTACTTACAATGATTATACATATAAAGCAATATACTAAACCTATAAACACAAGCCATATATATATATACATAATATTATACACCCAATAAAACACAACTAATAATTTAGATTACTTGGCCCTCTTCCTCTCTCCTACTTTGCTGTGCCCGACACCGACTCCATATTGATATTTTATCATGTACTACCACTATTTAACACTTATGGAATGCAATAGGGTATTGAGTATGTTAAGATTGTTGCATATAATTATATAGATTCAAGTTCTTCAAACTTAACAAACAGATGTGTTGCTGGGGAGTTTGTTGGCCACTTCTTCTTCACAGCTAAAACACTAGGAAGTGGTGACGGGCGGGCGTTTTTGGGGGACTGTCTTTATGTAGAACTTTGACGTTCTAAAAGTGCTGGCTAGTTTGAAAAAATGACTTTTGATTTTGATTTTTGATTATTTATGGTCGTAAGTAAGTTAATTCGACGAAACCAGACCGGACCCAGCAGACAGAAATAATAGCCCCGCGCAGTGGGGACTGCGTGGGGCTATTATTTCTGTCTGCTGGGTTTAAAGGAACCTTACACGAAGGGAATGATGGGGGCTTCATTCGCTCGCTTTGTTCACTCTCTCTAGCCCCTGTCATCTCCTTCGCATCTAACCTGTCCGTGTAGTGGTGTCCTAAGTTCCCGAGCTCGCCTCGCTCGCTCTGGGACTTTTTAGTTATTCAATTCAACTTATCAAATTATATAGCTTATTACATTGAATTCGAATGTTTTATTCAAGAAAATAACCTCTTTTATTAACTTTACCGTATGCTTGGTCGTTAGTTTGCAAATTACTTAGGAAATCTGCAGATTAACTAGTACATGTAAGAACTAAAACATTTTTTTGCACTTTACCGGACTCACCCAGTTAATCTGCACTCTAATTGATTTAAGCTCATTAACGGTAACATTTATACCGAATAAATTCTGATATGAATTTAATTGAGTATGATTCAGCGTGTTACCATTTAACGAATCTCCCAGACACAGGCCTCCCCCAAGTATCACCACAACGACCGGTTCTGTGCGTTTCGCATCCATCGGATTCCTGCGACCGTCACCAGGTCAGCGGTCCAACTCGTGGGGGCCTGTCAACACTGCGTTTTAAGGCTCGCGGTCGCCACTCCTGCTTTCGGGCCCATCGATCTGTTCTGCAAGCAATGTGCCCTGCGCATTGCCTATTAAGTTTGTTGATTATTTGGGCTACTCGTATGTTGGTAACCTTCGTTCTCCTGCTAATAGATTTCTATAGAGAAGATCAGGTTAAGAAACTCCATGGAAAACACTTCTGCCTTCAATTTTTTGAAAACAGGTATTAGGAACTACACTATTAATAATAACCATGTTGTTATGTTATTAATACAATCACAGAACACACCTCAAGTTCATCGATGTATTATTTAATTGCCCCATCCTCGGGAAATATGTGGGCAGAGCTATTTGTGCCCGGAAACCGCAGGGTAAGGTTGGATGGAGAGAACAATGTAATGTGCTGAATACAACAATGTTCGTGGGTATGCTTGAGATGAATGTTTGAGTGGTACTGTGATGCATAGTTATAAAGATAGCATGGTGTGACGAATCTTAGGGAGGTCTCCCACGATGACTTTTTAACCGACTTCGAAAAAGGAGGAGGTTCTTTCTTTTTCTATCTTTTCTTTTTTTTAAAAAAAAAAAAAAACGTTGCCCCACACTAGGAATTACTCCTGTATCGTGGGTGCGTTCACAAACATGTATACTCACATACACAAGACACCCAGACCCGGAACAACTATCTGTAGGTCATACAAATATTTGTTCCGTGCGGGGATCGAACCCGCGACACGCAGCGCAGCAGCCGAACGCTCAACCACTGCGCCAACCGTGTCGTCAAACCGTGTCGTCAGTTTTGGTTCTATGTTCGACTGTATGTATTTTTTTGTGTATGTCCACCGATTTCTCTGTCAGTCATGGACCAATTTTCAAACTTCTTTATTTATCCGAAAGCATATACAGGGTGTAACGATAAGGTGTGGTCATATTTTAGGAACCAGTTCTGCCCATGGATAAGAACAACTTTCTCTAAGAAAAAAATGAAAATTCCCAAAAAAAAATTTGGGCTTTCCATACAAAGTTATCATCAGCTGATCAATATTTGTATGGGAGGTAATTTTTTTTTTTGTGAATTTCATCAGGTTTTCTTGAAGAAAGCTGTTCATATCGATGGGCAGATGCAGTTCTTAAAATACGACCACACCTTTCCGTTACACCCTGTATACTGACGAGGTGGTCTCGTATAAATTTTATCGAAAGTGCTTCAGCGCTTTTTGAAAAACTGAACAAAAACGAAAAATACGTATACTGAAATTATGTTTTGGTTTTCTCCAATTACGAGTATGTTTAAATTCCACGTTTCATGTTATTGGGGTTTTAAGTTCTGGGATATAACAACTAAAAAGTGAAAAATAAAAAACATTTTTACAAAAAAAAACCACCGACTTCCAAAAAAAAAAGAGTGTATTTTCTTTTTTGGAAGTCGGTTGTTTTCGAATCCATTCGATGGCGTGTTTCGAAAACGCGACGCTGCATCGAAAACTTTTGAAGCAGTTATACGACTTCTAATGATTTTTAATTGATTAAATTTTATATATGAATATTTGAAATTATATTTTTATAACATAGTGTAATTAATATGTAAAGTAATGTTTAACGCAGATAAAAAATTTATAATCACGCAAAACCTATAAAGCGTGTTTTTGTGAAACCTTCACCAATTTAAAGATCATTTAATTATTTATATTTAAGTATACGTCATCATTCTCCTGCCCTTATCCCAATTTATTTGGGGTCGGCGCAACATGTCTTTTTCTTCCATACTCCTCTATTAGTCGTCATCTCTGTAGTCACCCCCTTTTACCCATATCCTCTTTCACACAGTCCAACCATCGTTTCTTTGGCCTTCCCCTACTCTTATAGCCATCCACATCCATACACAAGACTTTCCTCACGACATTTTCTTCATTCCTCCGCATCACATGCCCATACCACGACAACCGATTTCCACACAATTTTTTAGTCAGCGGTGCCACTTTCAGACTTCCTCTTATATACTCATTCCTAATTCTATCCATGCGCGTAACACCACACATCGCTCTTAGCATTCTCATCTCAGCTACATGCAATTGCTTTTCATTCATCCCTTTTGTGGCCCAACATTCTGAACCATACAAGACAGCAGGTCTGACCATTGTTTTATAAATCTTCCCCTTAAGATTTAGGGGAATGCGGGAGTCACAGATAGTCCCGGTGACCTGCCGCCATTTCATCCATCCAGTGTTAATTCTGTGCTTAACAGTCCGATCTATTTCGCCATCGCATTGCACGAGTGAACCGAGATACCGAAAATCGGAGCATACTGGGAGAAGCGCGCCATCTAGCACTACAGCTTCAGAACTGGAGAGACCGCCGAAATCGCAGAACATGTATTCAGTTTTGGTTCTGCTGATTTTCAAGCCAACTTTCTCCAGCTTCTGTTGCCACTTCTCCAATCTGCTCTGGATCTCAGGTCCATCTTCACCGACCAGAACAATGTCGTCGGCAAACAGCATGCATCAGGGTGCCTCTTCCTGTATTTCCGACGTAAGAGCGTCCATAATCAACAGGAAGAGGTAAGGACTTAAAGCCGACCCTTGATACAAGCCTACAGCCACACTGAACTCATCGGTGTTGCCAGCAGCCGACCGGACGTAGGTACTAGATTGTCTGTACATAGCACGAATCAACTCAACATAGTTCCCAGGCAAACCTTTCTCTTTCAAGGCCCACCACAACACATCCCGAGGTACCCTATCATACGCTTTCTCAAGATCAATGAACACCATGTGCAAGTTCTTGTGCACACGTCTGTACTTCTCGCACAATTGACGGAGAGCGAAGGTGGCGTCCATTGTCCCTCGACCTGGCATAAACCCAAACTGGTTCGGGGTAATCTCACTCTCCTCCCGCAATCTTTTCTCTATCACTTTCTCCCATACTTTCATAGTATGTGACATGAGCTTTATCCCTCGATAGTTGTTGCAGTCCTGTACATCCCCTTTATTCTTGAAGATGGGCACTAGCGAACAGCATTCTTGTGGGATCACTTCTTCGTACAACAACTTATTGAAGAATAAAGTCAGCCACATACATCCATCCTCTTTTAAACACTTCCATACTTCTACTGGTAAGTCATCAGGGCCCATGGCCTTTCCATTTTTCATACATTGAACTGCCTTTCTTACTTCATCTATGCTAATTTCTCTCACCAAACCCATATTTACTTGTACCTCTTTGAGCACACCATTCCATTCATTCTCTTCGTTCATCAACTTTTCAAAATAAACCTTCCATCGCTCTTTTATTTCGTCATCTTTCGACTTTACCGAGTTCATCTTTCATACATTTTATGTGCATTATATCCCTCGTTCTCCTTTTTCTTAATTTTGTAATCCGGTAGAGCTCCATCTGGCCTCTAGGGCTGTCCAGTAAATCATATAACTTTTCCTGCGCCTTAGCTCTGGAAACTGCAACCGCCTTTTTTGCCTTCCTCTTCCATTCTTTATAAATTTTCTCTTCTTTCAAATTATCTTTTCTGGTTTCTACATTCTGCCATACTTTAAACGAAATTTTCTTTTCTTTTAGCATCTTTTGCACATCTTCATTCCACCACCATGTATCCTTTTCTATCATGCCTTTACCTTGCGATTCTCCAAACACATCTTTTGCTACTCACCTTATACAATCCGCCATCTCTTTCCAACATTCATCCACAGATTTTCCTTCCATATCCTTCATGTCTATCATTTTATCTACCACTTGACTCTTAAACATACTTGCACACTCCTCATTTTCTATCATACGCCATCTGATTTTGGGTGGGGGCCGTTCTTTGTTCCTACTGGACGAGACACTGACTGTTACGTCCATCATTATGAGCCTGTGTTGAGAGACTAAGCCTTCGCCTAGCAACACTTTACAGTTTTTGACTGTTTTGAGACTGTTTCGTTTCACCAAGAAAAAGTCTTAAAAGAATATTTTAGTATACGTGTCGTTTTATATATAATAAATTAATTATACTCGTATGTCTAATTTCGTACAGTGCTCCGTGATAGGCGGTTTGTATATTACTGGGTGGCGTAAGACGCGTAACGTGAGCTCAGCACAGAACACGCAAGCTAACCACTCAAGGTCGTTGGCAGTTAATAGCGCCTTAATATAAAACTCGCAAACCACATCTTTAGTTTGAATATTGACTAGAGGTATTCCACATTGGGCACCCGTTTAAACGGCACCTGAGTGAATGGCACCTGAGGTATTCCACGTACCTATCAATATTTTTCGCAGGTGCCATTAATGAAATAGTTTATTATTTAAAATTTCATTCCACAAATGGCTCCTACTAATCAGTAGGTACTGCGGATTCTAAACGTTGTCTGACAGTTTAAGTACTTTTGCGGCCTACCCAAATGTACTTTCTTTGGTATTGTTCGTCGAGTCATTGAGCTTCTTATAGTAAGTCTAAGTTGAGCTATTCGACTACTAACGATGCTGGCACTGATTGCACAGGTCTACTGAAATCTGTGTGGTGCTTTCCTCAAAAGCTCTTCTCAGACGTTAACGTACATGGTTCTCATATGATTTGACCAGTACATAATGTATGGACATTTAGAGACTTTGATCTTCGAGTTTGTTTCGGTGTTTCTTCTCAGGGTCGTCAGCTAGAAAACACCGGCCTCATCTAGCGTAAGCTGACAAAAAAAAGTGTTGTTAATAACCTATTTATAAAAATAAAATCATTTATCATTTAAAATCAAGTACAAATGCTTCTCATCCATCACACTCAGCTATGGGACGAAATCTCCTTCAAATTATAAATCAGTACTTCACCACCCACATCTATCCTTCTTCCGAGTAGAAAATGTTGAATTAAGAACCTGCTTATCAGTGTTTAAACTAATCACAAGATTATATTTTTTTTAGAAATAAGGCCACAGTCGCCTTTGCAACGCACAACTGAATCGATGCAAACGCACGACAGTATTGATGCAAACAACAGCGTTCGCAGGTAGGAGAGTTACCGCGGCCCTTGGTACAGGCAACTGAAGTAACACGGGTGGATTTTAGTCAGTAAAAGTAAAATGATACGCTCTCCGGCTTCACCCAGAGCGTTACGTTATTGGAGGATTTCCCATCCCAAAAAAAAAAAGTAGACACGACAGCTCCGATGCTCCATCGCTTCTGTATCCATGCTGTGTCACGACAGTAGCGACGCAGAATCGTGGCTACGTGCATGAAGGTAGCATCATAAAAACGGTCACTGCTAACTGCATAAAAAAGATGCGCAATCGCACAATAATTTATTGAAAAATAAGTTGTTTTTCTCTTTTACCGAAATGAGAAAAAAAAAACAAGATTTGATAAAAAACTAGTGCTAGTGTTCCAACTCTTTAAAATTCACTCGATTCGACAGACATCCGATACGGACTCGACACTAAACACCGTGACCTTACAGAAGCTTTGACTCACTTCACAAGTAAATCTGTAACAAAAGAAAACCAAAGCAACGAAAATCTTTAAACTCTTGTAAGAAAGAAAAAGGAGAAACCAGGACACAAATAGAGCTGGAAAGATATGGGGTGGGCCTTTGCCCAGCAATGGGACAGCTTGAACTGATTAAAAAAAAAGAAAAAGGAGAAACCAGGACACAATTAGAGTGGGAAAGATATAGGGTAGGCCTTTGCCCAGCAGTAGGACAGCGTGAGCCGATTAAAAAAAAATATCCACTTGTACAATCACATAACCCACAATGCATTTAAAAACAAAACAGCATTCCAAATCCGTTCCAATCCAAAGCAGAGAAATCCAGTGTTCCAACTCTTTAAAATTCACTTGATTCGACAGACATCCGATACCGATTCGATACCAAACATATCCCTTTAACCCTCTAACGTCAGTGTATAATTGATTTTGTTCAAAGCTGCAAACTCTGGAGGATAATCGACTATTTTCCGCTTACTAACTCGATTCCGGATAGTTTGTTTGGTCTTATCGAAATTGTTTTTCGGATTCTGAATATTTTAGCTGTTTCTGATCCTAGAAAGGGATAATTGGGGAATGGGGATGAGCTGTTAAAGTTTTATAATAGTTTATGGTTCTCTAACGTTGGAAGTTATCAGAAGGATTTCCAATACACAATCAATTTACAGAAAGGCTGTTCAGCTGAGGCCTAAAAAAGGCTAACAATTTTATTTATCTATTTCTGCAGATGTGAGTAAAGATTTGATTTGAGTAGTGGAATTTCCTGCCAGAGTCTATGTTTCTTGATAGCTACAACCTGGGAGTCTTTAAGTCAAGGGTGAATAGGGGAATAGGACTTCTAGGCGAGCGAGCTCCATCTTCGACCACATCATCGCTTGGTGAGTTAGTGATCAACCAAGAGCCTATCAATGATAAAAAAAAAATTGGACAGTCAGAAAGTGACAAGAGAGTTTGCAAAAGTGTTCAGTTTAGTCAGTAGGAGTTTGGATCGAGGTCATGGTCACTCAGTCCATGGCAGTGATACATTGGGAAGAGTCACGATGAAAAAGTAGGCTCCTAATTATATCCTGTACACCAACTTAGTCCCTACTGTTATATGTTATTTAGTATCTGTGTATAATCTGGATATAGAAAGAAAAAAAAGGCACCACTATGCCAAAAAAAAAAATATTCCTGATGGTCACCGACCGCGAACACGAAGTCAGCGGACGCGGGGTGGTGGCGGCAGTGGCACGGCAGCGCACCGGGCTAGACTAGTGCGCATTGCTCGTACCACTCCCCGCGCTGCTGCTTTCCATGCCAGTTCCATAATCTAATGATAATCTAATAATTTAATTTTGTAATATTTTTAATTTTTTTATATGGGTCATTAGGCCTGAAATAAAAATGATTTGATTTTGATTTGATTTATGCATTGAAACGCGCCGCTCCCCGCGCCGCCACCGCCACCGCCCCGCCGCCCGCTGACTTCGTGTCTGCGGTCTTAAACTGCTTACAAGTCAAACGCGGGCTTTTGGTTGACATTGAGACAAAATAATATTGTAATTAAAAAAAATTAAATAGTCATTTTATTTTGCGTGTTTTTCTCAGCAAACCTTTTCATTTGACATATATATAAATATAATTATATATATATATATCACGAGAATGTGAGCAGTGTTGGCCCAGTGGTAACAGCTGCGACTTACAAGTTGCGAGTCGTGAGTTCACACCCAAACAGGCGCTTTACTTTGTGTAAGTTATTTCATTACCACTGCTCTCAAAACGGTGAAGGAAAACATCGTGAGGAAACCGAAAAATCCTAGAACCAAATAATCGAAAACATGTGACGTCCACCAATTCGCATTAGGCCCGCGTGGTGGATTACGGCCCACACCCTATCACAGAGAGGAGGCCTGTGCACCAGCAGTGCCACATTAAAAGGCTGATGATGACGATGATGATGATGATGATCATGAGAATGCATAAAAAATAACTAGCTTGCCACTTTTGGGAATTCACCTTATCAGATTTAGTACGTCGTCACTTAGTTAACCATACATTGTCATCCAAACTATACATGTATGAAAAAGCGAAAGAAAAAAGTGAAAGCGTGTTAAGAGCGTTTACTCCTCACGGTATTTCATAAAAACTGTCAAGTCTTTATACTCGGAAATGTATGAAACTTGGTACGTAGATGCAAGGTCAGGCCCTGCAGTCTCGAGATAGATAGCGATCGCTACGTCCTAACGATGGGTCGATTGGTCGGAAACATAATTGATTTTCTTGAAATATGTACAGAGACGTCGTAAATTTGTACTTGCAAGCACTATTTTTAAGAAAACTGATCAACTGATCTCCTGGTCTCTGTACATATTTCAAGAACATTTTCGAGAAATATTTCAGAGAGACATTGCGAGCAATTTTAAGTTTCCAATAGAATGTGAAAAATCACTCTATCTTCCTCCCTAAACTCTTTTTCTAAAATGTTCATAACTAACTTTTTAGATCTAAGTACCTAGCATAAGTGTACCAAGTTCCCCACCGAGTGTTTCCACGTTGCCGTCGTGGTGGGGCTTATGGGTCTCCATGATCCTGGGGACTTCCGGCATGAGTGACTAACTTGTGCCGGAAGGCTCCAGGGGAGAGGCCCGACTAAGAGGAACACACCGGGGGTCGCGTCCATTGTCAGTCGATCATCGTCGACTGCCAGTGGATGCGACCTCCACCCAATCCTAAGCTTGGAGGCGTGGCTATGGGATGCGTACCGGAGGGATGTCCGGATGCTAGCGCCTCACAAGAGGGCCGCGCCGTTGGGAGACTTGAGCAAGCTGTTCGAGCCTCTTAACGGCGTGGAAACTGGGGGAATCTTCGTCGCTGCTCTCTGGTACGTATCTGTTCATCAGATGTGACCGTGAGAGTGGCGTCGAAACTAGGGAGGGCCCAAAAGGGCAAAGTGTGTGAGTGAGTGAATGAATGAGAGAGAGTGAATGTGTTCAAGCGATATGTTAGAGGAAGATAGGGAGGTCGAGATAGGGGAGATAGGGACCTCACCCTTAAAAGGAAAAACAAACATGGAAAATAAGATCAAAGTGAAAAACTCCCAGTCACGCCCCCATTCGTATCCTGGGGGGGGCGGCTCTGATCTTACGCTACATAACGACGACCTGGATCCGTTTGTCGGGGACAATCCCGACAACAAGAGCCGAGGAGGCTCCAGATCATCTCCTCCATACGAGGAGATGATCAATTTCTGCTATAAGACGTCCGACAAGCCGCGGTCGGGCGATAATAGCCAAACTGAAGTCGGCAAGGAGGTGGAGCGTGGTGCTGCGTCGGAGTCCGGCGCAGCACTGGCAGCAGCTCTGGGCTCTGGGAGCCCGGAGAAGGAGGAGGAAGTGGGTGCTTCCAGGGGAGTCGTGGGTGAATGCTCGCGGTTCTTCCGGAACCAAAAGCGCTCCAAGTCGGGGGATGGCGGGGAGTCGTCCTCTGATGTAGAGGTGATGGCCCCGCCTCCCAAGATCCCCACCGGTCGGAGGGGAGGAGGAGCGATCCGGAGGCCCAACAAGGCCACCAAGGCGGGCAGGAGAGCCGCAAGGCTCGCCCTGGAGGCGCGCCACCCCGCTGCGTTGGGGTCTTGTGCCTCGGCCTCTGGGTCCTCGGGTGGAGAGCCGGACGCCGTTAGCTCCAACTCGGAGCGAGCGGCCAGGCTTGCGGGGGTCGTGGAGGCCGCCATCAAGGGTGTGGTGCAGAAGAGGCTGCCCACATCCAGAAGCAGGGCCACCTCCGAAGCCACGGCCTCCATAGTGGCGGCGGCAGAGGCGAGTTTCGGCGGGCCTCCGTCTGCATTGGACTAGACGTCCAAACTGCGGGCGGAGGTCGCCCGCCTGACCGCCACTACGAAGCTTCTGGTTAAGGAGAACCAGAAGCTCCGGGCAGACTTGGCCGAACTCCGAGGAGGTCAACGGAGGGGCGCGCAGGAGGAGCTCCAGCACGGGTCGAGTCAGCCCCTGCCCGCCGCGGAGAACCAAGTTCTCAACCTGGTGCGGCAGGAGCTGGCTGCCTTCAACAGGCGGTTCTCCGTGCTGGAGGGCATTGTGTTGCGCCCTCCGCTAGCGGCGAGCCAGCCGGCCTTGGGCCAGCGGCAAACGCGCTCGTTTGCCGCCGCCGCGGCTGCTGCGCCCAAGGGTTCGGCGGGACGGGCCGACCGCGGGGCAGTGCTGAAGCCCGCGGGGCCGGCCCCGTCTAAGGCGACGAAGGCGCCAAAGGCGCCGCCAAAGCCACCTGGGAGGGTCCCAGCCAAGGCGACAAGGCGGCCGCCCCAGACTGCCCCGCCTTCTGAACCTCCTGCGACCGGAGCTGCCGAATGGCAAGTGGTCGGGGAGAAGAAGAAGGCGGGCAAGGCGGCAAGGGCGGCCAAGCGAAGGGAGAGGCGCAAGCGGCAGAAAGAGCGAGCCGCCGCGGCTAGGCTCCGCGCCCCGAAGTCCGCAGCTGTAGTGATCACACTACAGCCGGAGGCGGTTAAGAGGGGCGTGACCTACCGCAGCGTGCTCGCAAAGATGAAGGCGGCGGTGAGCCTCGAAGAGGTGGGGTGCGCCGACGGCGTCCGGGTGAAGGTCACCAAGACCGGAGCCCGGATGCTGGAGGTCCCCGGTGCCTCCAGCGGCCCAGCCGCTGACGCCCTGGCCGAAAGGATCAGGGCGTTGCTGGTGGATGAGGCCCGGGTGTCCAGGCCCACGAAATGCGCTGACATCCGCATTATGGGCCTGGACGACTCCGTGACGGAGGGTGAGGTGGTGGCCGCTGTTGCCAGGACTGGAGGGTGCCCTGCTGAGCAGGTGAGGGCGGGCACCATCCATTCTGACACTGCGGGGCTGCAAACCATCACGGTGAGCTGCCCCGTGTCAGCGGCCCGAGCCATCACCGCGGGGGGCCGGAGGCTTTTGGTGGGCTGGGTTTAAGCGCAGGTTAAGCTGCTGGAGCCCAGGCCTCTGAGGTGTTTCCGCTGCCATGTGGGCGACCATGTGGTGGCTAAGTGCACCTCGGAGGTGGACCGCAGTGACCACTGCTTCCGATGTGGTCAGCCCGGTCACAAGGCCGGCTCGTGTGACGCCGCGCCGCACTGCATTGTATGTGCGGCAGCAGGCAAGCCGGCCGATCGCCGGGCTGGGAGCAACCACTGCGCTCCACCCGCCAAGGCCAAGGCCAAGACCAGAGGCAGGGCCAAGCCCTCCGCCACCGCCGTCACCGCCGCAGCAGCCGTCACCACCGCTTCCGCCGCTGCCGCCCCCATTGCCGTCGTCGTCGCCGCCGCAACCGCCGCGGCGGCGGGACCCTCACAGGGGGCTCTGGAGGAGGCTGTAATGGAATGCCAATAACGGCCCCATTACGCCTCCTCCAGACGAATCTCAACCACTGTGCCACTGCTCAGGACCTGTTGTTCCAGAGCATGGCGCAGTGGTCGATTAACGTCGCTGTGGTCGCCGAGCCGTACTATGTCCCGCCCAGGGATGACCGGGTGGAGGACCTGGACGGCTCGGTGGCCATCATTTCGTCGGCCGCCGCCGGTACCCCGACCCTTGAGGATGTCAAGAGAGGTCGGGGTTGCGTAGCAGCACGGTTCGGGGATATAGTAGTAGTAGGGGTGTACTTCTCCCCGAACCGATCTCTCGCCGAGTTCCAAATCTCTCTCGCGGAGTTGAGAGACGTCGTTGTCGTCGGGTACCGTTCCCTCCCCGTGCTCGTCCTCGGGGACTTCAATGCCAAGAGCTTGGCTTGGGGTTCCTGGTACACGGACGCGCGGGGCAGGATGGTGGAGGACTGGGCTCTGGAGACAGACCTGGTCGTCCTGAACCGGGGTTCTGTCCCCACGTGCGTGCGGTGGCAGGGCGAATCGGTGGTGGATATCTCATTCGCCAGCCCCGCCCTGTCACCGTGCGTAGTTGACTGGCACGTCATGGAGGAGGTGGAGACGTATTCCGATCATCGGTATATCCGGTTTGACGTCTCCGCCCAGACCTCCAGCGCGCCGGTCCGACAGACCCCGAGTGGTCCGCGTTGGTCGCTGAAGCAGCTGGACCGGGAGCTACTCCTGGAAGCCTCGATCGTGCAGGCCTGGGTGACATCACCGGACAGGCCTGCCGACATAAACGACGAGGCAGAGTGGTTCCAGGAGGCCATGTCCGAGATTTGTGACGTGGCAATGCCCCGGGTCCGGCCTTGTGCTCGGCGCCAAGTGTACTGGTGGTCGGCGGCGCTTACGGCTTTACGCCAAGCGTGTATTGCCGCGCGACGCCGGTACACCAGGTATCGCAGGCGGCTCCGTAACCGCACGCCGGAAACGGAAGCCGTCGAGGCGGAACTATACGAGGGGTACAGAGCTGCGAGGACCGCCCTCCGAGCGGAGATCTTACGGGCCAAGAAATCGGCCCGCGAGGAGTCGCTGGAGGCTCTGAACAGAGACCCGTGGGGGCGCCCGTACAAAGCGGTGCGTGAGAAACTCCGCCGATGGGCCCCCCCGCTGACGCAGAGTCTCCGGCCGCAGCTCGTGGAGGGCGTGGTGAGCGCTCTGTTCCCCTCGCGAGGGGAACATACCCCTCCGCCTATGGCTCCGCCTCCTGCGGTACCTGACGCGGACCAACCCGACGACGACGACGTTCCCGAAGTGACCGAGGTAGAGCTGAGAGCGGCGGTGCGTAGGCTGAACGCCAAAAGCACCGCCCCAGGACCCGATGGCTTTCATGGGAAAGCCTGGGTCCTGGCCTTGCAAGAGGCTCTCGGGCCTCGACTCAGAGGGCTTTTAAGCGCATGCTTGGAGAGGGGCCAGTTTCCACGTCGGTGGAAGACGGGGAAGCTGGTCCTGATCAAGAAGGTGGGGCGCCCTGCGGACTCTCCGTCCGCTTACCGGCCCATTGTGCTGCTCGACGAGGTGGGCAAGCTCTTTGAAAGAGTAATTGCAGACCGCCTCGTCGGGCAGATGGTGCGGGTGGGGCCGGATCTGGCGGAGAGCCAGTATGGCTTCCGCAGGGGGCGCTCCACGGTGGACGCCATCATGCGCGTACGAGCCCTCACGACGGGGGAGGCAGTTGCCCGGGGCAGGGTCGTCTTGGCGGTGTCTTTGGACATCTCCAATGCCTTCAACACCCTGCCCTGGAGTTGCATAGTGGAGGCACTCCATTATCACTGGGTGCCGCCCTACCTCCGTCGCGTAGTCGAGGCGTATTTGACGGACAGAGCCGTCATCTACCCCGGTCATCAGGGAGAATGGAACCGGCGAGAGATGTCGTGCGGTGTTCCACAGGGATCGGTCCTGGGGCCGCCTTTGTGGAACATCGGATACGACTGTGTGCTGCGCTGCGACCTCCCCATTGGCGTCAGCGTAGTGTGCTACGCTGACGACACGCTAGTCGTAGCGCAAGGGTGGTCGCACGAGGCGGCGGCCGATCGTATGACACGCGGGGTTGCGACAGTCATAGGGAGGATCCGGCAACTGGGACTCGAGGTGGCATTGCACAAGTCCGAGGCCATGTGCTTTCATGGCTATCGGAACGAGCCACCGGCGGGTTCCCAGATCACGGCAGGAGGGGTTCGCATCGGCGTCGAGGGTACGATGAAGTACCTGGGACTCGTCCTCGACAGCCGGTGGAACTTCGTCGAGCATTTTCGACGTTTGGCTCCCAGATTGGACAGGGCCGGGGCCGCCTTGAAGCGGCTCCTACCCAATCTGAAGGGGCCAAACGCCTCCTGCCGGAGGCTCTACGCGGGGATCGTGCGGTCCATGGCTCTCTACGGGGCACCGGTGTGGGCGCGTTCGTTGACGCAGCGGTCAACGCGCCAAATGAACGCGGCCCAGAGGGTCATGGCCATCCGCATCATCCGGGGATACTGCACGGTCTCCCGTGAGGCAGCGAGCCTCCTTGCCGGACTGTCACCGTGGGATCTGGAGGCAAAAATCCTCGCACACCTGTACGAGTGGCGCGAGGAGGCTAAACGCCGGGGCGAAACTCCGCTGCCGCGACAACTCGCGGCTCGGCGGACAGAGCTCCGGCAGGATCTCATGGTGACATGGAGAGAGCGACTGTCGCAACCCAGCGCTGGGCACGCCACCATCGAGGCGGTAGTGCCCCTCTTTGAGGAGTGGCTGGAGAGGCGCCATGGCGCCCTCACCTTCCGCCTGACGCAGGTGCTCACCGGACATGGCTGTTTCGGGAAGTACCTGTGTCGGATCAAGGCGGAGGTGACCCCTGCGTGTTTCCACTGCGAGGATCGCCCAGTGGACACGGTGGAGCATACGGTGGAGGTTTGCCCCGCCTGGGCAGATCACCGCCGTGTCCTCGTGGATGCGATAGGCGGCAGCGACCTCTCGCGCCGTGCCCTGGTTCAGGCCATGGTACGGAGCGAGAGGGAATGGGGGGCCGTCTCCTCCTTCTGCGAAGCAGTAATGCTCGCGAAGAGGGAGGCGGCACACGTTAGGGAGACTCAACAGAGACCGAGTCGCCCTAGCGCCACCAGCAGCAGCCGTCGCAGGAGACGCCAGGGGCTGCGAGACGATCTCCGGCCACCGTAGACCCGGGCCTGCGGACGGCGAGTAGCGGGTAACTCGCCGTCCGATCAGCACCAGGCCCGAGAGTCGACGGCGCGTAGTGTTCCACGCGCGCCTCAAAGAGTTGTCAGCAAAGGACGGGGCCTGCCACGGCCAGTGCCTGCCCGGGGGTGGAGGATAAATTCGAAAGAGTTACCTCGCCCCCGGGCGCGTAGGGCAGGGAGGAACAGGGGTGGGTTTTAGTCAGTAAGAGTCTGACACGCCCTTCCGCTCCACCCCAGAGCGGAAAGAGTCATAAGATGATTTCCCACCCCCCAAAAAAAAAAAAAAAAAAAGTGTACCAAGTTTCATTACAATAACATGGAACGTGAAATTTAAACATACTCGTAATTAGAGGAAACTAAAACGTCATCTATGTATACATATTTTTCGTTTTTGTTGAGTTTTGCAAAAAGCGCTTAAGCATTTTCGATAAAATTTAAATCGGGAGTATATTCTTTTGGATAAAAAAAGAATTTTGGAAATCGGTCGACAACTGACAGAGAAATCGGTAAACATACATAAAAAAAACATACAACAGTCGAACATAGGACCTCCTCCTTTTTTGAAGTTGGTTAAAAATCAGTTCACTCATTTCCAAGAATTGCGACTTGCGAGTATATATGAAATACCGCGAGAAATACACGCTCTATAAATTCTCAGTCGATGACAAAATGTATCAACAAATAAGTGCCAGATTTTATTACAAGTACCGTAAACACCACTACAGTTACAACACCAACACCAAAACTCACAATTATTACCAACCTAACATCTAAAGAATTCGTCCAAACACACACTTCTCACCAGTTTTTGTGGTGGTGATATTTTCTTTCGGCCGTACCAACTTAATGACACTATCTTAATTCAATTGTGGATATCTCGGAGGTAATAACTCTGTTGCGGTGGCCGATGTACGGACGGACGCAAGTCCGTTCGCTGTTTTGTTTTGTGTGAGGAAATACTTGAAAATCGTCGGTAAAAAGTTGTTTGTGTACTGGAGGGATTCTGGGAAAACTGTTTGGGATAGTTTTTGAGAAAATTACGATGACAGCTAGGATTTGGTGTTTTCACTAGACTTTTTCCGACGGAAGATAAATATTTTCGTGGGAATTTTTCAACAACATATTCGGTACATTTTTACCAGAAAAAATAGCTGTGATTTGCAGTAGTGATGCCGATATCTGGCTCACAGATTCGTGCATTATGTTAAAAAAAAATGCTGAAATGATTAAGATTTGCCAATTAAAGCACTGAGTAACATGCAGACATTTTAAATGCTTTGTTTTTAATGTCGTTATTTAACTTAGAGTCATCTTTATTATCATCATACAATGTATAGTTTAGTCAGTTGTAAAAAATATCATGATCTTTTTATTTTAAAATCTCTTACCAAAGAAACACTTGGTACTTTCTTACACCCATGCACTAAACTAAAAAACCTTACCGCGACCGCATCAAATACGTAATGACGTAACGTAATTACGATCAGTAGCGGTACGTACCGCATACACGCTTTTTATCTACAAATACATATTAGTAGGTACTTCCATAGATCAGGCAAGTGTAGAAGAGAAATAAAACATAGTATTATGAGGAGTTAAAAACCGACGGGAAGAGTAACAACATACTTTGTTCAAAACCAGGACCGGCTACTTAATTAAAGTTGGCAAAAATGTTGCTAGACTCAAATTGATGACGACAGTCGTATAGCCACAGACGCATACGCTGAGCAGGATTCTCCAAACATTGGTTTCCTGCTGGATGCCACTGCGAAGGCAAGCCCACAAATATGTTATGTCAGTCAGGCGCTTACCTACCGTAAACTTGGCTAGTTCAAGTAGCGCAGAAGATCCCTGAAAGATATTCAGAGATACTTTTACGTAGGGGCAATACGATAAATTAAGGAAAAAACCATTCAAGAGCCTGTTGGACTCCCACACAAAGGGTTCTGTACAAATGTAATTTTACTCAATTTTGTGACGAAAATGTATGTATGGATTGAAGGAATATAGTTGAACAAAAAATATCCAACTTCAAATATAAGTTTGCAATTGTTAAAACATTTTTTTAATTTAATAAAACTACTATTTAACGCTGTTTGGACTTTTGCATTTATTTGTGCAGTGAGACACAGTGCTCCTCACCAAATTTCATGTTACAGGGGCAACGGAAAGTATTCTATAGGTTTTAAATTCATTTTGACTATCAAAATATGCGACATTATACGGTCGTATCTTTTGATTGCGTTGACATAGAGGTGTGACTTTTTCATAGCTCTAAGGGATTGCAAATTTGAGTATTTATATTAATTTCAACTTGACAACTCCAGGTGTTCCTGAAAAAAAGGGTATTGGCAAACAGACAGATGAACAACGTAGTGTTCCTTATTTCCTTTTGAGAAATGGAACCCTAAAAAGAACAAAGTTTAAGTAGAATATAGCATGCTAGTAGGGAGCCTCTAGGTGTCTATTTAAATTTTTTGAGATTTCACAATAATATACAAAGTGTCGCTTCTATGCAGTTTTCTTAACCTATGGCGCCACACTTCCGCGATAGACCTATATTCTTGACGATAATATTGATGATTGTACAATGGATTTGTATCTTTCGTGTACAATATGGTACAGGAAATAGAGTTCAATGCTATGAGTTATAGTTAATCCATAGTTAAGCTAGATATACCGGGGCTCATTGTAAAAGAACTCGTCTGGGTTAATACGAACATATATTTTTTTTCTGCCGTCAAATAGTATTGCCATGTTCCGGTTAGATGGGTGTGGGTGTTGGTAAAATTACAGGCATATGAGTCATTGCTTTGTCGGCAAAAGCGTGGGTTGCTCTTGTTCCTTTTTTTCTTTCGTTTTGAAATAACAGTTGATCTCTATGTCACCTGATGGAAAGCGATTGATGAAGTCTACGATGGAACGAGTTGACGGCCTAGCTTTCTTATCGGCAATATTAATCGTTTTTATTGTTACTATAACTAGCCTGTACTGTCCCGCTGCTGGGCAAGTCTCCCTTCATTCCTTCCACTGTTATCGGTTCTGTGTTACCTCTTTCTAATTCTCAAGAAAGACATCTAAATCATCCCGTCATCTCCTTCGTGGTCTGTTGCGGCCTCGTCTTGCGATTTCAGCGCACCAATCTTGACTTTTCCGAGCCCACTATTACTATTTTGAAATAAAAGGACTAAACAAAAGTGTTTTTTACGTATTGGAGTCTTATAAACGAAATCTAACATAGGTAACATCATTACTCCAATATTTTCTCTAAATTGTAGGGCAGTTTTAAGACTCGCGAAAATGTCAAACCCAAAGGTCAGCACACAAGTACCTAATCTTATAGGCCAGATAGGTCACAAACTAAAATATCACTCATACACAGAAAAATATCAGACGTTGTTTGATACACTCACGGTACTACACAATCTATTTATTTTATATTCTGCAAACGATAGGATAAGATCTTGGGGAAACCATCGGGTTAATAATAAATTCTTACCAGTATCTTGAGAACTGCGGTAGTTACAACTGCTGTGACGTTCTAGATAGATAATTATTTATAGCATCTTCTTATTTTTAACATTTGCTACAGGGGATTTTCTGGGTAAATACCTATACAAACGCAATACCATGGTATTCACTAACATCTGTAACGTAATCCTAAGGATTTTTTAAAGAAGTTCACTGCTGTGCATTGACCTGGCTTACTCTCATTTATTACATGACATTTTAATTTCAAAATTATTTAAGTGACATTATTATTTGCTAATGTTCCATTACTATTTGCCACGGTGATATTACCAAACCTACCGGTTATTCATTTTAAATTATTGTTGCAAGTAATTGTATAATAATGTTGTGAATTTTGATACAGCCAAAGCTTGAGATCTTCATGCCTCATGGCGTAATATGGTTGAACTATGCTCTTTTTTTAACAACTTTATGTAATTACCCATATTAGCAAATAAATGATTTTGAATTTGAATTTCCAAGCGTCGTCACATTGTTTAGCCATAAGCTTCTCACATTCAGCGGACATCATCCACCATCCCGTAAGAACCAACCCCCGTAAGAACTAACTACGGACATTAAGTCAAGACTTCTAGACAAGTGTGCTCCATCTTCGACCTCATCATCGCTTATATACCATCAGGTGAGATAGCGGTCAAACGCGTGCCTATAAATTATCAAAAAAAAAAAAATCACTGCGTCTTTCAATACTCGGCATGCCACTCCAAATCTTTTCGGCGACATCAGTGCCACAGGTCACACCATTAGCCTTACTATTTTACGAACTGCCATTTGAATTTGGTACCTAATAATGTTTCGGGCTATGTCAGTTACCTCTCACAAATGGATCACAGAAACTGCTGAGTTAAATAAGAGGACAACATTGTTGCCATAGTGAGTGAAATTAGAACGAGGCTAGCACAGGAGCTTGGAATTGGCAAAAGCAATAAAAGAAATTAAGCAATTTTCTATAAACCTGACACACACAAAAAACAAATTATTTTTCAAGCAGTCTCATGCTTGCAATCGTAGATTTAATGAAAATGCAATGTACCTAGTTTAGTAATCTTGTTTCGAACTTTTAGTTGCTCCTTGCAGTCGGGTTAAAAAAAAATGTTTTGGCAATCGCCATTTTGTTTTTTCTAAGTCCAAAATTCATATAGCCTATGCCACTTCGGCTATAAAGGTCTTTATAGCCGAAGTGGCATAGTATATAATTTAATGATACCTCATTTGTTAAAATCCATCTAGGCGTTTAGGCTACAGGGTGTGCCAAAGAAATATACATATAAACAAACATACATACTCTCGAAAACATTACCCTTCTTCTCGGCTAGTCGGGTAAATAGCAATGTATGCTCACCAAAAGGTGCAGTCGACCTGAGAATGATGATAAATGCTCTGTAGTGGAAGAACGTCCCTGAACGAAGTCTTCCACTTAAACCTCAACAAGATTTACTAAAAACTTTTTTACAAAAAAAACAACCGACTTCCAAAACAGAAAATTAAACACTAAAAATTTAAAAGTTACTTTAATTTCGGAAGTCGGTGTTTGTGTTTTATTTCTTCGTTATTTGACACCGACTGCCGAAATTAAAGTTATTTTTAAATTTTTAGTTTATTTTTCTTTTTTGGAAGTCGTGATTTTTTTGGGAGTCGTGGATTTTTTGGAAGTGTTTTTTTTGTATTTCTTTTTTTTTCCACTTATTACTTGTTATACCCCAGAACTCAAAACCCCAATAACATGGAACGTAGAATGTAAACAAACTCGTAATTGGAGAAAACCAAAACGTAATCTAGGTATACATATTTTTCGTTTTTGTTCAGTTTTTCAAAGACCGCAGAAGCAATTATGATAAAATTTATATGGGACTGCCTCGGAAGTATATTCCTTCAGATAAAAAAAGAATTTTGAAAATCAATCCACAAATGACAGAGCAATCGATGGACGTACATTAAAAAAACATACATACAGTCGAACATACCTCCTTCTTTTTCGAAGTCGGTTAAAAATCGTCTTTCTTTCTTTGCAATTCTATACACGTTTCAGCTTTACATTATTACAAGATATCTCATCCACACACAATAAAAATACTATTACATATTCCTTTTACTTTTATATTCCCTATCTTTAGAAATAAGCATAGCAAAGAGCATGAACACAATACATTCAAGAGTTTGCTTCAGCTCGTGTCAAGATAAACATATCTTGCTTATTTTGTATTTCTGTTTTCATTTGTAAACTAGATTTTCTGATGTTTGTTTTGTGATCTGAATGTTTGTGTACGTCTTTTTCTTGTGTCTGGAAGAAAATGTGCATAAGTGTGTATTCCAGCTTTAGGTCATGAAAAAATATACTTTTTTATGCGTTGCCCAAGCTTACAGCAATTTTAAAGAAATTCACAATAATCTTGACTGCTTTTTTGGAACTTAAGAAAATACTTCACCTGTTAATTGTATTTATAACAAGGTGATCGTTCTCGAGATATCATCAAAAAAGTCGTTCCATGCAAAATGTATGAGGACGAACAATAATTTTCTTCTTTTTTTTTGTGGATTTTTCCGATGATTATTAGTACATCATAGTTATTCTGCTATTCGGGGTGCAGACAAATTCAATCATTTAAAGATCGTAAAAATCGGTCCAGCCGTTCTTTAGTTATAAATGGTGTAAGTAGCCCGAGTTAGTTTTATAAATGTACATTTTATTATTGATGTTAATTCCGCTAATCATCATCATTCTCCTGCCCTTATCCCAATTTATTTGGGGTCGGCGCAACATGTCTTTTTCTTCCATACTCCTCTATTAGTCGTCATCTCTGTAGTCACCCCCTTTTTATCCATATCCTCTTTCACACAGTCCAACCATCGTTTCTTTGGCCTTCCCCTACTCTTATAGCCATCCACATCCATACACAAGACTTTCCGCACGAAATTTTCTTCATTCCTCCGCATTACATGCCCATACCACGACAACCGATTTCCACACAACTTTTCAGTCAGCGGTGCCACTTTCAGACTTCCTCTTATATACTCATTCCTAATTCTATCCATGCGCGTAACACCACACATCGCTCTTAGCATTCTCATCTCAGCTACATGCAATTGCTTTTCATTAATTCCTTTTGTGGCCCAACATTCTGAACCATACAAGACAGCAGGTCTGACCATTGTTTTATAAATCTTCCCCTTAAGTTTTAAGGGAATGCGGGAGTCACAGATAGTCCCGGTGACCTGCCGCCATTTCATCCATCCAGTGTTAATTCTGTGCTTAACAGTCCGATCAATTAATTCCGCTAATCCAAGTTTCAAATAAAAATAATCTATGAGTTCAACCATAAATTGTTTGGAAATTTATTAAAATTTGTCTGCGAAATATTAAATGTAGAATATTAATAACACTTTATTTTACACCAAAACAGTCACACAATTGTTTTACACGAGCTTAAATCTATGGGTACAACGGCGGTCTTATCGCTGAACAGCGATATCTACCAGACCACCTTGGGATGGACTGAAAGAACTTAAAATCTAAAAGGGGTAAGTATAATTCACAAACAGTACATCTGTCCGTCGCTTTAAGATACTCTATAAATGCCAGTACAAAATAGAACCCGTTAATATTCATCCAAAGAGCCATTTTCTGTTCATTCATAGAGTGGAATGAATAGTCATAGAGTTCGTCTAGGGTAGCTCCATAATTATTTCGCCAACCAGTATTTCTGTATTTCAGAGGCTATATATATTTATATAGGATGTCGGTGGAATTAATTTGTGGTCTTTAGTACATTGAAATAAAGAAAGAAAATATTTTTTTTGTGCTTCACACAAGAATTTATTAAAGCAAATCATAGATATTTAAAAAAAATTAGACGAGGGCAAAAAGGCGCCTACATCAGCACATGCTGCGATACTTAAAGAGTTTTTTGTTTTTGTACCTACACCTATAACATAACTAAAAAAAAATAGTAAAATTATGCCCGAATTGATAGCCCCAAAAACATGGAATTTGAACATAATTGTTGTTGTTGTTGAACTGTACAAATCTGTGTAATCCTTCAGAGCGTATCAGCGTGATGATATGTTATGATATGAAGTGTTGTAAACAATATATATTCAGACATGCGATTGCAGCAATTCCGGAAGATTTGCTATCATTTAATGAAGAGTTCCATTGTCATCTCCAAAGTTCTTCATCAAATTTAAAGAAATTTAATAAACTCTTTTGTATAAAATAAGAATTTTGTAAATCGGTCGGACGATCGGTTGGCGCATAAATAAAAAATACATACAGTTGAAAATAGAAACTCCTCCTTTTTTGAAGTCGGTTAAAATTACTATATAATAACGCAGCATACATGGAAATGATATTTAGGAAACCTCTACAGAAATAATTATCCACCAGGCTAAGCTTTGGTGTTGAAAAAAATCTGTTAGTCAACCCACTTTTTTCGCTTCGATCTTTGAATTCTGGGAAGCCAACGTCAAAAACTCCACAAATAAATAGCGCAATTTTCCAAAGATACCAATCATGTTAAAAGCAAACTTACATTTCCTATAAGAACTTTCAGGCTCCCTTCAGCATCAGTACTCTTATAAACAACATCACTTCGACATCTATATAAATCAGTCAGGCTAAACAACTGGCATACGGCCAGGGGTTGCAAACTTTTAACATCAGTTAATCTAACACTGGAGAATGTTGGCGGAAGGAGGAGTTTCTATTTTCAACTGTATGTATTTTTTATTTATGCGCCAACCGATCGTCCGACCGATTTACAAAATTCTTATTTTATACAAGAAAGTTCAAATGGGTTGTTGAATTTTACTGTTTTGATGAAGTGCAAATTTCTTAATTGTTTTTAAGATTATTTTGGAAACTGTAAGGATCGGAAAATAGAATTACATCGCATTTACGTGATACGAAAGTTGATTGTAAAAAACTAAAAAAAATGGTCATAGGTTTTAATTAATTACATAGGTATAAGTTAGACTTAAGATTATTTATTTTATTTATTTATTTTATTTTTAATAATAGATGTCCTAAGACATTATATCCCATCGGTTTTACTCATACTTTTTTTTTTATAAATCACAATTGTTTTAAATATTTGTATGCCAATAAATGGCGAAACACGTAAGATCGCATTATTATTAAAATACCTTAAATGTACCATGTAAAATATTATTATATTTATACAACATTTGCGACCCGCACCGGCTTCGCACGCGTACAAATTATACACTTAAACCTTCTTAGTTTATCATTCTTTCTTATAATAGAAAACTGTATTAATAATAATAATAATTATAATAATATTCCACAACTATCACACAACGCCATCTAGTCCCAAGCTAAGCAGAGCTTGTGTTATGGGTACTAGACAACTGATAAACATACTTATATATTTCTAAATACATAAATATTATAGATAAATTACATTATTAAAATCTGTTGCGTGGTTTAGAAGTTCCCGGAGAAACAGAGTGACTCGAATAGCGATTCTGAATATATAGACGATATAAATATATATAAGATAGGACGGCGAGCTACCTATGTAGAGATTATCGTGGCCATAAAATTGGTAACAGTGATAATGATATGTGATAATGTGAAATCATAGAGGTAACTGTATATTTCAAAACTAGAGAGACATAGAAGTGGCGGTGGTCATTTTATAGCTAATAGAAATATTAACGGACCTAATCCGTCAAAAATTATTTCACTTCATTCAATTATAGAAAACCTGGCAACAACCCAGAGAAAACTAAAAGATAAACCAGTGACAAACACTACTCTATTGCCCTAAACAATTTCAAGCATTATTCCTGACTCTAGCTGACTAATTATGCAAACCCAACCGTCTTTTTACACCCGGTAACAACAGCAGTAAAAAAGAAGATACAGCTTAATTATTGAATAAATCAAATAATTTTACCCCGAGCCAAGAAAAGCTAGTTAAAAATAGAAAAGAAAGAGCCACAGGCAAGTTTTTTTTACCGTTTATTAAGAATTTAAAACAAATCGCGGTCAAATAGCTACGTCGAGGGTTCCCTAGAGAAATCATTGGACACCGCAGGATAAAAGATGGAGATTGTGAATCTTTCTCACCTAGTTATTCGTGTGTATCTTAATATTTGAAGTGTGGGCGACAGCTTGGATGGAGTTAAGAATTTAAGCCTTATCGCTGGTGTTTCGGGGTTAGTGACTGTTATGAGTTAAAACAGTTTGTGAGACGGCAATTTTTGCGATGTTCGAGTTTTCAGAAGGTTCCTTTTTACATTGGAGTTTTGTACTTGATTATTTTTAATATTAATTCAAGAGACTTTTTTCAAATTTTGAAAAAAGTCTAGTTTAAAATATTGTTGGGCAACAATAAAATGAAAATTGTTACCTGACTGCATAACACTAATTTTATTTTAGTATTTATTGCCGATCTATGGGTTTTCAACCCCTGCGTCTAAAACACTGTTGACAGACTCGCTATGCTCGGAATTTCCTTGCCATATCTATCGAATCAGAAATGAAGATATCCTCAGGAGAACCAAGGTTACCAATAGAGCCCGAAGAATCGCCAAACTTAAGAACAAGTGGACAAGGCACATTGCTTGTAAAACAGATGGTGGATGGGGCAAAAACGTTCTGAAGTGGCGACCGCGTACCAGAACACGCAGCGTTGGAACGCCTCCCACAAGGTGAACCGTTTTTTTTTTTCTCTTGGTAATTGGGAAATCATCCAATGACTTCTCCCGCTTTGGGTGGAGCAGGAGAGCGTGTCAGACTCTTCCTGACTAAAACCCATCCCTGTTCCTTCCCTGCCTGAGTGCCCAGGGGTGCTGCGGTAACTCATTTTCAGAATTTATCCACAACCCCTAGGCATGTAGGCACCGGCCACGATGGGCCCCGTCAGTAGTGGCTGACACTAATCTCTGTAAGGCGCGCGTGGAACACTACGCGCCGTCGAATCACGGGCCTGGTGCGGATCGGACGGCGAGCTACCCACTGCTCGCCGTCTGCAGGCCCGGGTAAGGTGAACCGATGACCTGGTGAGGACTGCGGGAAGTCGATGGATACGTGACGCACAAGACCGGTTGTTGAAGTGACAATTGGAGAGATATCCTCAGTCCAGCAGTGAACGTCTTTCGAATGAAATGAAGATGATGATGAGATTATTTTAGTAGACAAACTAAACATCACATAACGTATACAACTATAAGAGGCAACTAGAAGTTTTGAATATCTTGTTACCACTACACATTACATCGTATCCCTCATCATGAAAATTGCTTATTCAAAAACTGTAGTCTAGAATAAAAAATAAGCTAGGATCACGAGTGTCTGTGACACTTTGCATTACATTTTCTTTTAATTTAAAAATTGTAAGACTTAGACTGTGGCTAGTCCCCGGAGATGCTGATGCAAATACGGTTTGGACCACAGAGGATATCGCAAATGGAGCATTGATGTGGATGGACAATTCCAATAGGGAATATGCATGATATTTTTTTATTTGTTCAATTGAAGACTTATTAAATATAGTGAACGAATATGAGGGAATTTTCAAAATATTAACGTGTGAGTGGAGGTCTGCCCCGTTTGGGCGGAGCCCCACCGTGTCCTCGTGGATGCGATAGGCGGCAGCGACCTCTCGCGCCCTGCCCTGGTTCAGGCCATGGTACGGAGCGAGGGGGAATGGGAAGCCGTCTCCTCTTTCTGCGAAGCAGTAATGCTCGCAAAGGCGGAGGCGGGACGCATGAGGGAGGCTCAACAACGGAGTCGCCTTCACGCCGTCAGCAGCAGCCGCCTCAGGAGACGCCTGGGACTTCCGGCGCCGCGAGACGATCTCCGGCCACCGTAGAACCAGGCCTGCGGACGGCGAGCTACCCATTACTCGCCCAGCACTAGGCTCGAGAGTCGACGGCGTGTAGTCTTCCACGCGCGCCTCAAAGAGTTGTCAGCAATAAGGACGGGGTCGTCATGGCCGATACCTGCCCGGGGCTTGAGGATAAATTCGAAACAGAGTTACCTCACCCCTGGGCACTCAGGGCGGGAAGGAACAGGGTTTTAGTCAGTAAGAGTCTGACACGCCCAGCTCCACCCAGAGCGGAAGAAGTCATTTGATGATTTCCCACCCCACAAAAAAAAAAGCGACGAAGTTATAAAGCTTTAAAGTTGATAATTAGAAAGAGAAGTCCGACGTGTTCTTTGACGTCAAAGGACATGACACCCATACAACTGCCATAGAAAACAGCGTTTTCGAGAGAGGGGCATATATATTTGTTTAAAATTGTTATATCTCGTTTAATTTTCGATCAATTTTGATTCTGCTTTCACTGTTCGTACTCTATTTTAGTATATTCATCGACAAACCGGTTAGATAACAAATATTTTTTTCATGCATATTCCCTATTATGCAATAGCTCAGCAAGAATTGATGCGATAAGAGTAGTTTTGTGGAACTAATATGTTTTATTTACTATGTTTGAGGATTAAGCTAGCAAGCGAAGACAAATTCTTATCAGATTCTGGGTAAGCGTATTAGAAACCCTGAAAACAATAGGTTTACAATGCTGTAAATCTCACCAAACACTGCGTCACTGGCTATTTCCAAATAAATAATTTTTCTTCTCAAAATGCAAATTAAATTAATTGTCTTTTAGCAAGAAACTAATTTATTTATTAATATTAGCCAATTAGGAATAAATCGATGAGTGATATTGATGAGACCCAATGATATTATAACATACAAATTCTGCATAAGTATGTTAACAGATACATACAAACTAATAAATTATACAAGCAAAAAAAATAAATGTACAAGCGTCATAAAAAGGCTAGGCATACATTAGACATCGAAAATTCGTGCACATCGCTGTCAATGGGAAAAATGCCAATAACACTGGCAGAATTGCCACGCCAAGCCCTCTAGTCACCTGAAGAATCGACTAACTGCTTGCTGATGTCATGAAAAACTCGATGAGCATGGCCCTAATTCTGTTTGAAAATTTGTTAGAAAAGCATAGATATAAATTAGAATTTCGTTTTGTAGTCACTCCATGTCCTAGACAGACGGTAAAAATTCCGTATTACCATGTAAATCCCGTGACATAATATTTTTAGTAGTAGTTAAATATGAATACGTGGTTTTCAAGTCTAAAGGTAAAAGAAAAGGCAGTTAACTCGACTTTTCTTGTAAAGTTTTAATTTATTTATAAGTCTTTTGTAGTCTCGGCTATAAAAGACCAACTGGTTTTCTCGTGTGAATAAAATTCTTGATTAAAAGGATTACATCAGAGGCTTGGTCTGTGAAACCATTTTAGGGTTTAATCTATGTTAATTGTGGTTTATAGAATAGGATAATATCTTGATTAATAAGGTTGTAATCGTAGTAATAATGCATAATATGAAATCACGTCTCACATCAACAAGAAGTTAGTCATCAGTGGGAATTTCGCCCTTATTGCTACGATGAAATCGCAGTTGTCAAGCCAAAAATTGTTATAATCTATTTTTTTTTATTGTTGATAGGCACGCGTTTGACCACTATCTCACCTGTTGGTAAGCGATGATGCGGTTGAAGATGGAGCACGCTTGCCTAGAAGAAACCTATTCACTCCTGACTTAAAGACTCCCAGGTTGAAGCTATCAGGAAACACAGACTCCGGCAGGAAGTTCCACTCCCTAGCTGTACGCACTATGAATGTGTTCTCAAAACGCTTCTTCATCTACTGATGGGCGTTTGACTGTAGGTATACATGTCGGCAGTTATTTTCATTTAATTGCACATATGAAATGTACTAGGACTCAACGCCGCACCAGTGAGGCAGGGCGAAAAAAAAAAAAAATTATAATTATTAATATTAATTATTATTAATAAAAACGCAAAAAAAATATTAAATATTAAACACCGCGGTACCTGACACATTAAGGCACAATTATACGACTTTTAATGGTTTTTAATTGAACATCACGTCTTATTTCTTTGAAAAAAATATATGTTACTTTAGACAATTTTTGCCGTAATTTGATCTCAGAATATTTGAAATTATATTTTTATAACATAGTATTATTAATTTGTAAAGTTGTGTCTAACGCGGATAAAAAATTGAGAATCACGCAAAAACTATAAAGCGTATTTTTATGAAACTTTCACCATTTTAGAGATTATTTAATTATTTATAATTTAGTCTCAGAGTTGTAGTTTAATATACCTGTTGTTTTATGTGTAATAAATTAATAATGCGTCTGATTTCGGACAGCGCTCCTTGATGGGCGAGTCCTATTACTGGGTGGACATACGACGCGTTACGTGAGCTCAGTGCAGAACACGCAAACTAACCACTCAAGGTCATTGGCAGCTAATAGCGCCTAAAGGCAAAGTTAAACTACATGATTTGAGATCAAACTTCTTTTTTCAAATCGATGGTTTTCTAACTTTCAAATACTTTGGGCCCTGAAGCTGGCCACATGAATTTCAGGTTCAGTAGCGTTCATCAGGTCCCCCATAGTGCAGGTGTATGGGAAAACTGAACAGTTTGGAAACATGTTCAGTTTGACATTGAATTTTGAATTTGCTTCCTTGGTCTAGTAGCTACCAAGAGGGACTGCTGAAAATGGGTTACAATGGATTTTTAATTAGTAAGAGTAAATAGCAATTGTAACTATGTATTCTTTTCGAAAAGTTAGTTTTTTTTTATGTTAAACTCAACATAATAAAACAAACATACTCCAAAACAGAATAAGCTCAAAAATTATAAGCTCAATGGCGAACTACAACCCTGTCTGGTACACTTTGCACATGTCTGTGTGATAAAATTCAAATTCGCAGCGCTGAGAAACCCATGTGGGCAGTTAACGGCTTGACTTGCAATAGTTCTGTTACTACGGCTGAGGTGGTACAAGTTAGATGGGGAAGCGATTGATTTGCGTACAATATTTAGCTAGAAATAATAAAAACTGAAGTCGGTAATAAGATATTTAAAACGTCATACAAAAACCTATTTATATTACTTTAAGAATTTTTTTCTTCTTACTTAAAAGCCGTATTCCACCATACCATAAGACCTTATATAAAAATAAAAAACCATGTAGGTAATTAATTTTAACACTAAGGTTTTTGCACGTTGTACAAGTGAAGTAAAAATTACACTCTGTAGAGCTTATTGCCAATCAATGGACACTTGCGCCCAATGAGTCGGCTATAAAAAAATCTCGTACAATGCAGTCCAATATAATAACGCCTTAGGAGTTATGATGGAGCTACCGCGCTTTTGAAGTGTATCGTTGATGTTCGCGGAGTATAGCGTGCTTGATTTTTATGCTCTTATGCGGACACGAATAGCATCTCTGAAGGCGTGTGCGCAAAAGTTGCAACAGTTTGGTGGCTATCGTGGCCGGCAGAATGGACAGTCCAATGATGTGGCACTGGATTACCACTCATCGTAAGTTATTTTCATATTTTAGTAAGAGCTCTTGTTGCATTTTTTAAGTGTGTATCTATTTGGTTTGTGTTTGTATGTCAAATTGTGATGTTTTTAAATATGGTCTGGTCACCTTTCCACGTCATAACGGCTGAACAAGTTTTGAAACTAATTTTGGCAGAAGAAACTGGACAAACGGATAGACGATGTCCTGGATTTTGACATAAGGTAGAGAGAGATCCACTACCTCCATTGAAAAGGGAGGATCCTCCAGCCAGACGAGCGTTGCGTCTTGTCTGCCGGAAGGTTAATTTCGTACTGTTGCATTTGTTTAAATCGCACGCAGAACTTTGATTGCACGTTGCAGGATTTGTGTGTTTAGATCGTATGTGGCGGCATAGATGCCGCTACTTAAAATACTTATATCCCGGGAGTATGTTCCCGTGAGATAATTTCCTCTACCAAGAGGTATGTTGGTATCCAAAAACTATGTTGTGGAGATCAGATAAACAGTATCTACTCGTACATGTAAAATACTACTTCATCCATTTGATTGGAAGATGACCCAAACATGGTAAGACTAGGGATATGATAAATACTAGGGATTTGATAAATCTATCCTACTAATATTATAAATGCGAAAGTTTGGATGGATGAATAGATGGTTGTTACTTAAGCCTCATTTAGCTAAAACTGACAAAAAACAATGTATAATGTGTAAAAGTGTTGTTGAAACCTACTTAAATAAATAAAATCATTTATCATGATCACGTTAAAACAGTTGAATGGATCTAGATGAATTTTGGCACAGAAATAGGTTAAAGTTTGTTATAGTACAAAGTTTAAATAGTTTGAGGTAGGGAAGTATTAATAATAATTCCACATGGGTAAAGCTGGTGGCAAACGCACGTAAATGATAAAGAAAATGGCTGATAAAATCGCTATCCTTATAAACTTGTACCGCGTATTCACCGAAGACCTTGCTGTAACTACATGCACGGAGAATTGTTAACATATATTATATAGGCTACGAGTTAATAACGGAACTGGAGATTATCTTGTTTCATATTACACCTTAGGATAAGCAGAGGTATTTAATATAAGCATATTTTATAGCTAACATTAGAAACTATACGCTGGTGAGTCTATGTTCAACTATGAGCAGAAATGTGTATCATTAAGATTTACATCATCATCATAACCATTTCAGCAGGAAGACGTCCACTGCTGGATATAGGCCTCACCAAAGTGTCGTTACAACGACCGGTCCTGTGCGTCTCGCATCCATTAAATTTCAGTGACCCTCACAGCAGGTGTATTCGCTAACTCAGTTGACATCAATTTGATTGGCACTATGCAGTACATTGCTGCTTTGACGTCTATGAAAACAAAAATATACTACGTAGTGCTATTATAATCGATGTCCACCGAGCAATGTACTGCAAAGTGCCTTTACACCTGCTGGTCATCGGTGCAACTGGGTGGGTGCCATTAAGGTTGTACTAAAGGGAAAATAAACGATTTACAAAAATAGATTAAGACTCGTAATTTTCAAACCTACAAAGTGTAATTTAGCCACGTTGCTCTAGTTGATCGCAACTGCTTCTACGGGGCAAAATGTTATTGGTTTTTTTTATTTCGATTTTTTTATGTGAATCTCGAAACCTGGATACCTCCCGGTTGATGGAAATAGGCTCATCCCAATAACGTGGGACTTAGAAATCTAGTCAAGTGAAGGTGTAATGAGGGCCACCACTGCATCAACCTTTCGGGTAATGAGACCAACCCTGAAATCACGGTAATAACTTCTATCAGTAGCTTCGCCCGCTTTGAATTAGTACTTCTTCAATTATATATAATATATATACAATTCTTGCATATATGTATATTTAATCTGATTCTCGGAAACGGCTTCAACGATTTTCATGAAATTTAGTTAGAGAAGTAGGTACCTCCAATTATATATAATATATATGCAATTCTTTATATATACAAGAATTGCATATATATTATATATAATTGGTATATTTAATCTGATTCTCGGAAACGGCTTCAACGATTTTCATGAAATTTAGTATGCAGGGGGTTTTGGGATAAATCGATCTTACTAGCTAGATTTCATTTTAAGAAAACGTCGTTTTGTCCGTGTTGGAAGAAATTGAATTGCCACAAAATTTCATTTCAAGCAACAATCTTAAAAAACCGAGCAAAGCAAAGCGAAATTTGTCACGACTATAATCTATATTCGTGACAAATTTCATCCAGATCCGTTCAGCCATTCTGGCGTGATTGAATAACAAACATCTAAACATATATCCGATCATTCAAACATATGTCTCATCCATCGATGAGTTGTCGAGAACTGAGCTGAATGGCGTGCAATTGGAGAGGCCTATGTCCAGCAGTGGACTGCTATAGGCTGATGATGATGATGATGAAACATCTATCCAAACTTTTGCTTTTATAATATTTGAATGTCGTCTCCACCTTGTATGTGATGATGCGAGCGAAAATGGTTCACTCTTGCCAAGAAGTAGCCCGCAAGCTTGCTACCTGCAATAATGTTGACCACAACCCGCTTCTAGATATTCTTATCAATCAATCAATCAATCAATACTAGATGTTTGATTGATTAATGGACGCCGAGCTGCTGCAGTGAATCCTGAAATATCAAAAATATGGTTCTTAAAGGGCCTTCTCTAGCAACGATGCTTTTGCATATCTGATATTCCACTACCTAACTTATTTGTAACTTTCTTTTTCTTTTTTTCAACAAAATTTCGTGTCTTGTGCTGTAGACCATTGAAGAATTCCTCTATCTGGAGGAACTCTTCAACGGTTCAAAAGTAAGAGGAAGTGGTTATAATAATAATTCAACTTACAAAATTTGACCCGAAGAAAAATTAAAATGGTGTACAATTTCTTAGCGACCAAAAATAAACTATAAGCACTATGAATAGAAAACAATGTCCTTTTCCAAATGAAAATCTATTTCTCCATTACGAGCAGACTTTTTTTGCAAAACTAGCGTCTTTCCCCGGTTTTTCCTAGAATAAAATATGAGTAGACGATCCCGCTCTTTTAGCTAGAGAAACATTAGTGTTTACGTTGTAAGATCGCAAAGAAATATGATATTTGCTCAACTGGCATTCTGCCGCGAATCGGAGATAGTACTTATGAAGAGTTTTACCTTTTTCTGAGAAACGGAAAAAAATAAAAAGCTTGTTGATCTTTGGAATAATAGGTACCTAGGTCTTAAGAAAATACGTTGTCTTTTTCGCTATTGCGATTATTATTTTGCTATATTGACTTCGTCTGACGACGCCGCCGGGCAAAGGTTCATTTTAATTTTCAAATTGTTGTTTCTTATTTCTTTCTACGAGTCCATTCCCACAGACTGTTTTTGTACAAAAATTGTAAAGGTCAAACACGTTTCAATCCAGATTAACAAAAGGTCAATGAGAAAATTAATTAATTGATTTCATTTTCTGCGATATTTGTATTGCGTGGTTTTCTTGAGAGGTCTGTGTTTTAGGGGCTCTGGGAAAAGATCATTCTCTCAGTGAAAGTCCAAAATGTATGACATTGACATCAATTATCGTAATTTCTGGCAAAAGACATCTTCTCTGCTGGATATAGGCTCTACCTCAAATATCGCCACAACGACCGGTTTAGTGCTTCTCGCAGCCTGTGGAATCCCGCGGCCTTCAACAGGTCATTGGGCCACCATCCATCGAAATTGATATTCGCTATTATTTCAGTAGTCAAATCTTCTTCTGTAACAATAAAAACTGGCCAAGTGCGAGTAAGAGTCGCACGTGAAGGGTTTCATACCATAAACTGAAAAAAAAAACAAAAAACGTTTCTAGAAACGTGTTTTTTGGGTTTTTTTGGACTGCTCATGATCCGTAATAGGAGTTGAAATTTTCACACAGCAAAACTAAATTAAAAATTTATTAAATTTGTTGTTATAACGGCAACAGAAATACACATTCTGTGAAAATTTCAACTGTGTAGCTATTACGGATCGTGAGATACAGCGCGCTGATAGACAGACGGACAACGGAGTCTTACTAATAGGGTGCCGTTGGTTACCCTTTGGGTACGGAACCCTAAAATGAATGGCTAAATGTGTTGTAAAGCGCAAACCTCGAGAACAGCTGAACCAATTTGGATGAATCTTTTTTAAAACTATTTGTTGAAAATTCAGAAAGGTTCCTATGAAAATAAAAATTGGTAAATCTTTCGCGGTTAAAACCGCCAGGTTCAGCTATAGTAGTATGTTAAACTTAAGAACAGTCGGTATCGCTGATAGAATGTTTAATTATCTAGGCCCTCAGGACAAAAGTCATAATAGTAAACTAGCGACATGCCCCGGCTCCACATGAATGCAAATTATATACACCAATCTTTCTCATTTATCGTTCTTTCTATCCGTGAAACCGCATCAAAATTCATTGCATGGTTTAAGAGGAGTTAGCAGACAAACAGATAGACGCGGAAAGTGACTTTGCTTTATTCTATGTAGAAGAACAGTTTTCTAGTATTCATGTTTTATGTTATACTCCAGTTCGTTTCACACAGGATGTTAAGGCGATCCCGACTCAAAGGACCCGTTCACTTTACAGGAACTGGCGCGTTTAGCAAATGTCTGTGACATTCTTAGAGTATGGAGTCAAAATGGATGTGTCATCGGAACGGAATACCACTGCTCTCAAAACGGTGAAGGAAGACATCGAGAGGAAGCTGGCATGTGTTAATGGTCTTTGAATACCCGGTTATCTGACGTTTTGAGACAAGTGATGATAAAATAATTTACACAAACAAAGCCTGAGTTTGAACACACTGCTCCCTTTTTTTTTTGGGACAAGCCCGCCACACTATTCCCCAAACCACTGTAACTTCTGTAAGCTACCGCAGACACTGCTTCCATGTGTAATGTCCTACACATTACACAAGGGAGCAGTGTACAATTATTTTTAGAACAAAAATAATGCCACATCCGACACCCACCTTATCCCAACCTCACTCGTGCACTCCCTTTAGCTTTGTGCATTATTGTGTCAGAGGAAAATCTTCCGTTTTCTTTGTACAGCGCCTTATTTAACCATGCCTCGCTGTCGCTTTTATTTCAAATGAATTTCTGATGAGTTTGAGCATGTAAGATGATTTAAAGTCAATGCCTTGTTATCCGATTATTGCTGTGTGTTTAACTGCTTTTGTGAGAGTCAAAAAGCCATTCAAACATTGCCCTATATTTTTATATTCTTTGATCGAGTCACATTTGCTTGGAAATCGCTAAAATGGTTGTTAAAGTCTCTAATGTTTTTACGTTAAATTGGATGGTTCTTGTGAGAAGCGACATCAAAAAAACGGGAGTGAATGATAGCGTGACAGAGAAGAATGGAAGAAGAAAAAGTGTTGAGTAGAAGATAATGATAATGACCGTTATAGTACGAGTATGTAGGTAAATCAGTGCATCATTTGCAAAATATCTGCCAATTGCAATAAACAAAGTTAAGATGCAGTTTTGCCGCCATTCTCGCAGACCGTCCGACCGTCGACACTCACACGTCCGAATAATACCCATTTTTTTGAGCACTCGGGTCCTAGAAGCAACAGCTTTTTTTTTTTTTTTTGGGGGGTTGGGAAATCATCCAATGACTTCTTCCGCTCTGGGTGGAGCGGGAGGGCGTGTCAGACTCTTTCTGACTAAAACCCACCCCTGTTCCTTCCCTGCCAAAAAAATTATCAGACGATTACGATACGATATCGATGTAAACTAACTTTAGAAATAAATTTGTGGGAAAATTACGATGAAAAGGGTATTTGGCGAAAGTGAATCCGAGCTCGACCACGTGAGTGTCCAAAATAATTAAGATGGTGCCGAGGAAGACGGAAAAGTCCCTAATGATTGGGTCATTAGGGACTTTTCCATATAAAAGTGACAGTAAAAACAGTGGTGTTGACATGTCTCAGCCATTGTGTAATTTTTCCTAAAATTCGAGGTTTTCATTTTTAGAGTTGATAAAACTTTGTGTAACAACTTGATTTTTATAGTTTATAATTTTTAAACAGTATTTAAAGAACTGAACTTGTTTTTTGGCATTATGAACATTAAAACGTTTGACGGGTTCGACAGAGCCACAAGGCACGCCGTTTAATTTTTATCCACACAGTACCCTAAAGGATAATTATTATTTAAACAATTTTAATTACGCACCTAACCGTGACAATAAATAAATGACAAACACATCTAGAATCATTAATATAACAAACTAACAATCAATTTATCAAGAACAGAACGGGACACCAATTTTTTTAAAACGGGTTTTCACCGAAAATAATTTGACAAAGTCTCTGCCACCGTCATGGGATGTATCAGATAAGGTTTGGCCCACAGAGCAGGGAACAATTAAGCTGTCATAACCAGAATAGGTTAGATGCCTATAAAATTCTAATTGATCCGTCATGCGTCAGTTAGATTACCAAAAAATATCGGACACGTATTTTTGCTATTGTCTCGTAAATAAAAAATGAGACGATCCAATGCGTTTAAATTTATCGTGACGTCAGAAGACCACACTTCTGAATTTTTATGCGTTCTATCTTTTTAAATTTTTATTGATTTGTTAAAATGTTTTGATAAATAAACTGACGCACCAAAGATAATCATTATTGTTTATCCAGGAAACATCCTTTTTGTTATGTGCCCTCATTTTCTATGAGCCCCCTACACTCTTGGTTATTATGCAAAGTGTTGGCAAAAATCCTGCCATACTTTCCCACTGTAACTCCTAAGAGCCACAATCAGTGGCGAGCGACCGCCAGAAAAGCGCTGATTCATTACAGCTCGACGAGTCAACTGAGAAACTATTCAACAGTCGAAATTGCCGAAGTGTCGTCTCTAGTTGTGGCAGCCGATGCGTTTTCGTGCTCTGTGGTTCGGCCCAATATTTATGCGGTGTCTATGAGGCGGTAGGCATTGGTCGGTGGCGACAGGTGTGTCCAGACACTTAATGAATCTGTTTTGGTGGTACAGAGTGTATTCTTTCTGGTTTTTACATTTTGTCGAATGTTAAAGGTGTTTTACTCTTACTATAATAGTTATTTTTTTAATATATAATAAAGTAAAAACAATAATCAGATTTTAGATACAATTGTAGGCCGATTTTTTAATGTAATATTTAATTTAAAGATTTGACGATTTAATTAATTCTAAATCTTATCTCAAGTGTGCGCATCTAAGTATCTATTAGCATGGTTTAAAACTGTTGAGAGAGATATTGGCTAGAGATCGTGTTAGACAAATAGGTTTAAAGGAAAAGTTTTTTTCCTTTGTTCAGCAGTGGGAAACGAAACAGACTAGCAAAAATAACATTGTAAAGAATCGGTAAAGGTCCAGTAATTTTTCTAATTACTTATTTTCAAGGCTTTTTTCATACCATTTATTATTATTACTATATCAAATCAAAGGATAACTTTGACCTTTAACCCTAGAATTCTTATAACAGTGACATTTCTATAATCTCGTTACTTAAACCCACCAACAGTGAGGGTTTCATATAGCCAGACAGATTATAATATTATTCTGAAGAAGTGATTTTATGTTAGTAAATGTTCATCTCTGGAAGTTATAAACTGATTACGATTTTTTTTTAATTCATAGAAAGCTACACTATCTGTGTCTACACTTTCTCGCCCAGTATTTTTATTTTTGGGATAGGCCAAGGAAGCGAAACCGACTAAAAAAATTGGCCAAGTTCGTATTGGATTTCGCACATTAAGGGTTCCGTACCATATATTGGTATTTGTTAGTAAAGTATACGTAATAATAAATATTATCACCAAATTTTAATTTGGAAATTAATTCAATGGAAAATTAAAAAAAAAAAATGATCGTTACAAAATTTGGGACAGATGATGGACGGACAGACAGACGACAGACAGACAGACACGTGAGTGAAAACAATAGGGCTTTGTTTGGACCCTTTGGGTACGGAACCCTAAAAACCGGCCAAGTGCGTGTCGGCCTTCGCACAAAGGTTCCGTACCAGATGTATTTTTGACTATTTGTATGGCTTTAGGTCACCGAGATGCTTATACTGTGAAAATTTGAAGACTGTAGCTCCAATCGTTTGGCTGTAAGACCTGTGTGACAGACGACGGACAGACGGACAGATGGACAGACTGACAGACGGACTTGTGAGTGATAGTAATAAGGCTCCGTTTGGACCCTTCGGGTACGGAACCCTAATAAATAGTTTTATGTGTATCTATAGAACTAATATTACATAATATAATTTTTACATGTCGTGAAAAAAAATTTTTTTTTCCTTTCTACTAGGAACACTCTGTATAAGATGATAGTCACAGTTGGTACTCTACCTAATCAAGTTTTATTATAAAACTTGTATATTGCTAGAATTGCCATGGGAACCGGCAGTATTGATCAATTTCTATCTAATGTTGTTCATGCCTTAGATAAATGATGTCCAGAAAGATTTAAATCTGACTTATTGGGAACTTTTGAAAAATTACTGTTACATAAATCAAAATATGCCTAATTAACACAATAAATTAGAAGACTTGATAAGACAAATTAGTCAGATTTGTAAAGCAGTCGATTCTATGACGTTAATCATTGGTATCAAATTGGATACGAATACAATTTATATAGGTAGCTATTAGAAAATAAAACAATTAAGTAAATAAAACTAAAAAGTAAATAAAACAAAGTATGCTTATGCTGAGGCAGGTGTTAGATCATCTAACACCTGTCCCAGCATATTTTCTAAAAGTGCATCTAACTTAGATGCACTTTTAGAAAATATTATAGTTTTAGTCCACCACATTGGATTTCGAATGATGTCACTTAGTAACCATGCATTGTCAATTCCCGGTTTCCGATTGAGCTAAAATGTTGCCTACGTATTTAGTTTAGGTGACAATGCTACAAAAACTGTAGTTAAAAATTGTAACTAAATATTTATGCAAAATTTCAGATCAATCGGAAACCGGGAAGTGGGTCAAAAACTTTTAAATTTTTTTACATAGTTAGCTGAAGCTAAAAAAGTGTGTTAAATAATTTCCTTAGTTAAAAAGAAAAAACTATTCTAAATGTTATGTTTTGTTTCCTTCTCAGAAAACTCTTTCATTTGGTACCAATATCATGGGTACCAAATGAAGGGGTTTTAGTTAGGAGTCCGCCACATTTGATTTAGAATGACGTCACTTAGTTAACCACGCATTGCTGCGGATTCTGTTGTGCACAAACTAAACTTAATTTAGGCTATTCCTATCTTATTCTCTCTAATAAAACAAGAAAAAGACAGACGTAAATTAGAGCTGTCAAATTTAGTTGAACTAATATTCCCATACAAATTAAGGGTACACGTAAAAACATGTCGATTAAAAACACGGTGAAGCGCAAGGCATAAACTAGTTTGACATCTCTAACTTAGTTCATAGCTATAGCCGTCCTTTTCTCGCACTGCCTTTTAGTAAAAGATAACGATTCTCTAATTTTAGTTTGATTATTGAATAAGTGAATCGACACCTTTGTCATCCAAACTAAACCTGTACGCAAAATTTCAGCTTAATCCGAAACCAGAAACTGGATCAAATTTAACTTCTATGATTTGTTTACAACCTATTTACAAGTGAAGCTAGTATTATAATTTTACGTGTGTTAAAAAGAAAAGAATTTAGTTTATTAAGTACCCATAACATAACCAACTAAAATCGTAGAGGATAAAATTGACAGGAAATTCATTGCAGAATAGTAACAAAAAATAATAAAAATAAATTAAAAATAATAACATGTATTGTAGTTATAGTCTGTTGAAAATAAATTCATAAAAAACTTTCTCTAAGAGAAATCTATAAAAAAAAAATTTAAAATTAAGGGGGCAACAAGCATTAATTTTTCGCTTCCTCTCCACTCGAGAGAAACCCCAAATCTCTAAAACAGGTGCGTTAAAAAATCAATAAATATTTTTTTATAGTTCATTTCCGAGCAAGTAATAATTCAATAGAGGCATAAAAGTCAGATTATAACCGTGCTAACAATGGAGCTATCATAAAAATATTATCGTAATAAATTGGTAACGGCATGATAAAACATTTCACTCGTAAACTTTGGTTCCGTATGTGAGTTTAAACTCTTTATGGGGTATTAGGTTCTTTAAGCTTAAAATAAACTTCTGAGACCTAATAACAAGGACTTCTAGTTTGTGTAAGTGTTTGTTTAGGTTACTGATGTAGCTCGAAGAATCGCGAAACTGAAGCAGTGGGCAAGGCACATTGCTTGGAGAACAGATGGTCGATGAGGCCCAAAGGTTCTAGAGCGGCGACCGTGTACTGGATGACTCAGCGTTGGAAGGCCTCCCACCAGGTCATCGGCTGGTGAGGGTAGTGGGAATCCGATAGCTTTCAGATGCTCAGCCCCTTCAGCCAAATAACTTTTATAATAGCGCTAACGCTAACGCTTCGTGCAAAATGTATGGCAACGACATTTCTAGGGGTGAGTCACGTGACAGTTCTCTCCGCAGGTAAGTAATGTTGTTGCCATACATTTAGCACAAAGCGTTAGCGTTAGCGCTATTGTTCTTCCTGCCCTTATCCCATGTTACAGTTCTGTCAGCCGTCACGCTATCACTATCTCCCTTTTCTTTCATATCACTCCTCACACAATCCATCCATCTTTTCGTTGGCCTCCCTCTCCCTCTCCATCCATCCAAATTCCAAATAACTTTTATTTACATGTTTCATCCCTCCTCTTCACATGGCTATACCAAGATAAGCGGTTCCCTATCAACTTTTCTGTGACTGGCGCCACTTTTAAGCTACCTCTAATGTACTCATTTCTCACACATTTGTCTCAACATTCTCATCTCCGCCACATGCAATCTTTTTTCATCCGTATTTTTCACAGCCCAAATCTGAACATACAGTACGACAAGTCTAATCACTGACTTATAGATTTTCCCCTTTAACTTAAGGGGCATCCGTCGGTTGCAAGTTTTTCGAGTGACCTGTCGCCATTTCATCCATCCTGAGTTGATCCTGTGCGTTACGTCTCGATCTATATCGCTATCTCCCTGAAATATTAAAATTTAAACACAGAAAACTAGCGTTAGCGCTATTATAAAAGTTATTTGGATAAGGGGGCAAGACCGCTCTTTGACAATGCGACACTTGGGGGAGGCCAATGTCCAGCAGCATTCGGTTAAGGCCCCTCTCGCGGTCCAGTGGCGCCCTCATTGAATAAAAAATCGTAGCATAGCACAGAAAATAAATATTAAAAAATCCAACTTGACGTTTGTTACAAAGAGGATAAAGAATTTTTACGTTGTTAAAACAGGTCTCAAATGTTTCGTATCCAAAGTAGTAGGCAAAAGTGCCAAAAATGGCCGTTTCTGGCACTTTTGCCTACTACTTTGGATACGAAACATTTTGAGATCTGTTTGGATTTTTTAATATTTATTTTCTGTGATAAGCTACGATTTTTTATTCAATGAGGGCGCCACTGGACCGCGAGAAGGCCCTTAAAGTGATGATGATGATGTTGCTTGTATAATACTCATACAATACTAGCTTCCTTCAGTAAGGAAACGTACCTACTCCCGGGATACAAAGTATACTATGTTTTATTCTATGGATAATGGTCTAACCGTGTGCCAAGTTTCATCTAAATCCTCGTTTCGGTTTTGATCCCTGAGAAAGACTCAAAGCATAGGTCTTCCTATAGCTCGCGATTTTTATGCATAGTAATATTTTAAATACGGAAGTGAATCAGTCTGCCTGTTTGATAGGCTTTCACGCCTAAACCGTTGCACCATTATTGATTAAAGGCTTATAGTTAGATTGAATTTCAGAAAAGGAAATAAGAGAATTTTATCTGGATTTAAACACGCGGGCGAAACCACTCGCAGAAGCTGTTACCATTAATTTAACAAACCAAAAAAAAAAAAAAACATTTATAAATTAACCACCTTTTTTTAAATAATAATTAACCACCTTGGAAATCATTATTTCCAAGTACCTCAAACCTACCAATTTATTTCCATTCAAAACCAAAACACCAGAATTATTAAAATCATTCGACCACTCGTATAAACATTCGAATAATCGTTTTACAATCGATAAGTACGCCCCTAATTGAATTACGGCCACTTCAAAAGATTAAATTAATTAAACATAATCAGATGCACTTTACTAAGCAGCATTGAGAAATGGTCATAATTATGGAAACAACACATTAGGTTATTTTTTGTCACGCTATTGTTGAGAAGCATTCACACTTGTGCTGATTTTGTTTTAGTCTGTTACACCTATATTTTCCCTTTTGAAAAAAACTTCCTCGATTGGACTAACATGAGTTGAGTATATTATTATCAATTAATAACCAGTAATTCATTCTTTCTTCCCAGTTGGACCGTACCTGTAATATAATATCTGAAGTATAAACTTACGTAGTGACGGGATCCGCTAGGATCGATGCGCCAGGGTATTTGAAAGTGTTACCGGGTGAATCTCCTGGCGTTTTGCAGATAATAATGACGAAGTGCTGCTGAAAATGACGAATCGTGGGAAATTCAACTTTAACACACTGGTATTAAAGTACGCTAATATTATTCATTGCCTAGTAGTAATAGTGTACTTTGATACATCGTGTTAAAGTTGAATTTCCCACGATTCGTCGTTGTCGGCAACACTTCGTCATTATTTTCTGCAAAACGCCAGGAGATCCACTCTACCGCGGCCCCTGTTACAGGCAACTGAAGAAACACGGGTGGGTTTTAGTCAGTAAGAGTCTAAAGTGCTCTACCACTCCACCCAGAGCGGGAGAAGCTATTTAATGATTACCCCATCCAAAAAAAAAAAGTGAAATTTACGTGTTTTTAAATACCTAATAGAAAGTTCCACATACGAGATATTTCAAACCTTAAGAACATTAAAAACAATGCTGATTTAATCTTATACTTCTAGATATTATTCTGCACTATGATAAAAGTTGCAAAAAGTACAAAAAAAGAAACAAAAAAATTATAGCTGTGAACTTGTCAAGATTCTTCTAACAGACTAAATAAAAAGAGTGAAACGGATAAAAATCGTCTTTAAATTAAATTCTCAAAATAACTTAAAACTTTTTTCAAAAGTCTACATTATCTGTGACAATACAGTTGAATAAGCGAACCTAATCTGATTTAAAAAGTCATAAAACTTTCAACTATGTATCTCTAAAAAAGAGATAAGACAACTTTTGGACTCGTTTTTCTCTTTGTTACAGGCTTAAAATGTAAGTGACTATCTTAATTTTATGTATTTTTTCTAGTAAGTGGAGTAAACTGGGGTTGATGTTCAATCAATTTAACTAACATTTCTATGTACTTTCCCATTTGTATGTGCGTATTTGTGGAATATCAGCTCTGCGTTATTTACATATTGTTTTTATATATCACAGCATACGCTGAGGTTGGCGGCATTTTGGTGCCGCATTTTTTTAAATTATATTTATTTTTAGTTTTAATGACTTCTTTTGTGAAGCACGAATAAATATTTTTTTAATTTTTTATGTTTCTCAGATATTATTAATGTGTCTGGAACTTCTCAATAGCCTTAGTCCTGGTAGCAATAAACTCACTGACTAAAAATGGGACTTAAAACAAAACTGTCAATTATTTATTTATTTTGTTGCTTAGGTACTCTCTGCACTTACAGCTTACCAAGCTTAGCGTATTCTAAATTCAAATTTTCCAATTATTAAACAAAAATATTAAAAATTTTGAATTAAAACTAAACAAATTTTTATTTTTTTATAAACAGGGCCCTTATTGTATATGTCACTGGATGATTGTAAACACCGTAAAAATGTAATAAATCTTGCGAGAATGTAAAAGAGAAGAACTCCTCAAGAAATCTCATCCTGATAATTTACAATTTAACAAAGTCTTATCGAAAATAAAGAGTTTTACGTGATTTTTCATAACTTAACAGTGCTCACAATAATCCGGTGATAATTATAATATCTACAACCCACCATTTATTAAATTATACTTGCAAGTGACACAGTATTTACTAAAAATCAATAATATTCTTGATTCAAGTGTGCACACTCCATTACACAATTACCGCACTAGTGCTTTAATTCAACGCATATAAACCCGATAATAAAACTGAACCGATGGTGATGAATTAACATTCAATACACGCCGTAAACATCGAGCGGTGATACAAAGACATTAGGGTGATATCACGGTGATATAAGGTGATTAATGGTGATTAACGGGGTCGCGGTATGTCTATGTTTATCTTGTTTTGTGGCAACTTTGAAACGGCAGGTGAGTGGTTGAGTTTCATGGAGATTAGTGTGTTTGGTCTTTTGTGATAGAATTAAATGCAAGAGTCATACTCCGTAAAAATGCTTTTAATCGCAGTAAAAAAAGAATAGGGTCTAAAATCGGTATTACTCCCGAAACCGTCTTCTTTGAAATAAATCATGTTGAAATCAATTGCTTTCTAAATGCACCTGCAAATATTACTTACACTACTGGCTGCTGCAGAGACGCCCTGGGCGTCGGGAATCGCAAGACCCCTCAAAAAAAGCCTGAATTTCATAAATATTAATGAGGTGCAGGTATTTGTTTCTTTGCGAAAGAATACAAGAACAAAATAATGCTTCATAATTTTTAAATATTTCAAACAGATCATGATACCAAACTGAAAACTCTGTGTATTCTATACAATTTACTTCTATAAATATATTCATCTCTCTTTTAACATCATCATCATCATTTCCGCCGAAAGACGTCCATTGCTGGACATAGAACTCCCCTAAGTGTCACCACATCAACTAGTCCTGTGCGTCTCGCTTCCTGTGGATACCCGCGACCTTCAGCAGGTCACCGACCCACCTTGTGAGAGGCCTTCCTACACTGCGTTTTCCAGTACGCGGTCGCCACTCCAGAACCTTTCGGCTCAATCGACCATCTGTTCTGCGAGCAATGTGCCCTGCCACTCTTAAGTTTGGCGATTTTGCGGGCTATTATATATGTGCGGATATCTTAATTTCTGATTCAATAGCGCAAAGAGTCGCTGAGCATAATCCTCTCCACTGCACTTTGGACTGCACCTTCTCATGAGGTCCTTTTTGAGCGACCACGTCATGTCATCACTGGCAACAAACACTGGTCATAGATTTTCATCTTGAGACACTGTGGTATGTGAGACGAAAATATACCGCAGAGCTTCCCGAACGCTGTTCAACCGATACGGACTCGAGGGTTGACTGCTTTCTCGAAGTTAGAAATATCTAACTGGACCGTTTGTTTCAGGTGGATTATAACCGTTTAAAACTTCGAGTGTGATTTTTTCTTACACCCAAATTAGTATTCCATTTCCATACATACTCGTACTCAGTTTTATATGTCACAACACGCAAAACAAAAAACTAACGAAAGAATAAGAGCCGATACAAACTCTTTAATATTATTTACTGACGTACTTTTGTGCCAAAACTTCGCACTCACCCCGATTTTGGGTCACTTGTGCCTTGTACACACTAGGGTATTGTGGTTCTTCGGTATTTATCTACTGTTCTAATGAGAAACTATTTTATAAGGATTCTTTACTTAAGACCTAGGTCCTAAGTCTACCTACAGTATTCTATCCGAGGACTGCCTTTAAAAGATGGCTTTTTGCGATAAGGCTGCCCATCGCGTGGCCCAATGAAATGATTCCTAAAACCGTATTTTCTGATTTTAAAAGGATTGTAAAGCTGTAAATTTTCATACAAAAAGCGATATCGTTTTTCCCCCAGTAAACATAGTCCAATTTTCATAATTTTTGGAAATGTTGTAAATATAATGAAAAACTAGGTCTGTAAGTTTTTATTGGAACGAAGTTCCTTATCGCGTGTTGCGAAAGGGGGCTAGACGGAAAAAGTTAAGACCAAAGTCGTAACGACACTTTTTGCTATAGTTGTAAGCCGTGCGGCGTGCGCGTGTTTCTCTGTCTGTCTCTCTCTTTCTCTCTCCCTTATAGAAAGCAAGCCAGTTATTTTCGTTTCGTCTTTCTATTTCGTATTGAACAGTGAAAAAAAAAAAAAAAATTATTACAATTCCTTCACTCCATCCGGATTCGAAAGGAACTTCATTCCATCCGGGTGTCCCTTGACACCTCTCAAGTTTTTTTAAAGAAATATTGCGTACGATATAAGTACTTTTGACTTTAAAATTACCTCGATCGTTTTAATTATTGTTTTATTAAACTCAACTAAATTAGGGACTAACGTACAGATCGAGATTAAGGTATATTGAATCTAATGAGACCAAAACTGTTTCATTTTGTAAAGGCTTAAGGGGTGAAAACGGTATCGCCCGAGACATTGTTTTAAAAAGAAAATGAAGGTAATAAGCCTCAAAGTCTTGCAACTCTCTCTCGCCGCGTATCGGCGCTTTACACTCAAATGGTAACTCTTAAATGGTATACATAATTAAGAGATTCTGTTCTATTCTGGTTTTCGACTTCTCTTTAGACTTGAGCGACAGTGATGGTCGATGAGGCCGACAGATTCTGGAGAGGCGACCGCGTACCCGAAGACGCAGCGCTGGAAGGCCTCCCACAAGGTGGACCGATGAACGGCAGTTGACATAAATTTGATAGGCACTTTGCCGTACATTGCTGTTTCGACATATAGGAAAACTGTAGTGCCTATTATAATCGATATCCACCGATCAATGTACGGCAAAGTTCGTATCAAATTGATGTCAACTGATAAATAAATGATAAATGATGTTTATTCAGTAAATAGGTTACAAGGAACACTTTTACACGCCAATGTTTTTTTGTCAGTTTAAGCTAGATGAGGCCGGTGTTTCCTAGCTGACTACCCTGAGAAGAAACACCGAAACAAACTCAGAGGTCAAAGTCTCTTTTAGTGTTCAAATCCATACAATGTGGACTGGTTAGATCCTATGAGAACCATGTACGTTTATGTCTGGGATGAGCTTTATGAAGAAAGCAACACACGAATTCGAGTGGACCTGTCCAGACAGTGCAAGCATTTGTCAGTCATCGCGAAGCTCAACTCAGAACTCTGAGGTGCTCAACGAACCGACGAACAATACCAAAGTAAGGACATTTGAGTAGGCCGCAAAAAATACTCAAACTGCCAGACAATCATAAAATCTACATGAATATAACGACATACATAGTTCTCGCATTCACATTATTCTATATGAGGACCATGCAGCTTAGTGTCTGTAGTGGTCTTTTGAAGAAAGAACCAAACATATTTGAGTGGACCTGTCCAGTCAGTGCAAGCATTTGTCAATAGTCGAATAGCTCAACTTAAAAACCACTAAGGAGCTCAATGACATGACGGACAATACCAAAGAAAAGACATTTGGGTAGGCCGCAAAAGTACTCAAACTGTCAGACAACGTTGAAAATTACTGTAAAAAGGAGGAGAAAATAATAATAATAACCCACATAGTCCTCACATTTACAATAATTAAGTAATCAAAAAAAAATAAAAATATAATACTTTACAAAGTAAATATTTGTGTCAAACAAAATAGTAATCATAATATGTCAATCAAAAAATAAAAATAAATATAATACTTAACAAAGTATTCAAGTCAAAAAAAAAAATAATAATAATAAAATGTCAATAAAAAAATAAAATAAAAAATATAATGCAATACTATACAAGTATTCATGTCAAAAACGAATATTAAAAAAAATATATATATAAAAAATTTTTCATCAGTAAGTAGTACATATGAAAACAATGGCTCATGTATATCATTGAAGCAGCTCAATCCCAACTGAGTTAGTGAATACACCTGCTGGTGAGGGTCGCGAGAATGCGCTGGAAGCGTGACGCACAGGATACGGCTGATGGATGATGACGATGGTGACATTTTATTTGTACCTACCAACATTTCTTCAAGAGACATTTCTAAGATTTCAGCAAAAATAAAAAACCGAATTGTATGAACCACCCTTTACGGCAAATGTTTTCCTAAAGTTTTGTGTTAGTTGACAATTTGTTATGGGTTATAGTGCTTTCAATGGAGGCACCGTTTCTATTGGAAGCATTCTGTATTTGTTAGCGAGTCCTTCAAAACTTCTGAATAGTTGAGGAGTCGTTGGGTAAGAAAGTGCTTTATTTATTTGAAGATATGATCATTATTTCACACCTTTTCATGCCTATTTAGTCTAGAATTTTTAAGGGTAACTGAAAAGGACAGGATTTTTTTTTTGGTTTCTTAGAGTTTGTGTATATAATATAGCCAGTATCAAGTTTAGAAAGTTTTTAGATACAGAATACAATCACTTTATTTTTCAGTAGAATGCGGATGTAACACATTCTAAAGTTTTTGCAGTATTTGTCAGCAAATGTGTAGAGTCAGCCTTCTCGGCAAGCTACGCTGAGGTAGTCAATACTACGATAAAATTCTCAGCTTTATTTCGCCGAGATTGCGCATGTTTCAATGATTCCGCGTATTTTCCAGTTGCGTAGACACTTGAGACAAAAAACTACACCAATTTTACATCACAATATCTACTATGAATCAGTTTGGAAATAATTAAAACGGCCACTGAACTTCACTCGAAAAAAATCCCGCCAGAAACCCCATATATTGTCCAGTTGCGTAGACACTTGAGACACAAAACTACACCAATTTTATATCACAATATGTCACTGGGGATCAATTTGGAAATAATTAAAACAGCCACTGAACTTTACTCCAAAAAATCACACCGAAAACCCCGAATAGTTAGTTCAAAAAGCCACTGTAACGACTCAAATGACCGCTTACAATTTGAAAACGAACACATTTGTCTTAAAAAGTAAATAGGATCGGCGGATCTCAATTTTTATCAACGTTCGAAATTCGAAGCAATTTCAAAGGTTGGTGTAGAATCTCAATCACATGAGTGAATGCACATTACAAACCAGAGAGGTTGTTCTCTGTTTATTAACACCAAAAAAAAAAATCGGGCCTTCCTTATAAAGGTACCATCAGCTGATCAAAATTAGTACGGGAGGTCCAAATTTTTTTTCAAAATTTATTACATACATATTACGTTGAAGAAAGTTGTTTATTTCTAGGGGTAGAATCAGTTATTTAAAAATGACTGCACCTTTCCGTTACACTCTGAAGGTATACATGCTAGAATGTCACTAATATCCAGAAAATAACTCACCTGAAAACACATTACAAAGGTCCAAACTGCAAACATTCAGGGTGCTATAGACTGGAACTTCCTTACAATAGGCCTCTAGCCTATACACTGTGACGGCTTTCTGAATCAAGCCTTTGACCTAACTGAATAACCTAACAAAAGCTTCTTTGACCGATAGTGTTATTCTCTAAATGTGACTTTGAAATTGGAACGATGATGACGTGTGATAAATAGTTTTTTCACTATTTGTTACACGTCATCGCCAAAAAGAATATTTTCTAAAAACCCGACTGAACAACTAAGGCTGGTTTTAGAGTCACGCTAACCGTCGGCGCTGACAGCCGAATATGTATGACAGTATGATTGTCTATTCTATTCTATTTTTTAACCGACTTTCGAAAAAGGAGGAGGTTCTATGTTCGACTATATGTATGTTTTATGTATGTCCGCCGATTTCTCCGTCAGTTGTGGACCGATTTTCAAAATTCTTTTTTTATCCGAAAGAGTATACTCCCGTGGTGGTCCCATATAAATTTTATCGAAATTGCTTAAGCGCTTTTTGAGAAACTGAACAAAAACGAAAAATACGTTTACCTCGATGACGTTTTGGTGTACTCCAAACGTTTAAATTCCACGTTCCATGATATTGGGGTTTTAGTTAAGGGGTATAACAACTAAAAAGTGAAAAATAAAAAACATTTTTACAAAAAAAACAACCGACTTTCAAAAAAAAAATACTCTAAAAATTAAAAAATAACTTTTATTTCGGAAGTTGGTGTCAAATAACGAAGAAATAAATTACAAACACCGACTTCCGAAATAAAAGTTATTTTTAGAGTATTTTTTTTTGAAAGTCGGTTGTTTTTTTTGTAAAAAAGTTTTTTATTGTTGATGTCAAGTCGATCCAATGTCGACTATTCTGCCAATGTCAAAAGTAACTTGAAAAAGCAAGTGTGTGAATAAATAATTTAAAAATTAAAAGAAAAGGAATTTTAAACTGGACAGCAACTGTAGACGTAACAAAAATCTTTGATTGATATGATACAGTTGAACTTGTTGGGTTAGTACTGGACTGAAACAAACAAAAAATAAAATACATAAATATAATAATGGTTAAAACATATACCACAACTACAAAGACAGATATATGCAGGTTTGAAGCTACCACTCAGTTTTATGTTGTTGTGACGGATGAATTTCATCAGCGCCACAAGTAGATCAGGCGAATGTATGATTGTCCTAGGAGCGTTTCAGAATGACTCGACTGAATCGTGACTCTAAAACCAGCCTAGTAAGAAACGAAGAAATATTTTACTTTTAGTAAAAATTAAAATATTTCTTCGTTTTCTTCATTTTAGTAAGTCATATTTTTCGAATTGCAATCTCGAGTCCTTTATTTTGATACCCTACATGATACGACCCCCTAATGGTTGCCGCCATTTTGTTTTATTTTTTCTAAATTCATGTAGCATGATATAGAATTGATGCCAAATGTAGCTTTTCATGAAATCATGACATTTGGCATCAATTCTAAACGAGAGAGTTGTATTGATGATTTTAATGATGACAGTTCTGTAAATACGTACTTGCTACTGCCGTGGATCGTATTTTGAGCAACATACAACCTGATACTGATCAGCAAATTGAAAAAACGTAAGAAAATTTAAATTTTGCGGGCTACCCTGGAGCTTTCACCTTAAGTGAGATAGTGGTCAAGCGCGAACCTATTAATGATAAAAACAAAAACACTTGGGTGAGGTTGCCAAGTGAAGTTCAAAAGGTGGTGCTGGCAGGTCAATGATCTAAAGCCATTCTATAGGCTTTCGTCATCGTTTTTAATATTACTTTAGGTTGTATGAGTAACTAACAAAAGAATGTTTCCAATCTCAAAACTTGGCATTACCTTGAACATAACTTTAAGTCACCTTATTTAGAACAATTTGTTAAATGTTTCAACTTACAAACGGTTTTAAAAATAAATATTTTACATACTTTAAGATGACTAATTGTTGGTGGAATGCAGTGCGGTACAAAGGTGTCTCTACACTGATAGCGAAGCGATCGATTTGAAAATGAATGACACGTTTGAACAATCACATGTATTTTTTTTTCACTTGTTACATAAATATTGCATTTTTAATCATTTCGAAATCAGTTTTAATTTCTCACATCGTGCCAGTTCAATCATCGTTTCGATATTTAAACGAAAATAGATACGTAGATACCGAAAATTGAATCTTACATATTTTTCTTTGAGGACATTTTCTGTTAACAAATCGGAGTTTTAAAACACATTTTTTTTTAATTGTGCTCTAGTTCCTTTTAAAAACAGAACATAGAGTTTAGCCTCATACCTAGCAGATTAAGCAGTAATTAATTGAGTGCTAGACATAGCGGCTGAGGCTTGGCACCGGCGCTTGTTGGCACACCTACCACGAAGACAGGATAACGTTAGTTTTAATTAACTTTAACGGATTTTTATTGCCCGGATTGTGGGGGGAATGACTTAATTTTGTAGCTGGCTGCATTGTTACTGTGGTAAAAGAAAAATTTACTGGGGTTCCGAACTTAGAATGTTAAATCGTAATGCTTCCTCCCGGGACGATCACTCGTGCGTCTATCTGTTTATCCGTCTGTCACAGCCAATTTGATCCAAATCTTCTAGACCGATTCAGTTGAAATTTGGTAAACACATGAATTTCTTTGACCTAAACACGGATGTTTCACGTAAATAAACAAATTTTTCAATGTTTTTTATTTACAGTTTTCTATTTTTTTCGCAGAAAGAGGGGCCTCTTTAAAATATAGGAAACTGTACCGTACGACATATCAAATAAAAAGGTATACTGTACCCGTCAGGCCCCGGAATAGCAGCAGACATAATTAAAAACCTATTGTCGCGTCTCCGATTACGAGCGGAGACGCACGGGGCCTGACGGATTAAATATTTTATTCATAATATTTTAAAATTAAAAGTTTTTAAATTATTTAAGAAAATAGATGGAATATTACCCTTCCACCCCCCTTATCTCCGAGTTCTACTAAGCCTGAAATTTTTAATTTGAACATACAAAGTATTTCTATACTTATAAATTACAGGAAATTATACTATAAGAAGTCTACTGTTAAAAAAAATGATTAGGATCGTTCGGAATACTTTGTGCCTGAGTCCGACTCACACCTGGCCGATTTTTTATTATAGTATAAACAGGTAGGTCTGAAAAATCTTAGATTGAAAACTTAGCTGAAGTGAGTTTGAAGGCAACTGTCTTTCCAAAGCTAGTGAGTGATAGCTTGTTTTAAGTTCACTACAGCTACATATTATACACGGTAAGATTTTTACAAAACAGCAATATAGATATAAATGCTGATCAAGAATAGAATAAAACTTTATTGTACACCATGTTATTCACGAGCTTAGATAATATATAAGTATGGGATTTAAAAAAAATAAGCTTATGTTTTTGTTCTCTTTTTGTTCCAAAACTATTTTATGAAAACAACAACAATTTTATGTTTCCAACATCGCATCACTCTGCCACTGGATGGTCCCCTTACAAAATAATTCATTTAAAAGCTTCTACATTTTCCAAAATATGTGTTACTGATAAGCGTTAATGAAGGCAGGCATATGTACCATTCAACCGCTTTAAAATTGTTATGAAATTGGTTTTAAGAAAATCTATTGTCTATCCAACTTTAAAATGTTGAAACACTGTTAAAATTTTATCAGAAATTATTGAAAAGTAGTAATTTTAAATTCCTGCGTTATTCATTCATTTTGAGTCATAAATTAATAAATCGGTGACTGTAACCGAATTCCAAATGAATGAGTTTTTAAAGATACGTGTGAGTTAAATGTAGTGGTAATCATTTTGTATTTATTGTCATTATTATTGTGACGTCAGCAAATAACCGTTCGATATTGAAAGAGGCCATGCCACAAAAATTTTCATACCAATTTGAGGCCAATGAACCAGACCATAGTATAGGGTGGCTTTTAATAAAATTATTTTAATATGAACAACTTTAAGAATAAGATAGAATAAATAACTCTCGAATACCCAGCTCATAGCCGAAACCTATACATGCCCTGACGACATACCAATAATTAATGGTTACGAAGTCCACCGTGCTCTTAATGGCATGAAATACAACCGAAGCCCCGGTGAAGACGGTTTCACTACCGAAGCATTGTGAATTGGAGAACCAACTTTATTACCACATATTCTTAGACCACGACTCTATATTTTCTGCGCTCAAGAAACATGAGATACAACCCACATATGTACATCTGATAAAAAAAATTACCACAATGGCACAGCAGCCATACGCACATTATATAGCACCAGACCACCCTTTCCTATTCAGAGAGGAGTCAAACAAGGCAACCTGCTATCTCCCAAGCTCTTCACTGCCACTCTCGAAGAAATCTTTCAAGAATTACATCCACACTGGGAAGACAAAGGAATTGTAGTCAACGGAAAGAGATTAACTAATCTACGTTTCGCCGACGATATTGTCCTCTTTTCCTCCTCAGCAGCTGAGTTAGGTCTCATGCTCGAGCAACTGTGCAATGCCAATCTCCGAGTTGGACTTTCGATGAATATGACCAAAACAAAACTAATGACGAACAACATCGAGCGCGGCAAAGAAATTGGGGGTGTGAGGATTGAATATGTCCATGAATGCATTTATTTCGAACAAATAACTTTATTTTCGGAAGTCAGTGTCAAATAACGAAGAAACAAAATAGAAACACCGACTTCCGAAATTAAAATTATTTTGCAATTTTTAGAAGTCGGTAGTATGAGTATAGATTTATATTTTATAAGTATGAATTTGAATAAATATTAATCACATTTAATTTTCTACTTTTTTCACCTAAGTACTACGAGTACTATTTGTCTCTGCATCACCCAAAGGTTGACTGGTAGAAAATACTTGAGGCATTACGTCCACCTCTGCACTTGTATAAATCACACTAATATTATAAAGGCGAAAGTTTGTGATGGTGTTTGTTAATCTTTCACGCAAAAACAACTGAACGTATTTTGATGAAACTTTACAGCAATATAGCTTACACAGTCATCAAAAAAACATATAGGCTATAATTTACAATGGGGCGAATTACTAATTACACACGAGCGAAACCACCAGTAATAAAATAAATAAATATTGAACTATTAATAAGTACACTCATAACAAAACATCGCTTTAAACCTACACAGAAGCAAATAAGCTCTGACTGTACACCAAATGGCTTTTCGACTGCACGTACTAATTAGCTTGGCCTCTAAAATGATTAATGAATGTAATTAATAGCTGCAGTTCCAGCAGCAATAATGTCACAAATAAACTAACAAAAGCTATTTGTTAGGGTTCCGCACCTGAATGATCCAAATGGAGCCCGTCACGTGTCCGTCTGTCACACAGGCTTTACAGCCCAAGGTTTTTTAACTACAGTCTTCAAATTTTCACAGAATAAGCATCTTGTTGACCTAAAGTCATACGAATTGTCAAAATTCTACGTTTGGCTACGGAACCTTACATGTGCGAAGTCCAAAATGCACTTAGCCAGTTTTTTTTTACAAAACAAAAAGGTCAATGCACACTTAATCGCCGTCAAAAAATAAACAGCCGCGAATTAGTTACACTTTACGCTTATGCGCTGCAATCATGAGCTTCCAATATAGTGTTGGTATTTCTTTCTTACGCAGGGAGTTGTATATGGTTGTCTCTTTTCCTCGGCACGCTTATTCATGTAGTAAATGTGGTAAGTTCAGATAAAAAATGTTTTTGGTTTTTGAATTTTTGATCAATAGTATGGAACCCGGTGTGTTCTAAATTGCCGAGACTGATAGGACGTTTTTTTTTATTTAGATAGCATGGTCAGACGACATTGTTGCAACATGGGTATTGTCAAAAGGAAAGACCAGCCTATGCTCAGCTCTGGGTAAAATCGGACTGTTGGTGATGATGAAGATGAATCTCTTATCTCAAGCTTATCGTCTAGTTTTAGCAAACTAACATTTGCAAAAACTAAACTTATGTAAAAAACAGTTTGAAAAAGAAGCCAGTTATGATAGACGGTACAAATGGCTATCATAGCTTTATTCATGCTTACCAAAAAAATACATTGTCATCGGAACAGAACCAACATGTATAAAATCAACTCCATAGGATAAGAGGAAGTGGTTGTAATAGGGAATAAGCATAAAAAAAAAAATTTGTTATCTAACCGGTTTATCGATGAATATACTAAAATAGATTACGAACAGTGAAAGCAGAAACAAAATTGATCGAAAATTAAACGAGATATAACAATTTTAAACAAATATATCTGTCCCTCTCTCGAAAACGCTGTTTTCTATGGCAGTTGTATGGGCGTCATATCTTTTGACGTCAAAGAACACGTCGGACTTCTCTTTCTTATTATCAACTTTAAAGCGTTGACTTCGTCGCTGATGAGGATATATTGAAAATTCCTTCATATTTGTTCATTATAGTTAATAAGTCTTCAATTGAACAAATAAAAAAATATCATTCATATTCCATACTCGGCTTGTTAGTTTGTACCCAAAAAAAAATTTTTTTTTTTAAATAAACCAAGAGAGTGGTAACTTCTGGCATATACTAAGTTTAATTACCAACGTGCGAACTAAGAATTCTAAACTATAACTGAGAATTATCGCTACGTCTATCAAACCTTACTTTTTTATTTTTTGTATAGATAGCACGCTTCGCTTAGCACGCGGTTGACAATTGACTATTGTAAGTTATGGTGAGTCTAAGGATGGCACTAAGAATTTTACTGTTGGGTTCTGTAGAAGAAAATATTAATTTTATTGAATGTTAAACTCGTCAAACCCTCGTTAAACGTTTGAAGAGGTATGCATATAATTAAGTTCATAAGAAGGTTTTTTAAGTTACTAGTGAAAAGATTACTTCCAGGCAAGCGTGCTCCTGCCCAGGGGTTTTTTTTTTTTGGGGGGTGGGAAACCATCCTATGACTTCTTCCGCTCTAGGGTGGAGCGGAAGGGTGTGTCAGACTCTTACTGACTAAAACCCACCCCTGTTCCTCCCTGCCTCGAGTGCCCGGGGGCGAGGTAACTCTTTCGAATTTATCCTCCACCCCCGGGCAGGCATCGGCCGTGGCAGGCCCCTTCACTTGGCTGACAACTCTTTGAGGCGCGCGTGGAACACTACGCGCCGTCGACTCTCGGGCCTGGTGCTGATCGGACGGCGAGCTACCCATTACTCGCCGTCCGCAGGCCCGGGTCTACGGTGGCCGGAGATCGTCTCGCGGCGTCCGAACCCCCTGGCGTCTCAGGCGGCGGTTGCGGCTGGGAGCGCTAGGGCGACTCGGCTGTGTTCGAGTCTCCCTAGCGTATGCCACCTCCCTCTTCGCGAGCATTACTGCTTCGCAGAAGGAGGAGACGGCCTCCCATTCCCTCTCGCTCCGTACCATGGCCTGAACCAGGGCACGGCGCGAGAGGTCGCTGCCGCCTATCGCATCCACGAGGACACGGCGGTGTTCTGCCCAAGCGGGGCAAACCTCCACCGTATGCTCCACCGTGTCCTCTGGACGATCCTCGCAATGGAAACACCCGGGGGTCACCTCCGCCTTGATCCGACACAGGTACTTACCGAAACAGCCGTGTCCGGTGAGCACCTGCGTCAGGCGGAAGGTGAGGGCGCCGTGACGCCTCTCCAGCCACTCCTCAAAGAGGGGCACTACCGCCTCTATGGTGGCGTGCCCAGCCTGCCCAGGGGTTGAGGATAAATTCGAAACAGAGTTACCTCGCCCCTGGGCACTCAGGGCAGGGAAGGAACAGGGGTGGCTTTTAGTCAGTAAGAGTCTGACACGCCCTACCGCTCCACCCAGAGCGGGAGATATTATTGGATGATTTCCCAACACACAAAAAAAAGCCAAGCGTGCTCCATTGTCAACTACTAAATTATTAAAAAATATTCCTTTGAAAATGTTCCTTTTTTAACCGACATTAAAAAAGAAGTTTCTTTGCATGTATATTTGCTTCTACACGATTTTCGTTATTTAAATGCATATTTTTCTTAATATTTATCAGAACTTACTGAAATATTTTGCTTGTTAATTCTCAGCTCACACTTTATTTCACCACCACTAAACTGGTTATTGTTTTAGATTTCGGTGAAGATAATTAATTAATTAAAAGTAACAGCCGATAATTTGTCTAGTACCTAATCACAACAAAATAAAATAGAAGCCTGTTTTAGAAGGTGCGAATTAACGAAAATTAAACAGGTAATAGTCGATTACCTATTAAAATAGTAATTTATTTGCTTGGAACCTTTTATGATTTTCAAATTTATGTGCAGTCTTGCATCTGCATCTGCCTAGCTTTTTCCCAACTACCTTGGGGTCGGTCGGTTGGCTTCCAGTCTAACCGAATGCAACTGAATACCAGTATTTTACATGGATCGACTGCCTATCTGACTCCCACAATCCAGTAACTGCGTAATACGATACCCCTTGGTAAGACTGGTTGTCAGACTTTCGGGCTTCTGACGACCCGTAATGACTGTCAAAGATCCACGATTGACAGACGGGACCAACGACTTAACGTGTTTTCCGAGGCACGGAGTAGACTCGGTATGTAAAGATGGTTACCTATCCATGTGTGATGTAGTAGATAAGTATATTATATTATGTTCTACCTCTGTGAGTACTCATAAGACGTATCAATACACCAAATATACTCAGTATTTATTCGGCATCTGATATGTTTCATTCTCCTTAAAGTCCCGTCCTTATACATGGACCAACCCCGGCAAGCGTAGCTTAACCTTATGGATCGACCCATGCGGCTGTTATTACTTTAGCCACGAGCTCCTCTGTGGAGGTCAGATAATCTATGTAAAATACTGGTATTCAGTTGTATCAGGTTAGAATGGAAGCTGACCCCAACATAGTTGGCAAAATGTTAGGCAGATTTTATTGATTACAGTTTGCATATATAACATCATAATCAGCCTATAATGTTCCCACTGCTGGGACACAAAGCTTCCTCTCTGTGAGAGGGAGTGGGCTGTAATCCTCCACGCGAGCCTAATGCTGATAGGAGGATGTCACATGTATTCGTAGTTTTGATCCGATTTATTCATCATCATCATCATTTCAGCCGAAAGACGTCCACTTGTGGATATAGGCCTCCTTCAATTGTCGCCACAATGACCGGTCTTGTGCGACTTGCATCCATCGGCTACCCGCGACTCTCACCAGGTCATTGGTCCACCTTGTTGGAGGCCTTCCAACGCTGCGCCTTCCGGTACGCGGTCGCCACCGCAGAACTTTTCAACCCCATCGACCATCAGAATCTGTTTTGCAAGCAATGTGCCCTAACCACTGCCACTTCAGTTAGGCGATTCTTCAGGCTATGTCGCTAACCTTGGTTCTCTTGATTCGATCACGCAAGGAAACTAAGAACATAGCCCTCTGATCCGATTTATTATAGTATGCCTACTAACCACTATGGAAGAGGATCCCTATTTTGACTTAAAATAAAACAAAACACAGTGGCCGGATGCAACGGTTCTTGGACATGAACCGAACTTAATCAGAAATGTCAATGTTAAGACACCATTACTTAGGTAAGTAGATATACTTTGTGAAGGTTATGCCGAAAGATTGACACTAACGTAACATAATCAGCCTTATGATGAATGTTCGCACTGCTGGGATATAGGCCTCCTCTCTGAGAGAGGTAATGGCCGGCATCCACCACGCAAGCCTAGTGCAGGTTAGTGGATGCCACAGTCATGTCTTCGATTTTTTGGCCCTAGGTTATGCCGGTTTCGTCACGATGTTTTCCTTCATTATTTTGAGAGCCGGTAGTGGCCCAGTGCAATAGTTCTTGAAAGATTAATTGATAAGTTAATGTAATCTGCTGTCAGTGACAAAATTGTGTATCCTTTTTATCATCCTTAATACGCAAAAATAGGATTATAGGATCATAATTATGGTATCATATGATCCAAAAATACTAGAAAAAAGAAATAAACACTGCATAGTAAACGTTCCCATTACTAAAACAGAATTTGCCAGCAGACAATATAGAAAACGCACAGCCATTTTATACAATAAAATTAGTAAACTAAGTATGATAAAAAAATATGAATGTAAAAAAAGTTAATAATAATATATTTATGGCTACACAATATATATATTTTTTGCAACGTATGACTTAATAATAAATAATATAGTGTGATGTTATTTGCTTATTAAGTCGCATATATACACTCAAAATCTCTCTCTCTCTCTCACACACACCATGCAACACACAACACACATGGACACGCACACACTATCACATGCACACACATACAATTGAACGTATTTTTTCGTATTTTTTTATATAGCTATTTGTACGTTTATAAGGGAAGAGCGGAGCCTTCAACTACAGGCATTTCTTTGCCTAAATGGAGACTTCTCGACATGCATTGTAAGCCAAATATGATATGGAATAAACGTATTTTATTTTATTAAGTAACATAAATGGTAAGTCACCACAATTATGATCCAATATAAGTCCCTTAGTGTATAATGAGGAAGAATATCATCATTTTTCATTTGGAAGGCGTCTAATGCTGTACCACACACTTCTGCTAAACGTTACCACATTGAACGATCCTATGCTTCTCTCAACAAGCAGGTTTCCATAACCTTCACCAGGTCATCGGTTCACCTTGTTCGGGAGGACTTCCAACGCTGCGTCTTCCAGCAGACAAGCAGTCATAACTCCAGAATCTGCTAGCCCCATAGGCCATGTGTTCTTTGAGCAATGTGACCTGCCCACGATATTGATGACGGTATTGACTGCAGCAATAAGAGTGTCTTTCAATTCATATTGTCTTAATAATTTCCGACCGTAACTCGATAGAAAACAGTCGACTTTGATTGTTTCTTTTCGTGAAGAAAAGCCGAGGCTTGACGTAAGTATTCCAAATCATCATCTGCCTAGCTTTTTCGCAACTATCTTGGGGTCGGCTTCCAATCTAATCGGATTACATGGAGCCTATCTGACCTCTACAACCCAGTTACTGGATAATACGTTACCCCTTGGCTTAAGCCTTGGCGAAAGTCTGACAACCACTCTTAACTGGTTTTCAGACTTTCGGGCTTCTGACGACCCGTAACGATTGTCAAAGATTCACGATTGACAGCGGGGACCTATGGCTTAACGTGCTTTCCGAGGCATGGAGGAGTCTCGGTGTGTAAAGATAGTCACCCATCCACGGGCCAACCCCAGCAAGCGTAGCTTAACCTTATGGATCGACCCGTGCGGCTGTTATTACTTTAGCCACGAGCTCCTCCGAGGATTCCAAATACCTAGTCAAATTAATTAGCATCTAAAGACCTAGACTTTTTTGTAAAAACCTACTGAGTTAAAACTGAGTTAACAAGTTCTAAATTATCTTACAGTGTCACTAGCAGTTCCTTTTTAATAAGGACGAACAAAAAACTGTCACTCCACTTTTAACTAGGTTGGCCCCATTTCATAATCCAGTTTGCATCAGCTAAAATCCGTCTCCCTCAATTATTTTTTGCGTCGGTCTTATCAGGGAAATAATTGTCTCTTTGTCTTAGACATTTCGTGAGGAAGGGCTGTGCTGAAATAAACAGATTTAGCGAGGATTTTGGGTAAGGATTGTCTTGTGAGAATTTTAATGCTTGCTAAGCTTTGGAGTGTGTTTCAACGAAGAAATGTTTTAAGATCGTCGTGATGGCATAATTTATAACTAAAGAAGCAGCAAAACACTGTTTATCAAGTAATTCTACCATCAATTAGTTTTTGATAGGCTCTCCTTTGACCACTCACCCAATGTTAACAGATGATTTGGTTTACTATGGAGCACGCTTACTTTTGAAGTAATCAATTCATCATCATCATTTCAGCCGAAAGACGTCCACTGCTGCATTATACATCCCCCAAGTATCCACAACAACCAGTCCTGTGCGTCTAGCATCCAACGGTTTCCCCCGACTCTCACCAAATCATGGGTCCACCTTCCCGGGCCTGTGGACGGTGAGCAGTGGGTAGCTCGCCGTCCGATCAGCACCAGGCCCGTCAGTCGACGGCGCGTAGTGTTCCACCACTGACAGGGCCCATCATGGCCGGTGCCTGCATGCCTAGGAGTAGCGGATAAATTCGTAACAGAGCTACCGCTTATCTGGGCACTCAGGCAGGGAAGGAACTGGGGTGGGTTTTAGTCAGTAAGAGTCTGACACGCCCTCCCGCTCCACCCAGAGCGGGAGATGTCATTGGATGACATCCCACTCCAAAAAAAAATATGTGTCCACCTTGTGGGGGGCCTTCCAACGATGCGTCTTCCGGTACGCGGTCACCACTCCAGAACTTTTTGGCCCCATCGATCATTATTACAAAAAGGTGCAATGCCGCAGCTATAGTCAGTTCGGCCTTTGTCGGTAACCTTGGTTCTGGAAGGAAATTCCACTCCTTAGCGGTACACACAATAAATATACTCTCATTTTTTTGTGGTTTTGGGTGGGGGTGGGAAGTCCACCATGTAACAATGGCGAATCGCCATACTTCTCGTTGATCGATGACACAACGGGTATGGCGGATTTATACTGTGTAATAGCTGCTACACTGTTCTGTTAGCAAAAGAATAGCTGGTAACTCGGTGACGATTTTCAATGTTTAAAATGAAAATAACTCCTACATTCCTGAAAAAAGATATTACTTGGGAGTTTAATACAGCCTCGAGACATCAGTTTCACAATCCCAATATAGATCTCTGAGTTCCTTTGACCTTTTATTGTGAGTACAAGTTCAAGAGGACAACTTTGAAGATGAAAAATACCAAAATACCTATAATGTCACTGGTTTTGAACTCGGAATATCAAAAACATCTGACAATCGACTTTGACACCCACGTTCATTTTCTCAAAACAAATGAAGCACATTCCCAAGTTAATCTCGCTCCATCGAATTAAATATTCTGTTCAATTAGTCCCAAAGTCCAGTTCAGGCTAACAGCCTTTAGGGACTGGAAAAGCCCGCGGAAATTAAAAGTGATTGAATGTGATTTGGCTGTGTGGACAATGGTTCCGTATGTTTGATGTTTGGGTGTTTTTTTTTTTTTGCTTATCGTCTGTCTGTTAATTATGCTGTTCCGTTTGGTTTTCTGTTACCTGCCAAATTCTGCTCCACATTTTTCACTACCTACTACATATCATTTATAACACTAAAAGTTTAGACATAGTTACGGTCTGCTATTAGGCCCAGTTTTTTTTCGTTCCGAAAATAATCGTAATATTATTTAGCCAAGGGCTTGTTGGATGTGCCTCGTGAAAAAAATACCTGGTCGGATTTAAGGAAAGCCTTTGCCTAGTGTGGGACAGTATTGGCTAAATAAGAAAAATAAAAAAAATGGTTCAACAAAACGGCGATGTGTGTGTGTGTGTGATTGGTTGAATGAATTTTCAGGATCCAATCGTATCACTAATCTTACGTTTAAATTATAGTGTATCACTAACTTTTGTTAAGGAGCCGAGGTTTAGACTTTTCTTTTAGAAAAAGTTATAATTTTCATCAGACAATTTTTTAATTTTCGTTACGCAAAAATGCATGGTTTTTTTCCCGTGTAATGCTGAAACCTCTGTTTATAATATGTTACAATAATAGTGGGCGAGCCTTGCCACTCACACACACACCGCACCAGAAGACATTGTATTTACTTTTGCTATGTATTGATTGTCAACAAATCAAAAATGTGTAAGAATGCTGAAATTTTTGTAGTTGTAAGACTCAAAAACACTGTTCCCGAATCAAACCCAGAACCAAATGCTTATTAGTTAAGTTTACGACAACCAGCAAAACCTGCCAAAGAGATACTCGTACCTACATAATTATTTCAAAAATAAACTGAACACACATACTTTTATATAACAAAAAAGGAACCTAAACATCACGTACTGCCAGTTGTTTCAAAAGAATCACGGAACCATTTTGAACGAACTGAAAGAACTCGACAAAAGCCGGAAAAAGTTCTGTCTGTCCGGCCAAGCTAATTACATCCGTAGTGACACGATGCGACGGCTAAAACTCATTCCGAATAATTAATTTTAAGAGACTTCATGTTTTAGGGGAACGTGTTGCAGAATAAGGCTTTTAGGTATTGCAGATGATGATGTGTGGTACATATGATAGTAAATCTAGTTTTGGTGACTTATTGGGTAGTTTATGGAACCGGTTGCTTGACATTTTGCTGTTGCGTAAGTAGCCCAAAAGGTAACCCTAATGCTGCTTTGTACTGAAAACAAATTATGAAATGTGGAAGTCTGGTTAATGGGTTTGGAAATAAGGTAGACCGCGGCCAGAAATAACAACAAATGTTTGTATTCCTGCAGATAGTTGTTCCAAGTATTGGTGTCTTATGTATGTAAGTATATATGTTTTTGAACACACCCATCAATACGATACAGAAGTAATTCCTAGTGTGGAGCAAAATAACGTTTTTAATTAAAACAAAAAAAATACCAGACAAATTAATTTACGGGTAATGTTTATGGTCATTCTGAAGGTATTAATTTATTTTTTGTTGAAAAGCAACATATGGTTGGAAAAGTGTTCACTATTGAGAGGACGGCAAACAGACATGTATAAAAAAGAAGACATGTTGGGTCGATCACAAATGCAGGAGGATTAAGACTAGACAGACCACTCCTATTGTGACTCCTAAGTACCATCCCTCCTCCGCTTTGATACTTAGGAAGGATTGTCACCTATCTACGAACAGACTGCAGACTTCAGGCATGATCTCTCACACCAATAAGTACTATAATGACTGAGGGCATTTGGAGTGGCTCAGCAGCATGTAGGTAGTCATAATGTGTGGTTATAATGTCGATGAGTTTGAACAAGAAAACACCAGTCTTCAATACAGACTGGAGGTATATTGAAACCCCTCCAAACAAAATCAGTGTGTTATTAAAAAAAAGATTCTAGTTTTGCATCACTTTGAAAGGTCAAAGTATATCTGCTCAACAAGACTGTCTGCTAATAAGATTTGGATCTCATGCAACCTTTTTAGACGTCACAGTACCAACACTTATTAACTTTTAGTCAATAGGTCATAAGTTCTGGCGATGGCCCAATTAGGAATAAGGATATTAGGAAGAGGAGCCCGCACAATAACGGCGCAGTCTAGTATATTCGTACTACATGGCTCCAATTAGGGGTATAACACACAAACGATCGCCGTTTCGCAACAAAGGGAATTATTAAAGTTTCGCACGGAATTAGGTAATACTGAAAGTGGCTTGGTTTTTTTGATGACTGTACTTTGGAGTAACGATGAAGACTTATATAAAATTGAAGAAACATGTTACGTCGACCCCAAAATAAATTGGGATAAACATAATATATCATAATTAGCCTTATTATGTTCCCGAAGCTGGGACTCAGTCCCCCTTTTTAGGAGAGGGAATTGGCTGTAATTCACAACGCGGGCCCAGTGCGGGTGAATGTCACGTGTCTTCGAATTTTTGGTTTTAGGATATGGCCTCACTATGTGCTTCTTCACTAATATGAAAGAAGTGGTGGTGAAATAAATTGCACAAAGTAAGGCGTCTGACTGGGTTTGAACCCATTACCTGATTTTTTCATATTTCTCGCTCTATCTCGGCTTGATACATCAGGCAAGTGAACTGATAATGTTCTTGAAAGTTTTTCTAGTAAATCTTTAAAAACGATATTAAATAGCAAATTAGATTTTTAAAAAGTCTGGTGCCAAATCAAACCACTTGAGGTAACCATTTCACAATTCTTGTCATAAAAAAACAAGCCATGGAATAAGAATATTTAAAGCATTCAGTACATGCCAAAAGTAGAGTCGCTAAGCGTAAGTAAAGTGAAATTTGAACTTCAAACTTATTGCTTTTTTTCAGATTTCAGATAGGCCATAAGTTAAAAACTTCACTCATTGCTCTACTGCGGTACATAATAATATGGGTTCAGAAAGTTAGCTCTATACAACGACCGAAAATGCCCGCACACACAGACACACTTCACGTACAGCGAGTGCAAGCGCACCACGGAATAGAATATTCCGTGAAGCGCACTCACGACCGGCATTTGTTTGAGCTCGCCGCACGTACGCATCTATGTGTGCGTGCGCCTGTTTTCACTTTTATACGGACTCGACCTTCTGTGCATATGTGATCGAGGTGCTCTTATACAAGCGTTGTGTAAAAATAAATAGACTACGTCAGATTGTTATTTTTTTTTAGCTCTAATTGCAGCTACATTTGGCATGTTGGCTTTTTTATAGAGTTTGTTGTGTCTATTCTAGACTGTGATAGGTATTCGGTAATTAGGAATCAAGTTACAATTTATACTGTGTGCGTTTTGTGATATTATCTAAGTACAATTATTGCACCCTCTCACAGAGAGGAGGCCTGTACTCCAGCAGTGGGGACATTAAAAGGTTGATGATGATGATGATGAAAATTATTGCTTGCTGATTGTTATTTATTGATTTAGAGAGTAACTTAAAATCAAAAGTGCGTTTTGTACGTTCATAGACTTATTTTGCTATCGATCTCACTAAAGTTTAAAACCGTGTTACAACACCACACCCATCGGTGGATCGTAGATCTATATGACAACACTCGACGTTGACTGATGTCGTTGGCCAATGGGGTAATCTCCTGTGTTTATTTTTGTACAATATTTTAAATAAATAACAAATAATACTAAAATTAAATCTTTTTCTGAAAAGAGCATTAAAATTGTTTATTAAATGAAGCAGCAATTACCATTTTAAATATTGGAATATGGAAGAGTATATAGAGATAGCGTGATGGGGACATCTCGCTATCTCTATTGTACGCGCGTAACCTAATGTTATTGACGTCATACGTCAGTGTGGGATTTATCTTTTTTCTGTATCTTCACAGTTTTCCCTAATACCATTTTTTTTTAAATTCATTTTTATTCATGACCATAGATTCAAGTCTTTCAGTCGGATGCATAGTAATTAGATACAGAAAGTATTTATTTTGCCACTAGAATGCAGATGTAACACATTCTAATATATTTTGCAGTATTTGGCAACAAATGTGTTGAGTCAGCCTTCTCGGAAAACTTCGCTGGGGTAGTCAATACTACAATAAAATTCTGAGCTCCATTTTACCGAGATCGCGCCTGTTTCAATGATTCCACATATTGTCCAGTTGCGTAGGCACTTGAGACACAAAACTACATCAATTTTACATCACAATATGCATTATAAGAATCAATAAATGAATAATTAACACAGCCACTGAACGCCCCTAACATCAGGTTTAAAAGGTTTGCCACTTATTTAATTTTCATAGGATTTAAAATTTATTTTTATTTCTGATTTTGAATAAAGTTACATTTTGATATAAATAATAAAGAAAATAACTCAACTACCCTAGTGGTAGCCGTGGCTTTCGTGGTAAAGGAAGACCGGCGTCGACTGATCCATTCTACCATCAAAATTTATTAAAACAATTAGATATGTATGCTTTGAACTTAGAGAAAAGTACTAGGAAATACCAAACTGACACGGAAGACTTGCAGTGTGAACTTGACCGGTTACAACAGCAACTAAGCTCAATGACCACTAAATATAGAGCCTCAGAGAAACAAATGAAGGAATATGTGTTGGCAATGAATGAGCTGGTTAGCTTACAAAAATCAAACTGTGAACATTGCCAATCACCATCAATGGCATCTACTCCGGACCATTCATTGCCAATATATAATACCACCTTACCGCAGTCTTGTGCCAGTTTGCCAGTAGAAATGACTAATTGTTTATCGCAACAAAGTGTAAATAAAGAAATAGTTATCTATTGTGATGAGATTGGAAAGGATTTAGGCCACTTTTTGATAAATGAATATCCGGGACACTCTATAATGAATAACTGCATGCCTGGTTGTACTTTGTTGGAAATAATGAAAGAGATTATAAAATGTAATTTTAACCAGGATACTATACTCATAATTTTAGGAGAATTGCTCCAATATTATAGAACCTTGTCTGACCTTAATTTAAGAAAAATTGTGATGTTCACTTTCCCTTATAGCCAAAGTTTGCCACAGGAAGAAAATCAAATTAGATATCATATGAATATAAAATTGCACAATTTATTATTTAATAATAACTTATTCCATCTAATTGACCTTAACAATTATATTGGTAATCGTTTTTATTTGACAAAAGATAGGAATCATATAGATAGATACTATCTTTCAAATTATTGTAGGAGACAGATAGCTGTGTCGCTATCATATTTATTTTGTATAACAGCCAAGAATTTGGCTAAACAAATTGCTTCTATTGAGCAATGCAATGACATTTTTCATAATTCTGCCAATGTCTTGGCATCAAATTTTGACATTAGTAATAATTTAAATTAGAAATTAAGACAACAGAGACAATCTCTAGCAATTATTTAAAGAATGGTGAAAACAATGTTTTAAAATCAACAAATAGTATCAACCTGGTGCACCAAAATATTTATGGTTGTATGGGCAAGGATTTAGAAATAGAATTATTCCTTAAATTTAACAATGTAGATATTCTTTGTATAACTGAACATTGGCTTAAAAGCCATCAGATTATGTTTAATTATAGTAATCACCAGGTTGGTAGTTCGTTCAGCAGAGTAAACGCTATACATGGTGGCTCATTAATTTTCATAAATAATATACTTAAGTTTAAAGACCGCAAGGATATTGTGAGCCTCTCTGTTGAACAGACAGTTGAAATTGCCTGTATTGAATTGGAGCAGTTTGTTATATTAAGTGTGTACAGACCACCTAAAGGATTGTATGATTGTTTTGAAAAAGTAATGGATGAAGTGTTGCAAAAAATTTGTAACTCTAGTAAGTCTGTCATCGTTTGTGGCGACTTCAACGTTAATTTGTTAGAAACTTCTAGCCTAAGCACTAAAATTATAAGTTTGTTTCAGTCATACAATCTTGTAAATCTATTTATGGAGCCTACTAGAATAACCCCCACTACTGCATCTTGCCTAGATAATATTTATGCAGATATTTTACCTACCCACAAAAAAAATATTAATTTATTAGACTCTGATCATAGTGGACTATTGATCACTATACCAAATATAAACAAATATAAACGAAAAAAAGATATCACTGTTAACCCAAAATCTAAAGGTCGCTTGGAAACATTTAAAACTAAACTCTCAAATAAAATCCCACTTTTGTCAACTAATGATGACCCTAATCAACATTATAATGATTTTTTCAAAATGTATTGCACGCAATTTGATACTACTTTTATTCCTAAGACGATTTCGGTAAATGGCAATACTTCCTTCAGTGACTGGGCCACCATTGGTATTAATAAAAGTAGAAAACGGCTGTATGAGCTGTATGAAGAACGGACTTATATTAACACTGTAGAATTTAATTTATATGTTAAGAATTATTCTAAATTATTTAAAAAAGTATGTTATTTGGCGAAATCTCGCTACTTAAGTTCAAAAATTAAAAATAGTAGTAATGTAATTAAAATGATTTGGGATATTATTAATAGCGAAACGGGAAGGTCTTGCAACCGAAGTAGTGATTACAGCCTTGCTATTGATGACAGTATCATTAAATCAGATTCGCAAGTCGCCGCGGCATTTGAAAATTTCTTTGCAGAGATTCCCGTATCGACTACAAAATCTCTAAATTCATCACCAACTGCTGCAGAAATTTTACTTAAAGAAAACGTTCCAGTTTGTGAATCCCAATTTTATTTCCAATATGTCACTTGTAATGATGTAATCAAAACTTTTAATACTTTAAATGTTAAAAAGACTGCAGATCTATGGGGTAATTCTGTTGACGTTGCTAGGTCTATTATAGACATTGTAGCACCTACTTTAGCAGTAATCTTTAATAATTGTATAGATTGTGGTGAGTTTCCTGATCTAATGAAATATAGTAAAATTATACCATTGTTTAAATCGGGTAGTACATCAGACCCTACTAATTATAGACCTATATCAGTGCTACCTACTTTTAGTAAAATTTTTGAGAAAATTATTTTAGATCAAATTCAAAGATATTTTAATAAACACAAATTATTACACAACAAACAGTTTGGTTTCACAAAGGGTCGTTCAACAATTGATGCTGGTGTTGAACTTTTGGGACACATTTATAATGCATGGGAAGATAAATGCGATGCGTTGGGCATTTTTTGCGATTTGTCTAAGGCTTTCGATTGCGTTCTCCATGATACATTGATCAGGAAGCTGCACTACTACGGAGTCCGGGGCGCCTCTCTGGATCTTCTTACTTCATACTTGGGTAATAGGATTCAGAGAGTTGATGTGAACGGCAAAAGGTCTTCCGGGTCTGTAGTCAGAATGGGGGTTCCTCAAGGCTCAATTCTGGGTCCTTTTTTGTTTCTAATCTATATCAACGACTTGCCTTACCTCATAAAGGATAAACATGATATAGTGCTGTTTGCAGATGACACTTCACTTTTATTTAAACTCAAACGTCAGCAGGTGGTTGTTGATAATGTAAATAATGCTCTTTCAACTGTAGTTAACTGGTTTAATGTCAATAATCTTCTCCTTAACGAGAAAAAAACAAAATGCATAAAGTTCACATTACTCAATGTAATACAAGTGAACACTAGTGTGTCAATAAAGGGTGAAGAGTTGAAACCCGAGGATTCCACAGTGTTCTTAGGTTTAACTTTGGATGCGCAGCTTCAGTGGAGCCCCCATATAGATAAACTGTCCAAAAAACTTAGCTCTGCAGCATACGCCGTAAGGAAAATTCGTGGTTTAACTGATTTAGAGACAGCTCGTTTAGTATACTTTAGTTATTTTCATAGTGTGATGTCGTACGGCATTCTGTTGTGGGGAAATGCCGCCGATATTCAGACAATTTTTGTTTTACAGAAAAGGGCTATTCGTGCAATTTATAAATTAAGTCCCAGACACTCCCTCAGAGACAAATTTAAAGAGATTAATATTATGACTGTTCCCTCTCAATATATTTATGAGAATCTCATGTATGCACATAAAAATATTAATCTGTTTAAAAGATACAGTGATATCCATAGCATAAATACTAGGAACAAACACAAATTTATTGTACCAAAAACCAGGCTCAAGAAAAAAATAGGTGGTTCGTTTAGATGTCAATGTATACCTTTCTATAATAAACTTCCTAGCCAAATTCAAGAACTAAGCATAAATAAATTTAAATCATTTATTAAACGTAAGCTATGCCAGAAAGCTTTTTACACAATTAATGACTTTCTTGAGGACAAAAAGGCGTGGGATTGAGCTGCTTCAATGATATACATGAGCCATTGTTTTCATATGTACTACTTACTGATGAAAAATTTTTTATATATATATTTTTTTTTAATATTCGTTTTTGACATGACTACTTGTATAGTATTGCATTATATTTTTTATTTTATTTTTTTATTGACATTTTATTATTATTATTATTTTTTTTGACTTGAATACTTTGTTAAGTATTATATTTATTTTTATTTTTTGATTGACATATTATGATTACTATTTTGTTTGACACAAATATTTACTTTGTAAAGTATTATATTTTTATTTTTTTTTGATTACTTAATTATTGTAAATGTGAGGACTATGTGGGTTATTATTACTATTTTCTCCTCCTTTTTACAGTAATTTTCAACGTTGTCTGACAGTTTGAGTACTTTTGTGGCCTACCCAAATGTCTTTTCTTTGGTATTGTTCGTCATGTCATTGAGCTCCTTAGTGGTTTTTAAGTTGAGCTATTCGACTATTGACAAATGCTTGCACTGACTGGACAGGTCCACTCAAATATGTTTGGTTCTTTCTTCAAAAGACCACTACAGACACTAAGCTGCATGGTCCTCATATAGAATAATGTGAATGCGAGAACTATGTATGTCGTTATATTCATGTAGATTTTATGATTGTCTGGCAGTTTGAGTATTTTTTGCGGCCTACTCAAATGTCCTTACTTTGGTATTGTTCGTCGGTTCGTTGAGCACCTCAGAGTTCTGAGTTGAGCTTCGCGATGACTGACAAATGCTTGCACTGTCTGGACAGGTCCACTCGAATTCGTGTGTTGCTTTCTTCATAAAGCTCATCCCAGACATAAACGTACATGGTTCTCATAGGATCTAACCAGTCCACATTGTATGGATTTGAACACTAAAAGAGACTTTGACCTCTGAGTTTGTTTCGGTGTTTCTTCTCAGGGTAGTCAGCTAGGAAACACCGGCCTCATCTAGCTTAAACTGACAAAAAAACATTGACGTGTAAAAGTGTTCCTTGTAACCTATTTACTGAATAAACATCATTTATCATTTATCATTTATCGACGGATGGCATCGATCCACGATCTATGAATTTGTGTGGTAACGCTATAAAAGGTCTAAAATCTTTAAGTCAAGAGTGAATAGGTTACTTCTAGGCAAGCGTACTTCAACGTTGACCACATCATCGCTTATGATCAGGTAACATAGAGATCTAACGCGAGCTTATAATTGAAAAAAAAACACCGGCCCAGTGTGCGTGTCGGACTTAGCCCATTTAGGGTTCCAGACAACGTTTATTTTTGAGTATTTGTATGGCTTTGGGTCAACAAGATGCTTATACTGTTAAAATTTGAAAACTGTAGCTTCAACCGTTTGGCTGTAAAACCTATGTGACAGACGACGGACAGACAGACAGACGGACAGCAATGGGGCTCCGTTTGGACCCTTCGGGTACGGAACCTTAAAAAAAGGTTACTTTTAAAGCGTATTATAAAATCAATCATCATAGATACTTACCGATTCCAGCAACATTTATATTTTATTCCAAAGAAAAAAAGCCCTTCGGGTATCCTTTCAACCCTAAACCGCTGTCAAGGGGCGTGTCCCCAACCCTTTGTATGCGATATAACATTACCAATTTATTAATTGTGCGCTAATGGGATACTTACCAATTATAATATTCTGCGTTAATCTGCTGGTGTTTATTTTAATTATTATTAGGTTAATTGTAATTATTAATTGTTTTCCGACATAGTAGTCACTTGATTGTTTTTAATTAGTCTGTGTTTGTGTAGTACGAGTGAGAATAATTGTTTATATGATTTTATTTATTTATTAAAACTTCATGCAACACAAATGTACAAAGGCGGACTTAAAGCCTTAGGCATTCTTTACCAGTCAACCAAGGGTGGTGGAGAGATAACATGGCAGGTGCATAAACTAAAAATAATAATAATAATACTAAGACGAAAACAGTTACGAAAGTATATATAATTATAGTTAATGCGTATGCTTATTAATTATTGCTTTATTACATTAAATTAATGCTTTTTCTATACTAGCTTTTTTATATAAAATAAATTAATGTCAAACATTTTATTATAGTTCCAAATAAATTTAATGTAAAATAGGCAAAATAGAGCTGGCACACCTTTATGTGAAAAGTTCACTGTTATTTTTATAATTTAATAATTATGATTTTTTCTGTAAGATTTCTGTGAACTATTCTTGTTTGAATAACAATAAATAAATAAATAGTTTTTGCTAACTGCTTCGTTGAGGTGGAAGTGTACTTACCCCATTATAAATTAAAGCCTATGTGCTATTTCAGACTATGTTTAATTTATATTTGTGCTCTGTTTCATCCAGATCCGTTCAGCTGTTCTGGCGGATTAAGTAACAAACATACATACATCCATCCAAACATTCTTAATATTAGTAGTAAGTTTAAAAATACCTATCAGCTGGGGATTACAAAAGTCAGAAAAAAAATTAATTTATCACAGAAAGATGTGCATACAGATGATTGACTTACGTACTAGAATTGCTTAATAATAGTGTGAATAGGTCTGGAAAATTGTTTGTCTAAAAAGCACGTTACAAGATAAACAAAACAAGTAAACATGATTGGCAAACAAGTCTCATCTCCATATTTCTTTAACAATAAAATTATTATTTTTCTTATTTCATTTATCATTTGCAAATGAATGGTGTCATATCCTACTAAAATTATAAATGCAAAACTTTTGATGGATCGGATGCTGAACGGATCTAAATGAAATTTGGCACGGAGATAAGTTATAGTCTGGAATAGCGCATAGTATAGTGGGAAGTACTTATCTCACGCGGGCGAAGCCGCTGGCAGAAGCTAAATTTAAAAACCCCCAATGCTTAGAGAAAAGCGAACGTTTAAAAAACACGAAAGAGCTGATGGCCTTCAAACGGCTGAACTAATTTTCATAAAACATATCTAAGTACCATCTCTAGAAAACCTGCTTTCAAATAAAAAAAAACGCATTCAAATCGGTTTTCTCGTTTAAGAGTTACGGTGCCACAGACAGACAGACAGACACACACACATAGCGGTCAAACATAGAAAACCTCTCTTTTTGCGTCGAAGGTTAAAGAAGAAACAGCAGGATTTTCCTACTTTTATTTCTATTGTGGCATGTGACCCACAATAATATTGACTTAAAATCACATTTATTTTCATACAATTTCACACATCCAATCTACGCAAAAATTACTGTGCGCATTTGGTTTCCGCCACAATAACTTTCTTTCCCTTTTATTTTATCAGCGTACGATCACCCTTATTTAGGCATACGCCCCTCTGATGCTTCGCAAATGTTATGGGGGGACAATTTTTCGTATTCAAACCAATAACGTTGTGATTTTTTTATCAGTATTATTAAGGATGTGTCCATTTATACAAATCTGGCTTAAAGCAGTAGGTACTGTGAGATGATATATATGGGCTGTAAGTAGTGCATCCAAGCCATTTCATATTTTGGATATTTTCCTTGAAAGGGGACATAAAAGTCTAGCAGTGATGATGATAGCTATTTCACAGACAGATGATCATTTGAAATCTTATCATGTACCTGCATATCACTGAATTTTCAGACAAACAAGGGTTCTTTGACATCCAAATGGTACCTACAGGCTATGTCCTAAAGAACAGACCCAAGTTACTTGTTATATAAGACATAACGACGAAAACTTATGTCCCGAACACGAACTGATATACGGTACGACCGAAGTCTACAACTAACATTATATCCGTAAGGATGTGATCGTTAATTCGACCGCCATCTTGCGAGTATTTCTTGTTTAAGACGGGCAATGGAGCGAGCTACACTCGGAGTTTCCTAGCGTGTTCGAATTAAAAATGAAGAGAATCAAGAACAGAGCAAGGAGAAGCAACATTACAGACGCATAGCAAAAAATCAACCTATAATTTCCCACTGTCGGGAGACAGGCCTCCTCTCACAGAAAGGGTGTAGGCCGTAGCCACCACGCGGGCCAAATGCGGGTTGGTAGATGTCACATAACTTTGGAGTTTGGTTCTAGGTCATGCCGGTTTTCTCACGATGTTTTCCTTCACCGTTTTGAGAGCAGTGGTGATGAAAAATATATTTTTTATTTTTTTATTCTTGTTAGGCACGCGTTTGACCACTATCTCACGTGACGGTAAGCGATGATGTGATCGAAGATGGAGCACGCTTGTCTAGAAGTAACCTATTCACTCTCGACTTAAAAACTCCCAGGTTGTAGCTATCAGGAAACACAGACTCCGGCAGGGCCGACATCGCCGTACGTCTTGTGGTCCGTTGGTGGAACGTGTTTGGCGGAATCAAATTATGCAATACCATCGCACACTACCCAAAATGTAACAGATAGAAAACCGACAGGCTAGCAACTCGGCATCAATGCTCAAGACTTTGGAGCTTTGACTCGACGAGCCTATCATTGCTGATGATCCTCTTGGCTCGATTTTCAATTGTCTCAAGGGCATCAAGTTGGTATCTGGCAGATCCGTCCGAAAGATGAGAGCAGTAGGTACTCCATACACGATCGAACTTGCGCTTGATAAAGTTTGGGCAGATGTTCCGGCGTTAAGTACTGTCTCACCTTAGCTAGGATCCCCAACTTTTTGGCAGCCACTTGATCCTTTGTCTCTATGAAGGGACCAAAATTGAGGGTAGATATTAAAGTAACACCAAGAAGATCAAGTTGGTCGGTTATCGGCACGGTTACACCTCGGAAAGATGGAGCCGGGTGAAATTGGCTCCTTTTAGCAGAAAAAAGACACGCCTGGGTCTTAGCAGCATTGAACTTGACCAGATTGGCATCACCCCATTTTGAGACAGCCTATAAGGACAAGCTCAAGCGCCCAACCATAGCCTCTCGGAGAGACCGGACCTGAGACCCACTAGCTCATGCGTCGGGCACGTATCTCTCGACAACAGTGCTGTCATCTGCATATCCAAAAGTACCGGGTTTTAGCAGATCGTTAATATGCAGCAAAAACAATGTTGCCGAGAGCACCGACCCCTGAGGGACACCGGCATTAATAGCCAGCAGTCCAGAGGAGCAGCCATCTATGACCACTCGAATAGACCGATCCTTCAGGAAATCAGCAATCCAATCACACAAACCGGAGGGCAGACTGAAGGAAGCAAGCATTGCAATTAGGCTATCGTGCCAGACCCTGTCGAAGGCCTTCGAGATGTCAAGGGAGACCGCAAGGGCTTCCCCTTGCTTCTCGATGGCCTCACTTCAAATGTGAATATGACATATGCTAGAAGATCCCCAGTTGACCGATTTAGGGCGGAAGCCGTATTGTCGGTCACTGAGGATATCATTATCTAGGTATACCAGAAGCTTACCATTCAGCATACGTTCCATACTCGTTACCGAGATGGGCCTACGATTTGCTGGGTCAGCTCGACTACCCTTCTTGGGCACGGGTTGCACGTTAGCTTGCTTCCAAGCCATCAGCACTTTTCCAGTCTCAAACGCAAGGCGAAATAGGCGCGTCAAGATCGGAGACAACTCAGGTGCACAAATCCTCAGTACAATGGCCGGTATCCTCTCGTAATTTACACAAAGTAAAGCGCCTACCTGTGTTCAAACCCACGGCCTACAACTTGTAAGTAGCGGCCGTTACCAATGGGACATCACTGCTCTCACTCGTTACTGACACAGCCGAAGAATGACCAAACTGGTGGACAAAGTGGCAGTGGGCAGTTTACATTGTTCGAAGAACGGATGGTCAATGAGGCTGAAAGTTTCTGGAGTGGTGACCGCGTACCGGAAGATCCAGCGTTGGCAGTCTCCCAACTATGTGAACTGATAACTTGGTGAAGGCCGTGGGAACCTGCTGGGTTCCCACGGCCGGTTGATGTGAAAACACTTGGGAAAGGCAATGTCCAACAGTGGACGGAATTCAGCTGAAATGATGATGATTCTAGTTTGAAGCTATTTTGAAACCTTCTCTTTATATCTGAATTTCCTGTGTAAACTAAGGGTTTACGTAATAATAGCCTACCTACCATAACGAACAACATCGAAAACTAAATAATATAGGTACTAGTAATGTATAAAAATAAGGACGTGTTCGTAATCCGGCCACCATATTGTGACTATTTCTCCACGGAGCGTCGATCCTTAAATAATTGGCGTTCAGATAAAAACCTTCTCGACAGTATGTTCATAATAGCTGGAAGAAATGTTTTGCTCAATATAAGAGGGAAAATGAGGTGTATTTCTTATAATATTGACGGCACGGTTGGCACAGTATTTGAGCGATCGGCTGCTGCGCAGCATGTAGAGGGTTTGAGTCCCGTACGGAACCAAGATTTGTATGGCCTGCAGATAGTTGCTCCGGGTCTGGGTGTCTTGTGTATGTGTGTTTGAAAGTTAGAGTGAACGCACCCACGATACAGGAGTATTTCTTTATTATGGGTCAAAGTTTTTTAACCAAACAAAAAATTATCTAAACTAGTTTTTCCCGCAGCGTCGTTCCTGTGGCCTGGTGGCAAATGAATTGAAGTGTATTTTACCGTGATTAGTGGCTTATGACACTTACTTACACACACACGACATTAGTCTTGTTTTCGATCTGAGAAATTAGCTAATTAGTTTCGATGTAATGAGTAGATAAACACATCAGAATCATATGCTTTTACCTATGATATAGGCAAAAAACTTAGTAGTAGTATATTTGTATGTATGTGTGTGTGTGTGTGTGTAGTGTAGTGTAGTGTAGTGTTGTATTATTTATGGAAGTCGGTTGTATTTTTTTTGTAAAAAGTTTTTTATTTTTCACTTTTTAGTTGTTGTACCCCATTATAAAACTAAATTAATATTAACGTTATGCCCGAATTGATAGCCCCAAAAATAGTGAATTTGAACATAGTTGGTGAAATTAGGGTGTATCAGGGTGAACTGTACGAATCTGTATGCCGCTTCAGAGCGTATCAGCGTGATGTAATGTTGTGAAGTGGTGAAAACAATATACAGACATGCGATTGCAGCAATTCTGGAAGGTTTGCTATCATTTATTGAAGAGTTCCATTGTGTATCTCCGAAGTTCTTTGTCAGATCTTCACAAAATTAAGATGGGCCCACATGTAAAGCACCAGCTTTCAATTAAAAAATCTTCAAAATCGGTTCAGCTAGTAATAAGTTATGAGGTAACACGCATAAAAAAAAAATACAGTTGAATTGAGAACCTCCTCCTTTTTTTGAAGTTGGTTAAAAAAACTATATATACCGACCTATTTTAGTTTGGTACTTTTAAAACTCTTGTTCTCCTCTTGATATTAATGACCAAGGAGTTATCAAAGTGCCTCCATAGACGAACTGCTTAGAGCACTCAATGCCGTAAGATTCCAACGGTCGCTGTTGAGTGATCTGCAGTTTAAATATAAAATTGTCATTCGCCATACACGGACCGCTCAAGCAGTTCATTTGTAGTCGCAGCTAAAAATAAAGTCAACGTGCGGTCGAGTTTCAGCTGCTCGCTTGAAGCGGTTCCCTCTGACTGCTCGCCATTTCTTCTCTTCACGCCCCGCCCAGCCCTATTAATTTGTATTCGGACTAGTTGAGCAGTTGCGGCCAAACACAACTGTACAACAACTGCACAACGACTGCTTAAAGTAGACGGATTGCTGTCGACTCCAACAGCAACACGACTGATCTCGACTGCTCCAGTCCGTCTATAGACTGCCAAAGATTTTCCGAAATACAAAACACATCAGCAATTGCTATTCTTTTTTTCGAATCGTCATCGTAATCATCATCGGGCAATTTAACCTCTTGAAATGTAAAACAATCGTGTAAAAAACGTGGCTCAGTAATTGATACTGTATAGGTAGTTTCTCCACTCTATTCAGTGAATGTCGCAGGGCAATCAATAGTTCTAAAACCTTTGCTCTCAACGTTGAAAGCAAAACAGAAGAGAATCGAAACTAAACAGAAGCGAACAGAGGATCACTGTATAGCATGTTTTTGGTCCGGTTCACATACTATATAAACCGCGTTAAAAAAAAGGTGCGACCACTCTAGGGGTAACCCTAGAGTGGTCGCACCTTTTTTAACGCGAGTACATGTGGAGCGTTTAGACCGCCTATGTATAAATGCAATTAGGTATTTATGCTCGGGTAGTTAAAAATCTTACTAAAATTTAATAAATCATTCATTTGAAATGAAAAAGCTATTTTAATTAAATAAATTCATCAAATTCACATCACAGCAAAAATTGGCCACCAATGATCTTTGCTCACTTTTTAGGATTATTTTTATCAAAACCTGCTTACATGAAAAAATAAATAAATTGTTATATACTCCATAGATGGATAAAAAACTATCCAAAAAATAATGTCAATAGAGTGTAAGCTCTGCTTTTAAAAAAAAAATCCTTGTCTGTGAACCTCTTTACATAAGCATAAACAATATTGCACTGTTGTGCACACAAAATAATTTCACCCATATCTTCCTCAATATTTTATGGCGGACAAGGCCCCCTCACCTACTAATTGTAAGTGTAACAGCCAATAGATCATAACCAAGGTTTTATGAACGCATAAATGAATCAGGATCCATTGTCATACAAAATGAATGGTCGATCCATTCACTTAGAAATACTATTCATGGCTCAGATGGGGATGATATTGGAACGGCACTTAAATTATTATTATTATTATTCTTGTGACCCTCTATTGTTATGGCTTACAATATCTTTGACAAGAAAAAAACTGGCAAGTGTGAACGAACCATTTTTTTTTAAAAACACGCCTTGGTACATTTTTTTTTAAGAGCTGTCTCGCAGGTGCATGCTCTAGGGGTCGCAAATAAATTCGTAACAGAGTTACCGCGCCTCTGGTTACTCAGGCAAGGAAGGAACAGGTGTGGATTTTAGTCAGTAAAAGTCAGACACGCCCTCCCGCTCCATCCAGATCGGGAGAAGTCATAGGATGATTTCCCCCACCAAAAAAAAAGTAGGTCCATGCTCTACAAATGTGATTTTACTCAATACTCAATATATTTATTGCTTCCATATGTGAACTTAGGTGGTATGATTTACAAAAATATGACCATTGTGGACCCTGTCAGGCACAGCAAAGTAGATTGGTCGAATATAACAGCCAGATCGTGTTGCTACATGCAAATAAACGTAAAAAATAGTGACTAATGGAGACCGAATAGAAACGGTCACGGGACACCTTCCAAGTGCAGTCGCCTTTTAAAGTTTTCCGCCCCCTCGATTACAAAAAAAAAGGTATTGGTAACACTTCTATTTTAGCTGAATTCCCTGGGGCAAGTTAGCAACAATTTTTGTAACTTTTAAGGCTCAATCCCCTTCGTTTTCTCCATCACATAACTATAAATTATGTACCTATGTTTGTGTGTAATACAGGAAACATAAATACGATGGCACGGTGCAGATATTTATTCAAGAATCGCGTAATGCAATATGTATAAGATATATCGTTTGCAGTGAGAGGGGTCACCCTCTGATTTTAAGTAGCGATAGTGTAAAAACTTAGTTATATTTATATTTTGGTTGATTTTTATTTTTTGTGTCCTTAAATTTAATTAAAATAATGAATTTATAATTAGTTTTAAAACGTTTTAATGAAAGTAAAATAAATAGTCATTTGGAAAACTGTATTAAAGTAACATGTAAATAAATACAAAAACCCTACCAAGAGCATTCTATTCTTGGCACAGGATTATAGACGTTTTTTGTTTGCAAATTCGTCTTACGTTTTATGATTTTAGACACAAAATAACACAACCGAAGGTAACAAACAACGATAACGAATTTTGAAAGGTTTCGTATCGACAAACAAAATAATGAGACCCAATTTCGTAACAAAATTCCAAGTATCATATTTAACTAAACGGCACTTACTTTGAAAATTTTCTCAAATTGAGTTGTTGATATTTGTTAACTTTATGCCTCGCTGTATCTGAGTAAAAATAGGTTCTCTTTATCTGTAAAGATATAAAGTTAAGGACTTCGCTTTAGTTACTTTACATGGTTCTCCTATATTTGTGTCATTTAATTTAGAGAGAAAAAATGACAAGGGTGAAATTCTTTTTATTTATTCATCGACATTTTTTTTTCTGACTGTACTTTTGCAATAGAAAGAAAATACAAGTACTATTATTCGGCAAAACAAGCTCACGTTAGGATAGTATAATCTTACTGGCAGTATCGTTTTGATTTTTACAAATATTGGATTAAAAATCTTTCAAACCATCCAACTACTCGTAATATTACAAATGCGAAAGTTTGGTTGGATGGACATTTATTTCTCAATCACGCCAAGACGTCTAAACTGATCTGGATGAAATTTAGCACAGAGATATAATGGCACATAGGCTATAATTGATAATGAGGGAAGTACCTACTAATTCCAAGCGGACGAAGCCGCTGGTAAAAGCTAGTGGTCGATATTTCCTTATCATGATAAGGAGTCCAGTATTTAACCCGTCAGGGCCCTACGTCGACGAGGGGAGACAGCGATCAACACTGTCACCGCTGGAGCACCGCCGGATCAGCACTGCCGGAGTAAAATCGTTCCTTATTAGTAATAATAGAGTTTTAAAGCGCGCGAAACTGCCGCCGCTTATGGCGAGGCGGGGCCGACGACGGTGTTGATTGCTGTCGCCTCTCGTCGACGCAGGGCCTTGAGGTGTTAATACTGAATGAGTGGGTCGACCGTTGAATGGGCTGTTCACCACTGTTTCAAAGATCAGTGTTCAAATGACTCACTTTTTTATCAATGATAGGCACACGTTTGACCACTATCTCACCTGATGGTAACTGATGATGTGGTCGAAGATGGAGCATGCTTGCCTAGAAGTGACTTATCTTTGAGCAGTAAATCTGTTCTAGCGCTAAGTTCATGTTATGACCGCGCGCTGCCGCGCGGAAATTCTAACCGCGCGGTACAAGATCAAACTAATAACCTTTCACAGTCTAAGCAAACTAAATAGTGTTTATCGTCTACATTAACGCGCAGTACCACGCGGCGCGCTCCATGTCTACTACACCACCGATTCGTCGTACCCATATGCTCCACAAAAATTATACTCGTATAACCCAAAATTTAGGGGAAACGAAACGGCTCCGTCGGGAAAGTTTATCAAACTGGTCGCCGGACCGGACCACCGCTGGACAATCAACAAGATTGCACCCCCACACCACTATGGCAATGGCATGAAATAAATAAGCAACATACTCCTACAACGAGCGAAATCGCACGCACATATAGACATGCTTCACGTTTAGTGAGTGCAAGCGCACTCACGACCGGCATTTGTTTGAGTTGAGATGGTCGCTGCCGCGCGCCGTCTCCGCATCTATTGTGCGAGCGCCTGTTTTCGCTCGTTGTATTGAGCCAGCCTTCTGTCCCTGTTTTGTGGTACAGAGGGGTGTCTGTGGCGAGTTTGCGACCAAGCATACCTATAGCTCTATAAACCGAGCGTCATTAGTACCAAATTAACGTCAGTAGTCTATATCGCACGCACATATAGACATGCTTCACGTGTTGTGAGTGCAAGACAACTCGCGAGCGGCATTTGTTTGAGATGGTCACTGCCGCGCACCGTTCTATGTGTCTATTGGCCGTGCGCCTGTTTTCGCTCGTTGTATTGAGCCAGCCTTCTGTCCCTGTTTTGCGGTACAGAGGGGTGTCCGTTGCGAGTCTGCGACCACGCATACATATATCACTATAAACCGAACGTCAGTAGTACTTGTCTCCGCTAGGAGGGCGGAACAAAAAAAAAAATGGTTCGCGGGAGTAAACGAAAGAGTCACCGCTTCCCTGGCATTCATTTGCCTATGAGTCGCCTATGATTTCTATCACTATAAAATAAAGTAGTACTTGTCTGTATTACAGTAGAGCTGCAAAACCACCCTTACTACCGTGATGTATAAAAGTGCTGTCAATGGTCAAATTTGGATTCAATTGATTGGGTAGGGGTGCTGTGTATGGTATGGTATTAATAAGGGTATTTATGTAGGCGCACGTAACCCCATGGTGGTGTATAGCTATAGCACACTCTATAGGAAGGCTATTGAATTTAAATGGTGGTAAGTATTGAAGTATTTGCAAGGGGAGGAAACGGCGGAGGGTGTGATTCAATTAAAATGAGTATGAGGTTTTCCATGCTACTGTTATAAAGGCGACAGTAACTTTATCTGTCCGTCTGTTTGAATCGATTTTCGGCGGATCTTCACTAATGGATCCAAAACAGGTACTGGCACGGGTGCGGGGATCTTCTCGGAGGACCTCAACATCCATATAGCCACACCACTGGGGGTCCATAACACAGTCTTCCAAGCAGAGTGCTTGGGAATTTACCTGGCAGCCTCAGCCTTCCTAGCTAGGGATGTTAAGGACCACTCGGTACGTATACTCTCGGACAGCATGGTAGTCCTACAAGCGCTAAACAGCCAAACAGTTAACTCTGGGCTGATATACGAGTGTCACCAACGCCTAAATCAAGTAGGTAAACATAACAAAGTAACCATTCAATTGATTAAAGGACACATCTGCTGCTAAGCTGCCCAGTAGTCGTTGCATACAGGGCAAAACACTTCGGACATCCAGGTAACCTAAGCGAGATGGTCAGTAACACCAGGGTGCTGCTGGCCTTCTTCGAGGAGCTGGGGTGGATCGAATGACAATGCAGTCCCACTTGTACGCAAAATACGCGCCTTGGGCGTGGAGTTGCAGATACCAGCCCGACATACATACATTGAATCGATTTTACGTAAACTGCTCTTAGCAGTCCGTCTATGGAGACATAGACGGACTACTAAGAGCAGTTGAGACCAACTGCACGAGAGCATTTGTGTTGCGGTTAGTGTCGCCAATCTCACTGTTAGATGCAGTCCTTGTCCGCAACTTCTACAAGCAGTCCGTCTATGGATAGATATAAAATAACAGGTAGCAGTCGCAGTGAACCGCTTCAAGCGGTCCGTGTATGGTAGGTCGAACTGCTCTTTGCTTTCAGCAGCACGGCGAAATTCGACCGCATTTTTAGCTGTAACTGCAAATGAACTGCTTGTGCGGGACTTTGCTTAAAGAAAATTAAATACAGTTCATAAAAGGGCATAGTCCTAAAAGCGACTGCCTCCATAAACTCCACAAAAAAGTAACTGAGTAACACGATATCCCTTAGCGAGACAAGTGGCAGTCATATTCTAGCATCTGTCTATCCGTATCGACAGTCGAAGACATCAAATTACAGCCGGGAACTAAGTCCGTTCAGAGGCACTGAGGAGTCTCGATATGTAATGGATGGATATCCACGGAACAACATTGGCAAGAGTTGCTTAACCTAGTAGGTCGACACATGCGGCTGGTAAATTAGTTAGCCACAAGCACTCACAACACTTCAGACATACCATTATCATATTGTATGTCTAGCCACCACCACATACCTATACGCGATATCAATCGACGCTGCACCCTCCGCCATATATCCACAAATAAACATATTCGTAGGGGTGGCTTGCTGAAGGGAGAGTGTGTTAAATAATTAGTTTTGGTCTGTTATAGTGTTGGTAAACAAAGTTAGTTTGTATTGTGTTTGTATCTATGTTAGGTTTGAAGGTTCATGGTCACTCATGGGTGGAATAGATATTATTGATTTGACGAGTTGGTTGTAATTTTGCAATTGTGGCTTTAACACAAACAAAACATCATGGTTGTATTCACTCCGCCTGACGCAGGTCCTCACCGGACACGGTTGTTTCGGGAGGTTCCTGCATCAGATCAGGCGGGAGGAAACGCCCGGGTGTTAACACTGCGCTCAGAGGACACGGTGGAGCATACGGTGGAGGTCTGCCTCGCTTGGGCGGAGCACCGCCGTGTCCTCGTGGATGCGATAGGTGGCGGCGACCTCTCGCGCCCGGCCCTAGTTTAGGCCATGGTATGGAGCAAGAGGGAATGGGAAGCCGTCTCCGCCTTCTGCGAACCAGTAATGCTCGCGAAGGCGGAGGCGGGACGCGTGAGGGAAGCTCAACGGAGTGGCCCTCACGGCCCCGGCCGTTACCACCGCAAGAGAGGTACTGGGCGTAAGACGTCGCGAGACGATCTCCGGTCACCGTAGACCCGGGCCTACGGACGGCGAGCAGTGGGTAGCTCGCCGTCCGATTAGCACCAGGCCCGTAAGTCAACGGCGCGTAATGTTCCACGCGCGCCTCAAAAATATTAGTGTCAGCCACCACTGACGGGGCCCATAGTGGCCGGTGCCTGCATGCTTAGAGGTAGCGGATAAATTCTAAAAATGAGTTACCGCACCCCTGGGCACTCAGGCAGGGAAGGAACAGGGGTGGGTTTTAGTCAGTAAGAGTCTGACACGTCCACCTGCTCCACCCAGAGCGGCAGAAGTCATTGGATGATTTCCAAACCCCCCCAAAAAAATGGTTGTATTCACTGAAGTTAAAAGTTTTTTTTTTAAACCGATCCAAACAACATTAAAGTTCCAAACAAGTTACTTTTTTAGCTGTAAATAAAATAAATAAATAAATATTCCACAACTATCACACAACGCCATCTAGTCCCAAGCTAAGCAGAGCTTGTGTTATGGGTACTAGACAACTGATAAACATACTTATATATTTCTAAATACATAAATATTATAGATAAATTACACCCAGACACAGAACAAATGATCGTGCTCATTACACAAACATTTGTCCTGGGTGGGAATCGAACCCACGACCTCCGGCATAGCAGTCAGGGTCACTAACCACTAGACCAACAGGCCTGTCGAAGTCTGATGCTGTTGGTATTTGCTTTAGTTCAATCGCACGTTTTTCCACCCACTATACCAAGTACACAATCCATCCATCTATTCTATTGGCATCATTTCATTTCACCTTTTAATAATAAGATCACATACACGAGTTCATAATTCTAACAGGAGTTATATCAACAAAGAAACATACGAAATGCTTCCTGATACCACACAACAGGGAATATAAGACGATTACGAAACGTTCTCCTTATAATGATCTGATTTTCCTTGAAGGAAATGCTGAGAGGCATATAATATTATTATGTGGTGGATGTGGTAGTGAATTTGACTCAAGGCGCTATTAGCTGCCAATGACCTTGAGTGGTTAGCTTGCGTGTTCTGTGCTGAGCTCACGTAACGCGTCGTAGCTCTACCCAGTAATAGGACTCGCCCATCAAGGAGCGCTGTCCGAAATTAGACGCATTATTAATATAATTACACATTAAAGAACAGGTAATAAAACACAAAATTATTTATAAATAATTAAATGATCTTTAAAATGGTGTTGGTTTCATAAAAATACGCTTTATAGTCTGCGTGATTCTCAATTTTTGATTTGCGTTAGACGTATCTTTACAAATTAATTACACTATGTTACATAAATATAATTTCAAATATTCTGAAATCAAATTACGAAGGAAATTGTCTAATGTAACATATATTTTTTTCAAAGAAATGGACTAGTCGGTTAGACGTGATGTTCAATTAAAATCGTATAAATGCGCCTTAAGTAACTGAGGAGTTGCTTTTGAATAATTTAGAAAAGTGCAGATGGGTACTACAGCATCAGAGATCCTTTTCGTACGAGGCGCCAAAGAAAATCTTTTGGCTAATCGTAAAAGGTCCTACCACAAGGTGGACCGATGATCTGATGAAGGTCGCAGGAATCCGATGGATGCGAAACGCACAGGACCGGTCGTTGTGGCGATACTTAGGGGAGGCCTATGTCCAGCAGTGAAAGTCTCGGCTGAAATGATGATGATGATAAATCGTAAAAGCAAAATAGAAGTAGATCTTAAAATGTTTTCGCCAATAGCTACTTGTGGTATGACAAAGCCCTAAGCTAAACGTCGGTCGATGATCTGAAATTCAACGTCCGAGATATTAAAAATGCTTAGATATACCTGCTTATAATGAAGACCGTGGTACATAGTTAACTTATAGTCAGTGTCTTGAAGCAGAAAGCTTAGAATCAAAATATCAAAAGACAACTAATAATGATTTTAGTAAATCTTTTTCGTACCTTCTTCTTCCTGCCCATATTCCATGTTAGTTGGGATCGGTGCAACACGTTTTTTTCTTTGATTCTGTCCTGTCAGCCGTCACGCTATCACTAACTCCCTTTTTTTTTCATATCACTCCTCACACAATCCAACCATCTTTTCTTTGGCCTCCCTCTCCCTCTACATCCATCCACATTTATATTCATAACTCTTTTGGTTACATGTGTTCATTTCATCATTCATCCCTCATCTTCACATGACCATACCAAGATAAGCGGTTCCCTTTCAACTTTTCTATGACTGGCGCCACTTTTAAACTACCTCTAATGTACGCATTTCCCACTTTATCCATCCAAATCCTTTTCATACCATAGGTACATTATTCCCTTGACTAAATTGAGGACATAGAAAGAATTAAACAAACTTCTAACTACAATTTAAGCCATTCAAAAAAATAATAATTGTGACTGTTTTTTAGGGTTCCGTACCCAAAGGATAAAACGGGATCCTATTACTAAGACTCCGCTGTCCGTCTATCTGTCCGTCTGTCACCAGACTGTATCTCATAGACCGTGATAGTTAGACAGTTGAAATTTTCACAAATTATGAATTTCTGTTACCGCTGTAACCACAAATACTAAAAATCAGAATAAAATAAATATTTAAGGCGGCTCCCATACAACAAACGTGATTTTTTTGCCGTTTTTATAGATAATGGTACGGAACCCTTCGTGCGCAAGTCCGACTCACACTTAGTATTTTTTTCCAAAATCCAATCAAAACTGTTCTTTTAGTCCGATGAATGTTAATACCACACAAATTCTCCGTAATATTAATTATCCAATATCTTTTAACTTCAACTTTATGATAATGATCAAAACAGAATAACGAAGTTCATGAACTGAAAGAAACCTTAAAAAATCATCTTCTATAGAATTGCTGGCTTATTTTGACTTTGCGTTTCAGATTTCTCGCAAACAGAGGCGAACGTTTTTTTGATTAAATTTATGGTATCGATCGAAATCCATACTCAGCAGATATTTAGTATAGGTTTTCTTGAGGAAACTAAGTTTTTATCGTCATAGTGAAGGAGACTTTTAAAGCTTTACTAAACAAGCTACTTTGGAGGTGATCACGTCGGGGTCACCAGTTTGGAGGTGATGACCTTATCACAAAGGCTGCGCTCACGTTCATAGTCGAGGGTCACCAGTTTGGAGGCATGCGGAACAGGGTGTTAAGCCCCATAAACCTCCCTTAAAAATGGAGGGTCCTCCGACCAGACGGGTGTTGTCTGGTCCGGGCAACTTCCCGATGATTGATTTCGGACTGTTGTATTGTTCAAATCGCGCGGGGAACTCTGCTTGCGCAATGTAGGATTTGTTGTTTTTTTAGTTCATTTGTGGCGTCACTACTTCTAAAAAATATTTTTGGACAAACCCACAAACTCATTGTATGATCAGAAAATCGAACCCAGAATCGCACGCTAGGAAATGATGCTTACAACTACTATACAAGGCAGTATTTTTTTTTTACGTTTGATAGGCTCGCGTTTGACCACTATCTCACCTGATGGTAAGCGATGATGTGGTCGAAGATGGAGCACGCTTGCCTAGAAGTAACCTATTCACTCTTGACTTAAAGACTCCCAGGTTGTAGCTTACAGGAAACACAACAAAGTCTACGCCTGACTATGGTAATATAATTAAAATGTATATTATATATACTATTATTTCGCGGTCATAGGTGTGGGTTACACGTTTACTTAGTTTTTAATTTATTTTGTAACACTTAAATTGTAATGTGTAACGGTTTTTATGTCCCAAAACAGTAAAATAAAATATAATAACCCTGCAAGGATCATTTGACTACTGGTCCAAATCGAAACTAGCGCCATCATCTCCATAATTTTTAATAAAATAATTGTCAAGGCAATGTCACAACCTTTGAGTGGAATTCAAGCACCTAAAAACCTTTGCAGCCCTGTAAACACAAATAATAAGTTTTACAAGACATAGTGCCTAACAAGTAAGACCATCCTTATCATCATCATATCAGCCGAAAGATGTCCATTTTTGGACATAAACCTCCCCCAAGTATCGCCTCAACGACCGGTCCTCTGGGTCCATCCATCGTCTACCCGCGATCCTCACACCAGGTCATCGGTTCATCTTGTGGGAGGCCTTCCAATGCTGCGTCTTCCGGTACACGGTCACCACTCCGTGTGTTCTGCAAGCTTTGTGTCCTGCCCACGGCCACTTAAGTTTGGCAATTCTTCGGGCTATATCGGTAACTTGAGTAACAACACACACAAAGACAAGTAAGGCCAATTACTTTAAAAGAAAAACCTATCAAGAAGAATCGATCAAAAACTTATCCTTATTCCAAAAAACGATGAACGATAAAGCATCAACTCTTCACGATCCCCGTTAAAAAATATTGCAAGACGAACTTGTTGACAGCCCGCCAAACCTTCAGCACATCATTTATCAACGTCTGGCAGAAGAGCGGGGTATTATTAGCAACGACAAATGGTTGGCGATCGCTTATCTATTGATTCGAACATCCATTCGGTCGGATGTGTTAATATTGTGTTGGTTTTTTAGGGGCCCGTGGGGTTTGGTGAATGTTTTCGTGTCAGGTAGGATGTCATAGATTTTTTGTTGTATTTTTTTCATCGTATTTTAAAACCTACATGAGTGGTAAATATTTTTCCTTCGAAATTAAAAAAACAAAAAATCAAGAAACTTCAAAGATTTGATACATAAAGTGCCTTGAAGTCATAGCAGTGAGGGACTGAGGGTGATTTTAATAAAGTAAGATTCGTAGAAATGAAAGAATCGGGGAGGCTTTTGCCCAGAAGTGGGACTTGACCATTGGTTTCAGTTCTGTTCAACATTACAACAAAGAAGGAATATCTACCTGCCTTCGATACATAAAAGTAAAACTGTGTATGTATCCTTTGAAAGGCAAAAAAAGATAGCCAACATTATGTCCCACTACTGGGCAAAGGCCTTTTCCCCTTTTCCCTTCCAAAGCTTTCTGTGCTGGGCTTTTTCTGGCCAATTTTAACTCGCAAACATGAACAAATACTCTGCGCTCCATAACTCAAGTAGCAGATGTTACGTAAAAAAAATCAGAGTTTTTTTTTTTGGGGGTGGGAAATCATCCAATGACTTCTCCCGCTCTGGCTGGATGCTGAAGTGAGAGCGGGCTGGTGAGTTACAAGAATGCACCCGAACGGTGGGCATCACCACTTATTGTACGCCAGAGGAAGGACGCCACCACCGAGGTCGACCGCGTTAAACGTGCGCTCACATCACCTCATGTGAGCGCACGTTTAAAAACTAAAAAATCTCTGAAAGTTTTTCAGTATTCAAAATTTAAATGCACCAAAATGAGAAAATAATGTTTATATACTGAACCTGAGCCCCGAACCTCAATTGTACATAATTACGTGACCATTTTTTTATGATCCCCACGAACCGAATATTACGACAACATATTGTGGGCAAAAGATATCATTTTTATGGAAATTCCTTGCGTTAATATAATGTTTTACGAAATACAGAAAATATTGTACGAATATTATTATAGCAAATACACTGAAATATTTTTTGGAGTTTCGTGTGAACATGAGTAAAATCTTCGCTTTATGATTGGCTATATAAAATAAAATGTATGTTTTTCTTTTAGGTTTGATAAAATATTTTTCTAGAAAATTCCTACCTTTTGTTTTCGTATTTGGATAATAAATATTGGTACGTAACAAAGAAGGTTCATATTACGAAAGGAATTTTTAGGGTGGGAAATCATCTAATAACTTTTCACCTCTGGGTGGAGCGGGAGAGCGTGTCAGACTCTTGCTGACTAAAACCCACCCATGTTCCATCAGTTGCCTTTGTGTTCCAGAGCCACGGTGACTCTTTCAAGAACTTTCCTGCGACCTTGGCAGATTTTGGATTATTCTGCCACTAAGGGACATTTGAGTTCGTTGAACTTGAAGATAGTATTTAATTCCCATTGCCTTGATATGTCATGACTATAGTATTTAAATGACAGATCAAGGATATGTTAACGCTATGGATAATATTAGAAACTAACTTCCACCTGCGGCATTGCTCGTGTGAAATGTATTTCATTATTTAATACCGGGATGAGAAGTCGTGCATCTCATCAAAATCCATTAAGCGGTTTAGACGAGAAAACTTGACGATTTTATTTGTTTGCAGGGAACCTATCGGGAAATACCAGATAATTTTGAAGCTCGTGTGGTATTCGGGGGATTATTTTTCCGTCCCAAATGTCGGCCAATAGAATTGCACCATTCGACGTCACGTGGTACAACCTAGAAAATTTTCAAAAAATTTTCAGTATAATACCATGTAGGTTGTACCACGTGACGTCGAATGGTGCAATTCTATTGGTCGATATTTGGGTCGGAAAAATAATCACATTAATTAATTAGAATATTTTTTTAACCGACTTTGCAAAAAGGAGGAGGTTCTATATTCGACTGTATGTTTTTTTTAAATGTATTTCCACCGATTTCTCTGTCAGTTGTGGTTCGATTATCAAAATTATTTTTTTATCTGAAAGAGAGAGACTCCAGAGGTAGTCTCATTTAATTTTATCGAAATTGCTTTAGCGCTTTTTAATAAAAAAAAAACAAAAAATGTGTATATGTAGAACGTTTTAGTCTCCTCCAATTACGAGTAAGGATGTTCAAATTCCATGTTCCATGTTATTGGGGTTATCAATTAGGACATAACTTTAATATTTAGTTTTAGTTCTGGGGTATAACAACTAAAAAGTGAAAAATATTTTTTTTTTACAAAAAATACAACCGACTTCCAAAAAAGAAAATACATTTAAAATTGAAAAATAACTTTAATTTCGGAAGTCGGTGTCAATTAATGAAGAAATAAAATACACACACCAACTGCCAAAATGAAAGTTATTTTTAAATGTATTTTTTTTTTGGACGTCGGTTATATTATTTTGTAAAAAAGTTTTTTTATGAACATAGATACATCTAAGCAAGTGTAACTAGCGATGGGGTTTTTTATCGTGAAATCCTCATGGATGTCCTCTTCCCTTTAGAGCGGTGCTTTAAAGGCCAAACGCGTGGGCCAATTTTGATATTTCTTACGTCAATTGGTTTGTGTTAGACTTGCGAGTGCTACTAAAGACATGGCAGTAATCAAACTACGATATGGCTACAACCAGACGCCATTGTGAAAAAGAAAAATTGAAAGTTGACGAATAATAATAAGTGGGGTATCAAAATAAAGGGTTTGAGGAGGCGATACCAAAATATAACTCACAAAAATGTAGAAAATAAAAAAAAATAGGTATATTTCAAAAAACCCGACTGTATAAAACAACAAAAAAGTTCCAAACAAGTCACTTTTCAACCAGTCTGATGCAGTTGGTGACATGAAATCAATAATTAATCTAAAATAACTGCTACCAACTTCATCAGACTGCTTGAAAAGTTTCATGTGTGGAACTTTTTAGTTAATTTTACAGTTGGGTTTTTTGAAAATATTCAATTTTGTTTACTATCGGTTCCTTTAAGCCGCGAACATTATCGGACATCGCTTTAAGCGCTGTAATGTAAATTCACACGGCGCTGGACAAAGCGATGAAAGTATTGCGGTCTTCAGTATCAGCAGACTGAAATGTTGCATCGAGGTATCACGACTGGATTTAATCAATGAAACAAGACTGCTTTTACGCGAACGGAGAGTTCACACGATCACTCAGTATAGGGGTCCCTATCTACTTGATAGAATAAAGCATTTGTGGGTAGTAGGAAAAGTTTGGAAAAAAAATGATAGCGGCCTATAAAATTTTCTACTGCCAATGTATTTGTGTGTGATTTTAAGCATAGATTACAATTCAGGTTATTAGGTATCTACAAAGATACTCACTTATTTTTTTACTACATTTTGGGAATGCACCTATATTGGTTTATTAGACTGTTTTTTTTCTAACTGTATTTGTGTTCGATTCTTTATAATTTCGACTCACCTGTCACTTCATAAAACCCCCAATTTTCCCCAAACAATCTGCTTTACATACCTAAAAGGCTAAGAATCGTTAAGTACTTCTAAGTAAGCTTTCACTATCACCAACATTATTATCACTTACCATCAGGTGAGGCAGTGTTGGCCAAAGCAAACCTTTCTAAAAATTATCCTAGAATTTTTGTTTTCTCCCAATTCTTAACCACTAACATTTCACAAAGCCAACCCTTTACTCTTCACTCATCCAACAAGACTAGACTATTGTCGCACCTAATATAATAATTGAGAGCTGTCCCACCCACAAGGAGGCTTTTAAGGGTCTGTTTCACCAAACACGGTGCGACGGCTGATCGTGTGGTGGTAACACACTGTAATGCGTCTCCCGCTCCCCTTCCCCCTCATTTGCATGGCGATCTCAACGCTCCTGCGGTTTGTTAATCTTTTAATGGAATTAACCCACGCCCGCCGATGTCACTAGCAAAATAGCGGTTGATGGAGCTAGAGAGCTGGATGAGGTAGGTACTCAATCTTGGGTTTTATATGAGATGTTAAGTGTGTTGACTCTGCAAATCCTATATTTGGTTTAGATACTGTTTGGTTTAATAAAGTAACAAGTTACAAGTACTAAGGCTAAGATCTATAATTGTGACTTAGTATATAAAGATATGCGCAGGAGAAACCAAGGTTACCGAAATAACCCAAAGCATCGCTAAACTTGGCGTACGTGGCAGTCTCGAAGACCAGACGCTCAATGAAACCGAAAACTTCTGGAGTGGCGAACGCGTACCGGAAGATGCTCTCACAAGGTGGACCGATGACATAAATTCGAGATAAATGACAGATTTTCCTCGGTAATTGAGTATTTGCTATAGTGTGATTTTGGCTTTATTTGGATACAAAATGAGATTGTTTTAATTCTGTCAACGGTCTTGTTTTACAGGGTGTCATAATTCAAAGTTCCTATGTTCGAACCACTGTAATTTAGACAGCTATCAAAAATGAGGCCTGATTTTAATGTCAATGCTATCTTAAAACAATTCATTAGCAATTTGAATCCGCTCAAAGTGTTTAAATTGTTCAGTTATCCTATACAGAAATAACAATTCGTGTCGATTTTTTCAGGAAAATTACAGTCAATTAAATCAGTCTTGTAATCGCTGAAATATCCCCCCCCCCCCCCCCTCCCCTCCTAAATCGACGAATAAGTCATCGAAACTGACCTTGAGCATATGAGCTGCTGCAGAATGTAGAGACTGTCATTGGGCTGACATCACCTTTTATAATAGTAAAAAAATATTGGAAATTTTATTTGATCCACTTCCCGGTTTCCGATTGAGGCGAAACATTTGAAACTTGTTTAGTTTAGATGACAATGCATGGTTAACTAAGTTAACCATGTTGTCACTCACGTGTCCGTCTGTCTGTCTGTCACAAAATTTTGTCACGAAGAATTTTTAACTTTCCATCGACATAATATGAACTTGAAATTTGGTGATAATGTTTATTATTAAGTATACTTTGCTAACAAATACCAATATTTGGTACGAAACCCTTAATTTGTATTTTATTGATTTTTATTATATTTTATTTATTTGCACGCCATTTTTTTTTTTTTTTGTGGGGTGGGAAATCATCCAATGACATCTCCCACTCTGGGTAGAGTGGGAGGGTGTGTCAGACTCTTACTGACTAAAACCCACCCTTGTTCCTTCCAGGGGAGCGGTAACTCTGTTAAGAATTTATCCGCTACCACCATGCCTCACTTGATAGTTCTTCTACGCCCATCTTTCAGAGCACTACATGTGCCACTTCCACAAACTCTAACTCCTTACATTTGCCTAGTAGATTGTTTCGTTCCTTGCATAATTACTTAGCTTTTGTTACTTAATTACAAAGAGAGGAGTGGGGTTTTTAGTACAATGAGATGAACGGTTAGAAGGCTGATTTATATTATTTGCTACAACATTAATATTGTTGAAACAGTTAACTAAAATTCCTAACCAAAATAGAGACAGTTTCTTTTAGATTTCTCGCCAGTTAACCAAATCTACTCATTGAATCATCATCACCATCATCTTCTCTGTGTGTCGTCCTGTGTGTGTGTGTTGTGTGTATCCTGTTGTCTTTCTGTTTTTCTTCTTTCTTTCTTTTCTTGATTTTTCATATCCTACTAATATTATAAATACGTTTTTTACGAAAGCTTGGATGGATGGACGGATAGATGGATGTTTGTTACTTAGTCATGCCAGAACAGCTGAACTGTTCTGGCTGGAATTTGATATACAAGTAGATTATGGTATGTAGGGGGGGCAGTACCCACTAATCCCACGCGGGCGAAGCCGCTGGCAGAAGCTAGTATTGACTATAATGTCAGACCAAATACGATGTATTTAACAACAACCGTGATAGTAGAGATGGTTTTTTCTGAGCGACATAAATCAGTTCAGAAGTACTCTTAAACCAAGTACTTGTAGGTACCCGACTGGTTCCATAGACCGAGGTTGGTGGAGTTTTGAGGCCGATTTTAAACATAAACAAGACAGATGCAGACGGAGCTGGCGGAAAGTAGCCAGCGTTATCTGGATGGTTCTTTTCTTACAAGCGCAAATAAGTGACTCAACGAGAGATCCATGCAGCGGCGCACACTCACAAACACCACTTACTTTTGGCGCTAATACTCATAATTACATCGCAGAGACTAATGGCCGTTTACTGCATTGAGTATTTAGAGTTGTGTCAAACCTTACATTAATGCTAAACTTTCACAGGCTGCAACTTTAATTTCGGAAGTCGGTGTTGGTATTTTATTTCTTTGTTGACATCGACTTCCGAAATTAAAGTTATTTTTTTAATTTTTAGGGTAGGTAATTTTTTTTGGAAGTCGGTTGTATTTTTTGTAAAAAAGTTTTTTTTTTATTTTTCACTTTTTAGTTGTTATACCCCAGAACTAAAAACCCCAGTAACATGGAACGTGAAATTCAAACATACTTGTAATCGGAGAATACCAATTTTGTTTTTTCAGTTTTTCAAAAAGCACTGAAGCAATTTCGATAAAATTTAAATGGGACCACCTCGGGAGTATATATGCTTTCGGATATAAAAAGAATTTTAAAAATCGGTCCGCAACTGATGAAGAAATCGGCGGACTTACATAAAAAAAAAAAACATACTTGCAGTCGAACATAGAACCTAATTTTTTCGAAAGTCGTTTAAAAATTGAGAAATCAGAGGTAAAAATTTCACCCCTAGCAACCGCAGGAGACGCTCCGGGCAACAGAAGTCGCAGGGCAGTAGGTTAGTTGCCTAAAAAAATCTATACTACTCGTATGTTTCAAATAAATTTGCAATAAAGTACATTTACCTTTCCCTAATAACTCTTCGTAGGTACCTGAACAATTAAATATAAATCGTTTTTCATTATAAGACAATGTTAAGGATCACGAGAGATGTTGATTCGGGACAGCTTTGAGTCATTAATTCCGTTTTTCAAATTAAAAATGTCAATAAATGTAGGTGGGTCAGTGACCGTTATTGCACGTTTATTTGGAACAACCTTTAATTAGTCCGTCAGTTATAATTTACCAAAAAATATTGTAAACGTATTTTTTCTTTAGTCTCGTAAACAAAAAATGAGGACGATTTGAAACGACGAATGAAATTTCAACGCACAGTGCGTTGAAATTTCGCGTGACATCATGGTGTGCGACACTTTACCACAAAGTGACGTAACGAACTCCCACTCCAGAACTTTGATGCGATTTATCATTGTAATTTTTTAATGGCTTGTTATAGCAAAAAATACGTGACCAATATTTTTTGATAATCTAACTAACGGACTAAATAGAATTCATATTTTCATACCCAGGAAACCACCCTTTTCTCGGCCACCGTAGGCGTGGGCTTATGGACGGCGGGCAATGGGTAACTCGTCGTCAGAAAAGTGTCAGAAACGGCCGTTTTTGGCACTTTTGCCTACTACTTTGGATACGAAACATTTTGAGACCTGTTTTAACAACGTAAAAATTCTTTATCCTCTTTGTAACAAACGTGAAGTTGGATTTTTTAATATTTATTTTCTGTGCTATGCTACGATTTTTTATTCAATGAGGGCGCCACTGGACCGCGAGAAGGGCCTTAACCCATTTCTAGGGTTCCGTACCCAAAGATTAAAACGGGACCCTATTACTTAGACTTCGCTGTCCGTACGTCTGTCAGTCTGTCTGTCCGTTTGTCACCAGGCTGTATCTCATGAACCGTGATAGTTCGACAGTTGAAATTTTCACAAATGATGTATTTCGGTTGCTGTTATAACAACAAATACTAAAAAAACAGAATAAAATAAATATTTAAGGTGGCTCCCATACAACAAACGTGATTTTTTACTAAATAATGAGGAACTCGTGGCGCTAAAGTAATAACAGCCGCATGGGTCGATCAATCAGGTTGAGTTACGCTTCCCGAGTTGGTTCATGGATGGGTGACCATCTTTACATACCGAGACTCCTCCGTGACTCGAAAAACACGTTAAGCCGGGTTGGTCCCGGCTGTCGTTACGGGTCGTTAGAAGCCCGAAAGTCTGACAACCAGTCTTGCCATGGGGTATCGTATTACCCAGTAGCTGGGTTCTGGAGGTCAGATAGGCAGTCGCTCTATGTAAAATATGGTATTCAGCTGCATCCGGTTAGACTAGAAGCCAACCCCAAGATAGTTGGGAAAAGGCTAGGCAGATTGAGTTAGATTACTAAAAACTGTTGTACATATATTTTTTCTTTTCTCTGGTAAAGCAAAACTTAGGACAATACAGTGCGTTACAATATCGTGAGACTCACAAGTGTGACTAATAGGTGCCCAATAATAATTGATAAATAACTAAGACAATCATGAAACTCTACAGCCAGAATATCTGAGAATTGGTCCAAGTTAAAGCTAGTACCACAAAATTACGGCAGCTAACTTGTTGCGAGACAAACTTTAAGTTAGTGTGTGAAGGTAAGTTAGTAGCTCGTCACAGACGCTTAGTAAGCTAATCTTTAACTTAAACAAGCTAACTTGTTGAAGGCGTTGGTGTTTTCAGTTTTGATTTCTTGGTGATATACAAAATGGTATTTACAACTTCAAATAATTTTATGTGAAACCAAAAACTTCGAAGACATGCACCAACCCGCATTGGTATCGCGTGGTGGGTTCCGGCCAACACCCTCTCACAGTGATGTGGCCTGTGTGCTGTGTGTGCCAGCAACAGGAACTTTAAAAATGGCTTATTATGATATGCTGTCTATCTTATCTCTACAATTTCAATTCCTGAGTTACATGAAACTGCATTCCATCAGGTTATTTTCTAAAGGGGCAGTAGAAGTGCAGAAGTTTAGGCACAGCATAACAATATTTCGCTTACTAGACAGGGACACTCGTGTTGCCATCAAACATGTCAAAACTCGGATTCGGAAAGATGTGCATGTGGATAAAGTTATCTTTTTTAAAAGTTTGTTTAAATCTTTACAAAAATCGGGAAACTTTAGTAAAAGACATGATGGTGAGATTAAAAAAATGAGAAACTTGAGCTAAAAAAGTTATGGTTCATTAACACTCAATCCACTCACTTCTAGAAAATGCCATTCCAAATCTCAAAATTCTCAACGGTTTTCGTTTTGATTTCAAAAATTTGGTCTGCTACTGAGTTTTCGAGTTAGAATTCCTAACAAAAAAAAAGCTAATAGTTTTTTTTTTGTCTTACGCTTAGCAGTCGTGCTTATGATCACGAGACTAACAAGGAAGTTGGGAAAAACCTTGTTATAGGGGCTATGTCTTATTATAAACCCCATCTCTAGAAGCTACTGCACGTAGGTGCTCAAACGGGAAGATAAATTCGAACAGAATTACCCTCGCCTGGGCACTCAAGGCAGGGAAGGGATAGGGGTGGGTTTTAGTCAGCAAGAGTCTGACACGCCCCTCCCGCTCCACCCAGAGCGGGAGAAGTCATCTCATGTTTTCCCAAACTGAAATAAAACAGGAACCAAAAGCCTTTAAATCTTCCTTATCATTTTTCCTTCATGTCTCTTAAAAACAACTACATTGCATTTTTTATAAAAGCTCAAAATTATTGCTCAATATTTAAATACAAAGCCTCCTTTTAAAGCCAAACCCTTTTGATGTCGCCTAAACACAAAATCAAGACCTTATTCCGAACAATAAATTGAACATTTCTTTTGAACGAAACGTCAACAGCAAATGAAAATAAATGTATCTTTTATCAAAAGCAAAAAGAAGGCTAATGTTATCCTTTTTCCCGTATCGTAAAGTGGTACGGTTCAATCAATTCACCTAATTTTATTTCGCGTTCATTCCGGCCACATTGAATGGAAACGAAGATACGAGAGGTTCGGGCGGTGAAGGAAGTAAGTATGCAGGTTGACTTGTCATTTTTGTTTTTGTGTTTATCTTTGTAATTTTTGAGATAAAGAGAATGAAAAAAACTGATAAAAATGTAGAAAGTAATTAAAGAAACTGTACACTTGATCTTGCTCGACGCTTTTTCAAAGACTTTCTTTACCCGATTGTCCTAAAAGGTGACAAATGTTTTTCGAAATTTTGCATGCATTATAATTATGTATGCACATTTGTTTGTGTATCTATTTCTTTGGTACGCCCTGTAGCCTAAACAGCTTGATGGATTTTAACAAATGAAGTATAATTAACGCAACATTTAGTTTAGCTAGAAATAAACTAAAAAGTCCATATTTTTGTCTGAATTTTTTCTTTGTATCCATGATTGTAATAAAATGGGATTAATGCAATCCTTAGCGGGTGAAACAATATAAGTTTTATCCGAAGGGTGAACAAAATATTAGAATAAAATAAATAAAAATGTAAATTAACTGTAATATCGTTAACTATGGTACCAAAAATCAAATACAATGTAAGTAAACACCAAATAATAGTGTACAGATTTGACATTTGGTTGCCTACATAGTAAATCATTTTGCCGTTGGTACACAGCAGTGGCCTGCATAGCAATGTCTGATTATTTAGATTAGTTTTTAGTTTGAATTGTGGCAGCACTGGTAGCATGGAACCAGCTTGTATTCTATTACGTTGAAGGTTTTCTACGATGGATAGAGCAGAATAAAAGTATTCCATAAGCCAGCAGTTTGCCTTAGAAAGTGTTTCAAAGTGTTAGGGTCTGAAAGTGTACTTATGACACACCCACATATTTAAGTCCCTTGTTATTCTCTATTGTTATCCACCCGACCAAATTTCAATTACGGTGGCCAAACTCAATGAAGATTCGCCGTGTACTTGCCGTCGCGAAGGACGCACTTCACCATCTGGTTCAGTGGCTCGAACAGCTCCCCTGTGATCTCTGACACTGGCATGCCTTCGTGGTACGCATTATCGGCCGACACCACAGGCGCGTAGGCAGCGATCGAGTAAGTGTATGCGTGGGGAGGGCACCAGGTTGGTCTGGAACTCCATCAGGTTCACGTTTAGTGCGCCATCGAACCGCAGCGACAATTTGATGGACGACACCACTTTTGAGCTGCTCAATGGACAGCCGTCGCCAACAAATGTCGTAGATGGCCTCGTTGTCGACCATGAAGGCGTAGTCTGAGTGGCTGATGGTGGCGTGGGTCGTCAGCACCGTGTTGTAAGGCTCCACACTGGGTACTTGTGAAAATTACGCAGGAGATATTATAGTGCGCAAACACGGAAGTTATCTCTTGTCCTTTTTCGTGGCTAGCGGGTGTCCCATCACCAACATCCAAACTCCAAGCTGCTATTGAGTAATTCCTTATGAAAAAACCCAATAGATTTTTAATAAAATAATTATTATTTATTTATTTCGGGATGCATAGACCCATAGATAAATACCTTAACCTAAGTATACATATTGCTAACAGAAAGTGTAAGTAAATAAAGCTTAAACCTATGTTAGTAACACATCACTAGCACTGCACTAAGTCTTTGTGCACACGTGTGGAATAGGTCCGCGGAAGCGAACGAACCCGATCCAACCCAACCCGAGAATCGAACCCAGGACCTCACGCTCAGCAGTCGCGCTTGCGATCACGAGACTAACAAGACAGTTGGGAGAACCCTTACATACACACTGCTGACACACAGACTGCTTCTGAAAAGTTCCAGATGGAAAACCTTTGGAATCGCGGGTGCTCAGTATGGAGACTCTTAACGCCTACTGATTGATTTCAGGAAGAGCGGCCGCACTGTGACCAGCGTGCTGCTGTGTACGAGGCTCAGTGGAGACCCCTTTACTGTCTTCTCAGGTATATGCAATGAGGTGGCAGCGATCTCTCGCGCCCGGCCCTGGTCCAGGTCATGGTACGGAGCGAGAGGGAATAGGAAGCAGTCTCCTCCTTCTGCGAAGCAGTAATGCTCGCGAAAGAGAAGGCGGAAAGGGTGAAGGCGACTCATCGGAGTCGTCCTCACGCCCCCAGCCACAGCCACCGTAGGAGACGCCTTGGGCGTCGGGGGTCGCGAGACGATCTCTGGCCACCATAGACGCGGGCCTGCGGAAGGCGAGTAATGGGTAGCTTGCCGTTCGATCAGCACCAGGCCCGAGAGTCGACGGCGCGTAGTGTTCCACGCGCGCCTCAAAAAGATCTCAGCAACCGCTGACGGGGCCCGTCATGGCCAATGCATGCATGCCAAGGAGTAGCGGATAAATTCGAAACAGAGCTACTTCGCCCCTGTGCACTCAGGGAAGGAAGGAACAGGGATGTGTTTTACCCAGACCCCTTCCGTTCCACCCAAAGCGGGAGAAGTCATTGGATGATTTCCCACCCATGCAAAAAAAAGGTTTAAGCAATGAGGTAACGGGGGTTCCAAGTGCTGATGGTGATCATCGGGATGGTTTAAGTGAGGTACGAATCCAACAATCCCTGGTTTTCCTCAAAATTCCAGGCACCTGTTGTAGGTTCCACCGACAGCAAAAAAAAGTGTAGCGACGTTTCGGACACCGGGAACAATGCATTTAAATATTAAAAGTCTAAGGTTACCAAAGCATCGGCAAACCCTCAGATGCTTCGAAAGTTCAGTACTACTTCATAAAGTAAGCCCAACCTGTTAGCCTGCCTGCATTTAGTAAATCAAGAAAAGTTACCCTTTAGGTACCTACCACCTATTAATACTACTAAAATTGCTCTGAATTGCCTATTTACACTCAGTACAAAGTAATGTCCATCCCAACGGCCTATACTAATGAGAAAATTGCATTAAAAACACATTTAAAAGCTTCCAACATCGTTAAGCATACGAAAAAACTCCCAATTTGTAGCCTACACTGACATTCCAGAGTCGCGTCACACAGAAAATAGTCCAGTACAGAAGGTTCACTGATAAAACCATCGAACTACATTTAATTAGCAGTCTTATTTTGGGCTTAATTGACAGGTTTCGTTACGCTGAGTAAAAATAGTATATTCAAACGAAGTTTTTCACCACACTTCCTACTCGAAAATACTAAGTAAAATTGCCTGATTATAACATTTAGAAACAAAATTAAATTGTTTTGCGAAATAACTCGCGGAATTTTCTTATTCGACTTTGTGGGGGCTGCTGCGTGACCAGCGGGGTCTGGCAAGTGACCAGCCAGATACAAAAAAAAAAATAGATTTTGGCGGGGGCTAAAATGTATTATTGGCCACCCCACTATTCTGAACTAGAGCGAAATACACTTGATATATTGCAAGCCTTTTAGCGGTGGAGGTAGGGATCAAACTAGGGTTTTCGTCGTCTTACAGAATCCAAAAAACACCACAAAACAACAAACAAAGGTACAACATCCCAAAATTACCAGATCAACTGGCCAAAACCTTACGTAATCCTTAACACCCGTCAACTGTGCCTTTTGTGCCTTTCATGGCATGTCAACCCACCCCCGGTCATACAGACCGAATGAATTAATTCTCCTCTCTGGACCACTGAAGGGTTAAAAGTCTGTCAGCGGAACAAATTCCTCTTAATTAGATGGTCTCATCGCGAACCTTTTAACTTTTTCGGTAAAAATATACAAAAGTGCTTAATTTGAAGTTGGAAAAGTGTCAAATGTGACAGCAATGGCGGATGGTATTAATTTTTTTGATTTAAAATAGTTTCAGCGATTTGAAGGATTATTTATTAAAATTGGCGAGCGTTAAAAGGAAACTTGGTATTTTGATACTGAATTTAAATGGCGACCTTAATTCTTATGAAGTTAATAACAGATAGACAGTAGAGTCAAACTTGGTTACCATCACTGTCTCTGCTAATAACGGAAGTGCTATAAAAATCTTTAAATAAAATATAAAAAGTCTACCACCGCGTCTGTCTGTCTATAAGTTCGCAATAAACTCAAAAAAAAAAAATATACCAGCCAAGTGCGTATCGGACTTCGCACTTTAGGGTTCCGTACCAAATGACGGAAATCAATATTTTAGTAAAATATAAGTAATAATAAACATTATTACCAAATTTCAAGTTTATAGGTCAAAGGGAAGTTAAAAAAACTTTCGGAACAAAATTTTGTGACAGACGACGGATAAAGAGGCCGATGGACAGACGGACACGTGAGTGACAGCAATAGGGCTCCGTTGGGCCCTTGGGTACGTAACCTTAAAAAATAAATAATACGGATTTTCACTAATATACAGAGTGATTCATAAGGAAGGTTTGGGTGTATCATTTGTACCTGTGCGAAGCTGGGACGGGTTGCTAGTCCAGATTAACAATTAAGTTTCTGATAGATAAAATCTAATAGCGCTTTGCGCAACAAGTACCCTTAGTCAAAATGTAATTGTGTTAGCGATAGTGATCGTCGAAATGCAGAAATGCAAGAAATTGGTCACGTGACATTTCGATAGCTCTTGTTAAGGCGCTATTAAATGCAAACGACCTTGAGTGGTTACGCGTTGTACGTCCACCCAGTAATAGGACTCGCCCATCAAGGAGCGCTGTCCCAAATTAGACGCATTATTAACATAGTATACATAAAACAACAAGTAATATTGTAATATACTAAAACATAAACAATTAAATGATCTTTAAAATAATTTAAGTTTCCTAGAAATACGCTTTATAGTTTTTGCGTGATTCTCAATTTTTAATCCGCGTTAAACATAACTTTATACAGTAATTACACTGTGTTATAAAAATATAATTTCACTTTTGAAATAACTAATGAAAATGTCTAAAGTAACATAATTTTTTTTCAAAGAAATAAAACTAGTCGTTTAGACGTGATGTTTAATTAAAAATCATTAGAAGTTACGACTTCTACAAATGTTAATTCCATACATTTCTGATAATCACTGTCGCTGTTGCTGTCTGTCGCTGTTGTGTGTAGTATGTCCCTTGTTTAGGATATTTACATAATAATAGAATAATGAGCCTATTATCGTTCTAACTGCTGGTACATAGGCCTCTTCCCTGTGAGAGGAAATGAGCCTTAATCCACCAAACGGGCCCTGTGCGGGTTGGCTGGTGGTTGTCACCAATTTTTGGTTTTAGGACATGCCGGTTTCCTCACGATGTTTTCCTTCACCGTTTTGAGAGCAGTGATGATAAAATTATTTATACAATGTGCCTGCCTGGGCTCGAACCCCTGACCGACACGTAATTCGGGGCCTCTGTACCACCACTGTTGTAGAATCATTGGGAACGACGTAATATCTAACTATTATTAGACCAACGGGGATCCTATCGCCTCGTGTAGATTTTTAGGATTTCGTACCCGAAGGGTAACCAACGGGACCCTATAATATATACATTACTAAGCCACCGCTGTCCATCCGTCCATCTGTCCGTCTGTCTGTCAGCGGGCTGTATCTCATGCTTTTCACAGAATGTGTATTTCTGTTGCAGTTATAACAACAAATAATAAAAATAAATTAAAATAAATTAAAAATTAAAGAGGGCTCTCCTACAGAAACGTGTTTTTTTTTGCCTTTTTTTGGTCGATCTTATAATGACAACAAGTAGACGCGTATATCTTGTACGATGGTACAGAACCCTTCATGCGCGAATCCGACTTGCACTTGACCCGTTTTTTTGCTACTTATAAGTACGTAAGTAAATGGGCACGTGTGGGAAAACTTTATAAAGTTTTCCAACACGTGACCATTTTCATGTGTTTAAAGATACATTGAAGGCAACATTTCCTCATCATACTAAATACAGATTTACTATCACATTTCCTGGAATTTGACCAGGAAAATTTTGTTTAGAGTTTTTCCTCGAACGTTAAAAAGATTACCGTTTTTAATTAAAGCCCACCCCATGATTGACGTTTAATTTTTTATCCGGATTTGATTTTGACAATTAAGAATAATGATGTTAGTTACTTACCCTTAAATTATGTAAAAAGTTTAGACGATCAGGGGTGAAAAAGGGACGACAGTTGATTGATTGAGTGACGTTATTGTAGATCGGTGACAGTAGACATTCATTTGTTTCTTTTTGGAAGCATATAGACGGAAGGACAGCAGTGATAGCCCTTTGGTAATAAGTGAGAAAGTTTTTTTTTTTTTTAATAGCCGCGGCTGTCGAGTTTTTGGGTGTGAGTTTGAAACTAGGCAGGCGCATTCATCATCATCTGATGATTGCTGTACTGTGTATTTGCCAGTGCTGCGGCACAGGTCTCCTCTCTGTGAGAGAGTGCGGGCCATAATACACCACGCGGGCCCAATGCGGATTGGTGGATGTCACATGTCTTCAATTTTTGGTTCCAAGACATGCCGCCAGGCGCATTACTTAGTGTAAATTATTGCATCATCAGCTCTGACAACGGTGAAGGCAAAGATCGTGAGAAAACTGTCCTAGAACCTGAAAATCAAAGACATTTGTGACATCTACCAATCCGCACTGGGCATGCGTGGTGGATTACAGCCCAATCCCTCTCACAGAGAGGAGGCCTGTATCCCAACGGGAACATTGAAAGGCTGATGATGGAAGGATTTTGAATCTATCAATGCATCCCTGGTGCATCAGCAATAGGGTGATAGTTAACAGGGTGGAATGAAAAAAGAAAATGTGTTGTTCTGATGCTACCCTAAGTAACATAACATGGGACTATGCCAGGAGGGTGATGAATGCGGCTTACGCGGCCCTGGTGCATTGAAATGACCTTAAGGTATACCACAAAGAGGACCAGTGACCTGGTGAGGGTCACGGGTAGCCGATGTGTGTGAGACGCACAGGACCGATCGTCCTGTCGACACTTGGGGGAGGCCTATGTCCAGCAGTGGACGTCTTTCGGCTGAAATGATGATAATGTCATGTGCACCCTGGGCAGTCAGATCCACTACAGACTTATTTAAATATACCTATCTGGCATACATTTCTATCACGTCGTGGGTTATTCACATATTGCTAGTGCAGACACCAGATAAAATAAACAAATCTAACATGATTTCCGATTTGTTTGTAAATCAATCTGCTTCTAGACTTCTTCAAGGTCTTCATACATTATTAAAACCGTTATGAGTTAACACTTAAGTAAATGGAAATCATCAGATTACTTCCACCGCTCTGGGTGGAGCGGGAAAGCGTGTCAGACTCTTATTAACTAAAACCTATCTGTGTTCCTTCAGTTATCTTTTGCGTTCCAGGGCCGCGAACACTTTTACAAACACTTCTTTTTTAGGGTTCAGTACCCGAAGTGTCCAAACGGAGCCCTATTGCTGTCACTCACATGTCCATCTGTCCGTCGTCTGTCACATAATTTTGTTCCGAAGAATTTTTTAATTCCTATTGACCTATGAACTTGAAATGTAGTAATAACGTTTAGTATTACGTATATTTTGCAAACAAATACCAATATAGTGATAAATCAGATTTTTTCTTTGATAATTCCCTCAAATGGTACGGAACCCTATATGTGCGAAGTCCGACACGCACTTGACCGGTTCTTTTTTTGTCTTTCTCTAACACTCTTGCGACCCTTATACACTAAACTGTATAGGGTTATCACAAACAACTTACTGTCGGTCTTGTGTTACAACGTAGCTTGAGGTATTTTCTTACAACCTGCACCATAATAAGACTAGTAGAAACGTCTAAGATTCTATTTCCTGATTTTATCTAACGAAGTCTCCTATCAAGGACTCAAAAGGCTTCAATCAAATGTACCAGGAATCCTGAAGGATTATAATCTCATAAATTTCATAGGAACATGACAGGAACACGGCATACGTTTATTCCACGCAAATCGTCTTTCATGGAATATCACTATCATGAATCGTGGAAATTGGATATTCTATGAAACCTGTAAAGGTACTTTGAAAGCTTTTTCGATTTAAATTTTTTGTTGGTTTTCAGGTAGTGGATGGAATTTCTGTGAAACCTCTTGTTTTAACGGTTTTCAATAGGTATTGTTTGAGCTAATATATACCTTGTTCTCTTCGCCCAAGGCTGCTCCGACATGCAGCAGATGTGTCCAGCCCAGTTACACTGTAACCCCGCAGCGAACTTTTTGAATGAAGGATAGGCCCAGAAAGAGATGGCGGGATGAGCTGGACTCCTCAAAGGACTGGCTCAAAATTGCAGAAGACGGGAGAAAGTGGAAGGAAAGAAGGGAAGCCTTAAGCCCTGTAGTGGGACAGCACATACTCATAATAATAAACAGGTACGCTTTTCTCATATTTTAGAAATTAGAAATTAATGTTTCGTGTATTGGGTTTTGCCTTTGTTTAATTTTCAGCAGCAGCCCGAAGTTCCGATTTGTGCCGTTTGGATGATAAAATTAATATAATTAATTAATATTACATGGAACTTACAATTATGTTATATTTATTTATTCAAACTTCATACTGTACAATAGTGGTAAATACGCGGACTTAATACAACAAGGCATTGTCTACCAGTCAAGTTTTGGGTTAAGGAGACTACTTTGATATATTATAATCTTAACATTACATAAATAATGAGTGTAGTGGTGGCCCAGTGGTAACTGCCCCGACTTCCGAGTTTGTAGATCGTGGATTCAAACCCAGTCAGGTGCTTTACTTTTGTGTAATGATAAATGATAAATGATGTTTATTCAGTAAATAGGTTACAAGGAACACTTTTACACGTCAATGTTTTTTGTCAGTTTAAGCTAGATGAGGCCGGTGTTTCCTAGCTGACTACCCTGAGAAGAAACACCGAAACAAACTCAGAGGTCAAAGTCTCTTTTAGTGTTCAAATCCATACAATGTGTACTGGTTAAATCATATGAGAACCATGTACGTTTATGTCTGGGATGAGCTTTATGAAGAAAGCAACACACGAATTCGAGTGGACCTGTCCAGACAGTGCAAGCATTTGTCAGTCATCGCGAAGCTCAACTCAGAACTTTGAGGAGCTCAACGAACCGACGAACAATACCAAAGTAAGGACATTTGAGTAGGCCGCAAAAATACTCAAACTGCCAGACAATCATAAAATCTACATGAATATAACGACATACATAGTTCTCGCATTCACATTATTCTATATGAGGACCATGCAGCTTAGTGTCTGTAGTGGTCTTTTGAAGAAAGAACCAAACATATTTGAGTGGACCTGTCCAGTCAGTGCAAGCATTTGTCAATAGTCGAATAGCTCAACTTAAAAACCACTAAGGAGCTCAATGACATGACGAACAATACCAAAGAAAAGACATTTGGGTAGGCCGCAAAAGTACTCAAACTGTCAGACAACGTTGAAAATTACTGTAAAAAGGAGGAGAAAATAATAATAATAACCCACATAGTCCTCACATTTACAATAATTAAGTAATAAAAAAATAAAAATATAATACTTTACAAAGTAAATATTTGTGTCAAACAAAATAGTAATCATAATATGTCAATCAAAAAATAAAAAATAAATATAATACTTAACAAAGTATTCAAGTCAAAAAAAAAAAAAATAATAATAAAAAAAAAAAATATAATATAATACTGTACAAGTATTCATGTCAAAAACGATTATTAAAAAAAATATATATATAAAAAATTTCATCAGTAAGTAGTACATATGACAACAATGGCTCATGTATATCATTGAAGCAGCTCAATCCCACGCCTTTTTGTCCTCAAGAAAGTCATTAATTGTGTAAAAAGCTTTCTGGCATAGCTTACGTTTAATAAATGATTTAAATTTATTTATGCTTAGTTCTTGAATTTGGCTAGGAAGTTTATTATAGAAACGTATACATTGGCATCTAAACGAACCACCTATTTTTTTCTTGAGCCTGGTTTTAGGTACAATAAATTTGTGTTTGTTCCTAGTATTTATGCTATGGATATCACTGTATCTTTTAAACAGATTAATATGTTTATGTGCACACATGAGATTCTCATAAATATATTGAGAGGGAACAGTCATAATATTAATCTCTTTAAATTTGTCTCTGAGGGAGTGTCTGGGACTTAATTTATAAATTGCACGAATAGCCCTTTTCTGTAAAACAAAAATTGTCTGAATATCGGCGGCATTTCCCCACAACAGAATGCCGTACGACATCACACTATGAAAATAACTAAAGTATACTAAACGAGCTGTCTCTAAATCAGTTAAACCACGAATTTTCCTTTCGGCGTATGCTGCAGAGCTAAGTTTTTTGGACAGTTTATCTATATGAGGGCTCCACTGAAGCTGCGCATCCAAAGTTAAACCTAAGAACACTGTGGAATCCTCGGGTTTCAACTCTTCACCCTTTATTGACACACTAGTGTTCACTTGTATTACATTGGGTAATGTGAACTTTATGCATTTTGTTTTTTTCTCGTTAAGGAGAAGATTATTGATGTAGAACCAGTTAACTACAGTTGAAAGAGCATTAGTTAGTGTAGTTTATTTCATCGCCACTGCTCTCAAAACGGTGAAGGAAAACATCAAGAAGGAATGTTCTAGTACCATGACTTCGAAGATAAAGGACATCCACCAACCCGCAGTTGGCCCACGTGGTGGATTAAGGCCCACACCCTCTCCTAGAGAGAAGACCTGAGTCCCAGCAGTGGGACAATTAATGCTGATTCATCATCATCTTCCTGCCTTTATCTCATTTTACTTGGGGTCGGCGCAACATGTTTTTTTCTTCCATTTTGTCCTGTCAGCCGTCACGCTATCATTAACTCCCTTTTCTTTCATATCACTCCTCGCACAATCCATCCACCTTTTCTTTGGCCTCCCTCTCCCACTCCATCCGTCTCATCATCCGAAACCACTCCATACATTTATATTTATTACTCTTTTAGTTACATGTGTTTCATCACTCCTGACATGACCATACCAAGATAAGCGGCAACTTTTCTGTCACTGGCACCACTTTTAGACTACCTCTAATATACTCATTTCTCACTTTATCCACACATCCATCTCAACATTCTCATAGCCGCCACATGCAATATTTTTTCATTCGTCTTTTTCACAGCCCAACATTCTGATCCATAAAGTACGACAGGTTTAATCACGGACTTATAGATTTTCCCCTTTAACTAGAAGGGCGTCCGTCGACCGGAAGTTGTTCCACTGACCTGTCGCCATTTAACCCATCCTGAGTTGATCCTGTGCCTTACGTCTCGGTCTATATCGCCATCCCCCTGGACAAGCAACCCGAAATACCGAAAGTCGGAGCAGACTGGTATAGGCGTTCCGGTGAGAGCTATAGGCATAGGACATGAATGCTGATTATGCTTATTATTATATCTAGCTATATGTAGATGTATTCCATCTCTGCCTGGTTTTAGGGAAATCAGGCATTATGTTGTGCAAAACATCTCGGCAATGCCTACTGCAGAAATACTTTCAACATGGTTGATATTTTATTTTTTCCACAGATAAAAAACCAGAACTAACTTATCTGTGATCACTATAAATTACCCCACCATTTAAAGCAAAAGTTTTTTCCTCTTTTATTTCTACAAGCGAAAAATCAGACCATAAACTGTTCCTCAATATTTTTACAGGTGAAAATTAAGCCATGGTACTTTATTTCATTCGAAAACCACCACTATAACTGGTGTAGTACAAGGTCCATTTTTGCCTAAAACAACTAAAGGGAACGCAATACTACGCGTTCATATCGTGTACAATGGATAAGCTTGACATGACAATCAAAATAAGACCCTATATTTTGAAAGGTAAGGTTGTTTTTTCGTGTGAAGTGTTGAATCATTGTTGGGAACAGATAACAAAGGATGAATTTGCATAGAAATAAACAAGGGTTGATTTCTAACGATTTATGGGTACAGCCTGGAATAGGCTATGTTTTGATCTAACTAATGTCTGTCTTTTACTAAGCTTGTATCAACTTGGTTTAAAGGAGGGTTGAAACTATTAACGAGCTAGCTTTTGCTCGTGGCTTTGCCCACAAGAAAGTTGAAAGAAAGAAAAGAAAAAAAAAACATTTATTTGTTCTCACACAAGAACTTAATACTAACAATACAAAATAATAAAAAATAGGAATAGACTGTGAGAGGCCAAAAAGGCACCTAACTCAGCATAAATGTTGCGAGATTTAAAAAATAAATAACGCAGTGCTGGTATTCTGTTAGGGCCCTGTGATGCCGGGAGGGTCCAACTAGACCAATGTAACCAATTTCTTCATTATCATCATTTCAGCCACCGAAAAACGTCCACTGCTGGACACAGGCTTCACCTATATATCGTGACAACGACCGGTCTTGTGCATTTCGCATCCATCGGCTACCCGCGACCCTCACCAAGTTATCTGTCCACCATGTGGGTTTTCTTCCAACGCTGCGTTTTCCGGTACGCGGTTACCACTCCAGAACTTACCAATTCTTAGTCAGTTCTAAATCTGTTCTGCAGAAGAGCCGTTATTAATTGATAATTATAAAGTAGCAAAAACAATACTCAAAACATACGGACTTACACATTTTATTTATGGTAGGAAATAGGATCGGGTAGAATTGGATGGATCTGAATATCAGATTAAAACGGGTTTTTCAGCTGTTTTTCCGCGAATTTCTGAGAACGCAAGAGTGATATGTGATAACGACCACCAGTCTTGTTTTGAAGATTGGTTTGTTATGTTAGGAGCATGCAGCTGGACGGAGCTACGGCAGGATCTTATGGCGATATGGAGAGAGCGACTGTCGCAACCCAGCGCTGGGCTCGCCACCAATGCGGCGGTAGTGCCCCTTTTTGAGGAGTGGCTGGAGAGGCGTCACGGCGTCCTAACCTTCTGCCTGACGCAGGTCCTTACCGGACACGGTTGTTTTGGGAGGTACCTGTATCGGATAAGGCGGCAGGAAACGCCCGGGTGTCACCATTGCGTGGATCGCCCAGAGGACACGTTGGAGCATACGGTGGAGGTCTGCCGGGGGAGCACCGCCGTGTCCTTGTGGATGCGATAGGCGGCAGCGACCTCTCGCGCCTGGCCCTGCTCCAGGCCAAGATACAGAGCGAGAGGAAATGGGAAGCGATTGCTTCCCATTTCCTCCAAGGAGGAGACTTCCTCCTTCCGCGAAGCAGTAATTTTCGCGAAGGAGGAGGCGGAATGGGTGAGCGAAGCTCAACTGAGTGGCCCTCACACCCCCAGCTGCAGCCACCGCAGGAGACGCCCTGGGCGTCACAGGTTGCAAGACGATCTCCGGCCACCGTAGACGCGGGCCGGCGGACGGCTAGTAATGGGTAGTTCACCGTCCGATCAGTACCAGGCCCGTCAGTTGACGGCGCGTAGTGTTCCACGCGTGCCTCAAAGAGAATATTACAGCCACCACTGACGGGGCCCATCATGGCCGGTGCCTGCATCCCAAGAGGTAGCAGATATATGCCTAACAGAGTTACCACTCCCCTGGGCACTCTGGCAAGGAAGGAACAGGGGTGGGATTTAGTCGGTAAGAGTCTGACACGCCCTCCCGCTCCACCCAGAGCGGGAGAAGTCATTGGATGATTTCCCAAACACAAAAAAAAGTAGCATTCGTCTATCGAATAGGCGTTGTACAGTGGCGGTTCGGGGGTGATCTTTCAGAGGTCACGGAACCCCTTCTATGTGTGATTGGTGATCACCGGGATGGTTTTAGTGAGGTCTAAATTCTACAATCCCTGGTTTTCTCCCCAAAAGTCCAGGCGCCTTTTGAAGATTTCGCATCGGAATAGAGTATACGAGTACCTTAAGATTGATCGTAGTATAACATGTGAATCTGGTCAGCAGTGGGCTGGTATAAGTTGATGATGAATAAATGAGAACAAATAAGTACACAATTCTCAATGTCTTTATTGCTTTTCCATAAATATGTACTTAAGTGGTATGTGTTTATAATTACGAATCCTCATCTTCATCAAATTCCGCAACACTACCATTGTCTACCTACAAAAGTGAGTATTTAATAATCAGGTACGGTCCTTAAATTTAATTTTATTATCAAAATAGCTTTTGCCAGCGGCTTCGTCAAAAATTATTCCAAGGGAACATATTCCCGAAATATAAAGTAGCTTATGTGCTATTCAAGACTATAATCTACATCAGTGCCAAATTTCATTCAGATCCGTTCAGCCGTTCTGGTATTATTGAGTAACAAACATCCATCCATCCCAATGTTCGTATTTATAATATTAAGAAGAATAGGATTTCATATACCATTTTATTGTGCTAACAAACTATATTGTACTTATTAGATAATTTGATTCCATTTATAAAATTATCTTCCCCCAATGATCTTTTCCTACTCCCACGGTATCCACAAAATTGTACTCTTGTTTTAAACGTGCGTGTTTTCAAAATAATGAAAATAGTAACCTACTTTAAAAAGGAATACGTAATAAGGATATATGAAAAGCAACGCTGGATGGGGACGCCTTTGAAAAATAAACACTTTTATTAAATTTATGTCCTTCAAAAAGTTCTGAGGCGAAGTATGTTCTTTAAAACGGCGCACGTGTACTTAGGTCGTTTGAAAAGTACTCGGCCTGACACCGATTCAGTCGATTATTTTAAAAGCAAAAATATTTCATTATTTAGTACAGTTCATACTAGCTAGCTGAGTCCTTGAAGGAGGCCTTTGTCAAGAGACAAGCTGTTACAGAAAATTAAACCGATTACCGATATACTATAAAGACAATAATTAGGTGTAACAAGTATTAAATAGTGATTAGAGAGAAAGAATAAAATTTTACAGAGTAACAGTAATAAAGGCTTATTTTATTTTATTTTATTTTATTTTATACTAGTTAACTATGCGAAGTTTGAAACGTGTACGATAATTAATTTTATTTTTCAAGCAATCTGACGAAATTTGGCGAAAATAGAGCAATTGAGCATTGAATGTATCAAACTTAAAGAAAAATATTTTGATTATACTATCGGTCTGAAAGCTTTGTAGGGAACATGGCAGGAGTGTTTTGAACATCATGGTAATTACGTAGAAAAACAAAAACATAATTAACTTCATACGACTTTATTTTCTTGCATATGACCGGTTGTATGAGCATGAACAGACTAAAAGAAAGTGTAAGAAAATCAGCTTGTATCAGTTTCCAGCATAACTGGCTGCATTCGAATGCTATTATTTTACACGAAGCGACAGCCGATCTGATTCTCATAACCCAGCGTAAGATTAGTCGGCATACTTTTAGGCGTCCCGTTATACGACTGTCAAGAACCATCAAATGACAGCCGGGATAAACTGTTTAACATGATTTCTGAGTCACGAAGGGGTCTCGACATTAAAGAAAATAGTGTACCTAATAGTTTATTTATTCGCTATACACAAAGTTATAAAATACTTTTATGAAAGAAAAGAAAGATAATACGTTTATTTACGGTAAACATGACGCAGTACATTAGAGGTAGTTTAAAAGTGGCGCCAGTCACAGAAAAGTTGAAAGGGAACCGCTTATCTTGGTATGGTCATGTAAAGAGGAGGGATGAAACACATATACCTGAGAGAGTTAAGAATATAAATGTGGATGGATGGAGACGGAGAGGGAGGCCAAAGAAAGGATGGGTGGATTGTGTGAGGAGTGATATGAAAGAAAAGGGCGATAGTGATAGCGTGACGGCTGACAAGACAGAATGGAAGAAAAAAACGTGTTGCGCCGACCTCAAGTAACATGGGATAAGGGCAGGAAGATGATGATGATGATGACGCAAAACACAGAGAAACATAACAAAACAAAAAAAGCTGAGGGAAAATATGCGTCACATCCACGCTAAACGGCCATCGCTCAGCTTAGTGCTATGACCCTATGCGAGACAGGGCCCCAGCGCTGGTTTTTAGCGACAGTAGGCACTCACGTCATGACGTCGACCGGTGCTGCAAACAATGAGTAAAACTAAATATTAGACAGCGTAATAACTTACTAACCAACTGTAAGCGAACTGTGTGCGCTTCACTAACTGTAATTAAAACATCAACTCCTAACTAAATAAAACTTACAATCTGGCGTCAAAAAATTCCTCCGCATCGCTGTCTGCTAGAAGTGTGCCAGACTGGCGGCATTGCCACGTTATATGGCAATGCTTAACCTCTGGCCGGGGAAAAAGTCAGCACTTGGGTCACGCAAAGTGTCAACAAGGCTTTTAGATAAATCTTTAAATACTAGTAAATAAGCACTTGGACCCCACGGCCCAAGGGTTTCAACCCCAAACGGCTTGAAAATGTAGCTACCGACGAGGTTGTTACATTTCCGCCGCTGTAATAATCACCTAATAGTTAGGTATTTCGACTGAAATGATAAAAATGATGATGACAGGTACCACCTATCATGCTGCGTCTTCAGATACGCGGTCGCCACACCAGAACCTTTCAGCCCCATCAACGATATGTTCTGCGACATTGGTCGCAGAACATATCGAACTCTCTGAACTGAATTGACAGTGGGCGGCACATTGGTGCCGCCCACTGTCAATTCAGTTCAGCGATTCTTCAGGTTATAACGGTAGCCTTGGTTCTCCTGTGGATATCTTCATTCCTGATTCTATCGCAAGGAAACTGTGAGCCCCTCCGAGTCCTTCTCCATTGCCCTATGGGTGACTTTTCCCCCTGATGGGGGTCCATTGTGAGTCAGTGCCATATATTATTATCATCACTGGCAACACGCGCTTATACTTATGCTACCAAATAAACTCGTCAAACGAAGGTTCAAAGTAACTTCCAATCAATATTTTTTATTTCCACAGTAAACGTTAAGAAAGTAATTAACTAACGTTATCTGTAATGTCATCTTAAACCACAAGTTATGTTAACTATTCATCCGTGGTAGTAATGACAACGATCATATCGAGTTGATGCCAAGCTTATGTAGACAGTTGTCATGCCAACTGTCTGGCACATACATAGGTAGGTATGTGATATAACGGGAGTGCTGTTTAAGAACTGAACTGCCTCGTTAGAGTAATGAATGATTACAAAGTACGACTGTGAAATATGGTGCCATGGGTTCGATTTTCAGATCAGGTAAAGGGTTTTGTAATTTTTAAACCGACTTCGAAAAAGGAGGAGGTTATCAATTCGGATGTTTGTATTTTTTTTGTATGTTTTTGATGTATGTTCGGGCATAACTCCGTCATATATAGACGGATTTGCAAAATTCTTTTTTTTTTGAAAGGGGTATATTCCGAAATGGTCCCATTTAAATTTCAAAAAGATCTGATTATGGGTTTCGGAGACAGACAGCGGAACTCTTCAAAAATGGACAGCAAATCAACCGCGATTGCTGCTATCGTATGTCTATGAATTGTTAACACAGTTTAATGGGGAACCACAACAAAAAAGTGAAAAATAAAAAACTTTTTTACAAAAAAAGTAAAAAAGTTTTTTATTTGCTATTGAGAACGGCCAAATGTTATTTCTTTTTTATTTTAGTGAAGTATGTATATAGACTACAAAATTGTTAATGCTTCTATGACAGAACTCAGCACATAATATAGGAGTGTTCAGAAGCAGAGGGTTTACTAAATACTCGTTTAAAGGGTGTCTACTTTTAACGTAAAGTGTAGAGTATACAACTTGGCGCTACAATGGTGACATTAATTTAACACACGGATAAGGCTAGTGCCAATTAATCATGTAAAATAATGGTAGGTTCAAATAATTCGAAAATTGAAAATAATTTTTTTTTCCTAACAAAGTAAATAGTACTAAAAACTTTTTTAAGAAAAAATTAAAAAAACGAAGGCAAAAAACAGAAACACCGTCTTCCGAAATTAAAGTTACGAGTATTTTGCCCGTTTTTTGTAAGTCGGTACTATTTTTTTGTAAAAAAGTTTGCATTACTTTAAATTTTGTTTGATTTTTTTATTTTCGAATTATTTTAACCTATTATGTATGATATGATTTTAAAACATAATACGATTCAATTGTGAACTGTCACCTTGACTTGTTGCAATGACGACTGCCTTGCATATAAAAGTAAGATAAGGTCCCAAGTCGTGGTTTAATCCGTGATTAAGGGAGGCAGTGAAAAGGACAGAGAGGCTATTGTAATCTCTCTCTCTTTCATCAAAGACGCATCAAATACCGGAAGGGGTCCTTCGATTAACCAAGGACATTAAACCCATCATAAAATGTTTTTATCAGCCCTCGAAGCCAATCAATAAACATTAATTTCTTTCATACTCATACTGATAATTGTCAAATTTGTTCACACGGATCCCATCCCAATTCTGATGCTTATCAATCGACGATTCTGATAAGTAATTATAATAAGTGTGTCTCATATTAATTGACGCTTAAGTAACAGGATGCGCTACTGGTTTTTATAGTATTTTATTTTTATTTGATCAGTTGATGATATCTTGATGGTTATAGAAAGTTGGTTTCGATATTGTAGTGGTATTTAATGAATGTGCGAAAAATCTTATTTTGTATACCTTTTAAGGGTATTTTTTGAAACAATTTTATTTCTTTACAGATAACATATTCTGTTAAGAGGGAACAGGGGCTGCGATTCTCCATACAAATGTTATCTCCTTTTTTCTTCCTGAATAATGCCTCTAGAGCAATAATTTTTTTTTCATAAAGTCAAGGTCTGCTGTTGACACGTCCCTGTGATTTCTTTTTTTTCAGCAACTAATAAGTAAAGAATAATATGACCCTCCAAAAATGACAAAAAATGGCTCTATTTTTACGGCCGTTCTTAGAAGACTACCAGACAAATTAAAAAAGTTTTAACATAAAACATTTAATAGGGAAATAACATATTTTTTCTTAAAAATGTAGTGCCAAAAATAATTGAATCGGCTCAATTTTCGAGGAGAAAAAAGGGGAATACTAAATGTCGATCTCGTCAAAAATTTTGTGATAAAATCGGTCTTAGTGCAGCTGTCCCTATCACACTCTACAGGGGCAGGCTTGATTGGCAATAGTTTCTACAAATTTGTAAATTCCTCGCAGGCCCGCAGGCCGCTTTAAGAGGAGACCCTCTTAAAGCGGCCTGCGTCATACATCAATGAAAATATAGATATTGCACATAATTCAATACTAATTATTTGTATTTTAATATTAGTTAATGTTATTATTTTTTTAAATTATTTTATAGCATGTTGTATAGAATGAATAAGCTATATTATTATTATTACTTAAACACGTGATTGTACTCATGATAACAAACAACTTTCCTTTTTTCGTATCGGGCACTAATTTCCAGTCACCCTATATAAAAAAAGTCTTATATTTCAAAGTCCATAAGGATTTTGGATCTATTAAGGAGCAGTGCAATAAGCTGCTTCAGGAAAGGGATGATAGTGAGAAGGAAATAGAGCTTATTAATCAGAAGAACACTGATCTAAAAAAGCAGTTGGCTGAACTTCACACACAGCATATGGACGTACTTGACCAGCATCAACACCTCCGTCAAATTGTGTCAAATTTCCAGCAATGTAGTGACACCCATGAACTGGCTTTGAGACGCATATCTGAGCTTGAGCTTGAATTAAGCAAGGCCCACAACACTTTAAGCCACTTAAAATCTCTTAAAGCCGGTGAAGAGTCTGCGAACACCTGCAGCCTATATGATGAGTTGGTTGGTAGCGGGTCCGGTCCCATATGTGTTGAGCCAATAGTAACAATAGATTTAACTGATGACACCATCACCAAATGTAACTTGTTAAATAGCCACAACAAAATAAAGAAATATATTAAAATTAATAGATTAATTAGAAAAATTAAAAAATCATTAAAACATCAAAAATTAAACAAAATAAATAATAAACTTTGACAAAACAAACTTAATTTATTGCAAGAATTAAAGGATTGCAATAGTGAATTAGAGCTTTGTAAAATAATGTATGATAATGACACTCAGCGCCTTCAGAATGAACTGTTTGTTAGGGAATATGCTCTAAACGATATTTTTAATAAATATGAGGCTTCTCAACAAGATCTGAGTAAGCGCATGCAGGAGGCCAATAAATTGGTTGACCTGGTTACGTACAATGCAGAGAGGTATGAGTCTCTGACAAATAACCTATCTTGTAACTGTGCATGCTCTCAGGCACCACAGCCTCAGCACATAGCACCCAGACCCTCAGCGGCTCAGCCTGTCGATAGCTGTAGTGATAATCTTAATATAAATTTAATAATGTGAATACCACTACTTATGTTTTTTCTGACAAATTTGGTCAAGGTTTTGGTACTGTTTTGAACCAGTGTTCACAACATAGTATAATAAATAATTGTTTACCCGGTGCCAGTTTTAGCCAATTAGTAAATAATATTAGATTGACAAAAATACACCCCAGTTCAACTATTATACTATTGTGTGGGGACAGTTTAGCTATTAAGAAAAAGGATGTAATTGATTGTGTCAATTTGATGTTACATCTCAGTGAGACAAATAACATTAAATTTATTTTCTGCGCTTTGCCTTATTCAAATTATTTGTCTGATGAGCAAAATAGGCACATCTATAATTTAAACTTGCTTTTTTATAATAGGACCTATCGTCACAGTGACGCTATTTTATATTTTGATTGTAATCAATTTATTACTGATTACAAACTAACCAATACTAATATGTATTTATCACCTAGTAGTAGGAGACAAATTGCTAATCTTTTAGCATACAATATACAGCGTGACACAGGTACATGTTGTGTACCAATGATTACAGTTAGTAATAATTCTAAAATTTCAATTGATACCCCTAGTTCTTTAAACTATTAGATGCGACAACGGGTAAGCCTCATAATATGTTGAATGTTGTACATCAAAATATGCAAGGTCTGTCCGGCAAAGAACTAGAGTTATGTTTATTTATAGAGAACTATGACGTTCAGGTTTTATGTTTAACTGAACATTGGTTGAAAGAACATGAAGTAGTTTTTATTAATGATGATTATTTTACTGTACAAAGTGCATTTGTAAGAAAAAATATAAATCGCGGTGGATCATTAATCCTTGTTTCAAATAACTTGAAATGCAAACAACGTTTAGATTTAGTTAATCTTTCCATCGAGCACATTGTTGAGTTGTCTTGTATTGAACTTGAGCGATACGTTATAATTTGCGTTTATCGACCCTTCTGGTGATTTTGGCCTTTTCGAATCGGTAATGGAGGATTTAATTAATAAAATAAAATCAAGTAATAAAAGTATAGTGATATGTGGAGATTTTAATGTTAATATTTTAGATGATACTTCATTAAGTGTCAGGTTAATCAATCTGTTTAGGTCTTATAATTTAAACAACTTGTTTTATGAACCTACTAGGATTACGGCATCCTCATCGACTTGCCTTGATAACTTTTTTAGTAATAGTAATTCAGAAAAAAAATTAGTGTTAAGTGACTTAACGTCTGACCACTGTGGACTATTAGTTAGCTTTCCTATGCCACAAAATAAAAAGCCGCTTTAAATAGAATGCAGGCCTTATACGGTAAGCCGTTGTAATAAGTTTAAAAATAATATAGCAAATAAACTTACACCATCTTTAGTAGACAACGATAATCCTAATGAAATCTATGGAGCCCTTTTTGATGTTGTGCAAAAAGAGTACCAAGTCATTTTTAAGTCTAAAACTATAGACGTTACGGGTACCTCCATTGGCTTCAACCAATGGGCCACTGCTGGTATATATAAAAGTAGAGCGAGACTATACGAGTTATACGGTTTAAAAAGATATAGGTTCGATACTCCTTTTCTAGAGTATGTTAAAAAATATTCTAAATTGTTTAAGAAGATTTGTGTTGCTGCTAAATCAAAATTCTTAAGCGAGACAATTAAAAATTCTGATAATATAATAAAGTAAAAGCCACTTGGAAAATAATAAATAATGAAACGGGAAAGTCGGTTAAAAAAGTAAATCAGCTAGAGATTCTATTCGAAAACAAATTAGTTAGTAAACCAGCTGACGTAGCTCAGGCATTTAATGAGTTTTTTGCCCACATACCTATAACTACAACTCGCTTATTAAACTCATCCCCGTCTAAAGCTGAAAGTCTTTTGAACGGTAGTGTACCTAAGTGCAATCAATCATTTAGTTTTGAGCATGTAACACCACTTGACGTAGTTAACGTTTTTAACTCTCTAAAATCAAAAAACACAGGTGATTACTGGGGCATCTCAATTAAACTTTTGAGTGATATAATAGGCATCGTAGCGCCTTATCTTGCTGTAACTTTTAATAAATGCGTGGACTCAGGAACTTTTCCTGATCTCATGAAGTGTAGTAAAGTCATACCTCTATTTAAATCAGGCAATAAAAATGATATAGGCAACTTCAGGCCTATTTCCATCCTGCCTGCATTTAGCAAAATTTTTGAAAAGTTAATACTGAAGCAGTTGCTAACATATTTTAATGTAAATAGCCTCCTTCATAATGATCAATATGGCTTTACAAAAGGTCGATCGACTACAGATGCGGATGTTGCTCTCCTAAAACACATATTCAACGCATGGGAGAACTCGCAAAATGCAATCGGAGTTTTCTGTGACCTCTCCAAAGCTTTTGATTGCGTACACCATGACACGCTTTTGCGTAAGCTGCGTCATTATGGTCTCCAAAACGAAGCTCTAAATGTAATTGATTCATATTTATGTAATAGGTTCCAATGTGTAGATATCAATGGTGTTAAGTCTTCCGGGCTACCAGTTCATTTAGGTGTGCCTCAAGGCTCGATATTGGGACCATTCTTGTTTTTGGTGTATATTAATGATTTACCATATTTTTTAAAGGGTATCTGTGACGTAGTACTGTTTGCAGATGATACCTCTCTTATCTTTAAAGTAGATAGGAATAGAAATGATTTTGATAACGTAGATAGCGCTCTCTCAATGGTTACGGATTGGTTTACGACAAATAACTTAGTTCTTAATGCTAAGAAAACTAAATGTATAAAGTTTGCCTTACCTAATGTTATAAATCTCGGACCTAATGTCATCTTAAATAAAGAAGTGCTTGAAACCGTGGACTCGGCAGTTTTTTTGGGTATAACTGTTGATTCCAAACTTCAATGGGGCGCACATATATCAGGCCTATCAGGAAGGCTCAGCTCTGCCACCTACGCCGTCAGAAAAGTTAGACAATATACTGACGTTGACACAGCACGGTTAGTCTATTTTAGTTATTTCCATAGTGTTATGTCTTATGGTATTCTTTTGTGGGGTAAAGCTGCGGACATACAAAATATATTTGTTTTACAAAAACGTGCTGTACGAGCAATCTATAGGTTAGGGTCAAGAGTTTCTTTACGAGAAATTTTCAAAGAGATTGGAATTCTCACGGTGGCATCTCAATTCATTTTTGCAAACATATTGTTACGAGCTGGGCATGGGATAAATTATTTTACACCAATTAATTAACCAAATATTCTTTATTAACTCAACAACTTATTTACACAAACACTAAATCGCTAATAATCACTATTCTCTTCGTAATCGCTTGTATTCGCTTCCGTTCGCATTCGTAGTCGAAAACAGACTGACTCACTCGCCCGCCGTCCGGCCTATTTATATAGTGATGGAAGTTTCTAGAACATTGTCGAACTATCTTATACTGGAATATTCTAGAAACATCTATGAACTTCTACACAGTACCACAATGGAATGTTCTCGAACCTAGTGGAAACTTCTGGAAACTTCGACCACATTCTCGAACGTTCCAGTGTAATACGGTCGACGTAACACTGCCCCCTCCTTAGACATGCTCGTCCCGAGCATCATTAGTCCCGTAGTATCGCGCCAATCGGTCTACATGGACTATCTTAGGCGCACCTCGTGGACCCTTCTGTATTCGGTAGGTAACATCGTTGATCCTGGTCACGATTCGGTATGGTCCATCCCATTTTGCTTGCAATTTGGGAGACTTCCCTTTGCTGCGCACTGGGTTATGCAACCACACCAGTGAACCCTCGTCAAAACCTCTATGGTTTGCCTTCCGGTCGTATCGGGTCTTCATCTTATCAGACATTTGTTGGCCGGATTGTCTGATATGCTCATATACATCGTTCAACTTGTTACGCAAGTCATTCGCATAATCGGTTACACTGCGTGGGGCATCAGGGGGGGTTCCGGTGATTAAATCTGCAGGTAACCGTAATTCCCTTCCAAAGTTCGCGAAGGCTGGTGTCACAGTCGTACTTTCGTGAACTGCACTACGGTAGGACAGAAGAAATGGCTGTATGTGCTTGTCCCAATCCCTTTGCCTGCTTGCCACAACTTTTGCCAGATATCTCTCCAACGTTTGGTTGAAACGTTCTACCATTCCATCAGATTGCGGATGGTAAGAAGTGGTTCTGGTCTTGTGACTACCCATCAGTCGACAAGTCTCCTGGAAAACTTGTGATTCAAAATTCCTCCCTTGGTCGCTGTGAATTTCCAAGGGTACTCCAAAACGACAGAAGACTTCCTGAACCAATTTATCTGCGACTGTTGTTGCTTCTTGGTTGGGAATGGCGAAGACTTCTGGCCACTTTGTGAAGTAATCCATGACAACCATGAAGTACTTGTTTCCGTTTTCACTTTCCGGAAATGGTCCTGCAACGTCTAGTGCTATCCGTTCCCAAGGGGCTCCCACGTTGTATAATTGTAAAGCACCTCTGCTGCGTGTCTGGGGTCCTTTCACAGCCGCACAACTGGTACATTTGCGGCACCAGTCCTCAACATCCTCTCGACAGTGAATCCAGTAAAACCGCTCTCGTATCTTCAGTAGAGTTCTTTTTACCCCCATATGTCCTCCTGAACATCCATCATGGTAGAGCCGTAAAACATCCGGTACTTTGGCTTTGGGGACAACAACTTGTAGACGACAGTTGTCTCCTCGAGCGTTTTCCCATTTACGGCACAAGACTTCATCCTGGATAACCAAGCTGTTCCATTGTGCCCAATAGCTCTTCGTGATGGAACTTAACGCCACAACATCACTCCACTTGGGTTTAGGAGCACCAGCTTTAATCCAGTCAAAGATAGGTTTAAGGTCCGGGTCATTTTGCTGAGCAAGCTGTAGGATTTCCTTCCATTCATTGCTGACATCCATTCTTAGCATCCTTACTCCGCTCATTCTCGAGTCAGACCTATCGTCCGCATCGCGCGCGCACATTATCACACAGTCGTCCTTCTTGGAGGCCACGGCGCTGGCAACACCACCCGCGCCTGTACTCACTTTACTCTTCACTTGATCCTGTTTTATGCACTTGTCGGATGCCGCACCGACCTTGACGACATCACTGGAACTCACACTTTCAGAGCCCTCTGCCACAGTCGTGCGCCATGTCGCACCACTCGCGCTCCTCCACCGAACTGGCCAAGCCGCCTTTCCTTGCTGGGATTGAACTTCTCTCAGTATGCCACGCTTTGGACAGCTTAACCGAAGATGACCTCTTTCTCCACAAGTGTAACATCTAGGGCTATATCCTTGCGAACGATCGCGTACAGGTGATGCCACAACCTCCCTGATACGGTGTGTTCGATGGTCTTGCCTCACTGCCTCTACTTCCAAGGCATGGGCCAAGGCATCCTTCAGTATCTCATGATGCCCAAGTCTTACAGCGGCTCTAACTTCCAAGTCACGTATTCCGTCGATGAACGCCTGTACCAGATTTCCATTGATGAGTGCAGGGGCGGACTGGTATGCTTTCCGAACCAACTTTTCAACTTCCAAGGCCCACTGCTGTAGGTTCTCGGCACTACGTTGAACGCGATCCCTTAACTTAGCGCGAAATACGTGCTCCAAGTGAGCGTCGCCGTATCTGGACTCTAACGCATCCAGCAGTTGTTCGTAGGTCACATCCTTGCCAAGAGCCTCAAGTATGGTTAGGGCCTGGTCTCGGAGGCCTAAGGTGAGCGCGGTCATAGCTTGGTCTTTGGTCCACCCATTCGCTTTCATAACGGCCTCAAATTGAATTTTGTAGGCCGACCATGAAGATGTTCCGTCGAATGGCGGCACCTTAAATCCACGTGCTGAAGGTGCAGCAACCACTGAAGGCACAACCCCGTCTCCAGCCCTAAGTTCACCTAAAGCCTTTTTCACCCCGGCAATCTGAACTTCAGCTTCTGAGATGCGATTCTCATGCTGATGAACCTGCTCCTTCATCACCTTGAATTCTTTGCCAAGTGTTGAGTGAAGGTCTTTAATGAGGAGCATCTGCTCTTCTTGGCGGCGAGCCTGCTCCTCTTTGTCTTGGTGAAGCTTCTCTTCCATCCGGCGGGCCTGCTCTTCTTGGCGGCGGGCCTGCTCTTCTTGGCGGCGGGCCTGCTCCTCTTTATCTTGTTGAAGCTTCTCTTCCAACCGACGGGCCTGCTCTTCTTGGCGGCGGGCCTGCTCCTCTTTATCTTGTTGAAGCTTCTCTTCCAACCGACGGGCCTGCTCTTCTTGGCGGCGGGCCTGCTCCTCTTGACGACGAGCCTGTTCCTGCAACAGCACCATTAGCGCAGACAAGTCTGGCACCGCTGGTGCCGAAGAAACTCCACATGGGCCAGCGACTGGCTCTGTCGCAGGCTGAGCACCACCCGGCGTCTGTATCGGGGAATCTCCAAACCACCTCTGATCCATGTCTTGCTGCCGTTGACTCCTTGTATGAATACCCTCCGTGTCGTCCTTTAGTAAAATTGGCATAATTTATCCCTCACTTCTGACACCAATTTGTTACGAGCTGGGCATGGGATAAATTATTTTACACCAATTAATTAACCAAATATTCTTTATTAACTTAACAACTTATTTACACAAACACTAAATCGCTAATAATCACTATTCTCTTCGTAATCGCTTGTATTCGCTTCCGTTCGCATTCGTAGTCGAAAACAGACTGACTCACTCGCCCGCCGTCCGGCCTATTTATACAGTGATGGAAGTTTCTAGAACATTGTCGAACTATCTTATACTGGAATATTCTAGAAACATCTATGAACTTCTACACAGTACCACAATGGAATGTTCTCGAACCTAGTGGAAACTTCTGGAAACTTCGACCACATTCTCGAACGTTCCAGTGTAATACGGTCGACGTAACAATATTATACATTAGACAAAATATACATTTGTACAAAAAGACCAGTGATATCCACAATTTTAACACCAGAAATAAGTATAAACTTCATGTTCCTTCCCACCGTGTTCGTAGGGTTCATGGTTCGTTTGAGGGTCTCGGTATCGAATTTTACAATAAGCTACCCCGTTCTTTTCTTGACTTGCCTTTTAATGCATTTAAAACTAAAGTTAAATCTAGTCTCTGTTCGAAAGCATACTATTCCATCAACGACTACTTAGAAGATAATAATAGTTGGTCGCTGTGTTGAACGCAAGACAATGTTACACTTGATGTTCTTTCTCCATATTTAGCTTATGGTTATAACAGATTATATGAGTTCATATAATAATTGTCTACCAAATTTAGTGTGATGGCCGTAGTTCATCACTTGTGGCTTCGAATCACAGCCCTTTGATAGTTTCAATCTTTGTTCTTGTAAGCAGGCACACCAGTTATGTATGGAGGCTTCTTTAATTTGGTTTAGTGTTTATACTTGAGTTGGTTTTTAATGGCATGATTGAGTGTGCTAGCTGGCAAGTGGCGGATTATTTAATTTTATGATTATATTTTAGACGACATATATTTATTTTTCTGTTTTACATAATGTTAAGATTGTTGCTTAGAATTATATAGATTCAAGTTCTTAAAACTTAACAGACAGATGTGTTGCTGGGGAGTTTGTTGGCCACTTCTTCTTCACAGCTAAAACACTAGGAAGTGGTGACGGGCGGGCGTTTTTTGGGGGACTGTCTTTATGTAGAACTTTGACGTTCAAAAAGTGCTGGTTCTCAGCCTAGTTTGACTAAATGACTTTTGATTTTGATTTTGATAATTGCTCAGTATACACACAACTTTAAAAGTAGTGTTAGTAGGTACAGAAAATAAAATTTCTATTTATTTTACGCCACAGTGGCGTGTCCAATGGCCGAAATTAAATAAATTTCGTAAAATTATAATTTCTTTTTTCTCCTAGGGGTTGAGGATAAATTCGAAAGAGTTACCTCGCCCCTGGGCATTCAGGACAGGGAGAAACAGGGGTGGGTTTTAGTCAGTAAGAGTCTGACACGCTCCACCCAGAGCGGGAGAAGTCATTGGATGATTTCCCAACCCACAAAAAAAAAAGCAAGGCACTGATAGATTGCAAAATATAAAATCGTGTAGGGTTTTATTGTATTCAAAATTATGAATTCACAAAATATTGAGAATATAATATTCGAAATATTTTAAGATTTATTACAATCTTGCGGAGTTTACAATGATTTGGTGTCATATAATTACATCTCTTGTATCTCTTGCATTTTGCCAATTATGTTTCTGGTAAAACATAAAACTTTTTTCTCCATATTTATGTGTCCATCAAAAAAAATGCCACATTCGTAACAAGTCACAAAATGATGCCAGTTTTATTTTCCGACGCTACTTACGATTCTTACAATAATTGATTTCATATTGTTTATCACAACATTTTTTCTCAACTGAGCATTTTTTGGCTCCATAACACAAAATTATGTCCTTCCTAGGACCTTTATGAAACTCTAGGTCTTATTCTCTGTCACAATTTAGACCGGTCCTCCCCTTCCTCATTTTCTTTAGTCAGTCAATTTATGTTTTAAAGGTATGTGACCGTCACGAACAATAAATTGTTAACCATTTTATTTTAAAAACAATTGCTAATGAAATGAAATTTCACTAAGGTTGAAACTATATTTATGACGGCACGGTTGATGCTGTGGTTGAGAGATTGGCTGCTGTGCTGCGTGTCGCGGGTTCGATTCCCGCATGAAACATTTTTTTTTGTATCGTCTAGATAGATAGTTGTTCTGCGGGTTTGAGTGTTTTGTGTATGTGAACGCACCCACGACACAGGAATAATTCCTAGAGAGAGGTAAGGTATTTAAAAAATAAATTGAAATCTTGGTAAGAACGACAAGTTCTATGTAATATTTAACCTTAGCTTGATTACCCAGACAATATTTCTATCTTTGAATTATAAATTGAAACCAATGAACCCCTTAATCGAAACACATTTTGGTTTCAATGAAAGAACTCCGAATTTGATTAATCTACCAAAATAAAAGACCTAAATAGACCTGACGTAGGCATTTTATAATAATGTTACAAAAAAAAAAAACACTGAAAGCTTTCCATGAAAAGACAAATTTTTCACGGCTCCTTTCAAAAGGTTGAATGGTCCGTTTTGTAAAAAGAGCTTCGAAAAAAAATAAAAGCAATACTTTGAGAAATTAATACAGAAGGTTCACTCAGCACAATATTTTGGTTTATGACATAACTTATCAATGTAGGCTGTTATTATATTATCCTGCCAGGGCCGCGAGAGTCCTGCCTGAGTCGTAGGAGTGATCAAAAAAGCCACCACAACTGAAGGCACACGAGTGAGTTTTAGTTAATAAGAGTCTGACACGCCCTCCTGCTCCGCCTAGAATGAGTGAAGTTATTTGTAGATTTCCCACCCCTTTAAAAAAAGGCTGATATTATTTACAGCATATTATTATGTTCTTCCCACATTCATCAGTTGCTGTCATCTCAGTAGTCACGTCTTTTGTAACCATCATAAGAACGCGACGCTAACATAAAAAAATAAATGACAGGGCTTGACACAGAGGCCAATCCTAAAAAAGCTCAGTATCAAATTCTATCGAATCTTTCCACCCAACTGCGGCAAAGCCCAAAAGGAACGTAATCTTATTTTTTCCTAAGGGTCTTGTTCTGGGTATAAAAATAATAATTCTATTTAGTCCGTAAGTAAGATTATCAAAAAATATTGGACACGTATTTTTGCTCTACCAAATTAATAAAAAAATGACAAAGATAGAACGCATCAAAGTTCAGGAGTGGGAGATTGTTACTTCACTTATCATTATAAAGTTTACACGATACGATATATGACGTCACGCCATATTTCAACGCACTGTCCTCATTTTGGTTTACGTGACAAATATAAATATTTTTTGGTAATCTAAGACGGACTAATTAGACGGTTTTAGGACAAAAGCCTATTTTCTAGCTTTCGTTATAATCCTACTAAGAAAACTCAGGATTGAGCAAAGCGTGTTTTTATAATTGGAGCAATCTGACTCGGAGAGATTGACTCGTTATAGAAGAGTCAGCAAAGCTTTTATACGTAGGATCCTCCGCACCTTGACACATTGATAGGGGGCCCCCCCTATCAATGACAAGGCTCATACCGATAGCTATGGCTGGATTGACGTGACTGAAGCCAGTCGAAGAAGAAGAACGAACTCAGCTATGCATGTTTTACCAGAATAGTTGCCTCTTCTGAAATAGAGAAGACATGAACTTTAAGCGATATTCATTGAGTAATGCCAACTTCATCACTACTATCCAAGAGTTCCTCACGGTACTTTAATTCATAGGATGTATAAATGGAATTTTAGAAATATTATAGCCTACATGCAAGGAGAATTACCTTAATTCGCCAAGTTTGGGACACCAACCAACCAGTGTGGGACAGCACCGGCAGGAGCCAACATGCTACTACGTCCTGCAATACTGACGACGCAGCAGTACGTGTCCCGTTTGCACCACTCTACGAAGACTAAGGACGTCGTAGAGTACATTCGGGTGAAGACCAACTGGACCTTGAGGGTGGAGAAGTTGGATGCACGCCATAACACCAATTTCAAGTCGTTCGTGGTGCGCTTTCCAACTCACCATTTGATGGCCGTCCTCAAGGAAGAGTTTTGGACGAAAGATGTGTTGCATCGGTATTTCCGCGGCCGGCTACGCGACACTTTGCAGCATAATACGACTGACGCCGTCAGTTCGTGTACAGTAGTTTTATATTGATAAAATGTGTATTAGTTTATAGTAATTATTGTTTTATACATATATATGTATTGTTTAATGGGCCTTAGTTGCCTGATATAAAGGATAAATAAATAAAAATCTTTATTGTTCCACATATGTCACCATTTACAGAATTCATACCCTTCTGTGTCTCTCTATATTGTGGCCCATCTATTGTCATTTTTCAGTCAATTTACTCAAAGTAACCATTTTTTGTACAAAATCATTCTCGCTTGATTTTGTTTTGTGTGCTTTTTAATGTGTTTTATAATGGCACGCTAATTTAAGATCAAATTAGCGTGTTACAGTTAAATGGAATGTCATTTTACGCTAATTGTTTTCAATTCATGATTTGTTCATGGGGATAGTCTTTTAAAGTGTTGATTAAGTTATTGGAATCACAGTAGGTAGGTATTAACGTCTAAAAAACGTTACTCATCTTAGTAAATAAAATAAAGTCGGGTTAGTTACACCATTTATGACTCAAGATCGGCCGAACTGATTTTAATTATCGTTGATTTAATGGATTTGTTTCCATCCCAAATAACAGTATAACAATAACAATTTTTGCAATGTTTTAATATCATTAAAACATAGAAAAATTCACGAAGAAAATACAAAGAAAATTCATTTTGTCATACATGTGGGAATTAACGACATTGTGTAGATCAACCTTTGATGTCAAGATGTTTACTAGATATTTACTGTGTATATTCCTATGAATCTGGTATGTAGGGAAAGGGTTTATCAAGAAGAAAAACACAGAAAGACAAGACCAGGTATTTATTTCAAATAGGCTTGTCAATAATCGAAAATCTAGTTGCCCGTTCGTAAAACTAGGTCTTCATGGAGAAGAACAGCAAGAAACTCCATGGGAACTCTCATATAATATTTTATTGACATATGGGAGAGAAATCATCAATATAATAAAAGCAATGCATACATTAGATCAGTTACTGACCAAAGCGGATTAATAACCATGAATAACTTTAGTAAATATTAGCAATATAATATTATTGCATCTTATAACAGTACATCAAGAGTGAAGATCATCAGTATTAAAGTAATAAAAGATGATCACATTTTATCATAACAATTCATAGCAATGAAGCAATAAAAATATATTTAAATCAAAACATACCAAGCCATTCCGAAGAGTCTTGCCGAGTCCAAAGTCAAACGATTTCTGCCCGGTCGAGCGTCTTGTACCCTCTTTTATAGTGCGGCTTGCTTGTCAGTGGCAGGGAGCGAATAGTCGTACGATATAATTTAATTGTTAAACTGAGGGTACTACAAAAAAATACACTACTTTCTTTAAATAATACTAGAAAATAGACATTTCTCCCACATACATTTTATACGGAATTGCTTTTTTATTTATTGATTCTAAGGCGGTACGAAGTTCGGGCGGTCAGCTAGTTATAAATAAAACCAAAAATTAGCGACAAACGAAACTTGTTCTGCCTCAATAAACAAAAGATATTTCAAGAAAGTTTCATACCTTGAAGCACAATGTTATAAACACATAATCTCAATTTGATGAAATCGGTGTTTGAACAGACTTAAATTATTTAATTATCAGGTATACAGCTGTAACGGAAAGGTGTAGTCATATTTTAAGAACCGGTTCTGCCCATGGAAATCTTTCTCTACGGAAAAAATAGAAAATTCCTAAAAATAATAGTTGGACTTTCCTCACAAAGTTATCATTAGCTGATCAATATTTGTATGGCAGTTAAAAAAAAATTCTCGAGTTTTCTAGAAGAAAGTTGTTCTTAAGGATGGGCAGATGCAGTTCTTAAAATATGACCACACCTTTTCATTACACCGTGTATAGGGGCTTCGACGACGGAGGCCCACTATGCGGGGCTCCTATTTCTGTCTGCACGGTTTAATTTAAGCCCTGTAGCTTAAAATTTAAAGGAACCTAGCTCCCTGTGCCCTAAGCTCCCCTACTTGGCTAGACATGAAAATTTATGTAACTCCAAATTATGCCAAAACAAATAAGACCAAATGATAGTTATACTAACCTTTGCATTATGACAAAGTATTATTATACCACAGTATTAATAAGCTAATAAAAGTTATGTGAAAACGTTATATCAAATATTTTTATGTCTAAAAATTTTATTTTATTTCCCATTTTTAGAATACAATAATTATATTATATACTAAAACTTTTACTTATTTATTTATATTCCTCGCTGACCTAATTCTAGGTGCTATTCGCACCAAGAAAAAATCCCTCAATAATCATAAACATTTTTCTCTTAAGGAATTTACCTACCTACATATTTTGTACCATTTTCCCCGATTCCATTTAAAACCCAACACATTTTCACATCTGTTTTACCCATCAAATTCATATTTGCTTATCGCTGACGCGTCGCAAGTTCTCGACCTTACCACCGGAGGGCGCCACAAGCTCAACTGTCATTCAGACCACGTGACCTGTAATTTGGCGAACGGAAATGTTATCAAACTACGGTTCCGGTTCCGGCTGTCCATAATGGAACACCCTGTATTTGAGGGCATAGGTTATTTATGGGGATAATTGGGATGTAGTTGGTATGTGAGTTATATGGCGTTTAATTACATGGTATTGAATTATCTACTTCTAGAAATGGTATTTCAATGTTATTTTTCTAAAAAAATATAATATTTAAGTAAAGGTACGAGTATACACAGCTTTGAAAAGCTTTGTATTATGTAAACACTCACAACGTTCAACTCTTTACATAGGAAAAATATGTAATTAGGGGGGTTCAAAAGTGGGTACTTTTGAACTCCCCTAAGTACATAGTTTGACTGACACAGATCCAGTCAGTTCTTATAGTAAAATCTACTTGGATTATTTACTTCAGTTCATACTAAATAACTATGCGAAGTTTGCAACGTGTGCCATAATTATTTGTGATTATACAAACTTATTTATCAAGCAATCTGACGTGATTTCACAAAACTGATGCAAATTGCGTATTAAAATTTACGAAACACAAATTAAGAATCGTTTTTTTACAACAGTCTAAACGCATTATAGACATAGGGGGATATTATTTTCTTTGTCAGGCCGAATGCTTTCCACTCCACCGTCGTAAAGAGCAATCATTATTCTAAATTCAAGTAGGTAGATGCGTACTTTTCTATAGCAATCATTTTTGGCCTCTCATATATACATGTATGAATCAATTAACCAATGAGCCTTTAAATTGATTGATTGAAGAGGTTCATAAGATTACCATATTAGTTCACGTCCCTTGTAGGACCCCACTTGGCTCAGTCGCCATGACAACGGATAAAAAAAACCCTATAAATAAAAAGCCATAACTGTCAATAAAACGATTCGGGGTAGAGTCGAGTTAGAGGGCATGACTTGAAATATAATGGTTAGGTTTAAGATAAGATACAGATACAGCTAATGAGCGGTATTCACTGCCAGAGTCAGTGTTTCCTGATAGCTACATCGTCAATACATAATTGCTTAGCATCAGGTGAGATAGCTCAAGCGCGAGCCTTTTAGAGATAGAGAAAAGAAAAAAAAGGATACGCGAATATTGTCCACTTCAAAATATTATTATGACTGCATCTTCAATATAATATTTGTATTGTCGTTCTTTGATTTTCTCACAAGCAAAAACAAATAAAATTAAAATACTTTTACACCAAAGTACCCCAATTGGAACACGATCCGTGATCTGCATTCATTTCACGTGGGTTACAGTCAGCAAAAATTCTGCCCTGCGGTGTTCCACTGAAAATAATGTATGTATGAATTTCACGACTATGCCTACCACCCACAAAGATGATGGTAATGAAATGCGGAGTACAACACTTTTTTACCATTTGGGAAATAAGGGGGAATCGGGCAGATGGTCGATCGTTTTCAGTGAAACGTTTTGCCGATATTTTTTGAGGAGTTGCAATTAACTGTTGGGTATTTTGCTGGTTCCGGTAAAGAGGAAATAAGTAATCCAGAAACAGATGTACACACCAAAATATCCGAAAGTATCGAAGTGTACAAAATTGGCGTGGTCTGTAAAATTTTAAGGGTCGTTACACTAACACGAGGAAATCTTTCAGTTGCTACTGGAATGTTAGAAATCTTTTAAAGAGTTAATTTTACTCATTTTTTATCGTCTCCTATAGAAAACACAAACACATGCAGAGTGTTATAATAAACTTCCGACCGAATAGGCATTTATTCTCCTGGCAATAAAATCAACTACTAATTGCAAGGAAATGCAATCACGTCCCTTTCTAATTATTTTACATCGGACGACACTGAAGGAACAGAGAGTCCACCTCAGTTTGCGCACACGCATGTGCAATATAATATCTCATGCGTACTTGGCTAATCTCCGATGACGACTAATAGAGGAGTATGGAAGAAAAAGACATGTTGCGCCGACCCCAAATAAATTGGGATAAGGGCAGGAGAATGATGACTTGGCTAATCTCCGTTGAAATTTTCCCCCGCGATCAAAATTCGGTCGAGAGGATTATTTATCTTTTGCACAGTCTCTGTCTAATAATCAATAAGAAAAAATGCAAAAAAAAAAAAAATTACACGTGCTACATCTTCGACCACATCTTCGCTTACCATCAGATGAGATAGTAGTGGTCAAACGCATGCCTATCAATAATAATTTAAAAAAACTCACAGATAAATCAAACTCAGCTTAAATAGTCTAACTTTTATAAAATTTTTACTGGCACGCCTTTAGTAGGTATGTTCTGTCTAATTGTCTTTTTCTAAAATTCTGAAATTAACTGATCAGATAGTGGCTTACGATTTTCGAAATTTCTTTTCACTGCTTCACAGTGTATATTGCATAGCATAATATCATTATCAGCCTTTTAATATTCTCACTACTAGGTATTCTCACTACTAGGACACAGGCCTCCTCTCTGTGAGGGTGTGGGCCGTAATCCACCACGCAGGCCCAATGTGGGTTTGAGGATGTCACATGTCTTCGAATTTTTGGTTCTATATCACGACGCTTTACGCCATCTACAGGATATTATGCACAACACTTTGCCGTCCGAGTAGATCGCAAACGACGAAATGTGAAGTACCAGTGACATCATGAAAGGTCACAAATACATACAAGAACGAGAAGTGAAGACACACAGCTATCGGTCTACCCGCCTATATAAACGGGCATCACGGAGGAGCTCGTCACCCTCATAGTTTGACCTGCGAGATGCCACACAAAAAAAAAGGAGCTCGTCACTCGCTACTTAGACGGCTCAGTGGTCGATAACCCCGCAGTCACCATTGTTGTCTAAAGCTTGAACTGAGCGGAGGCCCCGTCGCCCTCAATAACAGTCAAGCTAGGAGGTTAAAGGATAGCCCCTCAGTCCATAACTAGAACCACTAATTCCGAACATTGTATGTCAAGCGCTGAAGAAAGTAAATAAACTTGTAACTGTCATCCAACGTTGGTTTCATTCCACAGCCACCATCATATTGTTATAGTTCTAATAAATAGGATAAACCAGTTTCCTCACGATGTTTTCCATCACCGTTTTGAAGTCAGTGGTGATTAAATAATTTACAAAAAGTAAAGCGCCTGCTTAGGTTCGGACCCGCGACTTGTAAGTCGCGGTCATTACCACATGGATGGATATTACAAACAACTATTTTATTTCTTTCAAAGGTGTTTTCTATCTCTCAATTACAAAGAAATCGCTCCGGTCTTTCTACGTCCAGATTGACGAAGAACCAAACAATCGAGCAGTCCCTAATCTCCTCAATAAATTACTTTTATCTTCAAGATTTCCCAAGTAGCCCGATCTGGCTGAACTAAAGGCTTTTATAAATAATGTGACAATCGGTTTCGAAAATAATGTTGTTTTCTAGATAGTAGAGTTTAGTGCAGGGAATAAAGATAAGAAAAAGGTATTGTTTATTGAGACCAAACTGTTTATTGTCTTTTGAAAACGGTGTTTGGTAGTCTATAGTACTCGTAAAAAATAATAGTTTGAAAGCGTTTATTGAAACAGTCACCTGTCCTTGTTTTCAAGTTCTTCTAACTGAAATAATTATGTGTAAATTGATGTTTATAACCCTTTAAGTAGGAATGTGTGGCTGTGTATGTAGCTTGCTTGTGCTTATCAAAACAGCAAATCTATAGACATAAAATTCAAAGTTACTGACTGACTGATATATCAACACACAACCTAAACCACTGGTCCTAGAGACATGAAATTTGGAGAGTGTGTTCTTTGTGAAGAGTAGGTATTCACTAAGAAAGAGTTTTTCGAAATTCAACCCTTAAGGGGTGTAAAAGCCCGGGCCTGCGGACGGCGAGCAGTGGGTAGCTCGCCGTCCGATCAGCACCAGGCCCGTGAGTCGACGGCGCGTAGTGTTCCACGCGCGCCTCAAAGAGATTATTGTCAGCCACCACTGACGGGGCCTATCGTGGCCGGTGCCTGCATGCCTAGGGGTAGCGGATAAATTCTGAAAATGAGTTACCGCACCCCTGCGCACTCAGGCAGGGAAGGAACAGGGGTGGGTTTTAGTCAGTAAGAGTCTGACACGTGGATGATTTACCACCCACATAAAAAAAAAAAAAAGTGTTGAAAGTTTATATTGGGGGAAGTTAGTAGTTCCCCTTATTCCACGCGAGTGAAGCCACTGGCAGAAGGTAGTTTAATATATATTACTAGCTTACCCGGCGAACTTCCTACCGCCACAGAATCAATAAACATTAAAGCCGTTTCAAAATGTATGAGAAAATTAATATTCTTCATACCTTTTTTTCTTGAATTTTTCCGATGTTTTAATACGAGTAGTTATTCTGCTATTTGGGGCGGAGAGAAATCCAACAAATCAAAAAACCTAAAATTCGGTCCACCCGTTCTTGTATTATAAATGGTGTTACTAACCCGGCTTTGTTTTATATATAAGACTAGGCCCGGAGAACTTCGTACCTCCCAAAATCCAATAAATGAATCCATTCTCGAGATATCAATGCATGGGAAAATGATTTTTTTTTTTCATTTTATTTTTCGTGAAATTTTCCGATGTTTTAATAGTTATTCTGTTATTTGGGACATAGAGAAATCCAGCAAATTAAAAATCATTCAAATCGGACCAGCCGTTATTGAGTTATAAATGGTGTAACTAACCCGACTTTGTTTTCTATACAGGGTGTAACGGAAAGGTGTGGTCATGTTTAAAGAACTGCATCTGCCCATCGATATGAACCACTTTCTTCAAAAAAACCAGCGCAAAATCTCTAAAAAAAAATACCTCACATACAAATATTGATCAATCAGCTGATGAAAACTTTGTATGCAAAGTTTAATTTTTTTTTTGGGAATTTTCTATTTTTTAACCGACGAAAAAAAGGAGGAGGTTCGCAATTCGACCGTATATATATATATATTTTTTTTTTTTTTGTGTATGTTCAGCCCTCACTCCGTCATTTATGAACCGATTTTGATTATTCTTTTTTTTGTTAGATAGGGTATACCTCAAGGGTGGTCCCATGTCAAGGAAGTCAGGATCTGACAGTGGAAACCTGATAAAATTGAGAGAAAACCTTGAAAATTGTGGGCACGTTTAGCGTTTCTGTATGTATGTTCGGCCTTCACTCCGTTATTTATGAACCCATTTTGATTATTCTTTTTTTGTTAGATAGGGTATACCTCAAAGATGGTCCCATCATGAGGAAATCAGGATGTGACAATGGAATCCTGATAAAATTGAGAGAAAACCTCGAAAATTGTGGATACGTTTAGCGTTTCTGTATGTATGTTCGGCCGTCACTTCGTTATTTATGAACCGATTTCGATGATTCTTCTTTTCTTGGATAGGGTATACCTCAAGGGTGGTACCATGTCAAGGACATCAGGATCTGATCCTGGAATCCTGAAAAAATTGAGAGAGAACCTCGAAAATTGAGCACGAATATTGTTTCTGTTTACTTTTCATATCTTAATCAGGTATTTGCATTTAGGAACCATCACATCATGAAACTGAGCTGATGATGGAAACCATAGCTTTCCTAAACAATAGAAGTTATATATAAAAACTAGTTTTAGTGACAAATACCACTTAATATGGTTTGAAGAAAAGACGTCTTTACAGTATTGGAGGTAACCTCAACTGGTCAATATCCTGGGAACTTCATGGAAGGATGGTTATTTCATCAGCTCAGTGGCAAGAGGAATAATGAAGAATTAGAAATTAGCCTCAGAGTGTTACAAGATGATGCGAGCCACAAAAAATCAAAAAATAAAAAACTTTTTAACAAAAAAATTAACCGACGAAAAAGAACTAAAAAGCAAAAAATAAATAAAACTTTTAAGTCTTGAGTAATGAGCATATTTACCTACATAAAATATCAAATTTTATATAAACTAATTTTGAGTCGGCGCCAATTAATAAAATGATTAATTACCTACTTACAGCCTTCTTCATTTGTAAGTACTTATAAAATTTAGATATTTAATAATCAGATTGTTGTTTGGCGCCGACTCAAAATTAGTTTATATAAAATTTGATATTTTATGTAGGTAAATATGCTCATTACTCAAGACTTAAAAGTTTTATTTATTTTTTGCTTTTTAGTTCTTCTTCGTCGGTTAATTTTTTTGTTAAAAAGTTTTTTTCTTAGAAAAAATTGTTCATTTCCATGGGCAGAACCGGTTCTTAAAATATGACCACACCTGTCCGTTACACCCTGTATAAAGATTTAATTTATTATATTAATAAATTAAATATATTAATTATTATAAATAATTAAATATATTAATAATAATATAATATGTATATATTAATTATAAGATAGATATTTAAAGTATCCATCAAATGGTCACCCTACGACAACAAGTCAATTCAGAATACCAATATTTTGCAAAATCAGGCATATTTATGAAAGAAGAAAAGTTCACAAGACCATAAAAGAAGAGAAAACAGCTTAGAATAATACCCCATTGAAACCTTTATTATGCTCAATTGCTTTTATACAACTTTCAAACAAAAAAACTCGCCCTCAATCAGTATCACAATGAAAAAATAATTGATCCTCAATGTCCAATCGTTTTCGATTTTTATGCATACAAAAACATTTACATTTAAATTGGTTAGCGAATTTTTGAAAGCAAATTGTTGGTGTTTGTTGGGGAAATATTTGATTTTGACTATCAAATAAATGTTTGCAAAAATTGTTACAGCTTGATTTTTAAAAGTAGTAATTTGTTTATCTTCATCAACATCATCATAATCTGCCTAGCCTTTTCCCAACTATCTTGGGGTCGGCTTCCAGTCTAACCGGATGCAGCTGAGTACCAGTATTTTACATGGAGCGACTGCCTATCTGACCTCCACAACCCAGTTACCGGGTAATACGATACCCTTTGGTAAGACTGATTGTCAGACTTTCGGGCTTCTGACCTGTAACGACTGGCAAAGATCCACGATTGACAGCCGGGACCAACTGCTTAATATGCTTTCCGAGGCACGGAGGAGTCTCCGTATGTAATAATGGTCACCCAACCATGGACCAATAATAAGTAATTTGTTCATCTTCATCATCATAATTTCAGCCAGAAGACGTCGAATGCTGGACATAGGCGTCCTCCAAGTGACGCCACTACTGGGCTTGTGCATTTTGCTACCAGATTCCCGCAGCTCTAACCAGGTCATAGGTCATTCTTATGGGAGACCTTCTGTATTGATTGTTGAATAGATTTGAAAAGTGGCCTCACTTACTCGCCGTCGACCGGACGCACTCAGGATGTGGAAACTGCTCCGATTCGTCCCGGGACAGGCTGATAGTTTTACGGGTTTCACAAGGTTTAGGCCGTGCTAGTGGGAAGTTATATGTCTCAGGCACTCGGGTTTTGTTCCTTTTTTGTTAATTTTAAGCACATGTAATGACAGCTTTGCAGGCTCCGTTCGTACATTGAAGCGACTGACGTGGCGCCACACGCGCGCGCTTGGATGCATCGGGAACTTTTCTCAAATAGCGCGCGTTAATTGGCGCAGAGATAGGGCGTAGGAGTTCCGGCGGGAGTTATAGTGCAAGCCAAAGCAAAAACTTCCTCGCGAAGAGGGAGGCGGCATACGTTAGGGAGGCTCAACAACAGCCGAGTCGCCCTAGCGCCCCCAGCCGCGACCGCCGCAGGAAACGCCAGGGGCCGCGAGACGATCTCCGGCCACCGTAGACCCGGGCCTGCGGACGACGAGTAGTGGGTAACTCGCCGCCCGATCAGTACCAGGCCCGAGAGTCGACGGCGCGTAGTGTTCCACGCGCGCCTCAAAGAGTTGTCAGCAAAGTGAAGGGGCCTGCCAAGGCCGGTGCCTGCCCGGGGGTGGAGGATAAATTCGAAAGAGTTACCTCGCCCCCGGGCACTCGAGGCAGGGAGGAACAGGGGTGGGTTTTAGTTAGTAAGAGTCTGACACACCCTTCCGCTCCACCCTAGAGCGGAAGAAGTCATAGGATGATTTCCCACCCCCCAAAAAAAAAAAAAAAAACTTAACACCTTCCAACCACTGCGTCTTCGGGTACGCAGACGCCATGCGCTGATGGGGCCATTGGCATTCTTCTGTCTCTTCTTTTGCGCCATCTGGTCTAAACAGCTGCCAGGGTTGCGGGAATGATTGAATGAGTCACCGACGGCCTTTATTTTTGGCACAGGTAACTGAAGGATCACGTATGAGTTTTAGGGCCGATATCACCAATGAAACTTTATTTTTATTTATTTATTTATTTAAAACCACATTTGTATACAAAACAATTGTAACGTTAACAACTGCAGAAGTGCAACACTGTGTCGCAGTTATTAACGCCCGCAACCGTAGTTAACATGATAAAAGGATTCTATCTTAAAAGGTTCGAAAATTTGACAGTTTAAAAAGGAAATTACATACATCGAAAATCAAACCAATGTCAAATCCAAAACAAGAACAAAATTAAAAATTATCCAATACATAATAAAAAATTAAAACTAAAAACAAAATAAAATCAAATCAAAAAATAATAATCATATTATAAACCAAAAATTAGTCAAAAATAATCAGAGGTAATTCAAAATAAAGTCAGAAATATATCAAAAATAATCAAAAATAAGTAAAAAAAAAATAAAAATAGTAAAATCATAACAAAGCAAAATAAAATAATCGGAATTAAATTTAATTTAATCAAACTGAAATCCAAAATAGAATAACATTAGAATGAATAGAATAAAGCACGAAGCGTCAATAAAATGAGTAGGTGCGAAATGCGTGGGGATGGTTTACTAACTAATCGCGATTAGTTAAACTAAACTCAGTTTATGCTTTTAATAGAGATTAGAGCTTCATTTTGCGTTTCACCACTACAAACTAAACCAGTTTAAGCTTAACTTAGTTTAAATTCTAAACGCCCAGTTTTCGGTGAAACGCAAAATGAAGCTCTAATCTTGATTAAACGCATAAACTGAGTTTAGTAGCTAGCTGATTGCGATTAGTTTCATTGGTGAAATCGGCCCTTAGTCAGTAAGAGTCTGAAATGCCCTGAGGTCCAACCCAGAAAAAGGTTCAATAAAAAAACCAGCTTACAATCTTCCTTGCAAAGTCAAGATTTAACCCCTAGGTAATTATGATTTTCCATACATTATGACGTACCTTATCTACCCAGGTAACAAATCTCAAAATCAATCATCCTAAACCTCAATGCTAAAATAATACTATTTTCCAATATACCAAAAATACCAGAAAAATAAAACCCAGACTTGAACTCCCGAAGGGATTTTTGAAAGCAAAAAAAAGAATCGTAAAACTTATTTTTCTTTATCACCAAAAAGTTTGGGCTGACGCATCACTCCCAAATGTATAATTGATCTCAAGGAAACCTCTTTATCACTTTCCATAGGGAAACTCCTCGATAAGGAAGCGAGTTCACAACAGGGAGAAAAATTCACTTGTTTTACAGAAAAAAAAATTAACTTGAATTAAAGCATGACACAATACCACGTACGTAACTAATATTAATAATATTATTTCTAAAGGAAAATGCTCTGTAATTTTCCTCTTGAAGACGTTCAGAGAAATACTATTGCGACGGGATTGTTTTCCTTCGATGGCAATAGTAGCTACCTAATCTAAATATACACATAAACAAAAAATAAAAACTTTTAGCTAACTGAAACTAAAAATAATCCTAAATATGGCGGCGAAAAATCGGTAAATCGGTAGTTTGGTAATATGCCCAAAGAACTGGCGGCATTGCCACGTTGTATTGCAATACTTACAGACTACCAGTCGACAGCGATGTGGAGGAATTTTTCGACGCGTTATTTAGAACAATAATTATGTAATATTAATAATCTATTTAAAGAGTATTAATAATTTATGAATATTTTTAGTATTAGCTAGTTAAAAGTTTTTAATAATTGTTTGAATTGCCAAAAAAAAAATTGCCAAAAACCCAATTCACGCGTTTTAAACAGCTATTATCACTATTACCCAAGGTCTTTAGTCCTGTGAAAAGGTTCATACACCCGGAACCTGACAAAGTCTGTAGTTACACGATGGCCGACTGTCAACGGGGACTGACAGATGCCGGACACATGACGCGCGCTGGGCCTGAAAGGTTAAGTGTCTATTAGTTAAAGTTATTAAGATTATTTTTGGTTTCTTATATATCTATGTATCGGGTGTTAAAAGACAGTTTCCGAAGCCGAAAGCCACATATTCTACCCATTATTTGGATTTTTTTTTCCACTAGACCATACCTGGGAATCCACTGGTTCTGGAGATATTGAAGGTCAAAGTCGCAATATTTTTTTTTTACTCTAAATAAAAAATAACGTTTTTTTTTCATGCCTAAAAATAAAAGCCACTTTGTTAGATGTACAGTATGCGTAGTTGACGGCTTTGTGATGTGTCTTTTTACACCCTGTAAATAAAAAAAAAGGCCTGACTCAATGACTCATCAACGCTCAGCCCTTGGACTTGGAAAGCTGACTTTTTCACAGGTGTGGTTTGTAAAACGTAAACGAGGAATAAGAAAGAATTTTTCAAAATTCAACCAATTATCCGACAGGCTCCGGATTAGCCGACACTGTTAAAAACCTATTATTGCATCTCCGATGTGGGGCACGCGGGGCCTGGCGGGTCTGGCTGGGGATAAAAAGGGATTGAAAGTTTATAACGGGAGAAGTACTAATTCCACGCGGGTGAAGCCGCTGGCAGAAGTTAGCACATAAATAAAGTTGTATAAATAAATTACCTATCTAGATTCATAAATAAATTACCTATCTAGATTCAAAAATAAATTACTTATCTAGGTTCAAAAATAAATTACCTATCTAGATTAAAAAATAAATTACCTATCTAGGTACAAAAATAAATTACCTATCTAGATTTATAAATAAATTACCTATCTAGATTAAAAAATAAATTACCTATCTAGGTACAAAAATAAATTACCTATCTAGATTTATAAATAAATTACCTATCTAGATTAAAAAATAAATTACCTATCTAGGTTCAAAAATAAATTACCTATCTAGATTAAAAAATAAATTACCTATCTAGGTACAAAAATAAATTACCTATCTAGATTTATAAATAAATTACCTATCTAGATTCATAAATAAATTACATCTAGATTCATAAATAAATTACCTATCTAGGTTCAAAAATAAATTACTTATCTAGGTTCAAAAATAAATTACCTATCTAGATTAAAAAATAAATTACCTATCTAGATTTATAAATAAATTACCTATCTAGATTCATAAATAAATTACAACTAGATTCATAAATAAATTACCTATCTAGATTCAAAAATAAATTACTTATCTAGGTTCAAAAATAAATTACCTATCTAGATTAAATAATAAATTACCTATCTAGGTACAAAAATAAATTACCTATCTAGATTTATAAATAAATTACCTATCTAGATTCATAAATAAATTACATCTAGATTCATAAATAAATTACCTATCTAGGTTCAAAAATAAATTACCTATCTAGATTCAAAAATAAATTACATATCTAGGTTCAAAAATAAATTATATCTAGATTCATAAATAAATTACCTATCTAGATTTATAAATTAATTACCTATCTAGATTCATAAATAAATTATATCTAGATTCATAAATAAATTACATCTAGATTCATAAATAAATTACCTATCTAGATTCACCTAAACATTCAAACATAATACAATCCGTATCCTCAATTTCCTGACAGACTACTTAATCACGTCATTCCTTGGTTTCGTTTGAGGCCCTTAATATTCCCTCTCTTCCTTTTCTAATCCTTATTCCATTTCATTTGGGGTCGTCCCTTCTGTGGGCCTTCAGGTCAATCTGTGCTGGGTCATCGGCAACTTAATTGCATGCAACCGTCTTTTCCTTAGAATCTTAGATGAATTCCCTTGACCTAGTTAACTACACTCGTACAAAAGGACATGTTACTTGAAGAATGTTATTTACTGTCATTGTGTCCATAAGGGCCTACCTCCGCGTAAGTGACGCCCTCATTGAATAAAAAATCGTATCTTAGCATAGAAAATAAAGATTAAAAAATCCTATGTTGCGTTTGTTACAAAGAGGATAAGGTATTTTTAAGTGGTTAAAACAGGACTCAAAAAGTTTCGTATCCAAAGTTATAGTAAGCAAAAGTACCAAAAACGGCCGTTTATGACACTTTTGCTTACTACTTTGGATACGAAACTTTGAGTCCTGTTTTAACAACGTAAAATATCTTATCCTCTTTGTAACAAACGCCACATAGGATTCTTTAATCTTTATTTTCTACGCTTCGCTACGATTTTTTATTCAGTGAGGGCGCCACTTGGCGGATATATTTGCCTTAAGTTGGCAGTTATACATATTTTTTGTACTTGTAGAAAATTGTCAATTCGTCATCTCGATGACTTTTAGACCAAACGTGCAAATGAACGTGTTCTATCATCACTCCACCAATTGTTGTTTGAGGGATAGATGATTCCATTTCAGGGTTCCGTGCCTGAAGGGTAACCAACGGGACCTTATTACTAAGCCTCCGCTGTCCATTTTTTAGACTATTTTTTGGTTAGTTGATTTCATTTTTATTTTGTTTGGGTGGCTTACAGCTAACAATATAGTACCAAGTTAGATCACGACAAGAAATTTACATTTTGCTAAGGAGTACATATTGTTCATAACAGTTACAAATAACATATTACACGGAGTTTACTAAGAACAGAAAATATGACATAAACGAACTAAAGTAAACAAGAGTCTTCCATCTTAGACCACATCATCGCTTACCATCAGGTGAGATAGTGGTCAAACGTGAGCCTATCGATGATAAAAACTAGCCAAGTGCGTATCGGATTTCGCATATTAAAGGTTTTTTTAATAAAGTATACGTTGTAATAAACATTATCACCAAATTTCAAATTCATAGGCAAATGGGAAGTTAAAAAATTCTTCAGAACCTAATTTTGTGACATACGACGGACGGAAAGACAAACGGACACGTGAGAGACAATAATAGGGCTCCATTTGGACCCTTCGGGTACGGAACCCTAAAACCGGCCAAGTGCGAGTCGGACTTCGCGCATTTTGGGTTCCGTGCCATATGAGGGAAATCAATATTTTGGTATTTTTTGTTAAAATATACGTAATAATAAACATTATCACCAAACAAGTTTTATGCCAATGGGGAGTAAAAAAATTCTTCGGAACAAAATTTTAAGACAGACAGACGGTCACGTGAGTGACAGCAATAGAGCTCCGTTTGAACCCTTCGAGTACGGAACCCTGAAAAAAGAACTATAAATGACTACGTTTTTTAAAAGCAAACTGTGAAACTATACCAATGGGCAATTCTGAAATAACGCGTTTTTTTTAAGGCAGTGAAACTCTTATATTGTAATAAAAAAATTCCAGAAGTGACCAACATTTTCATAAGGTAATTGTACCCATACAAAACTTAGTTACCAAATATCGAATCGTATCAAATCTAACATAATTGTAACCGAAACTATGAAACATAGCGATACCCATAAATCAATTTCGCCAACTTACCCCAGAAAAGACGGCCAAGACACTTCTATGACATATGCTACGAGACTCACAAAGGAAACCCAACCTTAGCCTGTATCAAATAGAGTTCAGAAACTATTGCAAGCAATATCTGACTTTTTTTCAAAAAAAAAGGTCCCTGTAATGGCCACAGCTCTTCTGATAAGGCATAAAATAGTGCCTGAGGTTGTAATTTAAGTGATTTTGACAGAATATATTGCCTTAAGGGACGATTTGCTAATACTATTTTATCTGAAATGCTTTATGTGGTAGTGTGACGTTCCTTTTTATGTCTTTCCAAGAGATACTGATGCTAGAGCCGATAAATGTAAGCCGGATGGAAAAATACGACGCACCGTAAGAGTTATATGTGTTCGTTGAAGTTTCCAAGTGTATTTCGTAAGGAAAATGATATTTGTGTTGTTGCTGGTTATGGTTCTGGATTAAATGTTGTGAAAGGAAGAAAATAACCATGTTGTGGATATAAATAAATAATTATCGTATATTAAGCAAACAATACCACTGGAAATCAAGTAGAATGATGTACAGAGCTCCTAGATTAACAGAGCTCCTAGATTTACAGAGCTCCTAGATTTACAAAGCTCCCAGATTTACAGAGCTACTTGATTTAAAAGCTCCTAGATTTACAGAGCTCCTAGATTTACAGAGCTCTTAGATTTACAGAGCTCAAAGATTTACAGAGCTCCTAGATTTACAGAGCTCCTAGATCCCCCTGTGATGCAAATTCACAACACTTAGAAACACAAAAATGGTGATTTCAAATTACTTACCAATTTTCAGATCCAACTAATGTTTGTAGTCGATTTAAGCCCAGATTCACTGACCATCGTTCAAGCCGGTATACAAGCCTATATTATTATCTTCCCGAAGATTTGTTCTACAAGATAGCATAGAAATACCAGGCATCCAATACTACCGTTAATAGTCTTGCTTCGGTCATAGTTGCGCACACAGCTCTCGCATCAATAGGCTCTATTCCGACAGCAACCAAAGGAGGCTTCTGGCTGAGGTTCTATGTCAATGGAATATGTGCTGTGAAGTCTGTCGAACATATCGTGTTGAGTAGCGTAACGAAGCAAGTAGACTAACAATAAATTAATAAAAATGGAATATAAAAAAAACGACTGCTAAACACCACAAAAAAGTCCCAAATAAGTGACTTTTTAAGCGGCTTAATGCAGTATTTGACCATTGAAAAACCAGCCCTAATTTTCATTATTTATTTTCATTTTTATTTTTTTATTCATCAAAACAAGTTTCTTGTTACAAAACTTTACCAGGCACACCATTAGACCTCTGGGGTCTGTCTTAGCATGCCATGACCAGAGAGTTGATCAACGCGCCATTACACAGTCTTTAAATTTGATTTTAAAATTTATTGAAAAAAAACGAGAAAAACGAGATTACACACTTAGAGGAACAAGAAAAAAAAATAGGAACAAGACAGTCAGTATAGGTCATTTTTTATTTAATTATCATTTATACGAAATAATACAGGATTATTCATATTAAATAGCAACCAAAAACTACTTGGGTTTAAACTTGTGCTATCATAAGTCTATGAGTCTACCATGAGTATCTTACAACCTTCAGCTCAAAGACGTTAGTTCGGTCGAGCCGAATATTCTAACTGAATATAATACTATAACCAAACCTTCGGTCGAACATCATTTATTATGTTCTAGATGTATTAAATTCCAATATTATTATTATATACATAAGTAATATTATTATTTAAAAGTAATATACGTTCCGTTTTGTTTGCTGTGGTTATCTCCTAATGTCATTGTCATTGATCGAGGCGTCATAGACCTACGTTTCGTCTATGGCGTGTAGTGTTGCACCGCACCAGAAACGAGATCACTAGGCATTGGTTAATTAGTTTAGTTTTATTTTATTTTTGCTTGGATACTAGGCTTTTGAAAATTAATGTGCGTTTGTAATCTGTGCAAAATAAATATTTTTTCTTTCTTTCTTTTCGTTCTATATTTATTGTAGGCATTATTAGGTTTACGTTGATTCTGTTAGCATCTCAAGGTCGGGTGACCTTAAACTAAATAACAATTAAACTCATAGTCCCGTCACTACAGCCAATTAAATCAGTCATTTCCACTTAACCTTTTGTCAATCCCCGTCCAAATTACCATTTAGACAAAGAGTTGACAACTTAATCTTCACAAATCCTACAAAACAACTTATAAACTGCCAGATTAAATCAATCAGGACTCTTCAAAAATTAAACAAAGTTTCTGTACAATGTAAATCTGACCGAAAGTCGGTCTTAAACGGATGAACGGCTCGAAGTGCCGTAACCGGGCGTTGTCCGATGTAATCCGGGTAAATCGCGGCCGTATTTGGGTGTTGGTCCGGTTAAGCACGATCTACAGGTGGTCTTGTACCTTAACTTTTCGGTTTTTGTGATTTTTTGGCGAATGATTTGGCTTGAATCAGCCGATGTCAATGTTCTCACGAAATAAGGTTAGATATTGTGACTGTGTAGGTACTCTACTTTTCATATTTTTTTCATGACTTTTTGTACTCTTCGCAAAAACAGTTCAATCATAGTTTTGGTATATTAAATTGGGATGATTATTTTTATTTCCTACATTATAGTGAGATATATTTTGGAATCGTCTCCTCGAGCTGGATGGTCCTTCTGGGACAGTCGGGAAGTCACTTTTCTATACTAGATTTTTTAACTTCAACTTTTGATTACAGCTGCAATATTTCTCATTTGTTAGATAGGTATTGCTGTATCACCATGTTAGTGTGGCACAGTTTTTTATGAAATATGCATTAGAACTAAAATATATGAATAAAAAAAATACACACACTATAATGCCTTTGACACATATATTCTTTGGGTTATGGTTCGCTGTCATTTCATACAATGTTTATGGTCTTTGATAATAAAACTTCAATGGTCAAATTTCAATCACCGGGTGATTACTAGTATGAATAAAGATCTATATTACCATTAGCGCTCCAAAAAAGCTTAGTGTTTCCAACTTAATCCCTGACCTATCTTCTACAACACCCACAATAAACTACACTATATTTTCTTTAATTCCGACCATATTTTTCTACAGCAAACCAGAAAATACTCTCTCATTCTGCGTCGTAAACACAATCCAAGAAAATAAACTCTCTGACAAAGGACGATTCTAAAAAAAACAATTCAATCTAAAAACGAATAGGAAAGCTCGTGTAATGTGGAGAAAAAAGCGAATAATCGATTACCATAATCAATTAGGGTTCCTTTAGGAATCGTATCAATAACATTCGTTGAAAAGGTTCCAGTACTTAATCTTGTAAATCAACAATCCTCGATTGGGTTCTGATAAACTGGAGATACGAAAAATAAATGTTAAATATGTAAATGTGTTCTGGAGATATTAATAAAATCTGTTTCTTTTACTAGCTTTAATTTAACTTGCAATGTTCGTATGTAAGATGTTCGTTTCAAAATTTGCAAACCATTTTTTTTCCACTATTTGTTGGTTTCCGATAGAGCTGAAATTTGGCTTACTTATGTTAGTCCGGTGATAATGTAATATTATGATACCATTATGGTACAGATCAGCTCTGATGATGGTGACGGAATGAAGGGACTGAAACTCCCTGATGGCAAATGGTCGTTTTAGGTCCAAAAACAATTGTTATTTAAACCAATAGTGAAAGTAAAAAATTATCCTATAAAACTTAGTACGGGTATAAAAAGCCTCCTTTATCCTAATCAAGATCAAGGTCTACCGGTACACCAAATTTAATCCAAATCTGTTCAATCGTTGAAGCGCGATTGTTTTACAAACATACAGATTTTTTTCATTTTTAACCGACTTCAAAAAAGAGGAGGTTCTCAATTCGTCTGTATGTTTTTTTTTGTATGTTTGTTACGCGATATCTGAACCATTTGTCCATTTGTAAATAGATTTTGATTATTATTTTTTTGTATGATACTTCAGAAGTGGTCCCATATAAATTTTATCGAAATCGATTCAGCACTTTAAAAAAAAAACAACATAAACAAAAAATTTGTATACACAGATGACGTTTTGGTTGTCTCCAAATTTCTAATTCCATGTTATTGGTGTTATCTATTCGGGCATAACTTTAATATTAGTTTTACTTCTGGTGTACAACAACAATAAAAAATTAATTTAAAAAAAATTAAAAAGTGAAAAATAAAAAACATTTTTCAAAAAATACAACCGACTTTTAAAAATTGCAAAATAACTTTAATTTCGGAAGTCGGTGTCAAATAACGAAGACACAAAAAAATGTATACACCGAATTCCGAAATTAAAGTTGTTTTGCAATTTTTAGAAGTCGGCTGTATTTTTTGAAAAAAGTTTTTTTTACATTTTTTTTCACTGTTCAAATTGTTTTCAGTAATAATGCCTGTAAATTTTATATCCCTTTGGTACCTATTAATAATAGACACGATTTGTGCAAATAAAATAATTCTAAAGACAAAAAAAACAATTAATCAGACATTTTTGCTCGGATAGCTCAACAAAATATAAGGAGCTGTTACGCACTTGGGTCATAATAATTTACGGAAGAACTGTGCATTATATTAAACAATAAATTCTAAATAATAGAGTTGGTAACCAGAGTAATAAACATAATATAAAATAAAAATTAATCACAAATGTATCTGCACCGAAATTACACAACAAAGCCAAGCATACTTGCACCCCCAAAGCAAACGTAACTCAACCCCCTATTTACAAATTACAAACGTAAATTTGTTCTTAGTCAACAAATCGTAAATCCATCTTATAAACAGACTAGGATAGTGAAACGATAATGAGCCCTATTGGTGCAAAATCACGAGCGAACGACGCCAGTGACAAATTCACTGCTAGAGACCACGCCGACTCGACTGATTTACGTTTGGAACATACTTACGTTATGACACGGCAGAACTAAGGTAGATTTGGATAAAATAAAGGAGTTGAGGAGAATTAAATGAGACCGCTAGATGAATCAGAAACATATTGCCAGTCTTGGAAATTTTTGTAAGTCTGTGTCTTCAGCCCCCCTAGTCATATTACATTTCTATTATCGTTTACGCTAACGCTTAGAACAAAATGTATGGCAATGAGATTACCTGCGTAGATAAATGTCACGTGACTTATCGCAGGTAATGTCATTGCTATACATTTTGTACTAAGCGTTAGCGTAAACGATAATAGAAATGTAATATGGCTAGGGGGGCTGATAGCTTCAACCTCTAGGCAAGCGTGATCCATCGTCGACCACATTATCGGTTGACCACTAGCAAGTTTATCAATGATATAAATAAATGTAAATAGGTACAGGTGCCCATGTGTGTATTCTTTAACCAGATTGGATTTACCGACATCATTATCTAATGAATTTACTTAAAAAAAACATTAACCTCCTTCAGGGGCAGTCAAATAAAAAATCGATAACTTTTAAAGTAGTTTGAACAAACAATACCATTACAGAAAATTAATAACAAATTACAATGTGTCTATTACAGAATAGTGGTTTTGTGGAGTTTACTGCCACGCATATTAGAGAACGGAGTAATTTACAAAAGAAATATATAATTAATTAGTTGACCCGACAGACGTTGTCCTGTCTTAGCTATGAACTATCAAACGCGCCAAGTGCAAAAATAGTCTTTCAATTTTAAATTTAATTATTTAATTTTAAATTTTCAAATTTGCCGCGCAACTTTCTTAATTTTTTCTTTCATTAGAACCTTTTCCTGAAAACAACAACAACAAAACAAACAACAAAATAAGAATTAGCGAAATCGATCCAGTCGTTCACGCCTGATGCCATGACCAAGAAAATAAGGATTCATTTTTAAATATATATAGATTATCTGTATCTGCTAGCTTTCTGACAATATATAATTCTGTTTTTTTTTTAATTTTAAGTTACTAATATCTTTAGTTTATAGAAATTTTCTAACGGAATATATTCATGCGGAATATTTTCATTATTTCAGTTGGTTTTAATCAATTCTGTCTGTAATTGATCGGTATTCAGTTTAACATAACTGGTATTGTGAGTTTATAAGGACCCACCAATTAAGTACAATTAACTACTTCTGTAGTAATCAATTAAGTTCTTATTAACAAATAAATGTTTTAGGAATATATTACTTATTAGTACAAAGTTTTCTTAAAATGTAATTTAACTTTCACTAAAACTTTAAACTATATTTATTTTTCCTAAAAATGTACTCTTCCATGGGAACTCCAAAATAAAACAACAATATCTCAAAAGTATAAAATGGGAGAGCAGTGGTGGCCCAGGGGTATGAGAGCAGTGGTGGCCCAGTGGTATTGGCCGCGACTTACAAGTTGTAGGTCTTGAGTTCAAACCCAGGCAGGCGCTTTACTTTGTGTAAATTTTTTCATCACCACTGCTCTCAAAACGGTGAAGGAAAACATCGTGAGGAAACCGGCATACCCTAGAATAAAAATTCAAAGATATGTGACATCCACCAATCTACATTGGGCCCGCGTGGTGGATTACGGCCCACACCCTCTCACAAAGAGGAGACCTGTGCCCCAGCAGTGGGGAAATTAAAAGGCTGAGATGAGATGATAAAATGCTTTACATTTTACAGAAAGAAGGTTGAAAATCACCAAAAAAATCTCGGTCTGAACCATTATTGTCCGATAAATAGTTCAGAGATATCCTTTTTCTTCAGAGTCCACTGCATTGACGCAATTAATTACCAACAACTGAAAAAAAATCTGTATAAACACAACAGTAACATCGTGGCCGGTGCCTGCATGCCTAGGGGTAGCGGATAAATTCTCAACATGAGTCACCGCACCCCTGGGCACTCAGGTAGGGAAGGAACAGGGGTGGGTTTTAGTCAGTAAGAGTCTGACATGCCCTTGCTTGCATGCCCATGCCCTCCCGCTCCACCCAGAGCGGGAGAAGTCTTTGGATGATTTCCCACCCCCCCAAAAAAAAAAACATACTTGATATCGTGGGTTCAATTTGACCCGCCGATATCCAGTTCCTCCACTTCCAGTAAGTTTCCAACGCTGGGCTTTGCATCCGCCTCACCTTTTCATCTAGAAAGATTACATAAAAGCGCAAAAATGTATACAAGCATTTTAAAATTAAACAGCTTTTTTTGGTTGTGGTGGGTCCAAATTAACCCTTGATTTTGGCTAAGGGTTAACATAAAGCGTAACTGGCAGATCACTTAACGAAAAATTATAATATTCATTCATAATGATCGGCACTAATTGACATAAATATTAAATTCAGAAGGTAAAATTACTATCTGAAAAATATGCAAAGTGATATTTTACCTCCGCCGTTTCGGATCCAATCTCGAATATTTATTATGAACGCACATTCATATTTTTACAATAGTTTTTCTGATTATTACCATCAATCTTAAAACCAATCTTTATGTTACTTATTGTGTGTTACAAATACAATAAAATATTTATGTATAATTTGGTGTGAATGTCAAAGAAGTGATTGAGTATTTGTTAGGAAAATGAGCAAAAGCATTTGTTTTGAAGACGCTCTTGTCTAAAATTGTTGACAACCTAATTCAGGGCAAACCTCAAACGGCGCAAATATAACAACCTTATTGGGAGTTATATGTTTGAGCCGTTTGGGGTTGAAACACTAGGGTCATGGGGTCCGAGTGCTCATCGAGTTTTCCGTGACATCAGCAAACATTTAGTCGACTCTTCACGTGACCACGAATCAGCATTGCCATTCAACGTGGCAATGCTGATTCGTTGGCCGAAAAAAAGGCCAGCCCTGGGCACTTTTCCAATTGATGCGATGTGGACGAATTTTTTGATGGCCAATGAGCTCTACTCCTACCGGATCTTTTATGCCGCTTCTACATATTTTATTTATTAAGTTTTTTATTAGTTTAGTATAATATGTTTTGTAGTTATAGTCTGTTGAAAATAAAATTGCTATTCAGGGAATGTGTTTTTAATTTGAGAGCATTGGTAGCCCTATGGTAATGGCTTCGACTTAAGTGTCGTAGATCATAGGTTCGATCGAACCCAGACAGGCACTTTACTTAGTGTAAATTATTTCATCATTCATGTGACATACACTAACCCATATTGGGTCCATTTCCTCTCACAGAGAGGCCTGTGTCCCATAAGTGGGAATACTAAAAAGCTGATTTAGTAATTTTCTCAATAACAGGCCTCCCACCAGGTGAACCGCTAGTAGTTAGAGCCACAAAAGTTCACTGGATGCAAAAAAAACAGGATCAGTCGAAGTGACAACGCTTGAAGGAGGCCTATGTCTAGCAGAGGACGTGCGTGGGCCTGCGGACGGCGAGTAATGAGTAGCTTGGCGTCCGATAAGGACCAGGCTCGAGTCGACAGCGTGTAGTGTTCCACGCGCACCTCAAAGATATGTCAGCAGTAACTGACAGGACCCACTTGAGCCGATGCCTGCCTAGGGTCGTGGATAAATTCGAAAGAGAGTCGCCTCGGCCCTTGGCAATGGGAACTGAAGGAACAAGGGTGGGTTTTAGTCAGTAAGAGTCTGACACGCTCCACCCAGAGTGGGAGAAGTCATTTGATGATTTTTCACCCCCCAAAAAGAAAAACAAGGACGTCATTCAGGTAAAATTATGATCAGGAGAAATGTTAAACAGTGTTGAGCATTAGAATATTCATAAGTTAACAAAGGCGTGTGTGAATGGCGTGGCGTATGCGAAGTATGTCTTGCCCTTTATCGTTTTGCCTGGCATTCGACAAAACGCTAAGATAGACAAAGCCCCGAATATGTTGTGATTTTATTTTCTAACTCCAGGAAATTTTCGTTTGGAAAAGGAAAAATTGAAATATGTTTTACTCCGGTTATTTTTTCAATAAATTCCAAAGACGTACATATGTTGTTAGCTTTATAAATAATTTCCTTTATTCTTTATGTTCTTGTGTTTGCACGTAATTCTTGATTTTGTGTTTTTTTAGTTCTTCTTATGTTTTGTGTTAACTTTTTGTTCTGGATATAGATTTGTTTTTGTTTCTTTATATTGGGGTTTGCTTGTGAGACTATTTTATAGGTAAAATGGCTTCATTAGGACTATTTGCTACTTTGATCTTTAGCTAGTCTAGTGTAGTACGGAATTTCAATAGAAAGCGAAGCTTGTATTGTTTACCCGGGCCTGCGGATGGCGAGCATTGGGAAGCTCGCCGTCCGATCAGCACCAGGCCCGTGAGTCGACGGCGCGTAATGTTCCACACGCGCCTCAAAGAGATGAGTGTCAGCCACCACTGACGGGGCCCATCGTGGCCGGTGCCTGCATGCCTAGGGGTAGCGGATAAATTCTGAAAATGAGTAACCGTACCCCTGGGCACTCAGGCAGGGAAGGAACAGGGGTGAGTTTTAGTCAGTAAGAGTCTGACACGCCCTCCCGCTCTACCCAGAGCGACAGAAGTCATTGGATGATTTCCCACCCCACAAAAAAAAGAGCTTATATCGTTTGGCAAGTTCTTGTGTGAAGGACAAACAATTTTTTTTTCTTCCTTTAATTTTTGATTCAGAAATCGGTCACATTTTAATATGATAAACCTTCCTTATGCATTTCCGTAAAATACTTCAGGATATAATATAATTAAATTTCCATCAAGCCTTTTTTTTTTTAGTATCAACCTGGCTCACCTCCGTTGCACGCAGTTTACCTTGCAAACGAAAACCGATTGAATGATAATATATTTAATGCCTACTGCATCACTATAAATGCAATTTTCACGAGCTGAATTCATAGCGCGGTAATTAATTACTATCGGAAATAAAATATTATTTTTATTTTAGTTTGAAAAAGCTTAAATAACAGATTATATTGAAAGGCTACTGGATGCTTCACGAGAATTTGCGGAGTGAAATAAAATTGTTTCTGGATTTTATTTTAGTTGTTCTATTTATATGAATGTACGGCGTCCCGATAATACCGATTTAACTGATCATGTGCGATTCTCTGTTTATTTTAGATAAATCTTCAATTTTTTTTGCTAGCACGCCCAGTAGGCTTTTTTTTTTGGGGTTGGGAAATCATCCTATGGCTTCTCCCGTTCTGGGTGGAGCGGGAGGGCGTGTCAGACTCTTACTGACTAAAACCCACCCCTGTTCCTTCCCTGCCTTGAGTGCTCAGGGGCGCGGTAACTCTGTTTTGAATTTAGCCCATATGGCTGGATGGATTTTATCAAATAAGGTATCATCAGATTGGTATTCACAGCCAAGGTGACAAAGGCAATAAATATAATATGATATTTGCAAAAATAAAAAAATTGCCATATAGTAAGTTTGGTTGTTTTTAGAGTTCCGAAAGTCCAAATGAAAAAACGGAACCCATATAGGATCACTCGTGTGTCTGCCTGTATGTCCGTCTGTCACAGCCAATTTGCTCCGAATCTGCTGGAGCAATAGAGTTGAAATTTGGTACACATATGAGTATCTGTGACCCAAAGACGAACGTGTATCATAAATAAAAAAAAATTGGAATTTGGGGTTACATTTTACAGGTAAACCTACAAGGAAAAAAAATTTAAAAAAAACTTGAAAAATATGATTTGCTCGGAACCCTTTGTGCGTGAGTCCAACTCGCTCGACTTGGCCGGTTCTTTTAGAGACATGGCCATGTGGAATTTCAAAATAAAAGGTTTGATAAGGCGACTTCAAATATATAAGCGAGCAGTTTGATGCTACTCTATCTGCGATTAAAAAAAAAATACCACCAGCTGCATCAGACTGCCTGAAAAGTAACTTGTTTGTAACTTCTTAGTTATTTTTGACACAGCGGTATTTCGAATATTTTTAAGTTTTCGGCAGTTGTTATCACTGATCACTTTTTCCAGGCTTTTGGTCTACCCCTTCGAACGTTAAAAACGTTAATTAAATCATTAGAGTTCATTTTCGTCGATAAAAAAAAAACCTCCATTCTAGATCTTCAGTCTTCATTTAAAGACTTTATACAGTTTTAATGTTCCTTCTTTTATGGCAAGATGATACTAAAAAGATTTTTATTATTTGTTTATTACGCTACGTCTCTTTACACAAGGAAATGGTTAATGTCGTAAAAGGTAATAGGTTGCCAACCTTTTACTATTTTTAAGTGCATTTCAAGCAATGCGAAATGAGGAGAGTGCAAAGCTTTTCTAAATCTTGAGGTTTAAACGACCGGTCCTGTGTATCTCACATCCATCGACTACCCGTGACCCTTACCAGGTCATCGGTCCACCTTGTTAAAGGCCCTCCAACGGCACTCCCGAAGCTTTAGGCTCCATTGAACATCTGTTCTGCCAACAATGTGCCCTGCTCATTGCCACTTCAGTTTGCTGATTCTTCGGTTGGAGATCAGTATTCCAATATTTGGGGGCGTACCAAGTCGGTGATTCCAATCAATCAGCCTAGCCTTATCCCAACTACATTTAGGTCGGCTTCCAGTCTTACCGAATGCAACTGAGTACCAGTATTTTACATAGAGACTGCCTAATTAACCTCAACACGAAAACACAATACGACTTGTTACTGAAAGAAATGTTATCAATCTGCCTAGCCTTTTCCCGACTATCTTAGGTTCGGCTTCCAGTCTAACCGGATGCAGCTGAATACCAGTATTTTACATGGAGCGACTGCCTATCTGACCTCCACAACCCAGTAACTGGGTAATACGATACCACTTGGTAAGACTGGTTGTCCGACTTTCGGGCTTCTGTCGACCCGTAACGACTGTCAAAGATCCACGATTGACAGCCATGACCAACGGCTTATGCTTTCCAAGGTATGGAGGAGTCTCGGTATGTAAAGATGGTCACCTATCCATGGACCAACCCCGGCAAGCGTAGCTTAACCTGATGGATCGACCCGTGCGGCTGTTATAATTTCAGCCACGAGCTCCTCCTGCTGAAGGAAACGTATATTATAAGCTCATAAAAGTCAGTATCGTGCAGGTTCAAGAGCAAAAGAGACTCATGTCTGACTTTTGGCGCCGTTCAATGAAAAGCAGCTATTCATCATCATTCACATCGTCACAAGCACACGCGAGCCCAATGCAGGTTGGTGGATGTCACATATTACGAATTTTTGGTTTTAGGTACTAATTCCTGCCATCATCTGCATGCCTGTTTCCTCACGTTATGAGAGCAGTGGTGATAAAACCATTTACACAAAGTAAAGCGCCTGCCTAGGTTTCAACTCACGACCCACGGCTTGTAAGACGCGGCCGTTAGCACTGGGCCACCACGGCTCTATATTACTATGACCTTTCAAATGACATTATGCCATAACTTGATACAGCTGTGGGTCCAATACGCCCCTACTCTTTAAAAAGTCAGATATAACAGACTGCTTAAAGTATAACAGACGTAAGTACTTTCGTAGCGTTACTCGTGTGGGCTCTATTAATAAACCAACTACACTTACACCACAAGAGAAAACACACTCAGATAACTATCAATTCGGCCCAAAAGCATCCAAAACTATAATAATATATAGCTTTTGCGAAAGTCCATTTTCTACCCAAGAGACAATTTTCTCTAAAAACATAAAGGGAGGGTTTGAACCTTCACTGGTTCCACTAGGGAGAACCCCAACATGTCAAACAAGTCATATTTTCAGTAGAATTTGTAGGGTTATGTATTAGTTTTGGGGTTACAGCGTTTTTGGGTAAAATTTTGCGTTGCCAAATTTTAATGTCGGTGGTGATAAAATAATTAGCTAAATGGGTGTTTATTTAATAATTATGGATCTTAAATTTATTTGGGCTGTTTGGGTTTGCTTTGAGCTTCGAAGCAAAGAATAAACAATTTTTTATGCAAAGATTCGGGTAAAACCAAACACTTCAACTGAAAACTATGACACAATTGTTATTTGCATTGCTGTTTCAATTTTGTCGCACGAACAGTGGATGCTGTCGCACGAACAACCTGGTTGGTACAATAGATATATAGTACGCTTTGGCCGCCCTACTTTTCCGCATATAAGTGCAAAGTACTCAGGAGCATGTTTTAGATTATGTGTGTCGAAAATTATTTTTAAACACATACAACTTGCTGTACGTCAGATACTAATCCAACGGCCAATTGTAGATCCTGATTGCCTGGCTATATACCTAATCTACTCATCATCTTTTTAACCATATTCATGTTACTTGAGTTCGGCGAAACACTTTTTTACCCGACTTTAAAAAGGAGGAGGTTATCAATTCGGATGTTTATTTACATAATTTTTTTTAATGTATGTTCGGATGTAACTCCGCCATATGCCATTCGAAGATGACGGTTTGGTAAATTCATTTCTTGTTGGAAAAGGGTTTACCAAAATGTTCTTATTTTAATTTCATATAGATCAGATCGGAGGAGCTCGTGGCTAAAGTAATAACAGCCGCTCGGGTCGATCCATAAGGTTAAGCTACGCTTGCCGGGGTTGGTCCATCGATAGGTGACCATCTTTAAATACCGAGACTCCTGCGTGCCTCGGAAAGTACGTTAAGCCGTTGGTCCCGGCTGTCAATCGTGGATCTTTGACAGTCGCTACGGGTCGTCAGAAGCCTGAAAGTCTGACAAGCAGTCTTACCAAGGGGTATCGTATTACCCAGTAGGTAACTGGGTTGTGGAGGTCAGATAGGCAGTCGCTCCATGTAAAATACTGGTATTCAGCTGCATCCGGTTAGACTGGAAGCCAACCCCAAGATAGTTGGAAAAAGCTAGGCAGATGCAGATGAGGATAGATCAGATGATAAGTTTCAGAGATAGACAACGGAACTCTTCAAAAAATGACAGCAAATCAACCGCGATTGCTGCGATCGTATGTTTATGTATTGTTAACACAATTTAGTGGGGAACCGACTTCCAAAAAAAAAAAAAGAAAAAATATATATATACGGTCGAATTGAGAACCTCCTCCTTTTTATTTCGTCGTTCATAAAAGGGCAAAATAACTTTGCCAAAAAACGAAGACACAAACCAGAAACACCGACTTCCGAAATTAAGGTAATTTTTTTGTAAAAAAGTTTTTAATCTTCTTTCATTCTGTCCTGTCAACCTCCACGCTATCACTGACTCCCTTATCTTTCATCTCTCTGTCTGATACTCGTACAGTAGGAATGATTCCTGAGTAAAAATATAATAATTATGTTTAATCCGTAAGTTACATTATCAAAAAATGTGTGTGTGTACTTTTGTACGCACGTAAGAAGTTATACTTCTTTGGCGTAACAAGATATCATAATCACAATCGTAATTGCAATCGTAATCGTAATCATAATAATATTAATATTAATACATTCTTTTTTTTTCGCATTCACTCTCGCTCTGTCTCTTTCTATTCCCCCTCCCCAGGAGCGTTAAACGTTTAACGCAACCTTGTTGGAAGTCGCTGAAGTATAACTTCAAAAATATTTGACAGGTATGTTTTGCTTTACCAAATCAATAAAAAAGTCAAAGTTTAAACACATCAAAGTTCAGGAGTAGGGACTTTTTACGTCACTTCTAGGTAAAAAGTGATACATTTTTGATGAAGGTATGACGTCCTCATTGTTTGTTAACGTGAAAATACGCAAAAGGGAAAATACGTGTCCAATATTTTTTGGTAATATAGTTAACTGATCTAATAGATGTTTTTAATCAACCACCCAATGGGCTGATTATATCTACACTCAAGCCTTCAGTAGAACCGTACCCATAACTACCTACACCTAGCTACAAATAAGACCGCTATCCACATCAGATCAATATCTGTACTATATTGTGTATTTAACACTATAAGTCAATTAAGGGAAACAGTTTGGTAGTTAGGAAACCGATTAGCTAGCCGATGGCTATGGGTCAAGCAATCTGTCACTAATTATGTATTTAGATTACTGACCTAGCTCAAGATTACCGACTCGTATTAGCTGACTAATGCTATAAATAAGAAATGTTAATAGCTTAGTATACAGTATGTAACAAAAACCCTGTCCGATCCAATGAAGGTACATTCCTGGTTTGACACGCGTACTAGAAAAAATATTTAAAAAAATTCTAAATCAAAAGCTATAATTTTTTTATTAAAAAATAAACGAAATTGAACACTATGGCAAACTATATATATATGGCAAACTTTTATAAGTTGACAACACTCCACCGGCCGGCGAAAGGTTTTAATTTTTACATATTTTTAACTGACTTCGAAAAAGGAGGAGTTTCTATGTTCGACTGTATTTTTTTTTTGATGTTTTTCCACCGATTTCTCCGTCAATTGTGGACCGATTTTCAATTTTTTTTTTATCCAAAAGGATATACTCCCAAGGTGATTCCATATAAATATAATCAAAAGTGCTTTAGCGCTTTTTGAAAAACTGAACAAAAACGAAAAATACGTATACATAGATGATGTTTTAGTTTTCTCCATTTTATTGGGGTTTTTAGTTCTGTGGTATAACAACTAAAAAGTGAAAAATAAAAAACTTTTTTACAAAAAAAAACAACCGATTTCCAAAAAAGAAAATACATTTAAAATTAAAAAAACTTTAATTTCGGAAGTCAGTGTCAAAAAACGAAGAAACAAAATGCAAACTCCGACTTCCGAAATTAAAGTTATTTTTTAATTTTTAGAGTATTTTCTTTTTTGGAAGACGGTTGTTTTTTTTGTAAAAAAGTTTTTTTCATTACGAACGATACTGCCCTGCACTAGCCTTTAAAGAAGAGGAGAAAAAGAGGCGCTCTTTAACAAAGGATCAGAAAGACCATCTCGCTCAGGCGCCTTCTTTGACACAAAACTGTAGGTGAACTTTGTCGAGCGCTCCGTGTTGTCTTTGTTCATGTCATTATTTTCATTGGGGGAAAATTAATAATCTCGTATCCATTAAATGATTACGTATTATGTGTTCGCAGTACGATACCAAATAATACCTTTTAGGATCGGACAGGGTTTTCTTACATGCTCTATGCTTGGAGAATCAGTCAGTGTTAGGTTAATGATCAAACAAAGGAGCCTGGCCACTAACATGCGCGCGATTATCTTCATTCTTGTAGAGACAAGAAAATAAAGTCTGATGCAGTTGGTGGTATTTGTTTTAGTTAAATCGCATATTTAATCCCACCAACTGCATCACACTGCTTGAAAAGTGACTTGTTTGTAACTTTTTAGTTGTTATTGCAGTCAGATTTTAGGTTTTTTTAATCCTAAATTTGAGTGAGTTGTATTCCTTTATTATGATATCACACAATGACTATGTCAAAAAAAAACAACCGCACCAATCCAATGGCGGCGGCCATTTTGTTTTATTTTCATAGTCTTCATTGTCACTTCGAGGGCCAAAACCAATATAATGATACCTTATTTGTTAAATTCATTTAGCCGTTAAGACTACAGAGCGTGTCAAAAAAATACACATAGAATTTCTCTAAGAAAATATATAAAATTCCCAAAAAAAATTGGACTTTCCATACAAAGTTATCATCAGTTGATCAATATTTGTAAGGGATGTAAAAAAAATTTTTTAGAATTTCCTCAAGTTTTCTTGAAGAAAGTTGTTCATATAGATGAGCAGATGCAGTTCTTAAAATATGACCACACCTTTCCGTTACACCTGTATACATACCGTGACCCCTTTTTTTTGGCGTGGAAAGTCATCCAATGATATCTCCGGCTCTGGGTGGAGCGAGAGGGCGTGTCAGGACGTCTCCTGTACCTTGGAAAGCACTTTATGCTGATGGTCACCACTGTAATATTTGACAGTTGTTCCGGATCTGAAGTTCCAGAGACAGATAACAGTCATACGAAGGAGTATCGCGTCAAATAGGCAATGGCTTTATTCGCAGGTACTTACGATTATTGTTTTTGTAAGTAGGTTCTACTTTATCGCTAGCTTGTGTTGCAAATTAAATTGATTAAAATACGCATCCATCCAAAAGACTTCCAATAGACCTGCGGAGGTCTATTGGAAGTCTTTTGTTAAAATAAGCAATGCATATTTTGTTATTTTTATCGAACTGCCCCAGAAGGAGAGTAGGTACTGTAGAACCCGCAGGGCTCCAGGGGCGCTGCTATAGCTTTGGAGCTGTCTCACTCGCTGGCTGTGAGAGGGTAGCGTATAAAGTGACTCGCTTTACATGTGAAGTGTTATTAGGGAAACTCGTTGGGATAGAGAACTTGATCTTTAATATAAGTACAAAATAAATACATGCAAGCGCCCACTTCGACGGGCGATCAAGAAGTAAGTTATAAAACAAACGCTACAACCTATTCTTTCAAAGTTAACATTCGAACCACTCCTCAATATTTCAACAACCAGGTGAAGGCCGGTGCTCACAGCCGACTATAGGCTGTGTATACAATCGCCACAGTACGAAATAAACAATGTAAACTTTATCTTTGTTTCTTTGTTTTTTAACCGACTTCGAGAAAGGAGGAGGTTATCAATTCGGATGTTTGTATTTTTTTTTTTTTTTATGTATGTTCGGGCATAACTCCGTCATACGAGTATATTGACGGATTTGCAAAATTCTTTTTTTGTTCGAAACGGGTTTATTCCGAAGTGGTCCCATTTAAATTTCAAAAAGATCTGATGATGGGTTTCGGAGACAGACAACGGAACTCTTCAAAAATTGACAGCAAATCAACCGCGATTGCTGCTATCGTATGTCTATGAATTGTTAACACAGTTTAATGGGGAGCCACAACTAAAAAGTGAAAAATAAAAAACTTTTTTACAAAAAAATAGAACCGACTTCCAAAAAAAGTGCAAACTAACTTTAATTTCGGAAGTCGGTGTTCCTGTTTTGTGTCTTTGTTTTTTGAAAAGTTTTTTATTTTTCACTTTTTAGTTGTGGCTCCCCATTAAACTGTGTTAACAATTCATAGACATACTGTTGGGAGATGATTCAAACGAACGCGAATATCTTTACATTAGGTACTTTATTTAGGATAGCCGAGCGGTATACAAAATTATAGAATAGAATGTGTAGGTATGTCTATAGAGACGCGCGCGCACTCGGTCCTGGATGTCGTCCGAATCTGAGTGTGGCGGGCTCGCGCAGCGCGTCCGCGCCGCCCGCCGCCCGCCGCGCCTCTGCCGCGGCCCCGGTTCGACGTGCGCCTGTACACATACGATAGCAGCAATCGCGGTTGATTTGCTGTCAATTTTTGAAGAGTTCCGTTGTCTGTCTCCGAAACCCATCATCAGATCTTTTTGAAATTTAAATGGGACCATTTCGGAATAAACCCCTTTCGAACAAAAAAAGAATTTTGCAAATCCGTCAATATACTCGTATGACGGAGTTATGCCCGAACATACATAAAAAAAAAAAAAAAAAAAAATACAAACATCCGAATTGATAACCTCCTCCGTTTTCGAAGTCGGTTAAAAAACAAAGAAACAAAGATAAAGTTTACATTGTTTATTTCGTACTGTGGCGATTGTATACACAGCCTATAGTCGGCGTGTGAGCACCGGCCTTCAGCTGGCTGTTGAAATATTGAGGAGTGGTTCAAATGTTAACTTTGAAAGAATAGGTTGTAGCGTTTGTTTTATAACTTAGTTCTTGATCGCCCGTCGAAGTGGGCGCTTGCATGTATTTATTTTGTACTTATATTAAAGATCAAGTTCTCTATCCCAACGCGTTTCCCTAATAACACTTCACATGTAAAGCGAGTCACTTTATACACTACCCTCTCACAGCCAGCGAGTGAGACAGCTCCCAAGCTATAGCAGCGCCCCTGGAGCCCTGCGGGTTCTACAGTACCTACTCTCCTTCTGGGGCAGTTCGATAAAAATAACAAAATATGCATTGCTTATTTTAACAAAAGGCTTCCAATAGACCTGCGGGATGGATGCGTATTTTAACCCTTCAACCCCCGCGGCCAAATCCGGGTTGTCAAATTGAACCCCGACGATAACCCGGGTTGACAGCCGATTTTTATTTTTTTTTTTCTCTTTAATTTTTTTTTTTTTTTTTGTCAAACTCACCAGTGAGTCGCAGTGCTAATTAATTTAATTTGCAACACAAGCTAGCGATAAAGTAGAACCTACTTACAAAAACAATAATCGTAAGTACCTGCGAATGAAGCCATTGCCTATTTGACGCGATACCCCTTCGTATGACTGTTATCTGTCTCTGGAACATGAGATCCGAAACAACTGTCAAAGATTACAGTGGTGACCATCAGCATAAAGTGCTTTCCAAGGTACAGGAGACGTCCTGACACGCCCTCCCGCTCCACCCAGAGCGGGAGATATCATTGGATGACTTCCCATGCCAAAAAAAAGGGGTCACGGTATGTATACAGGTGTAACGGAAAGGTGTGGTCATATTTTAAGAACTGCATCTGCTCATCGATATGAACAACTTTCTTCAAGAAAACCTGAGGAAATTCTTAATTTTTTTTTACATCCCATACAAATATTGATCAGCTGATGATAACTTTGTATGGAAAGTCCAATTTTTTTTTGGGAATTTTTTATATTTTCTTAGAGAAAGTTGTTCATTTCCATGGGCAGAATCGGTTTTTAAAATATGACCACACCTTTTCGTTACACCCTGTATAGTGGATGATAAGATAAAAATAAAGGATAAGTTAAATTTATTGGCACACAAAATTTCTACAAGCAGAGTGAGGCCCTGACTCTTGTGCTTGGTGGAAACACCTGTGTTTCAGGAATCAGTGTTTTCACCTAGTCCAAAGTTAGATGAACTTATGCAATACAAACATTGACTTATGCAAATAAATTTACATAAGAAATGAATGTTAATATTAGATTAAAAAAATAAAGTTAAAAATAAAACAATTGATTATAATAGTGTCGATAAACATATATGTATGTGAAGAGGATGGTCACTTATACATAATCAGACCATAGCAAGCTTAGTATTCACTTGATCGACCTTTGCATTTCTTATTACTTAGGAGGGGCAATATCACTAATTAAATTGAACTTTACTAATAAGTTTTCGTTAAAACAAATTGTACAAAAAAAAAATCCAAACAGTAGTATTTTTTTTTTCATTCAAACCAGAGCTGTCAATTTCAATAACAACGATAACTACTTGAACGCGATTTATCTGCATTGGTCGCGTTTAGTGTTCAGCTACTTAAAAACGCTACATCTTATGGAGAAGAATCGCTGCCTCCACTACCTTGCACCACACATCTCCAGAGGCGCCACGTTTGTCAATGTCTCCATATCTCTCCGTTATGATTTGAACCATCCTCAAATGGTGACTTATCTTGCATCTCTTGTTTTGTACCTAATGCGCTTGTGCTTATGTATCTACTGAATGTAAAATGAGGTGAACGTGTAGAATTTGAACTGAATGAGCAAAATGTTTGATTTTTTGCACAATAAATCTAAACTAACATTTTAAAGAAATGAAAGTGTTTATTTTTTTGAAGAAGTAACGTATGAATGTACTGACCTGATTTCGAAAATTCACTGTAACTGTCTTACTTTTTATTGCGGAAAAAGCTCGTTGACTGTGGGATGGGTCATGGCAGAAACGCCGCGTGTATTGTATGGCTGTGTTATAGCAATACAAGTTTTTTTATTGAAGAAAGCTTCTGAAAAGAGAATGGGCGTTTTAGACTCAGAGCGTATTTAGTTGTGGCTTAAGACATTTGTAAAGGGAAAGAATTATGATTTATTTTATTTTAGTTAAAATGAAATCAAGCAACTACTAGAACCTTTCAAATGACATAATATATATACCTGATAAAGCAAAAAAAAAAAACTGGGTACGGAGTCCATACAAAAGTGTCTCATGTCCTTTTGATGACGGAGTCCATTTTTAAAAAAAAAATCGTTACTCCTACGGATAAGTGTTGCTGTAATAAATTGTTTAACTTCATCGGTATAAATCGGTAATCAGTACCTACTTTCCTTTAAAGCTCGTCAAAGGGCTTGCTTGGGGGAAGAAAAATAGTAAGGAGCACCTTTCATGTTTCTACTGCCATGCTTGATGCCTGTATGGATTGTTTCAACTCAAAGGACAATTTACAGAGATATGAGACTGTTTACCTACATCTTTTTAGTCAACAGAGATAATTCAGGGTTTTGAGGTTCTCAATTCGTCTCTGTGTTTCTTTTTTTTTTTTGTTACGCTATATCTCCGCCATTTGTAAATAGATTTTGATTTTTCTTTTTTTTGTATGATAGGTCATACTTCAGAGGTGGTCCCATATAAATTGTATCGGAATTGATTCAGCACTTTTTGAATGAATCAACATAAACAAAAAATATGTATACACAGATGACGTTTTGGCTGTCTCCAAATGTTCAAATTTCATGTTATTGGTGTTATCTATTCGGGCATAACTTAAATATTTAGTTTTACTTCTGGTGTACAACAAAAATAAAAAAAAATAAAAAAACTAAACAGTGAAAAATAAAAAACGTTTTAAAAAAAATACAACCGACTTTTAAAAATTGTAAAAAAAAAAAAGAATTTAGGAAGTCAGTGTCAAATAACGAAGAAACAAAATAACATGTACACCGACTTCCGAAATTAAAGTTATTTTGCAATTTTTAGAAGTAGTAGTTTGATAAGCTCGCGTTGGACAACCATCTCACCTGATGGTAAGCGATGTCAAAGATCAAATCAAATCAAAAGTAACTTATTCAAACTAGGCTAGGTGCCAGCACTTTTAAACATCACAGTTCTACATAAAGACAGTCCCCCAAAAATGCCCGTCCATTACCACTGCTGATGGAACGCGCTTGCCTTTAAGAAATCTGTACACTCTTGACTTAAAGACCCCCCGGATTTAGCTACCAGGGGATTGGAAGCCGATCAGCACCAGGCCCGAGAGTCGACGGCGCGGAGTGTTCCACGCGCGCCTCAAAGAGATGTTGTCAGCCACCACTGACGGAGCCCATCACCACTGACGGGGCCGCGGTCGCGGAATAATTCGTGACAGAGTTACCGCGCCCCTGGGCACTCAGGCACAGAAGGAACAGGGGTGGGTTTTGATCAGTAAAAGTCTGACACGTCCTCCCGCTCCACCCAAAGCGGGAGAAGACATAGGATGACTTCCCACCCCAAATAAGAAAAAAAAGGAGACTGTAAACAGCCGTAGGTACCTACTTACCATGACCTATCCGCCCTATTTCCAGCCTATCTTTCCCCAGTTAAAAGTACTCCACAGTGTTACTGGCCACCAATAAATTTTAAACCCTCAGCCACAAAAGAATTATGAATAAATTTTCGCGTCCATAATACGCAATCGAGCTCGAACCCCATATCGTTCGATACGAGTAAATGAACGATAAGTCTTACGCTTTCCCCCACATTATTCGATAAATCGCTGGACGTTTGTTTGTGGAAATCGTTCGGAAAATCTATCGAACGATAAAACTGAGTGCGGTCGAATGCCGTGCTATTGTATGAAGAGGTGAGAAGACGTGATTTATGTTGAACTTGCGGGAGTTTTTATTTTGAAGTGGCTTTGTAGTTGGAGAGGTAAGACACGGTCAATGTAAATTGTAATGGACACCATTTTTAACTGACTTCCAAAAGGAGGAGGTTATCAATTCGGATATTTGAATTTTTTTTTTTATGTCTGTTCGGGCATAACTCCGTTATATATTGACGGATTTGCAAAATTCTTTTTTTGTTCGAAAAGGGTTTGTTTCGAAATGGTCCCATTTAAATTTCATATAGATCTGATGACCGGTTTCGGAGACAGACAACGGAACTCTTCAAAAATTGACTGTAAATCAACCGCGATTGCTGAAATCGTATGTCTATGAATTGTTAATAAAATTTTATGGAAAACCATAACTAAGAAGTAAAAATTAAAAATCTTTTTTACTAAAAAATGCAACTGACTTCCAAAAAAAGTGCAAATAACTTTAATTTCGGAAGTCGGTGTCAAAAAATGAAGATACAAAACCAGAAACACGACTGCACTTTTTTTGGATGTCGGTTCCATTTTTTTATTTTAAGTTTTTTTTTAACACACTTAATTAGCGTCACTTATAACGAAACATGTAAACATTTTATTCATTTTATTAAAATAGTGTAATGTTATAAATAATTAATTATTATTTAATTATTTATAACATTATACTATTTTAAACTAAACTACATACATAATAATATAATACAAAAACAGAATATACTTAGGCGTCGAAGTATTCCTCCACATCACTGTCATCTGGGCAAGCCGGCAACTTGCCCAGAAGACTAGCAGCATTGCCACGTTGAATGGCAATGCTAATTCTTTGGGCTAAAAACGAGCCAGCCCTCTGGTCACGTAAAGTGTCAACCAGTCGTCGGTGAGAAGTATCTTTAAACAGATGATTATGATGATTATTGTTATGATTTATCTTTTAACCATGTAAACTAAATTTAGAAGTTAAATTGGACCCACGTTCCGGTTTCTGATTAAGCTGAAATTTTGGGAAATCAAACGGAGCTCTATTACTGTCACTCACGTATCCGTCTGTCCGTCTATCTGTCTGTATGTCTGTCTGTATGTCTGTCTGTATGTCTGTCTGTATGTCTGTCTGTCTGTATGTCTGTCTGTATGTCTGTCAGTATGTCTGTCTGTATGTCTGTCTGTATGTCTGTCTGTATGTCTGTCTGTATGTCTGTCTGTATGTCTGTCTGTATATCTGTCTGTTTGTCTGTCTGTGTCTGTCTGTATGTCTGTCTGTATGTCTGTCTGTATGTCTGTCTGTATGTCTGTCTGTATGTCTGTCTGTATGTCTGTCTGTATTTCTGTCTGTATGTCTGTCTGTATGTCTGTCTGTATGTCTGTCTGTATGTCTGTCTGTTTGTCTGTCTGTGTCTGTCTGTATGTCTGTCTGTATGTCTGTCTGTATGTCTGTCTGTATGTCTGTCTGTATGTCTGTCTGTATTTCTGTCTGTATGTCTGTCTGTCTGTCTGTAAGTCTGTCTGTATGTCTGTCTGTATGTCTGTCTGTATGTCTGTCTGTATGTCTGTCTGTATGTCTGTCTGTATGTCTGTCTGTATGTCTGTCTGTATGGCTGTCTGTATGGCTGTCTGTATGTCTGTCTGTATGTCTGTCTGTATGCCTGTCTGTATGTCTGTCTGTATGTCTGTCTGTATGTCTGTCTGTATGTCTGTCTGTATGTCTGTCTAGATGTCTGTCTGTATGTCTGTCTGTCTGTCTGTCTGTCTGTATGTCTGTCTGTATGTCTGTCTGTATGTCTGTCTGTATGTCTGTCTGTATGTCTGTCTGTATGTCTGTCTGTCTGTATGTCTGTCTGTATGTCTGTCTGTATGTCTGTCTGTATGTCTGTCTGTATGTCTGTCTGTCTGTATGTCTGTCTGTATGTCTGTCTGCATGTCTGTCTGTATGTCTGTCTGTATGTCTGTCTGTCTGTATGTCTGCCTGTATGTCTGTCTGTATGTTTGACTGTATGACTGTCTGTATGTCTGTCTGTAAATCTGTCTGTATGTCTGTCTGTATGTCTGTCTGTATGTCTGTCTGTATGTCTGTCTGTATGTCTGTCTGTATGTCTGTCTGTATGTCTGTCTGTATGTCTGTCTGTCTGTATGTCTGTCTGTATGTCTGTCTGTATGTCTGTCTGTATGTCTGTCTGTATGTCTATCTGTATGTCTGTCTTTATGTCTGTCTGTATGTCTGTCTGTCACAAACGTCATTTGTCACAAAAGTTTGTTTCGAAATTTTTTTAACTTCCCATTGACCTATGAACTTGAAATTTGGTGATAATGTTTATTATCTAACAAATACCAATATATTGATGAATCAGATTTTTTCTTTGATCATTCCCTCAAATGGTACGGAACCCTATATGTGCGAAGTCCGACACGCACAAGGCCGGTTTTTAGGGTTCCATACCCAAAGGGTAAAACGGGATCCTATTACTAAGACTCCGCTGTCCATCTATCTGTCTGTTTGTATGTCTGTCCGTCTGTCACCAGGCTGTATCTCATGAACCGTGATAATTAGATTTTTGAAATTTTCACAGATGATGTATTTCTGTTGCTGCTATAACAACAAATACTAAAAAACTGAATAAAATAAATATTTAAGGAGGCTCCTATACAACAAACGTGATTTTTGTCCCGTTTTTAACGCTTCGTGCGCGAGTCCAACTCGCACTTGGCAGGCTTTTTTTTATCGCCAAACTGAAGTGGCTGTGGGCAGGGTGCATTGCTTGCTGAACAGATGTTCGATGGGGCCAATAGATTCTGGAGTGCCGACCGCGTACCGGAAGACGCAGCGTTGGAAGGCGTCCCACAAGCTAGAACGATGATATGGAGAGGGTAGCCGGAAATCGATGGCACACGGACACGAGACTCACATGACTGGTTGTTGTGGTGACACTTACTTTTTGTGGGGTGGGAAATCATCCAATGACTTCTCCCGCGCTGGGTGGAGAGGGAGGGCGTGTCAGACTCTTACTGACTAAAACCCACCCCTGTTCCTTCCTGCCCTTAGTGCCCGGAGGCGAGGTAACTCTGTTTCGAATTTATCCTCAACCCCCGGGCAGGCATCGGCCATGACTGGCCCCGTCCATATTGCTGACAACTCTTTGAGGCGCGCGTGGAACACTACGCGCCGTTGAGTCTTGGGCCTGGTGCTGATCGGACGGCGAGCTACCCATTACTCGCCGTCCGCAGGCACGGGTCTACGGTTGCCGTAGATCGTCTCGCGGCACCGGAAGCCCCAGGCGTCTCCTGAGGCGGCTGCTGCTGAGGGCGTGAGGGCGACTCTGTTGTTGAGTCTCCCTCAGCAATGCCGCCTCCCTTGTGGTGACACTTGAGGGAGGCCTAAATCCAGCAGTCAAAGCAGCTGAAATGAGCGATCCCAAGTTATCTGAACCAAAGGCAGGAAGTTTGAGCAATGGTGACACAGTGATAAATGGTCCAACTTACGAGGTGTAGGTCGTACACCCAAGCAGACGCCTTATTTCGGCTCGCGACCCCTGACGCCCAAGGCGTCTCCAGCGGCGGCTGATAGGGGCGTAAAGGCGTCTTCGTTGCGTCTCCCTCGTACCTGAGTGCTATGTTTAGTTATCACAATAACCTACAGCGAGCTCATTGCCCAATTACCAATTCTATTATTCCCGTAATTTAATTCAAATGCTCGATTTTACTCTCCTCTCACGAAATTAATTAAATCATGCTATAAACAGTCCATTGTAAACAATTCAACAATAACATTTAAATACTCTACAAACTAGAGAAAAATAACAATAAACGTTTAAGGCTCAGGTGGTCTTAAAAACAATAAAATAAATGATAATAATCTGGCACTGTATTTAATGAACAAATAGTAATGTCCATTCGGTCGATACTGTTGATATAATGATCCTATTAACTTAAATGAGAACTTTAAACGATGCTTTAAGATAAGAAGAGAATAAATGACTGCTTTTCGTTTTGCCTGTGTTTATTTTTTTACATCATTGGTAGGTTAGAGGAGCTCGTGGCTAAAGTAATAACAGCCACACGGGTCGATCCATCAGATTAAGCTACGCTTGCCGGGGTTAGTCCATGGATGGGTGACCATCTTTACATACCGAGACTCCTCCGTGCCTCGACAAGCACGTTAAGCCGTTGGTCCCGGCGGTCAATCGTGGATCTTTGACAGTCGTTACGTGTAGAATAGAATAGAATAAAATACATTCATTCGATACAGACACAACACTACAGCAACAAACAAAAGGAAAAGAGAAGTACACAAAAATACAATATAATTGTGCTGAGCGTGCCCATACCGAAAGGGTTACCATCTCAGCATTTGCTAGGCGTCAGACACCCAGCGCTGGTTTTCAGTTGGCACCCCGCAGTGACGCACGAACGAGCCCCGAAAGTCTGACAACCAGTCTCACCAAGGGGTATCAAATTATCCAGTAATTAGGTTGTGGAGGTCAGATAGGCAGTTGCTCCATGTAAAATTCTGGTATTCAGCTCCATCCGGTTAGACTGGAAGTCGACCCCAAGATAGTTGGGAAAAGGCGCGGGCAGATTGATTGGCAGATTGGTAAGCTCGGGCTTGACCACAATCTCACTTGATGGTAATCGATGATGTAGTTGGCGATGTAGCTCGCTTGCCTAGAAGTAACTATTGACTCTTCACTTAATGACTCCCAGGTTGTAGCTATCAGAAAACACAGACTCCGGCAGGGAATTCCACTCCTTAGCCGTACGCACAATGAATCTGTTCCCAAAACGTTCAGTGTACCTACTTCTGTCTAGCTTTTTTGTAGAAACAGGCGTGAATGCGTGATGTCATGTTAATTATGTTCTAAAACCGAACGTAAAATAAAATATCATAATTATAAAAATTAATACAATTAAATTGGTCCAACCCTATCAAAATTACCATTTATTTATACCTAAGTAAATATCAACATATACTAAAATATCAGTTTAACTGATCGCATTCGTGATATTTCGTGCTAAAGAACGTGAATATTTTAATCATTTGCAAAGGTATTCAGCAGCGGCTATCCGAGGTATTTTACGGGGGCGTTTGTTTATTGGAAGTTCATTTTGTTTGTAAAGTTCAGTTCATTTAAATTATTAGAATGGTTTTTCTTATTTATTGAATTACTAGCTTTAGCTAGCGGCTTCGCCCGCATAGAATTAGTACTTCCCCCATTATCAATTATAGCCTATGTGCTATTCCAGTCTATAATCTATCTATGTGCCAAATTTCATCCAGATTCGTCTTGCCGTTCTGGCGTGATTGAGTAACAGACAGCAATCCAAACTTTCTCATTTATAATATTAGTAATCCTAAATATGAGAGTTATGAATATAAATGTGGATGGATGGAGAAGGAGAGGGAGGCCAAAGCAAGGATCGATGGATAGTGTGAGGAGTGGTAAGAAAGAAAAGGGAGTTAGTGATAGCGTGACGGCTGACAGGACAGAATGGAAGAAAACCGTGTAAACTAAATTTAGAAGTTAAATTGGACCCACTTTCCGGTTTCTGATTAAGCTGAAATTTTGGGAAATCAAACGGAGCTCTATTACTGTCACTCACGTATACGTTTGTCCGTCTATCTGTCTGTCAGTATGTCTGTCTGTATGTCTGTCTGTATGCCTGCTGTATGAGGCCAAAGCAAGGATGGATGGATAGTGTGAGGAGTGGTAAGAAAGAAAAGGGAGTTAGTGATAGCGTGACGGCTGACAGGACAGAATGGAAGAATAAAAACATGTTGCGCCGACCCCAAGTAACATGGGATAAGGGCAGGAAGATGATGAGTAAATAGTAATCCTAAATATTGTGAGAACCCCTGCTCCAGATATGGTCTGCAGGGCTTCTTAGAGGCACTTTGACGTTTTGGGGATGTCGCGTAGCTCTGCAACTCGTTGCCTCGGTGCGAGAGGACTGTATGAATGGGATCTGTCTACGGGCGGATAATTTAAATAGCTGACGGCGACTTCAATTAACTATATTCAAAATAATATGGAAAACACATATCTGCCCACTTAGACGGGCTCGCGGAACTCTGGCTCTCTCTCTGACACAAACGTCAAGCCTATCATTTATTCTTATCTAATTTCAAACGGCTTTCCAAGAGTTTCTAGAAACTTCTAACCTGCCAGTCGACAACATAAGGTTGTGACTATAATTGTCACAATATGTAGCTCAAAGAAGCAAACTTGCTTAATTACTCGTATATAGCTTTCATCTATTGGTTAGTTTTCAATTCGTTACATTCTTTAATAATTTATTCAATTAGATATTTCCATAACCCAGTCTGGCCAGGCTAGCGCGAAAATATTGAGTCGCAGCTAATACAAAATCTTAGATTGCGTCAGATCCTGCATCACTCCATAAGTCTAGAACGTTCAGCTTTCGTAGGATAATTGCTCAGAACTGTTTGTATCTTTGTTATCTATCGCGACCGTCTTTTTTTTAAATATCATTGATAGGCTTGCGCTTGTCCACTATCTCGCCTGATGGTAAGCGATGATGTGGTTGGCGATAAAGTACCTACGCCAGCCTAGAAGTAGCCTAGAAGTAGTCTCTTTTGTCATAGCTATCAGGAAACACTGACTCCGGCAGGGAATTCCACTCCTCAACTGTACGCACAATTAATGTGTTCCCAAAACGTTTTATGCGTATGGGTGGGATGTCCACCATGTACCGGTGGCGCAATGCCGCAAGTTAGTAGTCCGATAATGGAATGGGCTTGATTGCTCAGCACTGTCTGTATCTTTGGCATCCATCGCGACCATTTGCTGCTACAGTGCCAACTTTTTCCTTTTTTTTTTTTGTTTGGGCTGGAAAATCATCCAATGACATCTCAGCTCTTCGTGTCAGACTCTTACTGACTAAAACCCACCCCTTTTCCTTCCCTGCCTGAGTGCCCAGGGGAGCGGTAACTCTGTTACGAATTTATCCGCTACCCCTAGGCATGCAGGCACCGGCCATGATGGGCCCCGTCAGTGGTGTCCGTAGAATACTACGCGCCGTCGACTCACGGGCCTGATGCTGATCGGACGGCGAGCTACCCAGTACTCGCCGTCCGCAGGCCCGGGTCTACAGTGGAACGTTTTCCTTAATAGCTTCTTATGACTTATACGAGACAATAAGTGTCTCATATATTTACTTCTTCACTTAACTACCAGTTAAATGTAGCAGCAACAGTTTTAAGTTACAATTTAGAGAAGGGGCTACTTTTAACCTCAGAAATAAAAGGAATTCTTTCTTTTTTTTACAAGAAACATGGTTGCCTCACACGATTCCATAAATACGCGATACACATCGTGTTTGTTCTTTTTTAAGGTTTCGAGTACAGAAACAGTAAAAAGTACGCCTATAGTGCTTATGTCTTTCTGTCTATCTTTCACAACTACTTATTAAAGGAAGTAATTTTTTTTTTATAGGTTTTTTTTTTTGAGATATCATCAAATAACTTCTCCCGCTCTCAGTGGGGCGGATGGGCTTAGTGTCGGACTCTTACTGACTTAAAGCCATCCATGTTCCTTCATTTGCCTGTGCCAAGGCCTGACTCCTTATATAACTCATGTGACCCTGGCAAAAAAAAAACTAGGTACATTATGTTATCGACTTGGGAATTTAATTATTATATAAAGTTGTCCAAAGTCGAATATCCGAAAAGCTCACAATTCCACGATAATATAAGAATGTTCATAACTAGCACAGATTTTTAGTAACCTGCTAGCTGCGCTCCGCGATACCCTCGTAGATCGGGATAGCATTACATTAGTATATTAGTGCCTATGTGTTAATCCAGGGTATAAGCTATCTACCTACATACCAAATTTCATCTAAATCAGTCCAGTCCTTTGAGCGTGAAGAAGTTACAAACAAAAACACACACACTCACAAACTTTCGCCTTCATAATATTAGTGTGATAAAAATCGATTATGTATAACTTTAATAATGAAATAATTTTCTACCACGGTACGGAACCTTTGGCGGGCAAGTCTGACTCGCTTTGTCCGTTTTTTTTTAATCAAGTAAAGGTGTAAAGTTATTAAGGAAAACATAAGATCCTCTCTTATCTCCCAATCTCTAAGGTGCCAACAGTTTATTGGGTGTCAAACTCGTAACCGAATAATCGTCTTAAATCGATACAATTTATCATCGATTAATCTGATTTAATATCGCATTACGTTAGTTGGTTAAGGAATATCGATTTAAAAATAATAGTTTTAAATACAAAATGAGGGACGGTGTTACGATATTCATTTGTATCTGTGGGAAACTAAATACTGTGAATATTTTATTAATGTTTTTGATTAAATGCCGTTAAGTTTTGATTAAGTAATATGGAGATAAGATATTAATTTAAATCTGATATTAAATAACATTTTTTTTGGATACACACTCCATAAGTTTGGCATTTATTTCATTTGTGTAAAACTGCACGGGACAATTTATAAGATTACGGAGAGTGTAGACTTATTTAGTAAAAAAAAACAAACACAGGACAATAACACAGAGTTCCGTTATTTACTATTACTAGGTCTTTATGAAATTACTGTTTTATGAAACGGATTACTTTGAGCGGAAATAGTGAAAGGTGAGAAGAAATGTTCCTGTCCTGCAATGGTAAAAGTTGTACCGCGATCGCAGTAGACCGGGAATAGTGGAAGGTGGGCAGAAAGGCTCCTGTCCTGCAGTGGTAAAACAATAAAAGCAACCGGGGGTTGTCTTTCAGTGCACTTGCATAGTATAAAAAGTGTCTAACGTGGCTCTGCGAGTTTACTTCAGCACCTCGTACGCCTTTCTGCTTTTAACCGACTACGCGACTCAAGGGAGGGTACTGTGTTTATCAGCCTATGTATGTATGTTTGCTCCTTTGTGGCGCTTCAGAGATCAAATGCGTGGGCCGATTTTGATAATTCTTACGTCAATTGTTTCGTCTGAATATTGCTAGTGTTATTAAAGACATGAAGTATTCAAAGTACAATATGGCGACACTCAGACGCCTTAAATGTCGTCAAGAAGAAAAAAAATAAAGTCGACGAACTATATTAAGTGGGGTATCAAAATAAAGGGTCCGAGGAGGTGATTTCAAAAATATAAGTCATTTAAATGCAGAAAATTAAAATAAAAAATATTTCCAAAAAAGCAGACTGTTAAAAAGCACTAAAAAGTTCCAAACAAGTCACTTTTCAAGCATGCAGTTGGTGGCATGAAATCAATAATTGAACTAAAATAACCGCCACCAACTGCATCAGACTGCGTGAAAAGTGACTTGTTTGGAACTTTTCAGTTGTTTTTTTACAGTCGGTGTTTTATTAAATATTAAAAAAATATATCTAGCCGTTGCTGTTGTACTGCTGGGCGAAGACTTCCCCAAAGTTTTTCCAGATATTTCCTTCGCCGACGCAAACCAGCCCCCTGATAAAAATAATATTAAAAGTCTTGGAAATAAGAATTTCCATTATTTACTTCATAAAGGTTATAATTATAAAACCTTTTAAGTACGTACCTACTTAAACCCAGTAGTTACAAAGTCCTAAACTGTTAACATAACAGACACAACCAATCAGGGCAAGTCCATTCAGAATCAGCTTTTGTATTAAACAAGGTTTTCCTTATAAACTGAGCCCGTTATTAACTTACGGAATATTTGTTTTCGTTAAGATTAGCCTGTTAACGAAGTTCTTAGTCGAACTTAGCTCGTTTTAGCCTTTTCAATGAAAATATATCTATTCGTTTACGAGTTGCGCCCGATTTAAGGTGATTACTGTTTATATCATGACTTAAAAAGTTTGGTGTTGCTAGGGTACGGTGTTTCCTAGTTTGTATTTAGATACAAGGAATGATCAACACTTGATTACATGGTATAATTAGGTATTGTAATGTCCGTGAACGTGGAGAGCTCAGTGCTGTGTACTTTTATTGTAGTCTTGGCTTTCTGTGTGTAGGAAAGGACACACTGATCCGCAAAACTTGATACGTTGTATTATAAAATGAATACTTTTTCATTGACGGTACGATTGGCGTAGTGGTTGAGCGTTCGGCTGCTGCGCTGCGTGTTGCGGGTTCGATTTCCGCACGGAACAAATATTTGTATGGCCTACAGATATTTGTTCCGGGTCTGGGTGTCTTGTGTATGTGAATTATAGGTATATATTAGTGAACGCACCCACGATACAGGAGTAATTCCTAGTGTGTGGCAACGATAAAAAAAAAAATTGACAGCACACATCTCAGCAGACTGATTTCTGACAATGCAGTAGGGATGTTTCCTGGTTATTAAAACAATAATTCAATTTAGTTCGTAAGTTAGATTATCATAAAATATAGGACACGTATTTTTTGCTTTACCAAACCAATAAAATATTAAAAAGGTAAAACGCATCAAAATTCTGGAGTGGGGGCTCGTTACGTCACTTTGTGGTAAAAAGTGTGCACGGTGGGCGCACCGTGACGTCACGCGAAACGCAACGCGCTGTATCGTCCTCTATTTTTGGTAACGTGACAAAAGTAACAACACTTGTCCAATATTTTCAAAACATATCCTAAATTTGCGTCACCCTTCTTCTTAGCGTGTCAATGGCAAATTTAATTAAATATTATGTTAAATGATAAATGATGTTTATTCAGTAAATAGGTTACAAGGAACACTTTTACACGTCAATGGTTTTTGTCAGTTTAAGCTAGATGAGGCCGGTGTTTCCTAGCTGACTACCCTGAGAGGAAACATCGAAACAAACTCAGAGGTCAAAGTCTCTTCTATGTTTGTACCAGTATTCAGCGACGGCAATTGCATTCGTTGACGCAGCTGTAAGGTCCTCACTTGTATAGGTGACAGGGCATGCGGAGCAAGATGAAGAGAAACGCCGCACAAACACCGAAGATCAGAGCCATCCGAGAACCCCCACCTGTTACGGTTGTCTTTCCTGCGACCAACCTGTGTACGGAATCTATTTAAGGCGCAATTATACGACTTTTAATGGTTTTTAATTGAACATCACGTCTAAACGACTTGTCTTATTTCTTTGAAAAAAGTATACGTTACTCTAGACAATTTCCGTCGTAATTTTATCTCAGAATATTTAAAATTATATTTTTATAACATAGCGTAATTAATTTGTAAATTTATGTCGAACGCGCATAAAAAATTGAGAATCACGAAAAAACTATGAAGCGTATTTTTATGAAATCTTCACCATTATAAAGATCATTTAATTATTTATAATTTAGTCTCAGTGTTTTAGTTTAATACTTGTTGTTTTATGTGTAATAAATGAATAATGCGTTTAATTTGGGACAGCGCTCTTTGATGCGCGAGTCCTATTACTGGGTATACATACGACGCGTTACGTGAGCTCAGCGCAGAACACGCAAGCTAACCTACTCAAGGTCATTGGCAGCTAATGGTGCCTTAAAGTTTTCCAGGTTGAAGTATATTTGACTGCGCAGCCTGTGTGCTGACAAGGTTTGTATTTCACGTGACCTCCTTAGAAGTCACAGTATCAATGCAGAGACAGTAAAATATCATCTGAAATAAATTGATGATGAAAGACAACATCATGAATAAAATCATCAAGAGACCTGAACGATTTTTTTTATCATACCCGAAGATTCAAAACGGAGCCATGTTATTTTTTTTTTTTTTTGGTGGGGTGCGTAATCATCCAATGATTTCTCCCACTCTGGGTGGAGCGGGAGGGCGTGTCAGACTCTTACTGACTAAAACCCACCCCTGTTCCTTCCCTGCCTGAGTGCCCAGGGGTGCGGTAACTCATTTTCAGAATTTATTCGCTACCCCTAGGCATGCAGGCCCCAGCCGTCAGTGGAGGCTGACAACATCTCTTTGAGGCGCGCGTGGAACACTACGCGCCGTCGACTCACGGGCCTAGTGCTGATCGAACGGCGAGCTACCCACTGCTCGCCGTCCGCAGGCCCGGGACGGAGCCATGTTACTATCACTCACGTGTCCGTCTGTCCGTCGTCTGTCACACAATTTTGATCCAAAGAATTTTTTTTTACCTATTAACTTAAAATTTGGTGATAATGTTTATTGTTACGAGTACGTCTAAATATATTTTACTAACAAAATACCAATATATTGATAAATCAATTTTTTTCTTATGAAATTCTCTCATTTGGAACGGAACCCTAAACATGCGAAGTCCAACATGCACTTGGCCAGTTTTTGCTTGAGGTAATGCCTTTTGGCCCGGTGCAGTGCTGGCCCAGCAAGGAGTGGTGGCTCAATGGTAACAGCCCCGATTTACGAGTTGTACGTAGTGGGTTCAAACCCAGGCAGGTGCTTTAATTTGTGTAATTTATTTCATTACCACTATCAAAACGGTGAAGGAAAACATTGTGAGGAAACCGACATGTCCTAGAACCAAAAAATTTCGATGACATTTGACATCCACTAACCCGCACTTTGCCCGCGTATTGGATGACCGCCCATTCTCCTAGTGAGAAGGCCTGAGCCCCAGCAGTTAAAATATTAAAAGGCTGTAATGGGACATATCATCCCACTAGTCCCATTGACCCAGTCCCATGATGAACGGACAGGATTATGCTATGCTATGATGCCTTGAGGTACAAGGTCGAAAAGTGGCTTAAGTTATGACGTTGACGAGGTTGTCAACGTCATAATTTAAGCCAACAGAAAACATATAGGCCTCTTGACACTATGTCTAATACATAAGGCCTCCTTCATGCATTGAAACAAACTGTCGTATCTTTGCCAAACAAATGTCCTACACTTTTATTTAGCAGTAAGAGCTTTTCTTTTTTTTTTTGTAGGGCGGGAAATCATGCAATGACTTCTGGGTGGAGCGGGAGGGCCTGCCTGAGTGCCCAGGGTTGCGGTAACTCATTTTCAGAATTTATCCGCTACCCCTAGGCATGCCATGCTACCCCGGCCACGATGGGCCCCGTCAGTGGTGGCTGACTACATCTCTTTGAGGCGAGCGTGGAACACTACGCGCCCTCGACTCACGGGCCTGGTGCTGATCGAACGGCGAGCTACCCACTGCTCGCTGTCCGCAGGCCCGGGTCTACGGTGGCCGGAAATCGTCTCGCGACGTCCTACGCCTAGTACGCCCAGTACCTCTCCTGCGGTGGTAGCGGCCGGGGCCGCGAGGGCCACTCTGTTGAGCTTCCCTCACGCGTCCCGCCTCCACCTTCACGAGCATTACTGCTTCGCAGAAGGCGGAGACTGCCTCCCATTCCCTTCGCTCCGTACCATAGCCTGAATCAGGGCCGGGCGCGAGAAGTCGCCGCCACCTAAGCAGTAAGAGCTAATGACTAAAATTCCCAGCCGGGGTCTGTGTTTCCTGATAACTACAACCTGGGGGTATTTAAGTCTAGAGTGAGTAGGTTCCTTCTAGACAAGCGTGCTCCAACATCAATAATATCATCGCTTACTATGAGATACTGGTCAAACACGAGCCTATCAAAACCAAAAAAAAAAGACTTAGATGTTATAACTACAACATTGACATCGTTTTATCTGTTTTTCTTCTACAGCCACTATAACCCTAAAAACTTTAAAATACTGTCACCTCTCTACAAATCTAAGTGGCAGTTACTTTTAGAAACTACAGTTGTACTTAAAATGTTTCTACCAACAACTCTAACTCACCACGACACTTTGAAACCAAATTCAACCTTCCCCGCTTTGAAAGCTGAAATATTCTTTCAGTGAACACTCTAGTTCCATTTCCAAGACTTGGCGATGGCTAAATCTACGCTTAAACCTTTTCAGCCAACTTGACCTATCTTGGTAGGGGCTGGCTTAAGTTAAAAGCAAGTAATGTTTTTTTTTTTTTATATTGGGTTTTCACACAATGGGTGTCTGAAAACGGGCGTCGTCATCAAGGCAGGCCTAAAAAACGCTGGCGTGACGATCTGTACTCCTTTCTGATCAATCGGCTTATCGGCCGGAGAGGACAATACATAAAGAGAGCTGGAAATATATGGAAGAAGCCTTTTTCCAGCAGTGGAAGAGCGGTTCCTGAGAAAAAAAAGAGATATGCCCGCCACGCTATCCCCAACCACTGTCTCCTGAAAGTCAGAATCAATAGTGGAGATCACCAGAAAACGCCGAGTTAAATAAGCGCGATAAGTCCCGGAGATACGATTAAACTGTTTTGGGTCCCGCAACGAAAATCAGAAAAGAACAGCGGAAGAGTAAGAAAAACATAATTTCTACTTCCCATCTTATCATGCAGAAGACGGAACAAAACTAGAACAATAGGTATGAAGGGACGTTTATTACTGGGCTAAGCCCAGTTGCAAAGCAGCACGGATGAAAATTAACATAAATATTAATAGGTCTTTAATTACTTTGAGCTTAACAATGTGGACAGATGACCTGGTGAGGTTTGCGAGTAGCCCATGGATGCACGACGCACAGGACCAGCCGTTGTGGAGATACTTGGAGGAGGCTTATGTCTAGTAGTGGATGACTTTCGGCTAGTGATGAAATGATGATTATGTATATGGCACCAAGCAAGCTCAGTCCGGGACGGTGAATATAATACATCCTTTGTCTTTAAATTTTTGGTTTCCTACCAGTTTACTCAAATTATAAAAAATATATGTTTGATACCATTGTATAAAAATAAGAGCGTTATCGCGTTTGATTCCTCAACGTTTCAAAAGAACTGCCTGGCCAGATAAGATTTTCGAAACACTTTTAACGAACCCTAAAGAAAATATTCAAAGGAGTGTGATAAAAAAATTGTAGTTAGGTGATCTTTAGCATAAACCAGTACCTGTAACAGTCACCAAAAAGTTTTACTTGCATTCCACATAACTAAGCTCGAGATATATAAGGTTCTGTACCCGAAGGCTAACAAACGGGACCCTTTTAGTAAGCCTCTGCTGTCCGTCTGTCTGTCTGTCAGCGGGCTGTATCTCATGATCCGTAATAGGTAGACAGTTGAATCATAGAATGTGTATTTCTGTTGCAGCTATATAACATAAAATAAATAAAAATTAAAGGTTCTAGTAAGGGCGCCCTCCCCTACTAGAAACGTGTTTCTTTGGCTTTTTGTACTCAACCTTAATAATAGCAACAAGTAGACGCTTATAATCTTGTACGATAGTACGGAACCCTTCATGCGCGAGTCCGACTCGCACTTGGCCGGTTTTTTTTAGGCTCATGTGACTTTTCAAATCTGTATTTAATACGTAATACAAGGGGTAACACTCCTCCCCGGGTGTTTCCACTGCGAGGATCGCCCAGAGGACACGGTAGAGCATACGGTGGAGGTCTGCCCCGCTTGGGCAGAGCACCGCCGTGTCCTCGTGGATGCGATAGGCGGCAGCGACCTCTCGCGCCGTGCCCTGGTTCAGGCCATGGTACGGAGCGAGAGGGAATGGGGAGCCGTCTCCACCTTCTGCAAAGCAGTAATGCTCGCGAAGAGGGAGGCGCCACACGTTAGGGAGACTCAACAACGGCAGAGTCGCCCTAACGCCCTCAGCAGCAGCAGCCGCCGCAGGAGACGCCAGGGGCTTCGGGCGCCGCGAGACGATCTCTGGCCACCGTAGACCCGGGCCTGCGGACGGCGAGTAGTGGGTAACTCGCCGCCCGATCAGCACCAGGCCCGAGAGTCGACGGCGCGTAGTGTTCCACGCGCGCCTCAAAGAGTTGTCAGCAAACACGACGGGGCCCGTCATGGCCGATGCCTGCCCGGGGGTGGAGGATAAATTCGAAAGAGTTACCTCGCCCCTGGGCATTCAGGGTAGGAAGGAACAGGGGTGGGTTTTAGTCAGTACGAGTCTGACACGCCCTTCCGCTCCACCCTAGAGCGGAAGAAGTCATAGGATGATTTCAAACCCCCCAAAAAAAAAAAAGGGGTAACACTCCTGCCCAGGAGTTGTGGATAAATTCGAAACTGAGTTACCGCGCCCCTGGGCATTCAGGGCAGGGAAGGAACAGGGGTGGGTTTTAGTCAGTAAGAGTCTGACACGCCCTCCCGCTCCACCCTAGAGCGGGCGATGTGATGGGGTAACACTCATTCAAATTTTATCGTAATCTAGGCCAGATTATGATAACATTTACAAGATAATATGATAAAATAACAAGATCTTAACTAATTCTATAAAATGCGAAAGTAAGATTGTTTATTTGTAACCTTTTCACGCTTATACGAGTACCACTGAAGCGATCATCATGCAATTTACATAATTATACGTTGTCAAGGGTACAGAAATGGGCTTAGGGTATTTTTCATCTAAAAGAAAAAGTCTGTTCCCGAGAGATAGAATAAAAAACTTGTTTTATCACAAAGCCAGTGATTTGCCAAGATTTCTCGTAACTTAAACCACAAAATGGGCACTTCCAAACTTTCCAGTGTTGACTCTAACTTTCCTTTTAGTATCGATTTATTGTTTATTTAATTTTATTTTTCTCTTTTAGACATTAATTACGTTTCAAACTTCTGGTAGCGCGAAAAAGTGCTAAGTGCTAAAAACGAAGTTCTGAAAAATAAGTTCTTAAGACACGCGTCCCATTAAAGTTAACTTTGAGCTATAGGAGTTGGAGGGAATTGGAAATAGAAAAAAGTTTCTATACGACTAATGGCAAAGCTGTATTCATGTGCTAGTCATTTATTATGCATCTCAAGTGCAAAGGGAATTCGTAGCTACAGATGTAAGGTACAGATGGATTGAGTTGAAGTTTGGATTCTGATTTGATCCTACGAATATTGTTAATGCAAAGGTTGGATGGATCACTTTTGATTAAGGATATTTGTTACTCAATCACGCCACAACGGCTCAATGGATATGAATAAAATTTGACACATAGAATAATTATGGTCTGGAGTAACACTTGAACTATAATTTATAGTGACGAAAGTTGTAACGTAGTGGCGTTACAATCTTAATTGAAACATAAACATGCGGAATAAATCCAGAGACCAAAAGCCAATTTGGTAAGCATAGACAATTTTAGTTGACTGACAACACTATTGTCTTTGGATTCTATGACATCTGTCAATGACGGCTGAGATATAAAAACGCTTTCCAGTACAACGTGGAGGCCTTTTCGAATCTTAATCCAGCTGCGGGCGAGACCTCATACTCACCTTGTTCTGTCGAACACCCTTGAGCCGTGAAGCGATCGCCAAGTCCTAGCAGCTGTAGTTTGCATTGGCAAATATTTGCCAACTTATTACGCGATTTCAACCCCTGTAATTGGGGTCCCAGATCCGGATTCCCATCTCTGGATTCCTAGCATCGGAGGAAAGATTTGGAGCCCTAAGCTCCGAGCACCACCTACATCGTACCCTATCGCAGCCATCCCGCCGCAAAACATCGTGCCGCCGCCACCAGGCTGCTCGCCACGTTGGCTCGCACTACGCCGGGTGCTGATTTGCCGCGTGGTACCTGCCGGCCGTCGCCTTCCGGGCCCTGACGACCTACGAGTCGGTGGCACGCTCCACGCCGGGTATCCAGTTACCCGCGTGGCCTCAGCAGGCCGTCTCCGAGCCGGCTAGACCAGCTGCCAGCCGGCCCATCCTGGTTCCTGTCGACCAACACCTCCGGGGCAAACGCAACGTGGCTTCCCCAAGACACCAAGGCTGAGCCAGGGCAGTAGCGTGCTATCTCCCGGGGAATATTAAAAGTTGTGACTGCAGACCTTCCCACACCCTTTCTCTATTTCAAATATATATTTTTAACGTTGACCGAGGTACGTGTTGTTCTTTTTCATCCCACGTAGGCTCCTTACGTCACAAAGTATTAATTCCACGCGGCTGAAGCCGCTGGCAGAAGCTAGTGTTAAAACTAAAACGTAGCAATACATTTGTCTGTAGCAACATAACAAATTTCAAGTCGTTCGTGGTGCGCGTTCTGACTCACCATTTGATGACCTTCCTCATGGAAGAGTTTTGGGTGAAAGGTGTGCTGTATCGGCGTTTCCGCGGCCAGCTACGCGACACCTAGCAGCGTAACATGACGACGTCATTTCGTGTACAGTAGTTTTTGTTTATTGTATAAAATATGTATTAGTTTATAGTAATTATTGTTTTATACTTATATATCATTATCTCCCTAGCCTTTTCCCAACTATCTTGGGGTCGGCTTCCAGTCTAACTGGATGCAGCTGAATACCAGTATTTTACATGGAGCGAATGCCTATCTGACCTCCACAACCCAGTTACTGGGTAATACGATAACCCTTAGTAAGACTGGTTGTCAGACTTTCGGGCTTCTGACGACCCGTAACGACTGTCAAAGATCCACGATAGACAGCCGGGACCAAAGGCTTAACGTGTTTTCCGAGGCACGGAGGAGTCTCGGTATGTAAAGATGATCACCCATCCACAGACCAACCCCAGCAAGCGTAGCTTAACCTGATGGATCGACCCGTGCGGCAGTTATTACTAAGCCACGAGCTCCTCTTGTTTTATACTTATATGTATTGTGTTTTATGGGCCATAGTTGCCTGAAATAAAGGATAAATAAATAAATAACCACATAAAATTACGTCTCGCCTGTGTTTTCTCAAGACGTAAGCAGTGGTGTTTTGGTAATAAACCCCTATTTAAGTGTTTGATTAAATTACAACCTGCGAAACAATGGGAAAACGACCTCAAATGTCAAAGTTGCCGGTACAGAATGGTCCAGAATAGCAAGATACAGAGATAGGTGGAAGTCTATGGAAGCGGCCTTTGTCAAAGGACAAGCTGTTGTAAGAATAACCGAACGTCAATAACAAATAATAATTAATGTACTTAGTAAAACAGCAAAAAAGACTTATTTTATTTATTGATGTGTAACATCTTTTCTCTCGCTTCCCTGCAATATGTGGGAGTGATTACATAAAAGTGGAAAAAGTATGTAGCAAGAAGCTGGAGAACCGCGCTATTTGATTTGACCAATGAGCGCGCGCGGTGGTAGAGTTGGCCGTCAGATGGTAGAGCGCGCGCACGATAAGTCTGCGTTCAGTCGAAATGGTAACTAAATGTTTTAATTTTATTTTTCAGGATAGAATGTTAATGTTGCTTATTACCAAGGTGAGATGTCAAATGTTACTGTAAGGCTCGCTCATTTTTTTTTAAATTTTTTGGCACTAAATCTAGTTCTCGGGTACCTACTGATACATTCCTGATAGAAAAGCCCGCGCATATTTTTATCAACCTGGAAATCTAACCCAGAATCCCATGCTCATGCAGGACACCCTTGCAACCATTAGACAAACATGACATGCAAAAATAAACACCGTATTTATAAAACTCGTGCTCCATCTTCGACCACATCATCGCTTACCATCAGGTGAGATAGTGGTCAAACGCGAGCCTATCAAACATAAAAAAAAACTCACTAACCACTTGCTAAAGTCGAATTCTCCATAATTTTTTAGAATATTCGATATGCTAGTCAGTGTTTAAAGTAATCACATTGTATTTTTAACCGACTTCAAAAAGGAGGAGCTTATCAATTCGGATGTTTGTATTTTTTTTTTATGTATGTTCGGGCATAACTTCGTCATTTATAGACGGATTTCCAAAATTCTTCTTTTGTTCGAAAGGGGTTTGTTCCGAAATGGTCCCATTTAAATGTCACGTAGATCTGAACATGATTTTCGGAGACAGACAACGGAACTCTTCAAAAAATTACAGTATATCAACCGCGATTGCTGCTATAGCATAAATATGCATTGTTAACACAATTTAATGAGGAAACCCAACTAAAAAGTGAAAAATAAAAACTTTTTTACCAAAAAATAGAACCGACTATTTTTTGTGTTTCTGATTTTGTTTCTTCGTTTTTTGACACCGACTTCCGAAATTAAAGTTATTTTGCACTTTTTGTTTTTTTTGGAAGTCGGTTCTATTTTTTTGTAAAAAAGTTTTTTGTTTTGTAAATTGGGCCCAAACTTAGAAACAAAGTCAAGACTCAAAGCCCCGTTTTTCTCAAACCTTTCCATCCTATCAGTATATTATAACCGAGACATCCTTTGAAATTCCTAACAAAATAACTGGAAAATGATTTCCCAACAATAATAAAATGGCAACACCCATTTATCTAGGAGCTTGCCACAAAGGCTGTCATACGAAGAACTAAGATTTTCCTGCTCTTCGGACGTTGTGAGAAAAAGATAACCTGTGACAGCGTGTCCGGACTTCCAGTTTACTTTTCTCGGGGCTTAGGAGCAGACTAGACGAGCGGTTTGGTTTATTTTGTTATTTATGTCACATTGATGTTAATGTTAAGCTTTACCTGTAACTAACTGATTAACTATGTAAAAAAAACTTAAAAGTTAAATTTGAGCTTTTCTCGGTTTTCGATTCAGTTGAAATTTTGCATACAATCATGTTTAGTTTGGATGGCAATGCATGGGTTAGCTAAGTGACATTATTCTAAATCCAATGATTATGACGGGCTCACAAAGAATGCGGGCTACATATTTTATGTAACGTATTCCCATGATATCAAATGAAATGGTTGCTGTAAAGAATACAAATTGGCGTGCTTTTAAGTTTTTTTTTTAAACTATAATACTTATTCTATTTTATAGAGTTGTTTGTTTCCAGTCGGAAGTACAGACTTCAGTCACAGTGTTTGTGCAGGTTAAACAAAGTCACACTCTTGATGTTTCGGTGCGGCCCAGTGCATGAGAAAATCCTTCGACGGGCCAAAACTTGTACGAAGAACACCGTATGGTAATATTCAGTACATATATCAGTTCGACAAACCTGCAGTATTTCGGTATAATTATTGTAAGCCAATATGAAAATATCAGCGGGCAAGGTCGATCTGGTGAAGCGTCAATTGCCTTTTTTAAGATTCAATACGTATAAAATAGCAAATAAAATAAAATAGGATTCATTATATCTTTAGCTTATTCGTTGTAGAAAAAGGTGACATAGTTGTATGTCTATTGATGCCTTCTTGCACAAATATCCAATGCCTGCAGAAGCCCTATATATCGTACCTAGGTATCGAGTGTTCTCGCCAGAGGGCATTTGCGGCATAAACCAGTTTCTACTCAGCCGCCATAAGCCAAACATTGAGTATGTGCATACCGCTTTTGAAAATTCTTTTTCTGATGAATACCTAGACATTCTCGTGAAATAAATGGGCCTGTCTGTGAGACATTGTGAACTTATAGTGCAGTGTTTATTTCTGTAATTTCAAGCATTAAATCGGCAGATTATTCAAGATTTGTCTAGCCGGCCGGCGACGAAACCAAGTGCAACAGTAAGTCACCTCTTCAATTCTCCCTGGGTCCGAGCTGTAGCTTCAGAAAGACACAAGGTACGTGAACTTTTTGCTACAAAGCGTTGCATTTGGTATTGTTTCATTGAAAAAAATTAAAAAAGGGATTTCAATAGAGATTTATTTTTCATATTTTATCGTTCTTAAAAACCATCCAAGTTCAGGTGTTGGCTATTAATACGCCACACTTACATCTTCAAGCGAAACCGATTCCGGGCCTGCGGACGGTGAGTAATGGGTAGCTCGCCGTCCGATCAGCAACAGGCCCGAGAGTCGACGGCGCGTAGTGTTCCACGCGCGCCTCAAAGAGTTGTCAGCAAAAGACGGGGCCAGTCATGGCCGATGCCTGCCCGGGGGTTGAGGATAAATTCGAAACAGAGTTACCTCGCCCCTGGGCACTCAAAGGCAGGAAGGAACAGGGGGGGTTTTAGTCAGTAAGAGTCTGACACGCCCTCCCGCTCCACCCAGAGCGGGAGAAGTCATAGGATGATTTCCCATCCCCCACAAAAAAAAAAAAAGCACAACCGATGGGTGAAAAGATGAACGGATTATGTGAGCAATAACTTAAAAGGGAGTCAGCAATAGCGTAACAGTTTAAAGAACGGAATGGCAGGATCAAAACGAACCTGCCAGGGTCACGGGAGTGGTCGAAGGAGCCCTGGCACAGGCAACTGAAGGAACACAGGTGGGTAAAAAGGATCAAAGCTACTATTACTAAATCTCACACAACTATACACATACGGGACCTGCATTCTAATTAAAAAAATCATCACAAACAGCATACAATCCAATTTACAATTACACAAAAAAACAATATCACACAACCTAAGAAATAAAAATAAGTTACAACGAAGACAAGCTCGTACCAACTATGGTAAAAAAACCATATTGTTCGAAGGAGCACAGCTGTATAATGACCTGCCAAATGACGTAAAAGATTGTAACAACATTAACTCATTCAAAATGAAACTAAAAAATCATATCCATAAAATGTAGTCCAATTAATGTTAGCAACTTCTTACCTACTATTTATTTGTATAACTTCACCAGCACGCGCCTGAGGCAAAATTTATTTCATTTAGATTTAAGCAATTCTTTGTATCTCATTGTGAGTGAGTATTGTTCTTATGAGAATAAATTCTTTAAACCTAAAGCTGACAAGGGCTGATGATGATGGTGACAGCCGATTTTGGTTCCACAATTTTCAATTTTATATTTTCCTACATTTTAGTGAGTTATATTTTTGTAATCACTTCCTGACCATGTCAATTTTATTTTTTCGATATTCATGTACCGACACCTCATTTGTTAAAATTCATCCAGCCGTTTAGGCTAGAGGACGTGTTATAGAAATAGAGCAATACAAACATACATACGTAGAAACAGACACATTATGTTGCTGAGGAGTTTGTTGCGCCACTTCTTCTTCACAGCTGAATCACTTAGAAGTGGTGACGGGTGGGCGTTTCTGGGGGACTATCTTTATTTGTAGAACTTTGATGTTCAAATAGTGCTGGCTATCAGCCTAATTTGAATAAATAAATGACTAGACATCGGATTATATGCATTTGCATGTTAGCATAAAATATGCAAATGCATAACTCTATATGTACAGCGTTATTGCATATTTTAATACTTTTTCATTGATAGTATCTATCAATTTGATTGTGCTTATTTCAACCAGCAAAACTGCCTGAAGAAGTTTTTGCATAAATTGCACGCAGAGAAGTAATTTTCAGTCAAAATAACATTAAGTGACAAACGTCACAGGTTTGCTCAAAAAAAATTGATAAATATTTAAATGTATGTTTATTGTCATATTAATTACAATAAAAAACAAAAATATATAAAATAAATTTAGATTCTATATATTAGTTTGATTGTGCATATTTGTATGCATATTTCGCCCATTTTTAGTGCTTATTTGTATATTTTGGCATTTTCAAAGTGCATATAATCCGGTGTCTACTAATGACACTCAAAACATTACCCTCCTTCTGGGGTAGTCGGGTAAAAGTGCAAGATGCACATTTCATGTACAAAAAACAAAAGCAGACCTAGCTTCCCAAACCTAGTTCCACTTACTTTAATCCAACAACTGACTAAACTAAAGCCTTCGCCACCAATCGAACTCTCTTCAAATAAATCCCTACCTCGCTGATGAACACCTACCCTTACAAAATGGAAGTTTCCCTCAATTAATCGAAGTCGATCTCGTTCCGTCTGCAATTTGAGGCCATTCATCCTTCTCCGCGCTACTCATTAGCTGCACCTTGATTTAAGACCGGAAAAGGGGTGAGCAGAGTTTTAAGTTATCTATTTGAAGTTATTAGAGCTTAGTTTAATGATTTTATAGGAGGTTGGTAATAACTCTGTTCATAATAGGACCTGTTTAGTCACTAATTCTAAACTTCAGACCTGTAAATTTAAGAACAACTGGAAATTTAAGCCTGTTAAAGCCAAACCAATATTATTATAATTAAAACTAATATTGGTGCCAATTCCATTGTTCAATAACTAAACTGAAATTAGAGAATCGCTATCGTTTACTAAAAGGCAGTGCGAGAAAAGGACGGCTATAGCTATGAACTAAGTTAGAGATGTGAAACTAATTTACGCCTTGCGCTTTATCGTGTTTTTAGTCGACATGTTTTTACGTGTACTCTTATTTTTATGGAAATATTAGTTAAATTAAATTTGAAAGCTTTAATTTACGTCCGTCTCTTTCTTGTTTTATTAGAGCGAAAAAGATAGCAATAGCTTAAATTAAGTTTAGTTTGCTCACAATAGAATCGGCACCATTATAATCTATAAAACTAATATTTTAAAGAGGAAAACTTGTGTTTAACTGTTGACTTGCGACCCGTCCTGGCTTCGCACAAGTACAAATTATACAAACAAAACTCCCTTGTTTATCCCTTTTTCTATTAGTGAAAACTTCATTAAAATCGGTTGCGTGGATTAGGAGAAGTTAGCGGAAAAACAGACAGACGCGAAAAGTAACTTTGACGTAAACTATGTAGTGATAGTGATCGTGGTCACAAGCGCGACTGAAGGGGTCTTGGGTTCAATTCCCGGGTCGGACAAAAAGTGCTATTGGGTTTTTCCATTAGAAATTACTCCGTAGCAGCCCGCAGTTTGAGGAACTCGGCAGTCCCGCTTACGACCTTGAGAAAAAGTTAGATTTTTTTAAAAAGTTAAATTAATAATTATAATTTTTATTACCTGCCTCACTAGTGCGACGTTTAGCGATGAAATATGCAATCTCATTACCTATTAATCAATCCATCAAGCACTCAGTGTTATAAATTTTCAGGAAACTAAAGAATGGCTACGAAAGTTCATATTATTTTCTGGACCAGTAGCCATCCTTGCACTTTTAACTGGTCCACATGACCCAGTCCTAAGTGGGTCACGTCAATAATGCAAGCGTGCAACGGTTAAACTTCCATTTAGTTTTAAAAATATTTAAAATACGAGTATTTGACTCAGTTCTCATTAAAATTCCAGGACTGTTAAAAACACACAGCAAAATATTAAAAATTCGGGATAGTACTGTATGCAGGCGTTAATTATAATTTGCGAGCGCTTGGAAAGTCGAAAAGTGTAGCTCGCTTAGTAATAAAACAAGACATTGTTTATATTTGCAGTATAAACACCTCGAATGCATTCTTTTTTTAACCGAATCCAAAAAGAAGGAGGGTCTGAATTCGTCTGTAAGTTTTTTTTTTTGTATGTTTGTTACGCGATTTCTCCGCCACTTATGAATAGACTTTGGTGATTATTTTATTGTTTGATAGGTAAATTGATTCAGCACTTTTTGAAAAAATAAACATAAACAAAAATATCTATACACAGGTGACCTTCCCGGGGGTTGAGGATAAATTCGAAACAGAGTTACCTCGCCCCTGGGCACTCAAAGGCAGGAAGGAACAGGGGTGGGTTTTAGTCAGTAAGAGTCTGACGCAGAGCGGGAGAAGTCATAGGATGATTTCCCACCCCACAAATGAAAAAAAAAAAAAAAAAAAAAAACAGGTGATGTTTTGGTTGTCTCTAATTATGTTCAAATTCCATGTTATTGGGGTTATCCAGTCGGGCATAACTTTAAGATTTAGTTTTAGTTCCGGGGTACTTACATCTAAGTGAAAAATAAAAACTGTTTTTACAAAAAATACAACGGACTTCCAAAAAAAAAAATACACTAAAAATAGCAAAATTACTTTAATTCCGAAATCCCAAATGCCAAAATTAAAGTTTATTTTTGTTCCTAGAAATGTTTTTTTTTTTCTAGAAATTCCGTAAAATCAAACAAACAAATTGTATTGTATTATTGTATGATTTGAAAGAGGTTTATAAACAGCAGTGAAATGCGATTGGCTACGAGGAACCTAACTGGCTAATGGAGTCACAAATTCTTTAGTGACTAGAAGTTTTGCCAGAGTACGACGGTTTACGCATTCTACTCGCTAAATCGACTTCAACATGATAAACAGACACGTTGGATTGTATGGAAATAAATGTACATTATGCGTACAGCTAAGGAGTGGAATTATCTCCCATATTCCGTCACCCTGATCAACCTGGGGGTTTTTAACTAAGTGAAGAGTGAATAGGTTACTTCTAGGCAAGCGAGCTATATCGTCGACCACATTATTGCTTATCATCAGGAGAGATAGTAGTCAAATGCAAGCTTAACAATGATAAAAAATATAAAACAAGAGCGAGTTGGACTCGCACGCAAAGGGTTCCGATCAAATAATTTTTATTTTCAGGTTTTTTAAAACTACATACTTCTTATAGGTTTTTCTATTATCAAAAAGTAAAGAACTACGTTCTGTATTGTTTTCAAAATTCTAATCCCTGTGGTTTCGGAGATAAGGGAGGGGGAGGAATGGTCGTTTTTCATCCATTTTCTTAAATAACTTAAAATTATATGTTAAAGCCCCATGGCAAAATCCGGGTTGTCAAATTAAACCCCGAGGACAACCCGGGTTGACAGCCGATTTTTTTTTTTTTTTTATTCTCTTTAATTTTTTTTTTTTTTGGTCCGACTCACCGGTGAGTTTCGGGGCTTCACAGGTTAAATTATAAAAAAAATTAAAATTGAGATCCTTGTAATAAACCCTTTCATTAAATATGTATCAGAGTACAGTTTGGATTTTTTTTTTATTTGGCGATTTGTACCTCAAAAGTGACCCCCATATTTCAATTTACGTTATATTATTCCGTGTTTGGGTCACAGATATTCATGTGTGTACCAAATTTTAGCTTAATCAGTCCAGTAGAATCGGAACCAATTGATTGTGATATGCAGACATACACACGAGTGATTATATAAGGGTTCCGTTTTTTAATCGGACTTTCGAAACCTACAAATACTAAGCACCGATTACTTCACAAGAACCTTAACCAAGCAGATCGGCCGGTGCTGTAAAAGAAATATGAATGAAAAATAAAATACAGATTCAGATAACCAAAAGGACAAAGCATAAAGAAATACATGTAAAACATAAATCCTTATGAAAATATCGTGAGGACGAGAAGCTATAGCAAATACTTTCTGTTTCAGTCACGAAAATGTCGCCATAGTTGCCTTGGAGGGAACAGCGATAATACTGAGCGGGCCCTGGGGACCTGGGACTACGCGGACAGTGGGGCTCGCGTCATTGTCGATGGTATAGATGCCAAAAGGCTATCGAAAATAGATCTAAGAAAGATCGAGATTGATCTAAGATTTATATTTGATGTTGTTTTTGTGTGATTTAAAAAGTTTGTGTTCTTATTTTTCAGAAAGATTTTTTTTAAAGTAAGACTGTGTTTCCATCATCTTAATTATCATTTCACCCGAAAGACGTCCACTGCTGCTGCACCCATCGGTTTACCGCGACCCACACCGGGTCGTCGGTCTCCTTAAGAAAAAATTGTCTCTGGAAATACAGATTCGACTGCGAAAGTTATTTCATTAATAGAAAGTTACACTGTAGCCAACTGTCATAGGCCATCTGATGATTTACAACACTCAAAAAAGCTACAAGTTCAAGGAAGAAAATGTCTGAATACCCCAACATAACCTCGAGTACACTTATAAAGGGTCTACTTATTGACGTGTGTCGGCAAACGTATCGACGTTTGTCAACGTCGCGGCTCTGTCTGCGTGTATTCATATTGTCTTCAAAAGAATACTACGTGATGTGACTTTTTTTCCTCAACTAGTTCAGGTTATTAATCTTCTTTTGGGTTGAAAAAAGAGAGGTTGTATTGCATTGATATGATAACTTCTACGGATATCTGTCTGTATCGATAGATAAAATGAATAGACAATACTTTCGTGTCTATTCTTATGAATCGTCGACATCTTGATCATTTCAGCAGAAAGACGTCCACTGCAGCTAGACATAGGCCTCCCCCAAGTGTTGGCACAATGACCAGTCCTTATGCGTCGGGCATGCATCGAATTACCGCGACCCTCGTCAGGTCATCGGTTCACCTTGTGGGACCCCTACCAACACTGAGTCTTCCAGTACGTGCTCCAGAATCTTTCAGTCCTATCGACTATCTGTTCTGGGAGCAATTGGCCCTGCCCACTGCCACAGTTTGGTGATAAGTACTTCGATCCCACATATAAAATTAGCAGTAAGCAGATGCCCTGTACTGAGTTGTGAACGACAAACCGTTCCGTTTGATCATATCGAGAAATTCTAGTCCTCCTTCTTTAATAATATAACAGGTGCCAAAAACCATCATCATTGTGAATGACATACAAAGAAATATGTTCTCGTTAATTGATAGGAAAACTTTCGGTAGGTTATTATCTTTAACTTTTTTTTTCTATAGGTAACTTTGCTTCACCCACAAGTGGCTTATGTATCTATTTCACATTTAGACTGACCATATAAAAGATAAAATCCAAAAGATAACAAGCAACATCTTTTTTTCTACCCCTCCAACACTAATAACGGAATGGTTCACTAACAAGAAAGGACCAATTTTTTTCCCAAATCCGACACGTTTCCCGACATTTTGCGATAGTCTTGAACACAGGCGCAAGCAGCGAATAGAGATGCCATTGCAAAATTTGAAGACTTAATACGCGAAGCACAAGTTTTGGATGTCATGGTATAGTCAGAATTGTCACGGATCGTCTATTTCTATGAGTAAACGGTGACCGTCACTAATATGCTCGGTGTGGATGTGTCATAAAAATCGTTGAATTGGACATTTCATGAAATGGTCAGCCATTTCACATAATGGTTGGCCACTTCATGGAATGGCCATCTCAAACCTAATTTCACCTCGGCCACATATGGAAAGTTTCGACATTGCCGTCAAGGCCTCTCGGTGTTCTGTGGTCTTCAGGGTTCTGTCCATTTGTCAAAACCGACAGCTTGCCAAGGTACGTCTCGGAACATTTGTGGACATTTTTGCTGTTTTCCGCAGTTTTTTAGACGACGGTGGCCATATTGTTGGAGTTTCGTTGGCGTGGGCGAAACGGTTATTAGAGTAGGTGTACGAGTAGGTACTACAGAGTGAGTTTATTGAGATAGGACTAAAGAATTTTCCTGTTTTTTTACCACTGGTTTACATTTCTAGACAGGTAAGAGTGTGTGTATGTAGAAGGTAATCTGTGGACAAATTATCTGATAGCTATATTGAACTACACATATTACTAAGTGTGTATGTGTGTTTTTATCCTGTAAAAATAACAATAATAATAATATTCCACAACTATCACACAACGCCATCTAGTAATGCACCGTTAATGCGATTTGTCACGGGAGTGATGCCGTAAGAAGAGTTAGAAAATGTATGTTAAGCTTATATCTCTATTAATTTCACTTATCATCCAAGTTTCATAACTGCATTCAGCTTAACAAGCTACAGGAAATTTAAAAAACATCACAAACTCTCCAAACTTCGGTTGACCTTGACGGAACGGCAGCAGGGTGTGGATGTTGAGCAGAGTTGCAAACTATGCAGCAATTGCTATCCTGCCCTCTATGCTCCAAAACATGCAACGCAAGTGATCTCTTTGCTGCCATCGACGACGCCGTGGTAATGACAGGGACAAAAAAAATCAAAACACTATCGTACCAGCGACACGAAGAAGACTGAGCAATGACAATACAGTTCGTAGCCACTTTCAGTCAGCTTGCTGCAAAACTGTGATAAAAATAAAAGCAGTAACCACCCCTTTGCAAAACAATTGAATCAACCCCTCGTCGATCAAAAATGTACGATATTTACTTAATAAATAAAAAAGGGGAAATATAAACAATGACCTATTGAGTCAGTTTTACCTGATAAAATAATTAAGTGGATGTCAAGCGTGACGGATCGATATTTAACGTGATGGACTTAAAAGGGTTGGTGTGGGGAGAGATATATGGGTTAATTTTTGGGGCGTAACCGTTTCAGGGTTTTATTTTTAATAGGAGTACTTAACCAGGAAACGGATTTTTCTGACGAATTCTAGATTGGTTTCACATAACATGCAACAATTTTTGAAAAAAAAAAAGACCTGATTTGTAAAAAAACTAGCGATCCGCCCTAGGTTTGCAAGGGTTTTAACCCTTTTATTATACACCTAAACCTTCGTCATGAATCACTCTTGTTGAAAACCGCACGAACATCAGTTCATTAGTTTTTGAGTTTTTAGAGTAAACACGGCGGGGACTTTGTTTTTATATTACGTAGTGATAACCATTTGATCAGTTTAAAGACGAATTAGCAGATTCCAAATTCAACGTTTTTTACCCGGAAAAAGGATGTGGGAAGTCAAGTTGTGCCTGAATATTTGAAGGAGGTTTTGTCCTATAGACAGCTGAAATTGATGGATGAAACGCTGTTATCTTGAATCCGCTAATCAGTATTTAAATAAAGCATTTGCTAAGTGATTTGTTTAATAGGGCTGTAAAATCAAGCATTTGTTTAGTGAGTTGTTTAATAAGGCTGTAAAATGAAGCATTTGTTTAGTGAGTTGTTTAATAAGGCTGTAAAATCAAGCATTTGTTTAGTGAGTTATAAATAAAATAAATATTGCACAACTATCACACAACGCCATCTAGTCCCAAGCTAAGCAGAGCTTGTGTTATGGGTACTAGACAACTGATAAACATACTTATATATTTCTAAATACATAAATATTATAGATAAATTACACCCAGACACAGAACAAATGATCGTGCTCAAACATTTGTCCTGGGTGGGAATCGAACCCACGACCTCCGGCCTGCTATGCCGGAGGTCGTCAGGGTCACTAACCACTAGACCAACAGGCCTGTCAGTTGTTTAATAAGGCTGTAAAATCAAGCAATTGTTTAGTGAGTTGTTTAATAAGGCTGAAAAATCAGAAATTTGTTTATTGAGTTGTTTAATAAGGCTGTAAAATTGGGGCTGATGCGAAACAAATCCATCCCTAGATTATATGGCATTATGATGGGCCAGCCAATAGAATTATAATCAGCAGATAGACTGCTGGACATAGACCTTCCCCAAACAACGGTTGCTACATCAACCAGACCTGTGCTTCACATTCATTGGATTCCCGCGAATTTCACTGGGTCATTGGTCCTCCTTGACTTTGCACCGTTACACCTTTTGGTACGCGGTCACCTCTCTAGAAGCATTCGGCCCCAGCCATTCGATGGGATCAATAGTGTATTGTGAAGTAAACTGTGTGCAAGGGTCATTTGTCTAAGCCAGGAAGGCTTTGTCTGAAGCAGACTACAAAATAGCCTTCCATTCAGTAAACGACTATACCTTTGATTCTTGAACAGTACATTAAACCGTCTGGCTTGCTGGAGATATGAACACGTCCTTATAGTGATCGAGAGCTTTATGGATAGTAAGAAAGTGAGAAACCCAAAAGAGTGATTACAGAAAATAGTTTCAGCATCTCTTTTTTATTTTGGGGTACATTTCATGCACGCGTTCAGCAGCTAGTGATGTGCAGTAGGACTAACGTCAGTAGTAATTTTGACCTTGAGCTGGCCTAGCGTAGAAATGAGTTTCAATAGAAAGTGAAGATAGCTCATATTGGTTATATTACCACTGACGCACGTACGGTCTTCGTCTTCTTCTTAAGGCGCAGTTATACGACTTCTAATGATTTTTAATTGAACATCACGTCTAAACGACTAGTTTTATGTCTTTGAAAAAAAAAAGTTATTCTATACTTTTTTTTTTCATAATTGGATATGTGAATATTTGAAGTTATATTTTTATAACATAGTGTAATTAATTTGTAAAGTTACGTCTAACGCGGATAAAAAATTGACAATCACGTAAAAACTATAAAGCGTATTTTTATTAAGTTTTCACGTTTTTAAACATAATTTAATTATTTATCTTTTATTATACGTATTTTAGTATAATACCTG